>CM068485.1:24572500-25172500 GCA_034769265.1 Remorina albescens
TCAAGTCTCTCTCATCGTGCAGCGGCTCCTTTGCAGTGCCCGCCTCAATTTACATAATTCCAGGGGGAGCGGTGTCAGCTCGGGCCTCCTGATCAAATCCTCGCAGCTGATTACTGCTTTCATCCCACATTTAGCTGCCTTACGCCTTGTGTAGCTGCCTCCCTGTTTCCCACAATCCTTTGCTGGGTGGTGCGGGAGTGGTGCCTGCCTGCGGGTCTGTCTGCCTACATCGGTCTGTCTGTCTGTTGCTCGTTGCTGGGCATCAGGGGAACAGATGGTGCGCTACGTTTTCCCCTGCAGAGGGTGAGCGCTGCAAAGTGCAGCATCACACAGGTCCGGTTTATTACTGCACGACTACGAACAAAGTACGTCTCTGCTTTTGTTCGAGTCTAACCAGCATAAATAAACGCCAATATATCATGTGGCAGAGTTGTGCTGTGTCTTTACGTTCCTACAAATTGTGGCATTCCCTCTTCTTCTTTGAAAGTTTTATCCTTGTGTGACTTTTTAAAATATTTAACCAAGAACCGTCATAATGCCTCGCTAAAAGTTTTTCACATCAAATTAAAGCTGGGACATTGAAAGGAGTGTCCTTGACTGTCTTCATTGGAGAACTGGTGAAATTTTAAGAACATAGCTAGGTGACCTTTTTGTACTAGCGTTTGTCTGAAATCTACTGTCATTTGTCAGTTCTTGACTTCTGTAGGGCTTATGGGCTTCAGCAAAAACTCCCTGAGCATTACAGCCGTAGCTGGAAACGAATTTGTAGTAAAGTGACATCAGTGCAAGCATGATGGCAGCACACCCACACGGGAGGATGAGTGGGCTTAGTATGGATGATAACTCTCACGAGGCCCCTCTTTCTAAAATATTAACAAAGTAGATGAATTCATTTTACTTAAAAGACTTAATTCAATTTATTGCCAATTGAGTTTTGCTTCTGATACTAGCAAAGCCTACAAATGGCAATAGATTGGCAGATTGTGCATCAAGCAGTGCCGAATTGTGCGTCTCACAGCAGTGAAGTGCTTTTTTAATTTTTTAACTGCTAATGAATCTGTTATGTTTGGGCCAACGCCAGGCACTCAGAAGCCAAGATTAAAACTTTGCTCTTGCTGATCATAACAAAAGCCACGGGATTAGTCATTGGAGATAGAGTCAAGGTCCGTGCCCACACAACTAATTGCTCTTATCTTATCTTATGCCAGCCAGTAATGCCATTAATCATAAATGGCATGTCATGTTCATGAAGAGGTGTAGGGGCTCCGGGAGCTCCGAAAATGCATCATTGTTTGTAGACGCAGCGTTGTGATGAGCCCGTTTTAGAGTTTTCTGTTTGTTAACCGAGACTCGTACGCAAAGGTAATAACAAACATGCTGTGATTTATAGCTCTTCTTTATGACCAAGTCTGTCTTCAATTCATGGAGGCACAACCCGCTTGTCTTACTTTTTGCTGGCTACTGAGACTAATGATAATCTGTGGGAGTGTGATATGTTGCTCAGAGCAGACACAGACGCTCTGTTTTCTTGTTTACTCCTCTTTACTGGAGGCGGTTTACCAAAAGATACAGCCAACAAAAGTGGAAGAGTAAAGATGATCTATTGTTAACAACTGTAGTTGTTGCACAGCTGCTATTTCTACACGCTCTGTCGAAAGTGAAGCGGTTCACCTGCGAAGCTACATGTAGATAGTGCAGCTCTCCTTCCCTTCTGTATTATCTACCTTTGAGCCGTTTTCCTTCTTTGGAATCCATGTGTGCATAACAATGCTCTGTTGTCTTATGACCTTTGATTGAGCAGATTTTCCCCAGGAAGGAGTGAAATGATCGTCCTTTGCGCTCCATTTTCAAATCAAACATAACTTTAATTGCCAGCCCATGATGTGGTCTATGAGAAAGCTCTAAAAACATGAGTGCTCACATCAGCGTGCGCTAGTAAATTAGCATGACGCTGGCGGATGGGTTCGTCGGGACTGAAGGGAGGAGGAAGAGGCGGCGGCGGGGACAGGGATACGAGCTCAGCAGAATGATTGAAATCCCTGCTGTCAGGTGATGGCTGCTCAGGTGACGCGCAGCAACGATATACTGCCTCTCTAAGCAGAATGCAGACGAGCGGGTGGTAAGGGGGGGGGATCTTCAGATGTTTTCATATGAGAGGGGATCAAGAGGGATTTGGTTCTGCACTGTCTGCTTCTTTCTTCTCGCGTGACAGGGCTGCACGTCAAATGCAAACACGCATTCGAAATGTGAAAAGTCACTAACTTATACAACTGCATCACATGGACAGACAGTCCACGCATCCCGCCGCCAATGTTAACATAAATTATCAATCAAAAGGATGTAATAGAAAAGAGGATTCATTTGAAAGACTTGATGATGTTTCACAACCAGCAGCTTGGGTGCTAAATGTGTTAGTATGAACCGCAACACGTGGAGAACGTGGCTAAAAGTGAAAAAGGTTTCTTCTTACCAATGTCCTATTCATTTCAGGATCAAAGACCTTCTTTCCAGACAGCTAATGATTTTATTTTCCAGTAACAAAGTAGAATATTACACTACGTTGCTATGGTATTTCAATTTTGTGCTACTTTATACTCCAGCTCTCTTATATTTCAGAAGGCTCCTTCAAAGAGCCAAGTTAGGATCTAATATAGTCACCTCAAAAACATGATTCACTGTCATACGTGAACAAAAGCTCGTGTAACAAAAATGCTTGCTTTGAAAGTAAAGCATCAAAAATAAAAACCCAATTTATATTAGAAAATATAATTCAGCGTTTTTGTTTTTTGTGTGTGCTTTTTCTCTTAAAGGTTTGACAAATGAAAACACTCACTGCAGACACGACAAATGTGTGAGTCACATTTAAACAATACAAAAAATATTTCATTTGTTTGGGTTTTTTTTTTTATTTACATGCGAAGTAAACTTAACTAAAGGAGTGAACTAAGTGAATCCTTTAACTATTTAGCTGTGTCTTCTGATTGTACATGGACTTAATGATGCTGCCACGTCACCTCAGGTGAAGTGAAGGAGAACACTTCTTCCACTCGTATGTTTTTTTGGTTCTGGATTTAACCTGTTTCTTTGGATTTGTTTAAATCTAGACTTTGACATCTTTTACCTTCCTATACTTGCAAAGTTCTTTTTCACATCTTGAAATCAATGGAGACCTTTGGCCTGAGGGGAAGTATGCTTTAGAAATGCAAATAATCTCGCCCTTTTTTCAGTGTTCAAAGCACTTGAGTGTTAGAACTTGACAACACACTCACATCACCAGTCGCCCAGATGCTGAACTCGCTGGTAGGTTTCATTTAGTTGCATTGTGCAAGTGCATTAAATCTTAGCAAGCCATAGATGGACCAAGACTACCATTAAAAGTACCGTAATGCATTTGTATTATTCAGATGTAACAGACCCATTAGCACAGACACTGGAAATGCCATTCTTACTACAATCCACCAAGAGCTTACGAATGGGAGCTCCGGGGAGAAAAGGAACAGCTGAAGGATGCAGTTTAAAAATACCAGATTGTTTTTCTCCAGGGCAGGAATGACTCATTACCCAAGCAGCAAAGCAGTAAGTCTTGTCAGTTGGGTCGTCCCACAGTACAGTGACATGCAAATTGCACCAGCGCATCACTTACAGTGCTACAGACATTTTGGGGAATGTGACAACAACAGCAAAGTCCACATCCAACTGTAAACAATTTAGCATAAACACACACACACACACACACACACACACACACACACACACATCTGCGCTGGAATTCATGGATGAGATTTGTGCAGAAGAAATGTTCTGGGAGGTAGAGGGTCTAAGATGGCTGCTGTACACCGTCGTGTTTATCCCCCCTCCTCCTCATCTCAACGCTCTACTTGTTTAGGAGGGGTTTTGGATGATAGCCTGACCAACCCATCACTCAGATACCGCAGCACCACCATGACAACTTGCAGCTGTTAGATCTATACTCTGGTGTTATCTGATAGTCAGTTTGCTGTGAGGTGCTGTGAATCTGCCGCCCGTACGTCACCTGCCCCCCTGCTCCTATTTCTCCAGATGCAGCTCAAGGAGTTGTAAGAGGAGTTGAGATGAAGGGGTTAGGGGCCATATTGGGGGCAGACTCTCATGGCACTCAGTCTTGGATCATCCCTCACCTGGGAGATAAAGAGCAAGGGGATGATAAATCCCCCAGCATGAACTGAGCTTTAGGCAAGCGTTCGACCTTTCCAGTAAAAAAAGGTGACTGATCCGTTGAGGTCTCTGATGTAAAGAAGTGCCCTTATCAGCCCAACGGAGAGGAAGAGGAGCAGATAGCAGACAAGGCGAGGAAAGACATTTAAATGATTTTGGGGCCAGCTGGGTGGGGATGTTACTAATGTCACTCTGTATTCATCCCCTCCTTTTCTGCTCTTTATCCTTTCATCCCTCTATCCTTCTTATCGGATCTCCTTTGTAGAGAAATCCATTTTCCTGCAGCAGGCCGCTTTGTCTGCGTGCGGCGCCTCGGTACTGAGGCAGGTGGTAAATAATGCACAAGTCATTCTCCTTTCATTCTTCCAAAGGATCCCGCGTTCACTATAAGACACTTTCTGAAGTGAGCTTATTAAAACCAACCAGGCTGTAACCAGGGAGCGGGGATTGGAGGGTGACAAGAGGAGAAAGTGAGAATGTCAAAAAAAAAAAATCACATCTCGTATGCAAGGGTCCATTATTCCACTCCCTCAACCCTCACCCATGACAGAAAAATCCACATGGGACACACACGGAACAAAGTCACTAAATAGTGTTTTGCTTCAGCGCGCTGCAGAGATCCCGCAGTTAGGTTTTGCCTGATCCCTTCACCGAAAGATAAGATGGCCGACTTTCTTGTGGATTCTCTGCATGGCAAGTTTTTGGTTTATGACATTTACTACAGAGAGAATGAGAAAGAGAAGCAGAAGGTCATTGTCTTTTTGGACAAGACTCAAAGCAATGGTTGATTGAATCCCAGTTTGGGAAGCTTGCTCACCTTTCCTGACATGTACCATTGTGACCTTTATATGAAAGTGACAAGCAGATCCCCCCACCGCCTCCTATTTCACAAAAATATGTGATTTAGTCAATCACCTTAACTTTTCACCCAATCCAGCAATAACACTCCAGCGGTGTTTCATGTTAAGTCCAACTGCTGCAAGGCTGGAATTTCTCTTTAAAGCATAGCAGAGAAAAAGAGACCTGCTACTGCGTGCTTCAAGGTCTCGATTCTGCGCCGCGCTTTAAAATATACAGCAAATACTGTTTGAGTCAGAGGTCGGTCAAATTCGGTTTCATCGCTGCAGTTTTCACATGCTTCAAGTGTAAGTGGAAGGTCTGGGGTGGAGAATGAATCAGATATATGCGGAGGCAGAGGAAGACATGAGATCCTATACCTCAGTAGTGTCAGAAATCCACCTACATATGCTCACAGAGAGTATTGCTGCCTCCACAAATGTTTACCAGATTTTCAATCCTTTTTTTTTTTTTTTTTCCCCATATCCTCATGTATCCCTCTGGCAACTATTTTGGAAAGAGAGGTCTGTTAAGAAAAAAAAACCCAATAAAACAAACAACAACAACAATGCGATGATGGAACAAAAACCAAAAACAACAAAAAACAGAGAAACGGCACTGCTGAGAACTCGGCTCTGGTTACAGGGGAGAGCAGCAGAAGTAGGCCTTGTGTTACTGGCCCTAATGCATTTGCTTGCAGGAACCGACTTAAAAGATGAAAGGAAACGGAGAGGTTCGTCTTTTTCAGGTCATCGTGCCTCCAAGGCTGCCTACACATCTAAAATAGATGGCTCCACAAGAAAGCTGGCCAGAATTAGTTAAAGCTCACACAATGATCCGCCTAATTTATTTATTTATGTTATCCTTTTCATTTTCCACTAGTTTCAGGACGTACCTCTCCCCACCCCCATGGGCAATTTTTCTCCAAACACACAGTGCATCTGCAGTCTCTCCTCTGCGTGTCAGATGAGTCACGCAGGAGGACCGAAAATTTAAGTTACGCAGTCACTGATTGAGAAATGGGTAATTAATGGCCATGTTATGAGATGGCACTTCAGAGCATGTGTGTCGCAGTAATCGAATGTGCCGCAAATGAGCTGGGCGACTCAACACGTTGGCATTAATGTGATGAGATGGAGCACGTGACCAAGCGCAACAAACGAAAAACCAGTCGGTCGCTACAAACTGCAAAGCCGAGTGTCACTTTGTCCCAGTTATTACCCCCATTCATCTTCTTCCAGCTGATTGACTTTGCTGTCTTTTCTCTGTATTCACGCATTAATAAAATGTTTAGTTCTCAATGTTCTCTCCAAACAAAAACCCTCTCGTGTGTCACAGGCACGACAGCTATGTCGTTCTGTCTGTCTGATCATTTCTCGGCAGCACCGACCCAAATTTTTGGTGGAGTTTCCTCATCCACTGCCTTTCTCACAGAGCCAGAGACCAGGATTTACGATCCACATTTGACCAATAACGTGCAGACTGCATTTACATATGCCTAATGCATTTTTAAGGACATGTCACGCCCTATAGTTTTATCTTTATGACGAATATAAATTCTCCCATTTTTACACTTTACCTTAGTTTAATTTTAAGTCTTGACATCCATAAGAAGCTATATTTTTGGTTTAAAGAGCCATAAATCAGGTTGGTGGAGTTTTGCACATCTTCTCAGGCTTTTCTCTGGAGCTCTGATGACAACAGATCAGGAAACAGATCAGATTGACATTCAGACTGACCAACTATCTTCTGCATGACTGAATAAAAATATAGTTGATTTCTGGTGAACACAATAGTCCAAAACTGGATGGCAGGTCCAGTTGGATTGGGCCTCAGTCATGGCTGAGAGCAGTCATTATCTGAATATGAACTTTCTCTGGACTGACCACTTTGACATTTTCATGGTAGATAAATCTTCAGTTTTATAATAAAAAAAGTCATATTATTTTATGCAGTATGGGGTGACGAAAAATCCTCCATGGTTAATTTTACATGTGGAGGTTGGGTAAATTTTTCCAACCATATGAATTTGTGTAGGTGTGTGTGTGCGCTCACATGTGTGTGCTTTGCGTGCCGTGACATATGGGGATGTTTGAAGCCACACTTGTCTCAGCCAAGTCTTCTGGTTTGGTTTGATTTGATTGCAGATGGCACATTAGCAGCAGCTCTGCATAGTCAGCTAGCCATTCCAGCAGAGTGCAATATAGCGAAACAGGAGAAGACCGTGGAAGGTTATATGACACATTATGACGTTTATGAAAAAAAAAAAAACATCAGTAATGGTCTGTCAGGTGAAGTACTCCTCGGCTCATTTTCACTGCCTCCTGCCCCGAGGCTGTAGATCTACCTCTATCACTCATTGCATTTCACATGAACGACAAAACCCACCAACTCAAAGTACTCAGTGCTGCACAGTTCATTCACCTATGCATAACCTTGGAATGACTAATGTGTGTGTTTGCAGCTGTTTTTTTTTTCTTGGGGCCAAACGCTCCACAAGGTCAAGTTTGGTATCCATGTCAAAAACAAAATCCGCCGCTGCTCCGACAATTTAGAAATCACGTTCCGTTTCCCCCTCAGATGCTCTTTCCTCCACAGCAACCCTTTAAACCAACTAACTGGATTACTCACAGAATGACTTTGGTTTAGTGTTAACTGGTCAGAGATTGAGTGCTTGTTTGATATACCCCCCCCCCTCCTCCTCAAATTGTAACTCACACTCCCTTCACACTTCATCAAGAACTAGTCTCTGTTGAACAAGCACAAGAAGTTTGCAATCCAAGAGAGCTGCTGCCTAATTTTGCAGTAATGAAGCTTCTGGAAAGATGAGGGCTGGATATTTTGTGCAGCGGCTCTACTTCCAGGTCTGCAAAACCAAAAGAGACCGTTCTTTCAAAAGTTCAACTACAGCGGCGTCAAACTGTATACCCGCCCATTACAGCGTGTTCTCTGCTCTGACCGCCTCATTGTGTTTTTCTCATCTTCACATGCCCAAAAACCGGCGAAGCTGCCTGTGGGTGCCGTCGCTGCTCTCTCCCTCTCCAGCTGACACTTCACAAGAGGAGGTGTTAGCTTTATATCAAACTATCGTCCAATATTTACTGAGGCTGTTATACTTTCCAGATAATACAGCAATGATTCATTAGGCCTTCGTGCCAGCGCGATGCATCAACTGTGAGGGCCTGCTATTCTCACCCATTTCAAATTGATGATTTGAGAGCCCTAGAATTGCATGAGAGAGCATGATTTAGTTTTGAGAGTTTTTTATTATTTTTATTTTATTTATTTTTTATAAAATCCCTGAAATATAACAACCTTGTTCTAAATATGACACACAGTCAAATGGAATTGGGATTATATGTGTCTCGATATTGGGATGTACGTCACATTATATTTCTGAATCCAATTACTCTTTCCAGTGATACGGACATCTGTTCTCAATTAACGTCCCTAAATGAACCTGTCTCTTAGAAATTATGTTCATTTACACCTCAGCCGTGTCCCCAGTAATGTTGTCTTGGCCATATTGTCACCGTCTGGATCTGATTCGTGAATTTTATTTCTTTCTTTCATCAATGTGCTACATTTAGGAATAGCATAAGGAGTCGGTCATGGTGGATTTCCTTAATCTTACCCAACTGCTGTGTGAGCGGAAATATAACCTTTAGAGAAGTTTTATGGTGCCGTATTGGCTACATGTGGATGTTTTACTGCGGGAGCAGAAACAAACAATCTCTTCTTTGCCAGATACATAAATGAACAACTTATCCTCATTTACATTTAAGGCCAATGTAATTGGTCACAGTTAAACATAATTTGAAGGTGACAGGGGTCCAGTAGATGAATTTATAACTCAATTAATCCATCAGTTGTAATGAAAGCGTGAAATGTCGATGCATTATTACGTTATTTTTGCAGAAGCAGCAATGTAAACAAATATGGGGGGACAAAGAGCACACAGAGATTCGGTGATTCTAAGACAATTTCATACTTTGTTAACATTATCAAAAGCATGTCGAGGACTGTGGTGACAAAACTCCACAAAAGATAACCCATGAAACTGATCCATCTGCAGCTAAATTGGTAGTCTAACCCTGTCCTGATAATACCAACATGTGGCACATCTAACCGAGGCTCAGCTGGTGGATGTGACCCTGCTGTCACCCTGTAATTCAATTAGTTCAGACGTTCGATATTCTGCAGGAGCCAGACTGAACTCATTCAGTTCTGCATTCTTCATACTCATGTTTTTCTTTTTGAAACTTAGATTTGCATATGATTCCCTCCCCAAAGAGGAAGATGACACACTTTGGTTGAAACAAAACAAGAATGCCTGTTAAAGTATTGCTCACTAACACCTGCACTAAAGTCTTTTTGAGAGCAAAGCAATGACTCGACATGTAGGGCATGCACCATATTATTTATTTTCTCTGCAGCCATGTGTACATAAGATAAGTCCTGCATGGCCCAAAACCCAAACTAGGGCATTCTGAATTTTTTTCACTTCTGTAGCTTGAGGAATACATCTGGACACCCCCTCACATTCACGCTCAGTCGATGCCTGCATTATTTTCAGCTTACATTACTTGAATTATGCATTATACATGGTTTCACATGGGAAAATTGCCCATGTCTGTGACATGTGGAGGCGGGCGCAGAGCTGGATTTGAGCCATTCTGCAGAACCTCACGGGTAGACTTGACTACTGATGCCTTCCGTGGAACATTTCATAGTGAGCTGTAGCAGCACTAAGGACAACTTGGTTTGCTGCCAAATATACAATAGAGTGGTGAGGAATGTGCCATTTTGTCCTCTAATCCAGAGGTACCATGCCACTGTGCTACAATTAATCCACTGTAGTGGCATTTAAGCATACCTAAATCTCTTTCAGCTCTGTTTTAATGCAACCTCGAAGAAAAAGCGTTGCCATTTTAGCAACTATGTTGATCAACAGTCGTAGAATGCTGCCCACATAGAGTCTGCAGTGTAAGATATTGTATCAATGATTCACTTAAAAAGGGACACTTCATCCATTTTACATACAAACAAAAAACAGTTCAATGGTACTTTCTGTGACTTTGAGGGAGATTTGTCCAGTGTGAAGTGACAGTACTTGGTTCTTTTAACCGCAGCTTTTTTTGAAGATAGGTCCAGTACAGAATAGTCATCAATTTGAAATAGACATGAGATCGATCATTTGTGGAGTCTTACTGAGGGACTAAAAATCTGAATCTTTCTGACTTTGCTTCATCGACTTTAACTGCTTTCTTTTAGTATATATTCCTTGGTTGCCTGCTTCCAATTTGATGGAAGTGCAATCATAGAGCATTGATGCAGCTCTGAGTTAAAGTTGCAATAGTGCAATGTGTGGTACTCCGTTAGAAATGATAATCGTGCAGCTCAAATCTTAGATAAAACATACAAATTTGCACTGAAAGCATTAAGAGTGAACGTATTACCGGATAATTCATGTGTAAGCAGCACGAAGCAGTCGGTTAAGGTGGGAATAAATACTAATCTAATAGGTAACCAGCTATCTTCAACAAAACAATCTTCTATGGGCTGGTTATATATTATTAGAATTATATGTTATTATTTGTTGAATGTAACTGCAGCTGTCAATGTAAAGAGGATGAAGTGGCAGCAGAAGTACTTAAATAGAGCACTTGAGTTAATTTAGTCGATTTTCCTGTCACCACTGTATACAACAGCAGTTGTCTAAAAGTTGAGCACAACACAGTCTTAAATGATGGCCAGCTGTGTAAGCGCTTGAGCAGATGGGAGGTCAGCGCATCACTCAGGGGTCGATGGTAATTTGATGGCAGTTGTTGCGAGGGAGAACTCTTCTCTTCCACTTCCCCATCCAATTGCTCACCAAGTGGAGCGGGGATTCGATCCGACAGCCGTCTGATTGTGAGCTCATTGTCTCGCTGTGAAGATATCGCCAGCTCACTGCCTATTGTTACCACTGTCGCTTCTCAGTAGCGTGACATGAAAACTATCTGCCTGGTGCAGCTGGGCCAGAGTTATTTACTACGTGTGAATTGAGGCTGATTAAATTTTTTTGCTGCACTAAATTTCTCTTCCGTGTGTACGCAAAACATGCCTACATACAGGTCTACGAAAACCATCTTTCAACACGCAGATTGTGTTCTACCCTCTGCCAGCCGACGTCCGGTTCCTTCAGTTATTCATGAGCCATCTGGTTGGGCAAGTGCCGTGTCAGATGTGTGTCATACAGAACCTCATCTGTCCCCTCCATGCTGTTCTTCTTCTAATTGTGTCCTCAGCTACATCATGGAGTCGCTGCTAAGCCGAGGGACTCTAGCTCGACTCGCTATGGTCCCTCATGCCCTAAATAACCTGTTTGATCTGACGAGTGGATCTTTATTTGAGATCATGGCATCTGGTTCATCAATGTTGTAAGCGGCAAACACAAACCTGCCTTTGTGCGTTTGTTTTGTTGATGAGTGTGCACCTTCGTCTGGGAAGTGCGTTGAAAATTATTCAGCTCCGCAGCCAGATATATTTTCAGTACTAAAAGCGAAGGTACAGTCTTCTTTACCAGCAGATTTTCTTGGAGAAGTTAAGATAATGGAGCAAAATTAGATAGCATCAGGTTGAAAACACAAGTGAAGAAATATTATTTATAAAAAAAAAAGAACAGTGATTTCATTGAAGTCTGAGTCAAAGAAGAAAAGTAGTTAGTTTTAGTACTATCCTATCAGTGACAGGGTAGATCACAACCCTTTCCATATGAATATGCCCTATAGACCTGTCCCTCTGCAATTCAGTGATGCTCTTGAAGGTGAAGACCACATTTCCTCCCTGTAATAAAACTTTTTTCACAGGCTTATGAGTGAAAAGAGGTTCAAAGCAAACTTAAATTGAATATTCTCCTGGTCTGCCATGACAGCGTAACTGAAGGCCACACTGTAATTCTCGGGTTTCAAAAGCCCTGCATAAGTAAAAGTAGAGGAAGTGATTTTAGGATGTCCTCAAAAAAAAAATAAAAATTCATCACGGTTACAAGAGCAACAATTAGTTGCTATACATCGGCAATGGCGTCACAAAAAACTCCATCAAAGCCAAAAGGTGAACGCTGGACGATGTGTCCCTTCGGCCCATATTTCATAAAAGAGCAGTTTCAACAAAAGAAGGCGCCTTAAACCTTAACATATTTGTCAGAAGTCAGGTTTGATTTCTAAGGCTGGGCCTAATATTGGACACAATTTCTGTTCTTCTGGATGAGTAACCTTCCTGCTTAGCTCAGAATTGAAAAGCATTTCACTATTAGCCTTCCTGAAATGACTCTTTTAATGACTGGTCACCAATCTGTCCAGCAAACACATACAGTAAATGCCTAGTTAGAAGTCAGAGAACGGCCTTAAAGAAAAATAAATAAATCCAAAAACAGATGTTGTTAACTTTTTATGCTGTTCCTCGTGTTTGAACGCTGGAGTCTTCCTATTTGTTCCAAGTGATAAGAACTTTGTGTGTGTGAGTTTGTGCTGCGCCAAGTTATTGCCCTTCATTGCTTTCAGCTTGCCTAGCTGTTTCCAGCTGCACAGGCTGCTCTAAAATTGGGCTTCATGCAACTGTCATATCCTATACACTTTCTCCAACTTATTCATTTCAACAAGATATAAAAACAATTTATGTATGCGTGGATGGAGTCACACAGGATAGATGACCTTACAGGGAGGGACCATGGCTATATTAAATGCAGGCCCGCCTCAGAGCAGCACAATAATGTATGATTTCAGAAAGAGTTCTCCAGGGGGTCCCTCTGGAGAACTGCTGTGATTCATTTCTGACAGAGACATCACTTCCACTCTGGGCCAAGGGGGATAAGACTGTCATGTTAGCCATCCCTGCCCACTCCCCAGTCCCTCAAAGTAAAGCCACCATGATGAATCGGACGCCTCTCCGAATGAGCTGTCCCGACGTGCCCCCCTTTTGTTCAATGCGGGGTTTTTTTTTTTTTTTTTTTAAATTACAATAAGACAAAATGCTGATCTTTGAGAAGTTTTTCTGAGCTCCAAACATGCCAGGGACACATGTAAGTGATACGCTCATATGATAAGCAAAAAAAGTTGTCTGCGCCCACTCATACCACCCCTGTAGGCATCTCTCTGTTTCTGCAACTGAATGTAGCGTCCTTTACTACTAGAGTGCTCCATTTTTTTTTTTTTTTTTTTTTTTACTGAAGCTGGTATTATTTATCTGCAACACTGAGTTTTTTAATGTCCAAATAGTTTCATCCCCCGCCCCTCATATTTAATCCTCCTTTTTGCTCGTGAGGCCAAACTTTCCCTGAACTCCACGGCGATGAAATTCTTTTGGGCGAGTTGTTAACAGGATTCGCAGCAGGTCCTACAGGTTGTCATGCCTGGAAGCTGACCGAACGAAATCCCATCTTCAGCTTCACGACAACAGTGAAGGGACGCATAAAGGCCAAATATCCAGTAGACTAATATCAGCGGCAACTTAACCAGACTGTCCTCAGCTGTGTCACACCATTTCGGAGGATTTCTTTTGACTGACAATTTAATTAGTTGAGCGATGAACCAGAGCAACCCGAAGAACAGTGGTCGTCTGCAATTCTCTGACCTGCCATATATTGTCAGGCTCTCATTGTAAATAGAAGTGCTTGTCTTGGAAGTGAGAGAGGGGCGGGGTGTGTGTGTGTGTTGGTGGGGGGGTTAAATGATGTACTTTACTGAAAGCTGAAGGGGCCAAAGTGTCAGTCAGGAAGAAACAAAGTGGCTTGTCTCCTTTTCAACAGACCGATGATTGCTGTTGTACAATAATACCGCTCTTAGAACAGAGGCCACTGGCAGGGTCTGAAACAGGAAGGCAATGCTCAGAGCAATGTTTTGACACGGCAGATAGAAGAAGATTAAGTGCTGAAACTGAAGCTGAGAGAAGCCGATAAGGAATACATTATTTTTTTCCTCCACAACCACGTTGTATTTTTTAAAGATATTAAGCCTTGTGTCAATAGCGCGCCAAACACAAGGGCTAAATATTGGTCGGTATAATGTTTCCTAGATTTGAGGTGAAGACAATAAAGTGGTGATGAAAATCTGGGCGGATAGAGCGGCGTTTGCCTGCTTGTCAATCAATAGTGTGAACACAGCTCGAAGATCAGCTGCATATGGAAACAGTGCAAGTCTCCAGAGAAGAAGATAAGAGGTCTGACTGTGAAGTCATGCAGACGTTACTTCAACAGTGTGATTATGAAAAGGTGAATTAGTTCAGAGGTGTCAGGAAGACACAGCTTTGAGATTTATGTTTGTAACATATGGTAATGCAATCAGCACCGTGCAGATTTGAAAATGCTGTTAGTGAGCGAAAAATAATTGGGATGAAGTTGATGACATCGCGGGGCTCACGCTGTCATTCAACAGATGCTTACAAAGACAAAGCATATTATGGCGAGAGCTGAGGAAACCAGGCTTTGACATGCAACGCGTGGGTGGAAGTAGCCTGTTAATGAACAGACGGCACCCAAAAAAAAAAAAAAAAAAGAAGATGGCGGCACAGATACATGAAGCTTGCCGCACAATAAAATATTGCTATTGTTAGGGCGTGCTGAGGGGAAAAGCGCTGCGATGCAGAAAGGGTGGAAAGTCTTGACAGCTTTCCGGTGGCAGTCTGACGGCTGAGCAGGGAGATTGGAGGGAAAGTGCAGCAGAGGGCTGCTGTCAGGCCACACCAGAGCTCCATTTAACAAGGTCCAGAGATGAGCTGCACCAAAACACATTGCAGGAGGAAATGAGGGGAGGGAGAGTGGGGATGGAGGAAGGGCTGAGTAAGGCTCATGCATTTTTCCAAGGGCCTTGCTACCTGTCATGCCTGCAGGCATGGGATTCCTCACAAGTGCAGGGGTGCAGAGATTGGAAATCCTCACCAAGGACAGGAGTTGAATAGGATTCGGAAACTTGGAGGAGCACCTGCCGTGAAGCACCGGCACCAGACATCCCTGTGACATTTTGACACTCTCATCTCCCCATGAAGGAATGCATGAGCCCAAACAGATGCACTTGGCTTTTAACCGCAGCTGCACCTACAACAGTGTAATGTCCAATGTGATCACAGCCCGTTTCATTCAAGATGGTGTTGTGCAGCAAACTGACCTGAACCATGGCAGCGGACGGGCAGAAATAATTAATGCGAGCAAATGCAGTAACGTCTTACTTTAAACATGGATGCCTTCAGGGCAAACACATACAAGAATCTTACAAGCTTCACTCTGAATGCTACCAAACCTCTTGTATATCTAATCTTCATGCTGCACAGTGGAGAAAAAAAAAAAAAAAAAAAAAAGCTTCAGTCAAGCCTCCGCAGTGGAAACTCAAGCAGGGCCTTTGTAGCTGCTTTTTTCCACCTTGACTGCAGTGTCATGGCCGACATGAAAACTTATCTCCCAACGTTAGGCTGAATGTCAACCTCAGGAAGGCTGAAACGCCATTAGATATGTCCATCCTATTAGAGCAGGATAATTCCACATTAAATTCATCCACCCAAATTGGACTGAGGCTGACTTCACAGGGCTTAGGTTCACTGCTCGGGTTTTGACATCAGCAGGGGTAGCAGGGAAGACGTGTGCCCAAATCCCCAAAAATGCCACTATTAAATGCAGAATTACTGTTATGAACAGGATTTCCTTTTTTCTTATGGGGTGGGTGATTAACCTTGCAATTTATTTTTGAGCATGTTGTCTAACTTTGGCTCATAACATGAAGGAATGTGACTTTTGAAGAATAAAACCACACCTCAGCCTTAAGCATATTAACCTTTTTTTTTTTAAGCACTTCGATGATTTTATGACAACTTTGACTTATTTACTAATCGATTGTTTTGTCCTGTTTCTCCTCAGGGGGGCGACTCCTGTTTCTGGTGATGTGGCTGAACCTTGTGCCTCAAACTGACAGCTGCCCTGCCAAGTGTGTGTGCTACAGTGAGCCCAGGCCCACTGTGGCCTGCCAACAACAAGGACTGTTTTCCATCCCCACTGAGATCCCCGTGCGGAGCCAGCGGATATTCCTCCAGTCCAACAAGCTAACGGTGGTGAGGTCCACCAGCTTCAGCTCTTGCCACAATCTCACCGTTCTCTGGCTCTACTCCAACAACATCAGCTACATCGAGGCCGGAGCCTTCTACGGTTTGGAGAAACTGGAGGAGCTGGACATTGGAGACAACAGTAACCTCCGCACCATCAGCCCAACGGCCTTCCGGGGCTTAACTAAGCTGCACACCCTCCACTTGCACAGGTGCGGGCTGTCGGAGCTCCCCATCGGGGTGTTCCGAGGAATGTTCTCTCTACAGTACCTTTACCTGCAGGACAATAACATCCTCACCCTGCATGACGACACTTTCATGGACCTCGCCAACCTCACCTACCTATACCTGCACAACAACAAGATCAAGATAGTAACGGACAACATGTTTCGAGGCTTAATCAATCTGGATCGGCTACTGCTTCATGAGAACCGGGTTATCTATGTCCAGCCCAGGGCTTTTAATGATCTTGGTAAACTGAAATCCCTGTTCTTGTTCTTCAACAACCTTACCGTCTTGTCGGGGGAAACAATGGACCCGCTGGTGTCCCTCCAGTATTTGCGTTTGAATGGAAACCAGTGGATCTGTGACTGCCGGGCGAGGACCTTGTGGGACTGGTTCAAGCGTTTCAAAGGTTCCAGCTCCGAGTTGGAGTGCAATATTCCTGATTTCCTGGCAGGAAAGGACCTAAAACGTCTGAAAAGCGAAGACTTGGAGGGGTGCGTGGAGACACCTCAAATCCAGACTAATCTCTTCAGCTCCAAGGCACAGTCTGGAAAATTCCCCTCCACCGAAAACCCTCTGGGGGACACCATTCCCAGGTGTTGCCTCGGAGATAACGACAAATCCTCGATCCTGTCTGGCAAGAGCCGCCAAATCACTAACAACCCTCTTAAGGAAAAGGAGAACATGTCCAAGACTAAATACAAGGAGCCGGAACGAACAAAAAACGAGACCCAGAACAAGCAGAACGATGGACCACTGGGAACCTTGTCCAACTCCCTGGATAAATCTTTGGAAAATCTAAACCCTGACCTTATAGACAATCTGGAATCATCTACAGCGTCAAACAAAAAGAAAAAGAAGTGCTCCAAAAAGCCCAAATCAGACACCAATTGCATCAAAGGCCAGGGTTCTACTTTGCAAGTGCTGCACTTTCTCGTCATTCCCATGATCTGGATATCTCTAGCCATGTCTTAGGACTCCTGATTTCACTCTGAATACAAGACTCCAGATTGTTGATGCTCATGACAATGATACAGAAGATGCAGTGACATCTACAACAGACAGTGACTGAAAAGCAAAGAGAGTGTCATTGACTCACGGTGGGCGAGGACAAACAATAATGAAGATGTTAGAGTACATTTAACAAAATGGATGCCTTTACAGAACACTACAGATCTAATGTATATAATGAATTGGTGCCCAAAATTGTTTGTTCTCTATGTACTTAACTGTACTGTGTCTAAGCTACACTTCGGGGGAGACTCCTCCTTTTTTCCCCCTCCCAAAAGCTTTTATTGCTTAGACAGACCACCGGATGATGAAAAAATAAAAAGACAAAAAGAAAAACAACAACAAACAAACAAAAAAAAAAATACAAACCATAAAAAAAAAAAAAAAAAAAAAAGAGATAAATATAGGAAATCCAAGAAAGAGCGCACACAAAGAATGTTGGGTCCGTTTAATCAAGATAAAAGATCTTCCCTTCATTATTTATTCAAAGTGATGCATTTGTTGGGTAATGTTATGTTTTTTTTATGTTTATAAAAACAAAAATGTTTTACCTCCCCCAGTTTTCAGTTCTATTTTCATGCCAGAAAGGGTATATGGGTAGCATTTACCAAAAGAATGCTGTCAATTTGTTTAAGGAGATTGCAAAGGAACCATAGATATGCATTTTATTTTACTTGTGTACAAGTATGAATATATTATGAATAAAAGTTCTTATTTCATAGATCTTGTTGAAGTGCTGTGGTGTTTTCCAAAAAGACAACAACCACAATGAAGTTTTGACCGATTGCTGAGAACAATGAATGTAAGACCCTCCTTCAGGGTTACTTTAAAGTTTGTAAAGTGTCTATAAACATTGAAAATGCCCATTCAGACTTAGTAATTACCTGAATAATCTATTGATAATTAGTGAAGCCAATCATTTGTTGCTGCCCCAGTGGCTCGAGCCAAACAGTGAAGAGAATGATCGGACGCTCGCCTTAGTACTTTGCAGCTCGTAAAAATCTATTGCGCTTCACTCCTGGAGTGCAGTTTTAATGGGATGAGGAAGAACTAAATTAATGGGGACTTTGTTTTAAGATTATGTCAGCAAACCTGCTCTAAACGAGGACCAAAATGCATTATCGAATTTACAAAATGCATTTGAACGGAACAGTAACCATAGCTCATATTACGTCCCACTAACCACACCTCCTGCAAAACAGATGGTGGACCCAGTGTGGCGTGTTCATTGTTTTTTCAGAGGCATTGGGAGAGTGACGGCCGACTGTTTCTGCCAAGTCTGGCTCCGTCCCAAACCTCAGGCGTTTGGATTTTGTTGCTTTGTTTTCTCCTCAGCCTCTTCAGGACGCTGGCATTGCGGCAATTGAGATGCCGCAGAGAGGACCGGCGTGAAACGAAGAGCAGAAATACACGTTACCCTTTCACCAGCGGGTTGTGAACTTTTAACATCAGCTTTTGCAACTGATGCTGCCACCTGTTTCAGCTTTGATCTTAAATTGGTCAAGGAAACCCTGGTCTAACAATAACTCTTATGGGAATGAAATCCTAACCCACCCCTTGTTTGATCTCAAGTAGCTGCAGCTTCATCTGATGGAAAAAGCTCCTCAGGCTTTGTGAAAGATCAAATCAATGATTATGCGATAATATGCAATTTAAAACAAGGTCAACATCCAACATCACCATCCATCCAGAATATTTACAAGGCTTAAGTGATTGCTGCACATGCAGTATGATGATGTTGACTGAAGTGCCCCGGGCATCTCAACCAAATTCAGCATACGATTAGACCGAGTTAAGTATATTACAAACACTGCCAGATTCTGATTCTATTTTGAGTGAAGTATTAAACAGTGTACGAAAATACTGAGGGAATATTCAAATTTGTGACTATTCACATCACAACCTTGACTTGGAGAGCTTTCGAAGACCCTAAAGGCATCATATTAAGTACCGTTTTGCTTTGTTGATGTGAAAAATCTGGCATAAAACCCTCAAATTCCCAAAAATTATTTCAGATATCACCTCGTCTTGGGGTGAGTTATCCACGTTGGTTGGTCTGTGCTGCGGTGCGTTCAGACGCAGTCTTATATTCTGCACCAAATTAATTCAAGATCTTGTTGACAGCACTCAGTTTATCTCAAGCAAAGTGAAAGTAGTAGAAAGCAGGGTCTCCACAAATCCCCACAGCTTCCCCTGGTCGTCGTTTGACCCAGAAATGTAAGAGGACCGAAGGGGACCTGAGAGGATATCGATCTGGGGTGGTGGGGAATCAACAGGAAAAGACAAGGCCTCTCCAGCAGAGCACTCCGAGGACACACATGCAGGCTGAGATGATGCCACCAATTGTATCTAACCCAGTCAAACCTCTCATGAATTCCCTGCCTGTCTGAGTCCTGTTCATGTGTTAGAAAGACTGTCATGTGGATGAGGCCCTGTAGCTCTACACCCACACTGCTACAGTAATGTGTCCAAGAGTCGAGCAAAGCTGTTGTTACCTTTAATTTTGGCTTTTTACGTGCTTCACTTAATAAATAAATCGTTTTCTGCTGCTGCTGCTCTCCTGCTGAAATTATGAAAAAGATACGAAACCTTGAGATGTCGAGCTTATTTTTTTTCCCCCCCAAGCAAATATTCTCCACATATACAGCCTGAGTGCACTGATGTATTTTCTAATATATCCATTTCATTATAGAAAGTAAGAAAATGACAGAAAATCACTATGTTTTTCTGGAACTTGCTTCACAGTTTGTTATAACCTCCACCATCATCTTCAACCACTTATCTGTTTCGGGGTCACTGGGGGTGCTGGAGCCAATCCAAGCTCACATTGGGTGAGGGTGGGGTCACCCTGGACAGGTCGCAAGTCCATCACAGGACCAACATAGAGAGACAGACAGAGACCAACAACCACTTATACTCAGACCTACGGACAGTTTGGAGTCACCAACCAAACTAAACATGATGTCTTTGGACGGTTTGAGGAAAACGGAGTACCCGGAGGAAACCCACGCAAGCATGGGGAGAACATGGAGACTCCACAAAGAAAGGCCCCCAAGGCCGCCGTGCTTCCCTTACAGAAACTGGCAGCGCACATGCTCGCCCCGTCGGGGAATCAAACCTCGGTCTTTTGTGTGACAGGCGGCGATACTGTCCATTATACTAACGAGGAGTCCTAACCTCAACATATTTACTCAGATTTATACTTATATACAACAAAAAGGCAATTCTTTCAGTAGAATTTCTAAAATCCATCAACATTTTCAGGATTTTTTTCCATTAAATTTTCAGCTTGAATGAATAATCTGGATATATGTATCCCAAATATATCAATGCAGGCCTGAATGTGAACTCAAACTTTTCTAGCTTTGTCTTGTCATTCTAATAACAGTTTTTGTGCTGCCTCACGCCTTTCCCCAAATAAATTACAGCCTCGATAGAACATTTAATTACTTCGATTGTTTCAATTAAGGCCTATAGAACACTTTCGTTTTGTTTCACACCTCATGCCGCCTTGCCATGAATACCCTTCTATTTATTTTGAACAAATTGCTGCTGCTGCGTTTCATTCAACAGAAAATCACTGTTTACGCCTTGGCAAGCACAAAATCTAATCTACAGCACTGGAAGGAATCGCGCCATTGTGTTGTGATAAAAGTCTCAGCCCTGGATTATTATCTAAAAACACACACAGTAACGTGACGTTGCGACTTTTTGAGCACATGCATCTTTGACATCAGCCTGATCAGGTTAAGTTAGACGGTGGTGGACACAAGGACCTGTGGATTTGAGACCTTTGAAACACAGACACCCACTGAGAAGTCGCTGGTTTCTCTGAGTGTGAATGACATTTGGAACATTTGGCAGGCAACAAGGAACCCTCATGAGCGTATCACATCTCATTCACACATTGTAGTATATACTTTCAAACACACACACACACACAATAATTAAATTTCATGCTCCCTCTCGGCCAGCCCTTTATCTCTTTACTCTCTCAGCAGATTCCTGGTTCTCATGCAGCTCTCTGTGGATTCTGTGCGGTTGTCTTTTATATTTTGAAAAGCAGAGGCGTGGCTTTGTTGTTTAAACAAACGTTTTACGATGCGGCGGTAAAGCTGGACTCTCTTACTTTGGTCTTATGGCTGCCAACTCATTAAATTCTCAGATCAGCTGCACCCCCTCATGTGTATTTAATTTGATCACCCTGAATGCTCAGACAAACACGTTCACCTCTGCAGATGCTCAGCACAGTTTATGTAGATCCATTATCTGTGTTCTGAGTATATACACATCCCATTAAGGATGCAGAAAGTCAACCACTTAGATGAGAACAACTGTGAGACCATGTTGAGACCGGTCTTTAGGATTTTAGGGAAAAAAGACTGCGTTGTCATGGTAATGCTATTTCACACTTTATTCCACAAGATGAAGGTTAAAATGATTTCAGGCTGTAATAACTATTTATAAAGGTGCAGTGTTCTCCAATGTAATAAACAGGGCCATGACTCGGAGACGTCCTACGTTATATTTTATACGCTGCCCTAAACCGGTGGCAACCACTGACACTTTTACAGTTTCTTTTTTAAAATGCTGCTATTTTCGTTCTTAAAATGAGGTTGGCTCTGTTGCCCCCCCCGTCTCCTCAGAGGTTCTCAGACCCACCGCTAGGAATCATTTATATAGTAACATGGATATAATCCTACACTTGCCTCCCACCAGTAAACGCTGCCAACTGTGTTAGTTGGAGTCCCCATCTAAACCTGACGGAGGTATACACATGTAGAAGTCCTTATTTCTGTACTTTCAGAGTTGGTAAGTCTTGCTGTCACATACACTTTCATACCAAATACAGCCCACATGCACACACACACACACACACACACACACACACACACACACACACACACACACACACACACATGGGACGGCACCAATTTTCATCCAGCTGGCTGCCCAAGGAAACTAAAAAAACCCATCAGCTCTGGCCCCTTTACAGGCCCTAAAGTTACTGACGGAGGCTGTGAACTCAAACGGCAGTGCTATGCTGGGGCCACAGCTCCATTTAACGGTGCCCAGAAACACGATGGCCTGAGCCTTCAGGTGCCTGCTGGATGTCAAGAACTTTCTCGTCAGATGGTGCTGCGACTGAAACCCAACCACTCGCTCAGAGCCTTCCTTGGTTTCAGTAACAGTTTTACCCTCTTTATTTTTATTGTCCCCCATGCTGATGAAGGGAAATGAAGCCAATTATGGGTGCTCCATCTGCAGCAACGATCCAGATGCAACATGGATTAGCATCTTGGCAAGGAATCCAAATAACCACAGGATACGGAAGAAATGCTGGTAAAGGAAAGAAATCAGCATAGAAAAATGTTGCATTTATTCAGCGTTCTGCGCCCTGCTACCGACATCCACGTGAATCACAATTTCAACTTACAAGTAGCAACTAGTCCTATTTATTGGAGGACAGTGGTTTCATGCTTAGGTCGAAATCTTTAGGTCCACATTCACGGGTTCTGACGGGAACATTTCTTGGACAAACCAGGATTCAGTCCCAGCTCACTCCCTACATCAGAGAACGATGGACCCAGTGACACACCGACGCTCTTACTGTGCCACAAGAGGTTTAAACCCCAAGGCTTTTAAAAGGAGACGTGAGGCAGGTATTACTGAGTGCTACAACTGAAGGAGGACTGACTGATTCTAAACGGAAAACTCAAGGAAACGTGAACCAGCTGGAGAAATGCTCAGAAACCAATATGGTAATATTTCAACAGCCCGGCTGCTCAAATTCCAAAATAGCAAATATTAAATGCATAAATCATGCAATAAAACTTAAATATATTTATAAATTAGCCAATGTATTGTGAAATAATTCACTAAATTATTAACTCTCTCAGCTCAAATGTTATTTCTTCATTATTTCATTGGAATGGGAAAGGCAGAAAAAAAAAAAAAAAAAAAAAGATGGTGCATCTTTCTCTTTGGTTTCCCTTGTCAGTGTGAGCTCGCTGGCAGCTGCTGACAGTCTGGGGTCACGTGATTGGCTGAAATGAAGTGAAGTGCGAGGGTGTGGTGACAACACTCTCGTCAAAACAAGTCACATGGAGAGAGAGAGAAAAAGTGTAACTGCCAAAAATTTCACCAAGAAATAACAGTACACCACCTCAGACCATCTCGTATTTAGATGGGTGGTGAGTGGGATTCAGGCGCGGCAGCTGGAGTGGGAGGATTAGGACCGTTCTTACGGATCAGCCTGGAGCCGGTACCGTTGGGGAAAGACTGGAAATGGGCCAGCTCCCCCTTCTCCTCCAATATTAAACAACCAAAGGGCGACAGCCAAATTATAAAAATAAGAAAATACCAGGGAGAAAGATCAAATCCTACTACTCGTACTAATACGTGTCTCTATAACCGTGTAAACTCTCTTTAAAGGAAGTTTGCCTAAATGGCAGGAAAAGAACAAATCGCTTCATGTTTCCGGATGTTTTTTCTATTCACAAAAAAATATTAAAACAATATTTTTATATATATATATATATATATATATATATATATACACACACACATTTCTTTTTAACTAAATGACCCGCCTTCAACTGCTAATGTGAATTCCAGCAGACGCTCCATGTCTCAACCTTTGATCATAAGTAAAAAGGCATTGCCCCCCCCTCCCTCCATAGCTTCAGTGAATGTGACTGAAATACTTGAGTTCATGGCTCCAGGCGAAGGCTTATATGAGAAAGTTTAGACCACGCACTGCAGAGAAGCCCAAGACTTTGACAGAGGGGCTAAAAGTGTTTGCCTTCCGCTCTGCATACTAAATGCTCTGACACTATCATGCTCTCTTTCTATCACATCTCACTCCAATTTCTTCCCTATCTCTCTCTCTCCCCATTTCCATCACTCTTAACAACCCCCCCCAAACCTTGCTCACCTGTCTTGACCAAATATAATGCCTGCCTGCAAAATCTCTGAATAATAATAATCATTTTTAAAAAGGGTACACAGTGTTGGCTGTGCTAGCTGCTCTTGATCCAGTTATTTAAGTAACTGCTGATTCAGAGCTCGCAGAAAAAAAAAAAAAAACAACAGTCAAGGTTAACCATTGGGTTTTTTTTTTTTTGTGTGTGTGTGTGTGTGTGTGTGTGTGTGCACTTTTTGATCTTAAAGTGTCACCATTTATATTCAGTTTGCGCCACTCACATGACATTCAGAGCAGATTTATTGTATAATCCGTTTGTTTGCCCCAGGCTGCCAATGGGTGGAGAGATCTTTCCTTATAAAACTAGTAATAATTCAAAAGCTACTTTATATCTATTACTAGCAACATGTTTGTGTATGGGTGGGGGGTGCACAGTCACGCTGATTTGTCATTTTGTTCTCAAAGCGTTGGAATAAAGCACCGGTTATTTTTATCATCTTTTTGCATTTACACCCCCCCCCCCCCCCCCCCCAAGTATTAACAGTTTGCCACTTCCCTTCCCCCGGGCACATCTTTTTGCACCAACTTTGTACGTCTCAAAACGGTTCGATTGGTATTTCAAAATTTGATCTTTGCCTGACATTTTATTTGAAGAGACACAGGAGTAAATTAATGACGGCTGAAGTCCGGGGCCTTGTGCTGTTCATACCGCTTCACTCGGGCTCACTCACCTTCACCGACTTCAGTGGTCTCTTGAGCCGTCTCTGGAATTGTGACTGTATTGGCTTTAGCCCCTGGAGTCCACTCTAAAGGTCACATCAATGGGACCTTCTCCTCGATCCTCTTTCAAACAATAAGGATCATGGTTCTGTTTTTGCCATTAGCCATTTGTCTGTCATAGCATGAAATACTGCAGGAGGATTATCTGGAAGCCTCTTAGATGGAGGACAAGTGAAAAAATAAAAATAAAAATGAGGGAACATCCAGGGAAGGTCAGAGTCTCAATATTTGAGCCACACAGGCATGTGATGCAGTGAACACAAGGTTGGAAAACATTTTTTCAAATATTAGAGGACTTATTAGAGGCTGGAAGAATTGTGGGCAATGTTTGCCTGATGAGGACTGCCCAAACAGACTCAGACTCAAAGGATTCATCTAAATGTGTTTTTCCATTTCTTTAGGTTATGAAACTGTCAGAATTCCTGGCCAGGAAAGAGGTGAGCTGTATAATTCAGAGGGGGATAATCTGGTGAACCATTTATGTGGGCTGAGCCGCTCATTATTTTTGAATCATGCCTGGATTTGGGAATGTAGAGTGGCAATTTGTTCTCAATCCTAAATCGGAGAAATTAATGCAGCACGTATGTTCATACCAAGGCCTGCAGTGGGGGACAAACAGTTCCCACTAAAGCTACAACTGGAAGCTTCAGAGCGTTTGCAGCAGATTAGGCCGATTTCCAATAGGATTTGGTCCCATAGCCCATAAAAGCACTGTGTAAAAGGGTCCATCTAATGATCCGCCTTAATATGATTAAAAAGAATAAAGATACCCATATACACATTCTATTTCTCTCCCCTTGTTGCTCTGTTTCTCTCACACACACACACACACACACACACACACACACACACTCACCTCACACAAAGTGGCCTGAACCAGACATATGGACCGTTTAAAAAAATAAAAAAAAAAAAAAAATAAAATACATTTTTTAAATTTGTCATCAAGTGCAATTGCAGTGGCATTTCATTTTGTCAAAGACGCTTGAGATCTTTCATCCGAATGTCAGCACTTTAAAATTGAAAGATCAAGGATTTAATGCAGATTGTCAAAACATCTGAGACTCGTGTGATCACATATGTTGACTAGTATCTTTCATGTTTATTTGCTAAATTTTTGCAGAATTATTGAGGGATGTTCTTGCGAAACTGAGCAGTTTGGTGGGCTTTACTTAAGCTTACACTGTAATGTCACGAACATTGCTCTTATATTAACATTATGAAAAGATTATTAAGATCTGAACGTAGCTTCAACAGGTGTCTGTAGGTTTATCTGTACTTGGTAGAGATCAAGGTCACCATTCTTTGTCTGATATTCAGTGGCATCTTTATTGTGGAGACATTTGACTGCGCTTATTTTTCTCCGACAGACAATACACTTGAATAACTGTGACATCTACTCTAAACCAGTAAATTGTTGGCGAGTTAGATGAGTGAGACACAGCGGATTGCTTGGTAGCTTTGGGCTTGTAGATCTTATCCCTGCTTTGAAGCGATAGCTCAGGTCATTCGGTGTGGCCTTGTGTGAGGTGGTTCTGCATAGTCAGTGTGTTGTAGCGCACAAGCAGACTGGTGTGCTGCTGTCTATGGGGCCAGTAGAGAAAAATAAAAAGGTGTCCTAGATGTTTTTAGAAACTATTTTCAGTGCTTTATCTTTCCATGAAAAAAGCAAATGAATACATTTCACCCTCAGAACTATTTTTTGACAGTTTCTTTATGCACAAACATAAAAGAAGTCTGCAGAGTGTATTTTTTGATGCAGGATCATATAAATATACATTTCTTTAAATTTGGAGGTCTATTGTCTAAAAGGACTCCGAGAACTCAATTATCTCTGCTCCAATAACTCCAGAGTTGGAGGACAACTCTGGAAGAATGAGGTTCAGTGTTTAGAGTTGGAAGTCAGATTTATATGAAGCTCAGTGAATTTTAAACACCCCAAATTATAATTAAAAAGTGTTTGGTCAGTGACTCCCTTTGTGATGGGACTCGTAGCGTGCTGGGTTTGTATGCAACCTAGAGGGAACAAAAGGTGCAGCGTCTGGTTTGAATACCGTCTCTATGAAATGTTGTAGCATGGAAACCAACTCTGCTGCAGAGGGTGGGAGAGACCACAGCCCCCCTCCCGAGATATCGAGCCAGGGGATTATGACATGAAGAGCCGGTTGAAAAACCATTTGCTGTAACATGGAGGTGGAAGAATTTTAAGCCCCACCACGGCTGCTGCTGTAGGCTCAGGGCCCGCATTCACTCTGAGCTGCATCTATAATCCGTACGCCTGCTGCTGACTTGGGCCCTGCATTGGCCCAGTGCCGTGAAACCTCTAAATTTGTGCTTGGGTGGATTGCTGGTCTCAACAAATACTGCATTACCCAGGGTGCTTCACTCTACAGCCAGTTCATGCAGCAATCTGCGCCAATGTGTGCTTTTCGTCACGATCAGCGCGCACACACACACACACACACACGCACACACACACACAGTCACATAATCTGTTCTACACTAAATGTCCAGAATCCAAGAGCCGGACTCACACCGCGCCTACAGAAAAAACACCCACTAGCACTCTGTGCAGCTAATCCACTGTGATGTAACACAAACAGAAACCAACAGGGATGAATGTAAATTGATAATTTGCAAATTCATGTACCCATTTATGAATTCATAATTAATTTGTTCTTCTGATTTTATTTCCTTATGCAGCACATTTGAGGCAGTGTTTCGGGCAGTTAGCACTGCAATTAAAATTACTCTGTCTCTCTATGATGCTTTTTTTTCCTCTTAATAAGGGGTCAAGCTTTAGTTCTTGTAAGTGGTGTTCTTCTTCCTTGACTGATCCAGAATTTAAGAACGGGAGAGTTCAGCACGTTATATGCCACTCTCATCGTGCATGTCTCTGCTTATTCTGGTTCCCTCACTGTGTCAGGCGGCAGCCATGTTCCTCTGGATCACACCTCAAGTTACAACATTTAACTTGAAACTGCAACATAAAAGATCCAAAGTGTAGTTTATTCTCACCAACAATCCGCACTTATTCCGACAAAATCTTCCTTTTACCTCAGCGTCTACAGCAAACCAAACCATAAAGGAGGGTAAAATGGATGTAATACCCCCACCCCTCTTGATAAAACCTAGGACACAAAAGCCCACGTGTGCACAGCTGACAATTACAATGTGACAGAAACGAGAAGTCAATCATTTCAATTGGTGGCAAGTGATTAACAGACTGCTAATGGGTCATTTCTCTACACATAATAGGCATTGATTTTCTCATGCTAAGATTGCCTTGTTTTTAAGAATGTCATTGTACAGGGAAACGTGTTTCTTTACTGTACATATGACAACAAACACTTTGTCGCTGTAGCAAAAATCATGTTAACATACCCTGGGACTTTTTTTTTCCTTTTTTTTAAAAATATATAAATTGGACACTTTTTTCGACATCATTTGTAAACTGGAAATGATGAAATATACAGATAGTATTTACAACAGGAGAACGTGCATACAGGGAGACATAGACACGGATGGGTGAATGGATGGACAGACCTGGAGACCCCTATTTGTTTCAGAGGAAACAGGAAGTGACAACTAAACCTGACCACAGCCAAACTGGATCTGCAACCCCGATGTTGGATCTCATTTTCTTATCAAAACAATAAATAGTTTGAAACACAAAGGATCTCTTTTAATATGACTATTGTATCGAAAGATGCAAGTCCTCTCATTAACACCCGCCAACATCCGGACTCTTCTGGCACAGAGTAACACGTTGCATTAATGTACTCTCTGCTGCAGAGCCATCTTCACGGGCAGAACATGCTCTTTAGTGGGAGAGCTTGGTGAGCCAACATTTCTTGATGTACCTCAGGGGCTTTGGGGGACTGATGTCCAATTCTTTACACTTCCATGCCTCCAATTTTCACTCTCTAATGGAGTGAAACATGCTTCAGTACTAAGGAGTTTAGAAAAAAATAAAAAGCTTCTGCTCCCGGCCCTGCAGGGCCGTCGAGTCACAAAACAGTACAATGATAAATTGATGCATTTTCCTCCGTTGATTTACGGTGAATAATTCTAAAAAAACATGACAATATTCTTTTAACTCCATTCGAACCCAGCTTTTCTTTTTTTTCTCCTTTTTCCAAATCTTGTTGATGCCATTGCTAATGTTTATGAATTTTGAGACACGTAAATAAAGATACAATAGCTTGGGCACAAATATTGGTAATCTTTCTGTAAAAAGATGTCAGAACTTGCCATTATATATATATATTTTTTTTTTTCCATTTCTTATCAAAATTGGCAATCGGTTCCCCTCCTCCGCTGCCAATAACATTCTAGCGCTTCACAACAGGGTGAACCTCACCTGCTGCTCTATCCTGGAAATATGACCGATCCCTTTTAAATCTCCACCATTGTGTACTCACTTCTCACTCCGTTTCTCGGAAATCTCATTCTTAAAAAAAAAAAAGGGAAAAAAAAAAGAAAGAAATCAGAAAGAAGAATAAGGAAAGGAACAAAACAGAGGGAGGCAGGAAGAGGAGCAGTGACTTGTGGTGCCGTTATTGCTGGAGTAACTCCAGCCCAGCCTCTCCCATTAGTGTGTTCGTGATTAAAAACTACTCTGGAGCTGATATCATTAACCTGCCCACACAACCATACACTCTCAATGGGGCCTTACAAACTACCGAGAAGGAATGAGCTTGCACCTTCGTGTGTGAGCTCTAAATTCACAGCTACATAATCGCAAGGCGTTTTAAACTGAAAAATAAACAGGGATGTTTCACAGATGTCGAGTTGGTGGATTCACTGATGAGCCTGCGTTGGGAAGGGGTGGGGGCCGAGGGAGTAAAAAAGGACAGTCACCATCCGTCAACGATTATGGTGGAATCTATAGCCCCCCCCCCGACCCCCACTGTCACCATTTATAATCCCTTCCTATATTCGCTTATCTGATTGGGACCCTGGTTGGAAGCTTCCCAGTGTGAGATTAAAAACATCTGGCAGGTCATCTACTCTCAAGCTGTTATGACAAACTTGGCAGCAGAGCGGTCTTCTGGACGGCAAAGCGGAAAAAAAAAAAAAAAAAAAAAAATTAGTGATGGAATATCCCGCACAACTGAAGCCCTAAGATAGCGCCTCGTCATTGCAACGAGATCCACCATCTAATGCCTGGCTGGTGCCGATATGTGATTAAAAAAATGAAATCTGAGAGATTTGCGTGGACTAATATGCAGTATAATCGCCTCACAGCCAGAGTTCCTCCTCTTGGCCATTTTCTTCTTCTCCTTCAGCTTTTTCCGCTCTAAATGGCTGAGAAATATTCAAATCTGCAGTGGGATTTTAAAAGAAAACAATGAAGTTGGGTTGAGATGCTCCGTCTGAATTTTATAGTCTATATGTACTTGTTACCATCAAAAATACTGTTGAACCCCCCCCCCCCCAAAAAAAATAAAGGCAAAAAAATAAATAACTCAAGATCAAGCCAAGCACCAAACAGAGAATTGTTGCTTAATATATTCTGGAAATTCATGGAGCTTCTGTCACAGTTTGAAGGAAAATATATCAATATTTGAATCTTAATCCTACATCCTCTATGAGTTTTCAGTCTTTTCAGCCCTGTTTGGGATCTGACTCCTGGACAGACTGCAATCTCTCAACAACCACTCTACAGAAGATCACGCAATTTGATAAAGACGTCCAGGCTCCTTTCCCGATAAGAGGTGACTTACAATCGTTAAACTTTCAGGTCATCAGCAGTGGGGCATTACAACTTGACTGTGACCTTGAGCACCAACATTCACCTTCACACCACCGTAATGAAAAGAAACTTCTACAGAGCCACCACAGAAACAAGAAAAAAAAAAACAAAAACAAAAAAAAAAAAAAAAAAAAAAAACTCTACTAATTACTGAGATCTGGCATGCATTGGCTAGTTTTATGCTGTCCCCCACAAGAAGCATCAGCTTGGGGGCTCTGGGACCGATGCTGGCACTTGGGCAAAGCTCCTCTCTGTAGACACTGCTAATGTTAACTGTTCTAACGGCTAGTGAAGAAAAGTCATAGTGAACATCAGATTAGTCGCCCATGTGAGCCGACACGAGCTATTCCAACATGTGGTAAAGAAACGTCACTTGTTTTTCCTGCAGGTTTACGTGAGGCGATGCTGAGCTCTGAACCACATGTTGCTTTAGTGGTGAGCAAATGCTGACTAGAGATTGTATTAAAAATACTCCACCTGCTTTGCACCAGTAAGATTTTATTGTGTGGATGTTAGCACTTAGCTCAAATCCCTGTTATACAGCAGCACAGATGGCTCTGGGTTATTTGCCCTGTTTCCTACAATAAGTCAAACAAACATTTCAAGTGTGGAGAATGATTCAATTTATTCTGCATTATGTGCAGATCACAGTCAGGCTCCATGTCCAGCAATTTTTTTTTTTTATATTGCTCAAATGATCCAAAGGGATCCAAATTTGCATTGCTAATTGTTTATCATTTTAATTAGTGACAATAACATGTAAGCAGATGTCCAAAGAGCAACTGGGTTTGAGCAATTAATCACTTCCTGTGTGTTTGGTCAAATTCTTTTAATTCTGTTTCTCAGCTGAAAAAAAAAAAAAAGAAAAAAGGGGCAGATGCATCATAAACAGAGAGATTACACTTCAGGCAATGGTGTGACTGCAGCCAAGCGAGTGTACTTCAATGAGCACCTCTGTCTCCTCCTAAGAACTTCATAGACTTTTAAGGTAATAGAATTTCACCAAACACCAAATATACCTCTTTGCAGAAGATTCAACCAAAGATGTTTTCAAATTAAACCACCTGCAAAGGCAACCTGCAAGATCAAAATTTTACCATTCACTCGCAGTTAGCACAAGCACTGCGCTGCAGATGTGAAATTTTTTAATTTTATTTATTTATTTTATTTTTTACGAAGGGGGAGAGTGTGTGTGAAGGGGAGAGAGGTAGAGACAGGGTGAGAAAAGAAACAAAGTGTGAATCCTCCATGTCTCCATCAACCAACCCTTTCTTTTCACTATTGTCAGGTGGTGGCACAAAAAAGGGGGAGAGTTTGTTGCTGTTTGTGCAGAGTTGAGGCAATTTATTGAACAGGGATTTAGCAAATCAGAATTCACCGCAGAAACTTTCTGATCCTGGAGGTTCAAGGGCTCTGGATAAACAAGACTAATTGTTTCGGAGGCATGCATATATTACCCATATTTGTGCCCAGGCTATTACACACAGACAGCTATGGGACTACAAGCCTGACTCATATCAGAGATATTGTGCAGTAAAAAAAAAAAAAAAAAAAAAAAGAACGGATAGATCAGTGGGTTTCTTTGTGAAAGTGAAGCAGGAATTGCGACTTTTCAATCAAGCCTTGATACACGACAGACCTGAGGTTAATGTCCCCAGTGCTGCTACAACAATATGCATGGCAGTGTAGCTCGTCAGGGGCCAAAACAAAATGAACAGCTGTTATGTTGCCTTTTGGCCGTAAATGTTACTGACAACAGCTGACAGCAAAGTGATCTGGACACTGAAAATTTTAACAGTAAACACCAGATATCACAGCCATCATCATCATCATCCTCCTCCTCTGACATGACCTCAGAGTTAGGCCCAATCCCAATGTTCACCCTACTCACTACCCGTAGCCCTCACCCACTAACCCTTAACCCTCGAAAGGAAGCCACAAGGGGTAGGGCTTTGTAATCTTCCCTAGGAATTGGGACACCACTTGCTACGTCACTGCGTAGTTTACGTTCGGGCACACAAGCGACTGCGTAGTCCCAGCAGCAACATGGAGGCTACGATTCATGTAAATTTCAATCGGCATGATTTTATTTTTGTATGTAACGCCCTCACCCTGTTCGTATTCTGTCAATGTAAATTTTGTCAATAGATTAAAAAACAAAACAAAACATGGAGTCTACTGTCGCGATTGGTTCCGATTGTTTTTTTTTTAGGATTCATCATGCTTCGGTTGATAAATAAACCAAGAGATACACGGAGAAGAATACACCATCGACGTCTGTTGTCTCTTGTGAATTTTTTGTATTTTTTTTCCCTCCGACTTCTCCACATCCTCTCGCTCTCCAGGGATCGCGGAACTGGCCCTTCTTCGGGAAGTCAGCATTGGAAAACCTTCGCTCTGAAGGGCTAGATTCATAGCCCCTACCCCTCGTTACGCCCCCTACCCCTATGTGAAAAAAGGAATTGGGACACCACTACCCTCGCGGGAACGTGCAAAATTTAGGGGTAGGGCTAAAATTTAGGGGTAGGGGGTGTATTGGGACTGGGCCTTAAGTGCGTGTGTTCAATGAGGTGACACAGAAGATGTCGACAGGCCAACTCCACAACATTTTGCCACTCACATCTGCGGACGAGGATCTTAATATTTGTGCAGTTTATGTAAAAATCACAACCTGTCAGTTCACCCGCTCTCCACTGTGAACCAAATTCTGCATTTCAGACTCATTTTCCAGAGGACATCATTTAAGTGAAGTTAATTAGCATGCAAACTTTGTCAACAGTTAAAATCCCCATTTGGAAGCCGCGATAAAAAGGATTTCTTACTGCCCCGTTGCAACAGATGTTTGGGGTCATTGTTATTGATCAGTAACATTAAAGAGTTCACTTCAACATATTTTTCAGTGAGTACCAGGTGTGTCCATAACTGCTGGGCTTCCAAAAAAAAAAAAAAAAAGAGGAAAAGTCTGATCATTTGGATATCAGTGCACGTCCAGCCACCCTAATCTCCCCTGCACTCCCGCATGTACAGTTTTAACAGCTTATTTCATCGGTAAAGCCTCATTCTAAAGTCCTTTTAAGCAATGTAGCGCTGAATTTCCTCTCGTTTGTTCTGTTGTGAAAATGCAAGTTTCTTATTTAAAAATTGATGTAGTCAGAGAACGCCATGCCCTGTGTAGGAGGAGATTAGTTGTACTTATATGGTAAATCCTGCCAGCAGCTAAATAAGTCAATAGAGAAGGTTAAAGATTATTTAATGCCCATTTAAGTTGTTCCAGTGATCTGGTTGAATAAGGAGATTTCATCATGACGACGGTGCAAAAACAACATCAAACAATTAAACTTTGTTTGCATGTTTTCACTGAATGTCACGCAAGTCGAAAGACAACCACGGAGGAAGGCCAGCATGGGAAAAGGTAACAAAGGGGCAAGTCATCTTTAACTGTAAACAGACTAATTAAGGTGGACTGATAAAATAAGCTGACTTTTAAAAACCTTGTCGCTGAACATGAACATGGCTGAAGAAGCTGATCCATAGTGGGCAACTCTGCAACAAAAAGGTGGGCTATAATGAAGTTCAATTCAAAACACAGACAACCTTCTTGGCCCTAAAGGCATTCTGGCAAGCAAGCGATTTGATTTTTCATAGCACCATATTTTAACTCCAAAGCTGACAAGAGATCAATAATAGTCGCTGAACTGCAGATGCATCACAAAAAAAAAAAAAAAAGATTTAAAATCTTGTTTTGTGAACCCACTCATAAAAATTATAAAAATATATATATATATATATATATATATGCCCTGGCTGTTTTGACAACAAGAAACAGCACACAAGTACAAACCCTGTCCAACAGGGGATTCATACACTAAAAAAAAATTTGGAATGTCATTTACTTGGGAAAAACTTGGAAAGTTTTTGCACTTAGAAATTGTAAGTAAATTCTACAAGGGCAATCATCAAGTACACTTTACTTGCGGATATAAATATCTTTTACAAGCAAACCTCAGGTAATCTACTGATGATTATTAATATGGTCATTGAATTTTACTCTAATTCTTTTTAAGTTTTACTTAGACTGACTGCATCAAACTGAAAAATCTCAGCTAAAACCAACGGCTTTTCAAGGTAATTTGTATTACCTTTTATTTATGGACTATATTTAAGTAAGATTTACACAACATTTTACATAATTTTCTGCTGTGTAAATTGCCTAAATTTGTTCCTAATGTTTTTGTTTATTGAAACAATGACTTTTAAAAAAATAAGGCAACATTTTAATTTAACAACAGATTTATTTTTCTTAAGTGACAAAACTACAGAATCATGTGACCAAAATAAAGTGTACCGCTGTCAAAATATTTTAAAATATTGCTCTGATCTAAAAAATTACACAAATTTCATACAGAATCGGAACTGTTTCCACATATGTTAAATCTTAAATTAAGAAAATCCTGCATTTGTGCTGCTGTGATTCTGTTCCTTTCCTCAAAAAACAGCAGAACATTGCTGGTATAGACTCACGTCGTTGAGACAGAGCTGTGTCATATGTATCAAGAATAATGCAGAATCAAAATTTAAACAGTGTGAACGGAATCAGAACAGAAAACAATGAGGCTTCATATCAAATTATGAGCAAAATATAAACAAGGAAATAAAGGCCTCCAAATAAGGTGATGGTCCTTAGGAAGCATATTCTCTGGTCTAGTCCAGTCTAGGACCTGGGGGGGGGGTTGCTTTGCTGTAGCCCAGTCCATTACTTGTCAACAATTAACCAATTAACCTAGATATGTTCAGCTGCCCCCACCTGGAATTGAACCCACGCCCTTCTTATTGCGGGGCAACAGCCTTAACCACGACGCCACTGTGCTGCTCAAGTCACCACATACATTTACATCAAGTCACCAATTAACCTAGACACGTTCATCTTCTTGGCGGACAATGAAGCGCATGAATCCTGTATGTGCGTCACAAGGCGCATGCGCAGATTCAAAACACGCAACTTCTAAAACTTACTTGGTATTTCTACATTCATGTGCAATGACTATGAAACCTTTGAATATTATGTGAAAATACAAAATAAAACTTACTCTTCCCACACAGTTTACTTATTACATGAATAACATATATAGTTTTACTTCTCACTGATACTTACAATTAGAAAAGTAAATATTGTGACAGTTAACCTAATAAGTATTACTAGACCACAAAATCAATTTTTCAGTGTAGATGCTGCCAATTCAGACAGAATCTGCATCTCCCCCGTGTTCATTTGTGTATGAAATGCTGCTTTAAGGACTTTCCCCTGTTTTTCATCAAATAATACAAGGATATCCGCAGCACATGTACTGTATTTGTGCTGAGATGTTAAGTCAGCAACAATTTGGTTCTCAAAGCCCAGACACGGCTGCTTTTCTCTCATTTACATCATTGTGAATTAAACATTCTTGCATTTTGCGCTGATGATCTAGCAAAACAACGAGTATGAGAATTCTGATGTGTATTTTTCATTAAAACATTTAAAAAAAACCCCCCAAAAAAAAAACCTTAATCAATGATGCCGTATAGGATTATATAAAAATGTCTACAGCATGAGCATTTCCTTCCTTCAGCCATAACTTCTCTTGTTCCAGGTGAAACTTACCAACAATAGTGCCGTGGGACTATACTCTTTGTTTTCTCTTCATCTGTACTGCCAGTTCTAATATTGAATGAGTGCATTGTGCAACATAAGCACCTACCCTCTTCCTCAAGAACATCTATTTTTCCCCATCGCAGCTGCTGATTAATCTGCTCGAGAGCAAAATGTCATTAATAGCATCAGACAGGGCTCAACCCCTAGGATGAGGGGTACAGTGGGAGTTCCACTGCACTCTGCCAAGCTCCATCTCCCGCCTCAGTACATTGATAGAAATAAACCACACGGATGTGTGCGCATCATCGTCGTCGCCAGCCGTGTCATATCGCATCAGCTCTGTTTTTTTTCATGGATGACCTGCTGTGGCTGATACCTGTGAACACTTTCCAACAGGCAGGGGTGTCTAACTCTGGAGTTGAGCCTGCCTCCCTGATCCACTGCAAGTCTGCTGCATGTTCACAACATCACCTATGCTTTATGTAAGGCTTGGCTAAAACTTATTCTTTCAGTGTGCCATACTCACTCCATTATTTTTGAAAGGAAAAAGGGGAAATCAATGTTGGAATAAACCATCATCAAATCTCAGTATCATTTATAAAAATCTTTTTTTTTTTTTTTTTTTTTTTTTTTAAATGGGGGGGGGGGGGCTGCTGTCCTTTCTTAATATACACAGTCTTTTTTTTTTTCTTTTTCAGGCAAACTAAAACAAATGCAAAAATAATGCCACAGTAGATGACCTTCCCATCAGAAACTAGGATATTGACATGATATTTTCTGAATTTCACCTTTAGGGGTGTTGAGTTATGAGTTAAAGAGATGAAAAAGAAATTACCTATTTAAAATGTGGCCACTACTAAAAATGAATAGCTCATTTTTTAAGACTTAACATTCTCCCTTTTTGGAGGATGTGTAAAATTCCCACTGGGATGCGTTACCACTTTGTTGGACTGACTAGCGGCACATTGCACATACAAGTTTAATTCCCATTTAGGACCCACTGATTATTTCAAATTATATGAGCCAATGTCTTATTGCTTAACAGCCAGTGATTGTAAAAACACGTCCTGGGCTGGATTGCAATTCTGAGTCACCATCAAGTGGCCTTCATGACATCACCCATTAATATGGCTTTTCTTTTAAAATCCAGGAATAATCGCATTTGGACCAGAAAATGGAGCCAAGGCAGAGGCATTCCCTAATTTATTATCTACTTCCCTCTAAAAATAAAGAACCAGGAATGACCACCATGTTGTAATGAAGACATGAAACTGGTGACTGAAAGCATAAATTCTTTGGGAAAATGTCTATCAGGTTATGAATCAAATGAGAAAATAAGGAAAATTTACCCATACACTTCAATTCTCTTGCAATCATTAGACAAAATGCAGGTTTAACACACTTAAGCATTGGCTCGACTTTAGTCCATTTTCACACACAACCCGCTATGCCACACAGAAATAACGTCATGTTTCTGGTCCATGTTCCTTTTAAACAGAAAGCAAAGAGGTGATTTTTCTAAAAACCAAATGGATGATAGTTTGATTTTCGACTGACACAACATGACTATTGAATATTATTGCTCTAAGCCCTGTTGCAATACCAGAGGGTTTTGTTTTTTTATTTTTTTCTGTGAAATCATTCACCCCACGGGCGTTTCTTGGAATAGAACACATTAAAGAGGGATGAGCCTCTTTACTCACTCACTCCAGGAGGAGATTTGCTGTTTTCATACTGTATGCTGAAATATCGTCGCTTGTCAGCACAGTGGTGATTGATCACCATTTTACATGGCAGTAACAAATGAAATCGTCTTAACAAGTAAAACCCCGGCTTCAAACCACTTCCTGTCAGTCAGCAAATGCTTTAATACCATCAGTTTAAGGACAAAAGGGCATTACTGTTAGACATCAGCATTGATTATGTAGAGCGCTTGAGCCTGAACATCTCCACTCTATTATTGCTACAACACATTCTTTTCTGCGTTCTGCTCAGCCTGATGGTTCCTGGTGGTGCCAACTGAGCCCTGGACATATGGGAAATACATAATAAGTGTAGTAGTAGCACATTTCACAGCTTCATAAAAAAGTGTAAGTGATGATTGCGAATCATAATTAGTAGGCTTTGCTTTTTTTCCCCGTCAAGTTAAATGAGAAATTATTTTGATAAAACGGAATGGGATTCTAACTATGTAGGTAGTATGCGGGAGGGGAGGGGGGATTCTGCTTTCTGTAGTTTCTTTTCTGTGCCACTTGGAAAAAAGAAGTTGTGTTGAAATATTCTGGCACATAAAAATGCAAGCTGGAGCTGGAAGGCATTAAAAATGGCCTCTGGAATAGCTTAAAAGTTTCCAAGAATAAAACCCGTACACAGCCTGAAGGAGTCTGCATTTTACAGCCAAGGCTGTGCTGTTCTTCCATAATGATGGTCATCAGTCATAAAACAAAAACAAACTGTAATGCTTCATGGTGCATTACATTTTTTACCAAAAGCAAATGAAAGGGGGGAACCTTTATGAAGCTCAAGTGCTTCGTCACATCAGTCAAAAATATCTGATTTTTCTTTAGCACGAGGATCAGCTCTGCCACTTTGAAATGCCACACTGCTCGTTACATCACGCAATCTCTAATTTTTGCAATTTCAGCAGCTGCACCGAGCATTTATAATGTATCCTGATTACTGGTATGTTGGGCAGCAACAGTTTCAGGCCTCCAAATGATTCCTTTGGGGACGCCAAAGGATTAAAGCTCCCCATAAAGTCCGAGTGATGACAAGCAGATATCCAACTGCAGCTCTGAGCGGTGGGAACTCATTTGTTGGCTATGGCCTTGGATCATTACACAGTGACAAAACTACATACTACATTGTTGCTTTCTCACAGGGAAAGTGTGCGTTCCGTGTGGTAAAGAACCATTCTTGTTACAAAACGCTAAGATTAACATTGTGTTTAACGTCATTTTGTTTTGGCTCTTGTTGGATTTCAAGGTGTGTTGCCAGGAACGCCACCTGGAACAGGGAGCCTTGTGTGATTACAGAGAAAGCTGCCAGGTACTGCAGCTACCATATTGTTATGAAGCCTTATTATACTGCTCTCAAAAGAAGAGTCTCCACCTTGTTCTGCAGCACTGTCTTCTTCAGCAACAGCTCAAGACTACACTCCGTGAGGTGATGTTTTCCCCACGCCCATTTGCATTCAAGATTTGGTACAATAGTGAATTCATTTGAAATTAAATTTAATCTGCATTTCTGAGAAAGGAAAAATTAAGGAAAATTGTAAGATTTTCAGGCTATTGTTCATGTTTTCACTGATATAATAAATAGTGACATCAAAGAGGACACAGTAGGCAACAATATCTACATGTACTGTTACAGGTGTGTGTCAGACCCAACTGCAGGACACAAGCACAAAGCAGCGTCCAGTAATGCCATTTATTTAGGCTCAGAGTCCGCACCGTCTCTGGGGCCTTGGATCCAAAAAGGTCAGTTCAATGGTCCACAGAGGGGGGGCTCACAGGCAATAAGATTGACAAGGCGAGGGGTCTGGAGCTGAAAGAGCAGGCCGATGACGCAGCAAAGCCGACGAGGGAACAAGCAGGAAGTAGCAGGGGGAGGGATCCAGGAGCCGAACTGAAGTGTTGGCGCAGGAAAACACCACGCAGCCACGAGCAGACAGAAACCAGACACACAGAGGTTCCAACTCATGATCAGGGACAGAAAGCTGGTGAGCTCTCTGGGAGACTATCCAGGCAGGTTCAGAGGCCAGCAGGTTCCCTTCACTGATAGACACTGATAGATCCAGATTAGGTGGACAGGTTTTTTTTCCACCTTGCAAGAGGTCAGGCAGGTAATGAAAGCTGGAAAGGCTTGAGGAACAATCTGGCAGAATGGCCTGAGGCTGTAAGGCACTGACTGGCTGCATAATGCTGGAGTGCAGCTGAGAGCAACAGGTGAACCAGATGAGCTAATGAGGTGGGCGTGACCAGCAGGAAGGGTGGAACAAAGGTGAGGTGAATGGGGAAAAAAACAAAAAACAAAAAAACAGGAGAGCAGGGAAGCTGAGTGCCGGCTGACTTGTATACACATCCAACCCTGACCTGAGATTCGAAGGTTCTGTAAGGTTGAAATATATGAATGAAGTGTGTGTGTATGTGTGTGTGTGTGTGTGTGTGTGTGTGTGTGTGTATATATATATATTTTGTTAAAAATAAGTTTATTCACACAATTTTATGTTTTAAATTATTATTTATTTATAGAAGAAAGTTTAAAAATTGTGACAATAATTAGTTGAATCCGCCTTGGTGGTTCGAACTCACCTATACCTCAGTCTGAGTTTTCATGGGTTGATTAAGACACGTGTAAGGGATGATCAGGAAGGGTGTGTGACCAGGAAGTGGTCGTTGTGAAGCTGCTGAAGAGTGGAAAACAGTAAACTGTTGCTTGAGAAAGATATCTGTCTCCGTTCTGCTGTTTATTCTAATCTAGACTGATCCAGTCAGCACACATTGAACCCTCACATTACAGTTCTCTGTAGCAGGAAGTGGGAAAAGCTGTTATTCAAAAGCCACGCACTAAAACCCCGCAGCGTCGCACTCCCCCCACACACTGCTGCCCGACAGCGACAGTGTCTGCTCACACCACTACAGCTAGAGATTCAGTTCAGATTTCAATCCAGGGAGAGAGAGAGAGAGAGAAAAAAAAGTGGCCAGTGATGAATGAATCCACAACAATATCGACATTCCTGTAAGGCCAATAACAAATGTGGATTTCAGTGGCGTGTCGTTTGTTATTTGTGTGTGTTTACTGTTAAAGCAGCATCAGCAAACGCCAGGATCTGCTGGACGTGAAAGCTAAATAGATTCTAACTAAGGGATCCAGGTTTTTTTCCACCGCGCAGTGCCGAGAAAAGGACTGAATAAGTTGGACAGAAGATGCAGAAATGGGAAATCACTGGATACTCAGAAATTTTTCTTTTTCCATTTGAGCACATTAACCAATGGGAAAATAGCTGAAATAATGAGAAATAATAATAGCTGAGAAATAATTAAAAATTACCATGTATTTGGTGCTGGCTTGATGTTTTGTTGTTCGTTTACTTACCTAAGGCCAGTCTGGTCGTCTGGTAGTTTGTTAGACTTACTGCTAAAATCATGGGGAGGATTGAATGGGAATAGAAAAACAAGTTGAAGGGAATAAATACACATGTTCACAGTATCCCAATGTCAGAGTTTCTTTATAAAACACATAAACATAATGATGATGTTAAGGCCATTCCTTAATTCAGACAAACATGCCCCCCCCCCCTGCCTTCCATTCCCTTTTCTTTCCAGTAAGGCTCAACAAGACAAGCTAAGATTAAATGTGTTTCTCCGGCTTGGCAGAATGACTGGGGTATTTGATTTTAGCCACAGTAACTGAGGTAATCAGGCGGTGGTGGGGAGTGCACAGCGGCAATTTCCAGAAAGGTCACCTTTCTAATGAGGAGCATCGGCCCACTCAGCAGCCACAAAGGGAGCTGAGAACCATTTTGCGGCATACGAGTGCGAGCGGCGGCTGGAAACCGAGATGCCCTGCAAATAAATAAATAAATAAATAAGGGGGGGGGGGGGGGCTTTCGGGTGATTTCTTCCTGTGGGTTAACCATAGGCTGAGCTATGGCAATAGGAATGGATCACGGTGATCAAGGTGAATGCTCGCCTCCTTTTAACATGGAAATGGTTATCTTGGTTACTGATTGTGTTTGAATAAATGTCGGGATCTTCCTCACTTTATAGCCAACCTGCTTGTCAGGGGAAAATAAAAAGGGAAGATCAATGCAATTATGTGAGAATGCTAAGGTGCTAGAAAGTCCAAAGAAGAAGACACATATATCACAATAAAGCCAAGTTTTCTGTCACCTTCATTGGGGAAGATGCAGACACATGTACTTCTGGCTCATTTTGCACTAAATATTATAAAAGACGAGGACTTGCGAGAAGTTGGGAAACAATCACTCCACAGTTTTGACATTTCCTGTCAACAGAACAATAAATGGTGCAATCCTTACAAGGTCTCAATCAGTGAGAACAAGAGACAGACCCACTTTGAGATTTACACTGATAAGACAGAACTATTTCAACAAATCTTGCTTGGTGACCTCTTTACAAACGCACAAAATGGTGTGAGACCTAATTGGGCTTTTTGTGTCGTATCAAAAACATCAAAGATGGCACCGATGTTCCTCTCAGAGACTCTGTGACAGTCAATGGGAAGGTGAGTCCTTTTGGCTGGTATCATTACTGTCAAGAGACCAAACCCAGGAGTCAGCCCCTCAAACTTGAGTGGCAATCGGAGTGTAAACATTGCATCTGTCAGCTCATTACTGGGGCGTCAGTGTGGCAGCAAAGCTGTTTGCAGGATGGACGGCAGTTGCCTTGCAGCCAGGGTAAATACCTTGCCCTTCTGTTGTATTCCCAGGATTCATTATACCGCAAACACAAGAAGAACTGTCAGGAGTTACCAGTGCCATTACGCAAGTCCTTTAACAGGAGCTTTAACTTGTTGAATGAGGGTGATATTGATTTAGGGTGGGTGGTGAGCTTTGGGAGCAGCAGATGAGTTGATTCGAACCACTAAAAATCTTGAAATGCACCTTTGTGAAAAACAGACCTCACTGATTTATCCACTCCTCGGTGATGAAGTCATTTCTGCTTTGTAACCGTCAGACTTTTTCATCAATTTCTATTAATCCCAATCACCCCTTGAGTTATACTTCGAAGTTTCTTATTAAGAGTGTTAAATAATGTGGTCCAATAAAAAAGAAAATCCCTTTAATTGCGAGGAAGATAAGCTGCTTACCTCATCCGAGCTCAACCTGATGCAACTTTGTGTTCTTTTATTCACTATCCAGTAAATGAAGTGATTTAACCCAAGACAACAAGTTGTGTGTACTGCATTTTTGTAATTTGGCTTCTCTCTGTCAGTTTTGGAAATTCAGCATCATTTGATGTGTGGGAAAATGAACCTGGGGGGGGGGGGGGGGTTGACTTGTTTACTGGGTCAACAACTCAACCGGATTTCAGAGAATATGAGACAAGCTGCATTAAAGAAAAGGCTGATTATTTTACTTCATTCATATTTCAGATTGATTTACATCAACATACAGCCTAACTGACAGCTGTTTTAGTGGAGGATTGAGTCACATCTCAGCTTAGAGGCTAAACTTTACTGTATTTTTTATTTTATTTTATTTTTTTGTGCAGTGGAAAAAAACTCAACTAAACTCAATTTTTTTTGCTAAGACAAACCATAAACAAATGTATTCTGCTTCTCTGGCTTTAGCTTAGCATGTAGCCTGATGGAAGATTTGTGGTTATCTACCACTAAAAGGGGAAAGCGAGTGCTTTTATCTTACTACCTTTAAGAAGAAACAAGTGAGCAGCATAATTAACTTCTTAGTTATTTACATTTAATTCATACTTGATTAAGTCTTTTTGATATAACTTTCCAATCAATGCAACAACGTTGGAGTGGTTTGTTTATTGCATCGTGTAGTTATAGCCATACAGGTGAGAATCACCTGAGCTTTGAAACCAAACGCTGGTTTTACAGTTTTGCTCATAATTTTTTGAAAATCCTTTGCAGCAGTGACATATTGGATTATAGCCCACTGCTAAAGGCATCCATATTTTATTTATATACGATTGAGTAGTGCAAGTTTCTTTAAGAATAGTTTTTTATTACCCCCCCCCCCCAATATTTAAGTCTAATGCACTTACAAAAAAAAAAAATAATAATAATAATAATAAAAAAATATATATATGTAGGGATTTTTATGGTGAGCAATAAGCACAGCCGTAGCTGCTGTCTCCAGTGACAAAGGGCTCTTTAAAATCATAAACCTTTTTTATATATCTATTTATATTCCCATAAATGTTAAATAAATACCATTTCTTTCGTGTGTGTAAGAGTTGTACAGTAGTAGGTGTGATAGGGTTTTTAACCGTGAAGTAATTTAACTCAAATGCCAAGACAAAGAGGACAAACTCAGGGAAGCCGTAAAAAGGTCAAAACACAATATTTACAAGGAATGGACAACCAACAGAAAATCACTCGCGCAGGAGGAAAACCCAGCAACACAAAACACTGTAGAAAACAGAAAGTGTCCCACAAACTATGAGTCCATAACCAAAGGAGGCGGGCAGGCAGGAATCTTGGTTCACTGCTCTCTAGCAGCAGGAGATAACACAGCAGCACCTCACTCACATCCAGTAAGTCCCAAGGTCCTTTGGGCAGAGCGCAGACAAAATTGAAGTCCAGGGAAGCAACTCACAAAGAATTCACAAGACAAAACCAGGGTTCAGGTGAATCAGTCAGCTACCACAGAGGATGACAACGCAATCGGACACCAAGGAGGGAACACTGCAGAGTAGAAGTGGAGTGAGGGTGATTGCTGCTTGCCACACCTGCCCAGCCTCGCCTCCAACCTCCACCGCAGAGAGAGAGAGAGAGAGAGAGAGAGGGAACACCAGTGGCCAGGATCTTCACAACAAATAAGACCCAATAATGCCACCACCACAAGCTGTGTTGTTCCTCTAAGAGGCATGCCTTTATATCATTGAAAAGCCATTTTCCATTCTAAGAGTGGGACTCTCCCACGGGAATGAGGGAATCTTTTTTGTTTCTATGATTTATGATCCTACAGTGTTGTCTTGAAGGAAAACTGACAAATTTCTGCAATAATTGAGGTAAATGATGGTTTCGTCTTTTTTTTAATTGATCCTTTTTACCCATAGTTCTTTGAGCACACAATAGTACATTATGTGAGTGTCAGCAGGGCATGTCACAGGAAGGTATGTTTATGTGCCTCCTTTGTGTGAGCGAGAATCGCTGATGCATGCAGCTAGTTGCATCTAAATGATCCGTGTCTACATTATTGACAACTAAATGTTGTTAGAATTAGAGATGCATTCATTTTGAATATACTTTGTTTTCATTGACAAATATTCGTCAATAAAAAAAAAAAAAGGGGGGGGGGGGGGGGCGATAAACAACAAGATCTACGACCTTGGAGAACTCAATATTCGGCTCTCCAGCTTGGATTTTTTTTTTTTTTATTATTTATTTTTATTTTTGCAGATGAGCATCATTCACCCTCGACATCTCTGCAAGCAGCTGAAATTCATTCAGCGCGGCTGCCATGAGGGCCACTATTCTGTTTAGGAAATGATCAGTGCTGTAAGAGAAATTGTCCCCCCCCCCCAGCCTTTGGTGAGTGGAAACACACGCAGCAACACAACCACACGGTATTTACTCAACAGTGTCAGCTGCTTCACGTCTTTTTCAAACCTACAAATGTTATGTTACTGCAGACGGTCATATCAGGCGCTTGCAGGGTATGCATGTCAGATTCCTTCCACACACACACACACACACACACACACACACACACACGCACACTTTAGACCATGATGCCTGTCTCTGTGAAGCAACTGCATCAAAAAGATATACACGCTTCATCTGTTGCTCACATTCACGTTAAGATAAATGCTGTGCAGTTACAGCCAGGGGTAGAAAGATTTTGAATTCAGCTACTCCCAGTGGCGCTTATTCTGTAAATTACAGATGAGGTGTATTCATGTGTTAGTGTACTGATAAATAAAAGGTCATGTTGACTTCAAAGGCACCAAGTAGCCTCTGTGTTGGTTTGTTTGAGAGCTAAAGTAGGACAAAAACGCTGACCAGTGAAGCCCCTAATATTAAATCTTCCTCAAGAGCAACCAGCAGCAGCCACCGGTTGCTCTGCGGACGTAGCTCAGCATTTTAATCAGTAATCATGCCTTTGGGATGGAGAAAGTGTCCCAGATTCAGAGGGCCTGTGGCTGACAGATCTATTTGACATCATATTAGTGGAGGCCTCACAGGATTTTGAAAGCAGTCTTTAATCCATTGTGCTACAAGGAGGGAAAGTGCAACGAGAAGCTCAGTAAAAAGGACTCACACCAAAGAGGACGGGGGCCAATTGAGACATTTAAGCCAATCATTTGGTTCCCTGAGGTTGTTGTGCAACACATTGTGTAAAATATCCACACACCAAATTGCTCTGCACCAGGAAATAAAATGAGCTACTGAAGTTGCTTTCTTATGCAAACGATTTCCTTTTGTCATTAAAATTTAACAGGTGAGTCTTACAAAGTGCTTTTCTTTTACAATGTGGTTGACTCTTTTAAGGCACACAACAATTGCCTTTTGGAACTAATCTATTTCATACTTAAAAAAAAAACAAACAAACAAACAAACAAAAAAGAAACACCTAAATCACAGGAGGAAGGATTAGACCTGTCATGCTGCCAATATAATGGAAAAACCCTTTTATGTGCTTTTTTCCCCCAAACATTAATGTGGCCCTCCATTATAAGGACGGACGAGGTTGTGCATCCCATTTGTTTAAACACATAGACTGGCCTCTGTAATTATTATCTGCTGTGCTGATTGCTGTAAGCCCATGAAGAGTTGTTCGCTCCGCTCTCTTGATTTGTAATCGGGTCCACCTGGGCGAAGCAGCACAGCTCCAAGATAGTAACGCTTTATACCATTCACTGTGTTGGAGAACAACCCTGCAAATTCAAGATGTGTTCACGGAATAGATTTTGCTCGCTCGTGTTTATCAGTAGATCCCTCTCATAACGTATTTCTAAATGTATTTAAACAAGTAAAGCAAGACTCAAATCCATCTTTTAAATCATAGCCAGCGTGGGCTTAAAGTTGCACTAATCACAATTTTTTACATTGACAGTGTGTTGGATGAAAAAGAGACGCACTCGGGGTGTCACTGAGAATTATCATTCTGCACTCTGCAGCATTATTGCTTTAGGTTTCAGGTTGTCAAGTCTTCAAATTGCTTTCATCAAGGCTCTTCTTGCCCGCAGCAGCCATCTGTTGGTCAGATAAACTTTCTTGCACTGTTCACCCAGAACCAAATATTGGACAAACTTGGTGATTATTGAAGCCAAATACACTTTTATATCTTCATAACGGACGTGACTATATTTTTAAAAAATGATTTTGAGGATCTGTTTGTACAACAGTATTGGATATATTAAAATGTTCATTTTAACTCTTCCTGATGTTAATGCAGCATTCGACAGAGCAGCTCTCAGGAGTAGTCCACTCGGTAGGCATTTAATGCAGGGCCTCGTACCTAAACTGTTTTTTTTTTTTTTTTTTTTTTTTTTACAGCAGCAGTTGCTTAAGTGGAAAACACATTATAGCCAGCTTGCAAGGTCTTAATACTCCACTCTGGTCCAGTCGGCGTCTTGGACTCTGCTGCTGTTGGATGGTGACTCTTTTTTTTTTTTTTAATGCCTATGAATAACTTTCTCCAACTGATATGAATTGGAATTAGCCCATAGTCTAACCCACTGGGAGGTTTTGATTGGATTTGCTGATGATATGGTGGGAACCTTTTTGGGAAAATAGTCACGAGTTAATTGGGAAAAAAAAAAAAAAAAAAAAAACTTTCCTTAAAGGACATTGGACCAGAGCGGATGATGGATTCTATCAGGAACACGGACCCCTGTAATTTTCATTAGTTTTCAGATTATGATTAGAAGTACAAATATTCAGCTGGCTCCTAACTTTGACTGAAGTTATGATTAGGCTTTGGCCTTTATTACTTTCAATGTTTGCTTTAAATTTCTTTCCCAACGCCACGCATTATCAAATTTCAGCAAACACTGGGGCTCAGTTAAAATCTGTGACACTATGGAGAAGTCACTGTTCTAGATATATATACACACACACAGAGTTTTTTATATATATATATATATATATAAAAAGACACCCCCTTTGTTTTCATTCAGGACCTTTACAAAAATAAAAATGTGTGCTGAAAATTGTATGAGCCCTGTTGGAAAGTATTAAGTATATTGACTCACCGCACTGACATACAATTTTGAGGTAATTGCACTTCATTTCTATTTTAGATAAATATTTTAAAGACAGTGTGACACTTCAGTTCACAAAAAAAAAAAAAAAAAAAAGCCCATGACATCCTTGAGAAATAATTGCCCCCCCCCCGGTTGTCATTGTGTAATTTGCACTCTGACCAAACCTACTGTTTACTGTAAGAAGTGTTTTTGTGGGGTTTTTTTTTTTAAGTGCAACAATCAAAAGTAATAATAATTGAAATAAAGAACCTAAAAGTGAAATAAAATAAAAGAAAAAAAGAAATAAATGTTTACTTTATTTCCAGGGTGAGATAGTCTCATCCACAGTGGTTTTATATGTTGAGACATCTTCATGGACCTTTTGGCTACGCCTGCCCGGCTGACGAGTTAATGGAAAACACACTGTCTTTTTTTAATTTACCTTCTGATTGCTCGGTGGCTTTTTAAGCCCCTAAAGGCAGCCGGTCTGTAAACAGAGCTGAAACTCACTTTACAAGACTTGTTCACCCCCACCCCCCAAAGAGCGGTGGGGCTCAAATGAATGCCAGAATTTTTATGTGAATATATATTCAATAAAACACCTTCCACAGCTAGAAACACACACACACACACACACACAGAGCGAGAGTAGTTGGTTAATAGTCACATTATCAGCACAGCAGGTGAATCCCAGTGAAAATACTGCAGATATAGAAGGCGATGAGGCCAATATAAGATCAGAGAGGGCCAATAAGGCAAACTTTGACACACAGATCACCCAATTCAACACCGCACATTTTCTCCAGTTGTCCTAAAGCCATATGTAGTCTACCACACAACAGCCAAGAGTCCAAACACACCTCCAACTAATTAAATATGCTAATTAGGCAACAAGACCGCAGCAAGGAAGAGCATGGCACAGGAAACACGCAAAACGCAATAACAAACTCAGCAAAGTCTCCAAAAATCAATAAAAACAATATTAAAACTCACCAGGTTGAGATTTTCAATGAGTACAATCCGCCATTTTTTTCCTGTCCATCCCCGGGTCGTTGGCTAATGTCGGTGTTAGCATTAGCATCATGGCAGGTGTCCGTACCCGCAGTGTTTGGCTGTGGCTTTTCCTCCTCCTCCTCCTCCTCCTCCTCCTCCTCCTGCTGCTGCTGCTCCATCTCCTCTTCGTCCGGCCGAGGCCCGAGGACCCGAGTGGTCGTCTTCCCCTTCAGGTGTCAACTGTGTGTCCGTATCCAACACGCCCGCCACCGCCATCTGTTGTTCCGTCCGACGACGTTTAAAAACAAATTTATCCATGATAAATTTTGACCAGCTTACTAACGTTAACTTAATAACGTAAATGTAAGCCGCTGACGGTAACTATTACAGCCAGGTAGCTCCTAACGAAGACAATGTCAACCAAACTGTCTCTGTGTCGAGCACACACTAAAAAGCGCGCTCACAGGAGCGACGTCAGCACTGACAGGTTCCCCACTGATCTCAGGACAGTGACAGTCAGTGTTAATTATAATGACGGGGGACGCCGGAGGCCGAAATGTCATCACGACGTGGAGGCACTGTTGGACTCCACACTTTTCTCGTCTCTCTCTCTCTCTCTCTGCGGTGGTTGTTTTACGGTAGAGATAACGGTAGGGCTAACGGTAGAGCTAACGGTAGGGCTAAGGGTGGAGCTAACGGTAGGGCTAACGGTAGGGCTAAGGGTAGGGCTAACGGTAGGGCTAACGGTAGGGCTAAGGGTAGAGCTAACGGTAGGGCTAAGGGTGGAGCTAACGGTAGGGCTAACCAAGCCCTACCATAGACGGCGCCAGGGTAAGGCTTGGTTGGGCTATAGCCCCATTAAGAATTGTGTTAGCCCTAACTGGGTTAGCTACCTGGCTGTAATAGTTACCGTCAGCGGCTTACATTTACGTTATTAAGTTAACGATAGTAAGCTGGTCAAAATTTATCATGGATAAATTTGTTTTTAAACGTCGTCGGACGGAACAACAGATGGCGGTGGCGGGCGTGTTGGATACGGACACACCGTTGACACCTGAAGGGGAAGACGACCACTCGGGTCCTCGGGCCTCGGCCGGACGAAGAGGAGATGGAGCAGCAGCAGCAGCAGGAGGAGGAGGAGGAGGAGGAGGAGGAGGAAAGCCACAGCCAAACACTGCGGGTACGGACACCGGCCATGATGCTAATGCTAACACCGACATTAGCCAACGACCCGGGGATGGACAGGAAAAAAAAATGGCGGATTGTACTCATTGAAAATCTCAACCTGGTGAGTTTTAATATTGTTTTTATTGATTTTTGGAAACTTTGCTGAGTTTGTTATTGCGTTTTGCGTGTTTCCTGTGTCATGCTCTTCCTTGCTGCGGTCTTGTTGCCTAATTAGCATATTTAATTAGTTGAAGGTGTGTTTGGACTCTTGGCTGTTGTGTGGTAGACTACATATGGCTTTAGGACAACTGGAGAAAATGTGCGGTGTTGAATTGGGTGATCTGTGTGTCAAAGTTTGCCTTATTGGCCCTCTCTGATCTTATATTGGCCTCATCGGAGGGTGTTGTTTTATTGAATATATATTCGCATTGATTTGAGACCCACCTTAGTTGAATGGAAAAAAAACTACTCTGGCGTCGCGAATGTGTCATCACGAGGAGAGTTCATTGAAAAGACTTTCAGCTGGGAGTTCCTGTCAATGGTATTAACTTGAGATGGACTGGATGAGATGTTTTTCTTTAAGTCGATACTAAACCTTCCAAATTTTCTAGCTATAAGCTCAAAGGAACTTGTCTGAGAAGTCCTTCAGCTGATAAAGATTTTTAATTAAGATTTATGAAGTGTCGGAGCTCATAGCATTAGATCAAATGTATCTTCAATTTCTTTCATTTTCTTGGTGTTACTCTTACTGATACTGATTTTATTTTATTTTTTTAATAAATTTCCTCTTTTGTACTTGAATAAATGCACCACTTTTGTCTAAATACATTTGTTACAACCAAGGCCCAGTAATAAAATAACTGCCTCAACTCCAAGTTGATAAAATCTACAACAGTTGTTGTTTTCAAACTCTGGCGATAGCCACATAACATTTTCTTCCAGGAAAAGATTTTCTGGTCCTGGGGGAGTGAAGCGTTTTATGCGAATGGCTGCTGCAGCAATGATTCGAGCAATGAACTTAATTAAACTCAGCTGTGACATCGAAAAATTGTCATGTCACTGTGTGCGACCAGAGACAAAGTAATAGGAAAAATATATACTACAAAACAACACAATGGAACCAGACATGTATTGTCAACAGCTGTTTTAAACACTGGCAGATATGTTTCCAAATTCAATCTTTTCTTCAAATCTTTTCTCCGGATATCCTTTTTCTACATACAGGCTGACTTTGTTTTGCTTGCATCTTTACATCATTTTCAGCCCCGCTTGACTTTGTGCTTTGTTCTTTTTACAGTGAAATCGCAGCAGGTGCAAATAATTATTTTTTTCCCTTTTTAACGTCAGGGTGAAAACAAAGATGGAAAATAAGGATCAGCCTAAAATTTCAATGGAAAAAAAAACTGGATTTTTTTTCTCACATCATTGCGTCTCGGACATGTTGTAAAGAGATCATAGGGTGAAAAATTTGGATGATGGTTGTTTTTGAGGACGAGTTGTCCTTCTACTGGTGTTGGTTTTCCTGGAAATAAAACTTCTCTAAAGCCACAATTTTGCAGCAGAGTGCTCACGAGAGGTTTTCTGTGTTTTGCTGCAGTCATTACATTGGGTCAGATATAATGTATATTCCTATTTTTTAACACATCAACCGAAAAAAAGATATTCTGTGAAACAAATTCAACAGTTTTTTTTAATAATAAAAAGTTTATATTGGAGATGCAATATAAATGTACCGTCAATTGTAGAATGACCTGTATGCTGCTGTGCATATTAAAATTGAACATCATGAAGTGCATGGAAATAGTTGAGACACCTTACTGTGCTTGGATGCTAGAGCAAATTAAAAAACCTGATAGATCAAGGGCGTTCATCACATTGGTGGAAAAGCTTTCAATATTGCCTGTGGTCTAAAACACCCACAGACTTTAAATCTGTCTCTTCTGTCTCGTAAGTATTCAGCACTGAAGGCTGAGACACCAAGTTTCACCTTTTTGGTTTAATCTTTGTCCTTTGTCCTCCTGTACTGGCTTTTTCTTTGGTGCCCTATCTTACAGTTGCAACTGGTTGTTTGTTTACTCGATCTGAAGTTTAGAAACCGCAGCAAGCCAGCGTGGACAAAATGGAAGGTCCCTACAGCTGAAGCATCTAAATTGAGATGAGTCATCTTTTAATTTTGCTTTTTATAAGACTCCTGTGAGAGAGAGGGGGGGGGTGGGGTAGATAGATTGTGATTCAGATACATTTGTGTTTTTCACCATCATTCAATGAGAATTCTGTCAGTTCATTTGAAGTATGTGTATTTCCCTTGGATGTAAAAAAAAACAAAACTGTATACGCTCCAAGGGATTGGGAAGTCATGTTGTGACGCATCATTCCCCCAACATGCTCGAGGAGAGACAATGGTAATCTGTTTTCATTTGGCTCAGCATGAGCACATTCAGGATTTACTTTGAAAGTTTCGTCAGAATAGCCAAATTCAGATGACGAATGTGTGTGATGCCTGATAGCTCAATTTGAACAATTTAAATTGGCAATTGAAAAAAAGAGAAATGAATCTTACTCTCAGGTTTGTTCAAAAATTTTCAGAATGCTTAGCACAGCACACAGGTGACTTATGTCACCTGTGTGTTGCTGTGAAGTGATGGAGATTCCTTGAGCAGTGTGGCCAATTAATCAGACGTCAACATGTTCGGTGACAAAAAGCAGCTCCGACACCTTGTTAGCAGTCTCAGGGTGCACATGCCCACTTGTCATAATTACCACCTTGAGTGCCACAGATTGAAACTGAACTGCATCCATTTTTATCCCCCAACCCCCGATTCATGAGTTATATTTATATTTGTGTACAGTGATTGCCAACTCTGTTTTTGACACAACTCCAGGATGCGATGTGTCTTTTTGCATATTTCAGATATGAACTAGATGCAGTTTTTGTTTTACTTTTAATAACAGTAAGATTTGTATTACAGATGTAATTTTAGACCTGAGTGATACAAACAAGTCTTCCTGTTCCTGTTAGATGAGCTAAGTATTTTTTTTCACAAGTACACAAAAGTGAGTCTGGATAACAACCTCCAACAGTGTGTCCATCTGTGTTCTCTTTATATACCAGACAGAACTAGGATGAGATCTTATCTCTCCGATATTAACTCCGCCACATTGGCTCCCCGCGAAATCCAAAATACAATTTAAAATCCTCCTCCTGACCCACAACGCCATTAATGGTCAGGTACCATTATATCTTAAAGGGCTCACTGTGCCCTATTACCCCTGCAGACATCAGTGCTCCCAGAATGCCGGCGTACTTATATTTCCAGGAGTCTCCACACAATGGGAGGCAGAGATTACAGCTGTCAGGCTGCTCTCCTCTCCGGCTCCCGGCGGCAGACATCCTCTCCATGTTTTAAGTGTAGCCTGAAAACTTTTTCTGAGAAGTTGAGAGCTTGAAGTAGTTCATGCAAGCTCAGGGTTGCATGAACTACTTCTTAGCTATACAGGCCTCAACTCTCAGCAGACTTCCCATGATGCAGTTGGGTGGAGGAAGATGGCTTCTGAGCAAAACTATTAAATACACAGATTTTATAAATTAATACATCTCTGCAAAATGATTTGGTCTTTTTTTTAATTTCAGTTCATTTGTAAACTGCCAGTATTTATGTCAATTTATAACTAGCCACACATCACTCAACATTTTCTCTAACTCAGTTAGAAAAGTGAGCGCTGAGGGACATTTTTATGAAGGCCAAAAGTATCTTAGCATTTCACTGGCATTAAATAACACAATAGCCTTTGTAAACCAGCCAAGCCATAGCGCAGAACAATCCTGTATTTAAATGGCTACACACATCCAAGGTTTTCTTTCACCTCCATGACATAGTGCAGAGATCACTCGGGATGCTGCATGAACTTGTGATCTTGCACTGGTCACAATCTATCATCTTCCTGCTTTCCCAACGTGTTATGAAATGACGGAGCAACATTAAGAGGAGTACATAATGTGTCGGTTCAGCGTAGGGCAGAGGCAGCCTCCTCCTCGTCATCCCAGGAGGAAGCAGAGGGAGGATGCTTGAAACGGCGTATAAAATTGTGATCTATTAAGTGCACTGTATATCCTCCCACCCCTTATTGAATACACAGTGCTGGAAGACAGCCACTTACAGCGCGATTTTTAGCACATTCCCTGTGCGAGGGTTGATTACTGAAGGGAAACTACTCATGGCTGAGCAACATTGAGTGAGTTGCAGTAATTAGAATTCAGATTAGTATTTAGCACAATGTTTCAGTGCCAATTATAAAAATAAAAATAAAAAAAAGGGGGGTAAATGGGATTTCAAAAGGGTGGAAAAGAGACCGATTATTTTCGTAAAGGGTCACTTCTACTCATTGGTCACATAAGTGAAACTGAATAGGTTTGGTTATATGTATATTAAACATATCTCATCGGATAAACATTGAAGTTTGTTGAAACATCATACTATTACAATTCTATCTGCTTATGCGTGTTTTGGATACCACTGGCTTTAGGACGGAGGATGTATATGTAAAATAAGTTTGTGTAAATGACCATGGATATATAAACATACATAATAATGGGGCTTAGACATGTCAATATATGAAACTGAAAACATTTCTAAGAGAGTTCATATTATTTTGACATAAATTTAGCGTTTACATATCGTATGGAAATGAAATACATGTATACACATTACATTTGAATAAGGTAAAAGAAGATGTCACAGACTTTAACAACTTCCAAGTTCCACTTTTCCATTTTCATGTTTGAACACTGACAATTTCTCAGTTAGGACCGATAGTACCTTTTCTGTTTACGATGGTTATGTAACTGGCCATGGCCCATACACTCTGTTTCTGTGACCTGTCTAGTCACCCAAGAAAAAAAGATGTCTGGCTCAAGTAAGTTGTCTGTATCTGATGTTATTGAAACCTGTTAAACTTCAGAATACAGTTAGTGTGTGTCCTTTATACAGTAACAGATTTTGTGGGCTTTGTGTGTGCTGACACCAAGGAGCAGAAATGAGAGAGCAGCAAACATGCATTTGAAAAAGTCAGTGTGGGCAATGCCCTGCATAGAGTTGAGAAAAATAACATTTGAAAGGGGAAAAAAAGAAACCAATCGTTTTCAGCTGAGAGTCCTACTGCAGGAACAGACCCTTTTCCAAGGCTGCATTGCAATCTGACAGTCCTAGAAGATGCAAAAGCGAACAGTTTCCTGCCTCAGCACATTTCTGTGAGGAAGTTCTTGTAATTAAAAACCTGCAAAGATTTAAATTTTATTTCATAATGTTAAATCGGAAATCATAACTTCAGACATCTTTATTTATAGACTCATGAATGTCTCTTAGGAGGAAAAGCTCTGCTCCTTTTCAGGCTTTGGCCACTGTCAAATGTAATGCAGAGGCATCCTATATCATGCAGAATCTATAAACTTCCATGCAAAAAACTGTGTGGAGCTGAAAACCCGATTGAAATGGGAAAAAACTTTTTAGAAACTTGCATAAAAGTCCAGGCAGTTTTCATATATATCCGTAAATGTTATTGCTTGATGAATCCTTCACTTTACTGCATTTACTGTAGTGCTTCAATTTCATTCTTTTGCTCTCATCTGAGAGAAAGTGAACATAAATGGGAGCGTCATCCAGACATTTAAATCTGTTGCATAGAAAAATTAATCATACCTGGACCAATTGCAATGCATTGAAAAAGGACTAAGCTGTCCGTCATATTTTACAAGCTAATTTTAAGAAACTGACAATCGGTGGCTATTTCATACCCGGGACCAAATGTAAGTGACGCTCTGATGTAGGCGTTAGCACCGTGCTTGTGAAGCACATGTTTGTCACTTATATGTCACAAATGAGATTGGACAAGTGCTGCAATGGCCACGCATGATATTCTTAGTTACTCATTACCGAACATAATAGGTGGGTTTTTGATCTGGAGGACAATTGAATGCATTTGTGACTGGCCTTTTCAAAGCTGTCACTGATAAAGTTGTCACTGCCTACGGTTTTGGCGGAGAGCCTGACTAACGGCGTACAGGCTATAGGAAGTCATTTAGCCCACGACTACTGAGTACCTTTTTTTTTGTGGCCCCTCAGGACAGTATCCTGTTATTCTACGGGTGACCTTGCGAGGCTAACCACCCCAGGTATTGTGTTTTTCCCCAGCCGACTGTTTCACATACAGTGCATTGTACCATCAATTTCTTGATACTCTCCCTGTGGGATGGAGTATTGATCTTTTTGCATTACACCAAACTAAAGCGAGGTAAACTCACATGAGAGGGAGAGAGGAAAGGAGGGGGAAAGTAAAAATTTACATCATGTTCATTATAATGGTGATTTTTGTCTGAAAATGTCAGCACAAGCTCGTAAATTGTCATCTTTATTCCAGCTGTCGTCATCTCCCGCATCCACAAAGTGATTGTTGCAGGAGACATTAATAAAACATCCAGTGCCCTTTCATTTTTCTAACTTTTTCCCTAACTGGTGATTATTTTTAATGATAGAGGTTGCAGTTTGGTTCCAGGAAACTATGATGACAAAATCACATGACTGGTGGTACACTTGAGGGGAAAAAAGAAAAAAAAAAACCCCAACTATATAAACGTCCTTCCCAGCAAACACCCATAAAAACCTTCACTGAGTGCAATTAGATTGAGACGATATATCAACATGTGCAGACCAGATCAATAAAAGTGACATGCATGTGTATATATAGCCATAGCCAGGCGGGATAGGTGGCAGCACTTTTTATATTGTGATTCATTAAGCTATTAATGAGGCATTTTACAACACGTCAGCTTGGCAGTGATTGACGAGGTCTTATTTATTCACACTGTACTGTATGATATTCCCCGATCCCGACTCCCCCACTGTGAAATACCTTCATCGTGGCTGGAGGAGGAGGAGATGAAAAGGACCGGTAAATAGTAGCTACTGCTAAAGAGCACCCCTTAATCACAGCCTAAGCTAAAACAATAAACTATGCTGTTGAGATGCTGTGTCAGAGTCCTAAGAGTTATTCCACTGTAGCCATCAAAATTAATAACTCTAATCTGTGTGAAATTGAACACATTTATTCAAAGATATCAGATATAAAGCTTTTACCCTCAAGGGCTTTTGATTCATCATAAAAGGGCGAGGGCCTCTAATATGCCTTTGTAGTCAACTGATAATGGGTATAAAAATAATGTAATAGGACCTTTTACGCACGATTAAGTCTTTGGAAATGGATTTGTGGGTATGAGCTACGATTTCAATTCATTTCGGGGTGCCACATAAAGGTAACGCAGCAATCACCACGCGGGAGGCAAAATGATGGATAATGAGAGACATGGAGAAGTAATTGTCTTCATCTTCGAGCAGCTGAGACGAGCTGCCTGACAGTGTTGACATTTGATCCCCACCACACCTGATAGGCCAAAAAGCACTGAGCAGAGTGAGAGAGAGAACGTACCGAACCCGAACCGTATCGGGCGATGGAATGAAGGTTGTTTCTTGGGAGGGGGGGGTTAGAAATGAGAGACAAGAAAGTAAAAATTGATTGTGCATTTGTTGAGGCGAGGCAGGGCCCAAAACTTGGCAAATGCCAAGCAATCTCAAGGCTGCTGCTGCTGCGCAGGGTTCGGATATCGGTGCATTCGAGCTCCGTTGACTTGATGAAGGAAAATGGCATGTCAGTGAATGGAGTTGTGATTATAGTACGGCGCATTGTAGCAGCAGTTCTTCATTACACAAATTGCCTCTTTTTGTTATCCAACATTTGGATCGATACTGCAGCACGGCCTCATTTTCAGGAAATATCCCCGCTTTTTCAATCCAGCACCAAGGCTTATGTCTTATGAATTTACACTCTCATAAATAAAGCAATCCTCTGACTTTTCAGTGAGGGAGGGTTTCCATGCTGCGCTCTTATATAATTGTATGTATATTTCCAAACAAAGCATGTTTTAAAAAAAAAAAAAAAAAAAAAAAAAGGGCTGTTGCACTCACAGTAAAGGTGATCGCAAATACTTGTTCTGTCGCATAAGTAGAACAGCTAGTGGCTTTTTAGGGAAATGCACGGATGTATTTGGAAACTGCAGCACAGTCGATGTTTATACAGAACAGGAGCTGCCTTCTTGTTATCATACATATTATATATACATTACTCTTATGTTCCCATCAAAACATGCATGCATGGAGGCACATTTAGCCATTCCTTGTGCTGCATGTAACTGGGTACAACACTTGATATCTCATGCATGGCTTAAGTTACCAAGAGAGACTGGAAGCTCAATCCACAAGGTGCCTTTTTGCAACAAACCAACTACATCAGAGATTTTTTCCATTTAGTCTCTAAACTGAGGAATTTGTTGATTTTGAATATGTTGAAGGCTTAATTAATGAAATTTCATAAAATGTCACTTTCTTACTAGTTGCTTTTGTACTCGTTTGTCAGTGAGCCAACTAGCTTTTTCATGTTTTTTTGTTTTAGTTGAGGTCACACATCTACTCAGCCCTCAGAGGAATAGTTGTGAAACCAAATCCTCTGCCCACCTGAATTTCAGCAATTTAACCTGTGTCAAAGCTTACTGTATGTTGTACTTCCTGGATTTAGTGTAGGCAGAGAAATAATGAAGTCCTATGTTGATTCATTACTTCATTAAACCTTCGAGGAACTAAATGGATGACTGCTAACTATGCATTTACAATTCAGCTGCTTGACACTGAAGTGTAATTGGAAAATGCACGAGCTGTATTAAATGTCTTCTGAACGAATGCTGGGATTTACTGCGTAAAAACTCAACATATTTCTCCAGTCTGTACAGTCTGATCCATGATGTAATTCTGTGAAACATCAATTCACTAAAACAGAATTTTCTGTTTCAAGGAGAATACTTGACTGTATTGATCACAAAGCTCTTACACGACAAGGTTGAAAGATCCACAGAGGAATGACACTCTGAAGAGTTAGTGCAATGTTTCATCTTGAAGATATCCAAAATGTGTGAGTACGCCGGTAACTGTTGCAGAAAAACCTCTATGCACTTATCTTCAACAGACCCTCCTATCCAGCTTATCAACTGTTGGATGTTGAACACTGGAGGGAAATTATTGTCATTATAACATGAAATTGCTTCTCGGCTGGTAAGCTACTGGTATATTTACTTGTAATTTCAGGTGTCAGCTCTTTTCTAAAGGACGGCGACTGTGGCGACAGTTGAGCAAACATGGAATGAGAAGCAGCTAAGCAGCTTGGGGAAACATTATTCTGAACCGGTGCTTTAGCTCTCGTAGTGTTTGCTTGATTTGTGCATTTTCAACCTCAAATCTCTGAAGCTTTGTTTAAATGCTGCTATCATCTGTTACAGGCTTCCTCCTTTAAGGTTCTGTGGAGACTTAGCAGATATCAGAATGGAGTCAATAGGGAGTATAAACGATGCCCTGTGGGCTGTGTCTCTCCTTGAGTCCTTACAGAGACACATAGGCTGAATTCATTGTGTCTCCACTAAAATATTTACTTTCAAAGGTTTTTTGTCAGTGGAAAATCTGTTCTTTGAAAGTTGCCGGCAATAACATACCATCAGTGGAATAGTGTTAAACTGAGAGATCTCAACGCTTCCTTTCCTTCATGTTTTATGGCTTTGGTGTGCTATGCATTTGCATTTCTGGCCTCTGCTGAAGAGAGGAATGTGTTTTGCATCACCAGCCTGTTTTCGCATACTATACTTCCAGCAATATATCCCTGGCTAAAAAAGAAAAAAGAAGAAAAGAATCATAACTTTTTAGGTAGCATTTATTCAAGTTGAAGAAAATCTGTAGGTGAAGTGACAAACATGCACCATGAAGCCAATTATTTAAGCTGATGTGAATTAAGCTAAAATTAAACTTGTCTGGTAAATGTGCTCTGGAAAAGTCAGTGTAATAAATGAGTGAATTCAATAAGACCAACAGACAGGCGACCTAACTAAATTTTTCATATCATATCAATATATCTTCAACAGATCGTTTACAAATTCAAATTCCTTCATTCATCCCGCAGTGAGGAAAATTGCAATTTGATAGCGCTGCATCTGGATTCACATCAATGAGAACAGTCAGCACTTAATTCAAATTTAATAAAATGCTTTCAAACCCATGCCATCCTCGTGCTGATGCTGCCAAAAATACAGAGAATGATTACAATTGATTACAGTGCAGTGTAAAGTATCATATTCCCCTTTAAAGGACCGTGGGCTATTTTTGGGTTTTGCTGTTGCTACACAACAAAAATGTTAGCATTAATAGCTGTTCACTGATCAGCCTCGGTATAATATTGTGAGTTCAGCATAAGAATTGGCAAGCTCTCTGATGAGGGTTAAGCAGATGAGAATCTGATCCTGACCTTTCTGCCCAACCACTCCAAAGTTGTTGAATGTTTTCCAAAAGATTTTTAGTGGATGATGGCATTTCTTTTCGAAGACATCTTCATACTTGAGAGACTGAAACTAATAAAGTCGAAAGATCACAGCGGCGCTGTTTATAAGTTTTGCTGTTACAACATGGCCAGCATTAGCATTTGCAGGAAACCACATACTGCAACAAAGAAAAATTACAAACAGGCCCCTTAAGTATAGTGTTTCAATAAATGTAGCTACAGCCCAAAGCTGCCAATGACTCATTGGTGTTTATCACTATTATGTCAACCTCTTAAAGAAGCTGTTTTTCAGACTGAATGTTTTATTTCATGTGCACTTGATCACAGCATGTTTCCTAGATCAACATCTTTGTCCCCCCTCAGAGTGGATAGATGGATATATTCGCAGATGCACACGGATTGCGTTTCAAAATTTAGCTGCAACAGATTAGCCATAATTGAATGCAAGCCTCAGTACTCTTCCTATTGCTCCCCGTGCCAGAGGAAATCATACACAACACGATGTTTTGATGTCAGAGTGCATCTATTTCGCTCCACAAAGTAACTTTTAACAACACATTTCCTGCAGCTATAATGTGGAGCAGATGCATCAGCTTGTTGCAAAACATCAATCTTTTTGCACAACGGCAGAGAGACGGAGGACTGATGCAGGCTGTTTGATGTCTGAAGTTGGCACTTATCATCATAAGATACTATTAGAGTTATGGCCAAATCACATAGACAGGGTGATCCTCTCTAATCCAACCAGTCGATACAGGGGATCAGGGATTCTGTTTGGCCTCCCCCCCCCCGCTATTTGGCCTTTTGACGGTACTTGATTGATCAGCCTAGTCGTGCCATTTGGATGCCAAAATGGATGATGAGCAAAAAGAGTTACAGTCAGATATATTGGTTGCCTTTGAGAAGTTGACCTTCACGGCTGTGAGGTTGCAAGGTGCCAGACAGCTTTGACTCCAGAGGATTTGCCACGGCATTTTACCCTAAGCGGACGCACACAGACACACACGTGTGGCTCCAATTGACAGAAGTGGGAGTTTTGTTTGCCCTCTGTTCATATTTAATTCAAAATATCTGGGCTATGAAAATCAGTTTTTCTATTCTTGAGGTATTACACTGTGTTATTTTCATAATAATACATCAAAGTTATTGAGTTTGTGAGGGTCGTAGATTCATATTGACCAAACGTATAATCCCAGTATGGGACTGAGGCTGGCTTAGTTCTTTATAGTTTTAAGTCTTTTCACAGGACTTGTTGACTTGCTGAGTTTTATCCGCTGAACTGACTCTGTTTTTTGCAATTATACATTGGTGATAGTAAACAGATGAAACAAACAGCACCATTGCAGAGCTGACATTGGGCTGATGCAATCATGAAGCCATCAATGAGTGCGAAACCATATTTTCTGCCTCACCTGATATTTTATTCAAACATCCTATGTGTGTTTCATGGTGACACTTTAGGGCAAACATACAGAGTAATTGGTCCTCCAGGGACAAGCGACACTTTTCTCGCAGGTCTAAGGTGTATCAGCGGTGGGAATATTTCCCACAATGCATCAGAGATGTGCTCGCAGCTATGTGATGTATCTGCCCTTTTTTTGGTGAGAAGCAGCAGCAAAAAAAAGAAAGAAATCAATTCTGCTCCTATACCCTCTCTGTTTGTGCACTATACATAAAAATCTTTGTTGCTGCAGGACAGAAATACAAGCATACATGCTTAAAGAGGTAGAGCCTCTCTTAATACTGGAGACATTTGCATCAGAATGGATGCACCAACCCTCCTGTGACCAGAAAGTGACACAATATGAAATATGCGGGTATTGATATTTAAATATGAAATCCAGTGATGACATAAAGCATCAAAGTGGCATTGTTCATTTCTTCCCACCTGAAAAATTCAATATTCTTTGAATCCCCAATAAGCTCTTGAAGGATTTTGATATCAAGAATAAGATATTGAATTATTTGTGTTCTGTGGTTTGCCTCTGTAATTACCTCAGTAAGGTTTTTTAACTTGGTTGTAGTTCGTTTTTTTTTTCAGGGTGCATCCATGCCTTGAGCTTTAATGGTGAGTGTCTGCTCAATACTCAAGTAACTGAGTCCCATATTGGCAACAATTTTATTAAGGATCTCTTTTCTATTTAGCAAGAGTGGGGAAAATAGACCTTAATTGATTCCTCTGCAATTAAACACAAAGACGGCAGCTGTTCTGTAATTGAACTATTAATTACAACTCAGTCCAATAATAATGGCAATTCCAATACAGCAGGAAGGTTTATCCAACAACAGGGTGTGCTTTTTTTTCTTTAATCAAAGCAGCACTGTCCCTGTTTGTACTGCCCAGCAAGACAAGCTGGCAAGTCTCTGAATGTTTTGCAACAGGACTGTAATATTAATGAATTATCTCAGCAAGAACAGTGCCATAGTTTTTAGCCCTGTTGCCTTACAACAAGAAGGTTGTGGGTTCACTTCCCAGGCCTGGGTCCTTTCTGTGCTTGCGTGGGTTTCCTTCGGGTACTCCAGTTTTCTCCCACCGTCCAAAGACATCATGTTTGGGTTAACTGGTGACTTTAAATTGTCCATAGGTCTGAGTGTGAGTCTGAGTGGTTGTTGGTCTCTGTCTGTCTCCGTGTGTTGGCCCTGTGATGGACTGGTGACCTGTCCAGGGTGACCCCGCCCTTGCCCAGTGTGAGCTGAGATTGGCTCCAGCACCCCTTTTAATTTGGAAACGGATAAGCAGTAGAAGATGAATGAATGAATATGTCTGCATGAGTAAAACAATAATTAAACCGGCAGTGATGCCTCTGGGCAGGCGGAACCGGTAACAGCTTCTGTTGTGATGCCTTTTCATGTTCTATTGATAACTACACCTGTTGTGTTACATTGGTAGGTGTCATACAGTACTGCTGCTCTGTGAATGTCAAGCCGACGCCCACGGTTAGGCTACAAGTTTGTTATTGATTGCTGCGATGGAGGAGGAAATCTGCTATGTGCAACTAACTTTTAATGAACATTCACCTGCAACTTCTGTCGCAGGGGAGGGGCTGAGAACGGCATACGATCAAACCGAGGGGGTTCAATCTTTGGTGCATGCTGTGGCGAATGTTTCTACCTCGCTCATCCTTCAGGATTAGTGTTTAAACCATGACCCAGCGGCTCAGGCAAGATGAGAACATTGTTCCAATCGTGTCCGCCTCTAAAGGCTCTGCAATCCTTGGCCTGGGCACAGAAAACAGTATCTGTCAGCGATGACTTCCACCTCAAATTAATGCTTATTTTTTGGGGGGGGGGGGGTGTAGGCCTGTAAAACCATACATTGATCTGTTGTCCAGATGCAGCTATAATCTTTATCTGAAAATCAACTGAAAATATCGGTTTCCTGTCCAGACTCAGAGCATTGTAATTCAGTAAGTGTTACAAAGAGCATAATGGAGATTTTAATCTACTTTACAACAGACAAACAGGCTTTGGAGCCTGCCTGTCACTTGGATATATATATGTATTTACCACAGTTAGTATAACAAGCCCCAGTCTGGTTATGGGGAGAGGCTGTCAGTGGCAGTTAAGCGGGATTCCTGGAGCTTTCCCACATCCTTTTCATGTGAGTATCTTAGCTCCTGTCTGTTAGTTGGGAGTGGGTCTCCTTAAATGTGTAATTATGGGAACAGAACTGTTTTCAGGTACAGATTCTTGTGTAGTTTCATGTCCTGTAAAAATCCGCACCATTAACTTAAATTCAGCATAGCATTTCACCAGCACTAGTAAACCATTGGCACCTTCCTGGTTTTTGATAAATGTGGCCTTGAAACCAATTCATGCAGCAAATTGCACTTCCTGACAATAAATGATGTAGGTGACAGTGTTTGATCTGCAGACGGGGTAATGCTTTTAAGTTTCATAGATACAGTTACTGCTCGGGGATGAATGTTACCACACAAGGAAAAGGCCTAAATCCTAAAAACGCTTCACGCTCTCCACCTCCTAAATGAGGTTGGCTAAATTAAACATAAACATGTCTCTTTTATCTTCAGAAATATCATTTAACAGGTGTGTGTGTTTTTTTGTTTGTTTGTTTGTTTGTTTTTGTTGTTGTTGTTTTTTTTTTCCATTGTGTCTCTCTCTTTTTGGTTGAAGCTGAACAACTTGTAAAACAAAATGAATTCAAGCAGAAGTCTAGCATCATGACGGCAGCCATCTTCAGAGCTCGCTCTGTGTTTTAAAAAAAAAAAAAAAAAAATGTCTCCAGGCACCATGCATGTTATCTGCTATTTCTCGATTTTAGTATTTAAATTCTCTCACATCAAGGTTGAGTTTCATTGGATTGTTTGCCGAAGGCACTCTAGCATTTTTATGCCTCTGTTGCTGAAACCTAAAAAATTATTTGGCTTTATTTACAGAGAATGTCCTTTGCATCAAGTTGTGTTACAAATAAGGGCTCAAAAAGAGCACTGCATGAGAAAATATCCCTTTCAAACGCTAATTTAAGGGAGATATTCCATCATTTGGCTTTCAGACAAATCCACCTGTGACTGGAATCGTTTTAGAAATGGAACATATAACATATATCTGAGATTTCAGGGTGGAAGCCTTGAAGGTTCCATGATGTGCAATGATGAAAGCAGTGTGGCTGAAATTCCTGACGGAGATTGAATTTCACCTTTCATGTGTTGGATGTTGTACATCAGGAGGAGCTCTGTATTGCAAAGTAATCAATTGAATGCAGCCTGACTTTTCGTGGCCTTGCCTACATACAAGCGATGCAGGTGTTATGAAACATTCACGCAACTGATCGTATTCTTGTCCATAAAGGGCACAAATGATTTTGAGAGAATTTGATTGCTGTCATTATCTTCCAATTTAATCTCATCCCTCCATAAAACCTTGAATATAGACCGCAGACTTTATTGCTCTCCTCCTGCCCTTTGTGTAACCTTAGCTGGATGGTCTGTTTGGCCCAGCTGGTGACGGTTCAGAGGAACACACAGCTGTGCCGGAGTCAGCCTAGAAGGCACTTGTTCAGGGACCTGAATACGATTAGTCCATCACACCAGTGCTTCCTGCTTCAAGGCTACTGTCCAGGGTCCCTGAAATAGGTTGCCAAGGCCACAGAGCTTCCTGTCTAAGCTGTTGCTTCTTCCCATGGTCCTGGGGGGGGGGACAGGCAGGCCACTGTGCTTATTTTAAATGGCGAGAAAACACTTCAAAAGACCACTGATCCCCTCAGCCCAATTTCCACCACTTGTTTACTCTCTTGACAACTAAAAAGAATTTGGTGTTTTTGTGTGAGTAATTACTTTTATCTGTTAAATTGTCCCCCCCCCCCCCCCAATCAATAACAAACATGTCATATTGAAAATTTTGCATTTTGATCACTTTTTTTTTTCTCTCCAAGGATTAATTCCTTGCATTTGAAATGACCTATTTGGATCTGAAGTGGCACACAGACTATTATCTGTAGTTCTGGAGGAAAACAATGCTTCATTAAGCAGCAACTTAATATGTACAAGTGTAAGTTTTCTTAGGTGGACGTCTGCTCATTTAGAGTCCATCTCATCGAGTTTTGTAGTCTACTAAACTCCCACCCAACAGTGATACCACTTATTAAACATTCATGCCATTTTGCTTTTTTTCATGAGCCACACCAAATAGACAGTTTTTAGAGTTTAAGGATGAATAACTGACACCGCTTAAAAAAAAAAGAAAAATAAAGCACAAAACCCAGCAGAAGGGATCCTTCGGAGAACAAAAGAGACTGTTAGCGCTCCTTTTAAAGAGGAAGCACTGTCACCTCAGGTGTATTTCAAAACAATAATAATAATTAATTGAATGTTATCAAAAGTGCTGTCAATACTGTTCACGGTATCTCCAGAAAATTTGGAAAAATTGCGGTCAGTGTCCGAGAATATGTATGTATGGGTATTTATTATCTCATCCAATCTTTATAGCACACATACTCAAAGGAGGGGATGGGTAGGAGAAAGAGAGCAAGGGAAGAAGGGATGAGGCAGATATTCTCCTCTAATGAGTATCTGGTGGATGTTCTCCTGGAGTCATGACTTGTTTGTACTTGTTTCTGTTATTTCCCCGAGTCCTCCGTCTCTCCATCTCTCCTGCAAGTGAGGACCCCGACTCAGAGTAAGATATTGCTGCAGAGTTAGACTTGTCATGGCCTTCTGTCAGAGGCAGCTAATTGGATCCAGTTGGATTGACCCCAGATCCCTTCCATATCTCAGCTGTGACCTAATCCCTCTCAATGGTCCCTTTTGACATGTATTTAAATGCTATGCTTCAATATTACACACACACACACAAAAGACTTGTCAAAATTGGTGATACTGGTTCCAGATTAGTCTCTGTGACGTGGTACCAAGCTGTCCCTGCAGTTAAGTGTCCACAAAAAAAAAAAAAAAATGGTCAGTGAAGAATAAAGGGTACTCAAGCATTCTTCCATATTAATATAGTCACTATAAAGCCAAAATACTTTCCTTTGGCTGCTGAATTTCCATAGGAGCTGCACATTTTATACCTTTTTTTTTTTTTTTTTTTTTTTGCAGCAGACCATATTTCATAAGCAGTCAGCTTACTGTAAGTTTTTTCTTCTTCTGGTTCTTCCATTGTGTAACTTGAAACTCAAGTCTTTTTGAACTTTAAGATAATTCTTTCTGGCCCATTTTTCTCCCCACTTACCCCTTCCAAGAGTAAAGCTGGGTTCAGGTATCGAAGAGAACAAAAAAAGAAGAAGAAGAAAACGTGGTGTGAGCCTATAGCGTCATCTCACCTAATTAACAGGTGGGAGATAAAAGGCTGTCATTTATAATTGAAGCTGGCGGAGGAACCCTATCATCCCTGAATTTGCAAGTGAGAATGTGGAAGCTGCGTGACTCCTGCCCTGCTTTCATCTGCACCAATGCGCCGAAGAAAATCTAAAGGGCTAGATATATCAGTTTATAGTGAGTGAAAGGAAATTAAGCCATTGTGCGTCATGTAAAATAAATTGCCACAATATTCTCACAGATACCGTCCCCCCACCCCCCCCCCCCCCATTTCTCTTTGTAGCTCTTGTTTTTATTTATTTTTGTTGTCTCGTTGTTTTCTGGCTGTCGGGCAGTAAACACTTGGAGTCTCCAATGATTTGGTTCAGAGCGGAGCAGGTGAACCTGTTCAGTTGAGTTATGTGGTGCATCAACACTTTGCAGGAACATGATCAATATGCGCCGCTGAAGCCGGAGTGGTTTGCCGCTTCCCACAACTCTATAGTCTTCCAGTGATTTTTAAAGCTGTTCAGTCTGAGTCATGAGTTCTTCCTTCTGCTGCAAAATTAGCTTTGTTGCAGTTTGGTTCAAAACAGTCACAATACATTAAAGGTCCTATATTTTACACAATGCTAGCCTTTTATTCAAAATTTTAAGTTAAAAAAAAAAAGCAAAAAACACTTTTGACTGAACTACAAATCCACAAACACATCGGTTCCCTCTGTCATGGTGAATGAACGCACCACTTTACAACCATTCAACATCTAACATTTAGAAAATATTTAGTTAACTTTGTTTATACTCACCTCAAAAGCAATTATCTTCATATTATTTTTTTCCACAGTCTCTAGGTCTGAAACAGAGCTGAACTGCAGGGCGGACTTATATTCAGGCTTCAGCTGTCACGAATTTGGACTGCACCATTGTTGATTGGACTATGGGGTAAGGTTACTGGATAATGTCAGGGGTATTGTTTTTGACTGGGATAAAGGTGTTGAGGTCAGCACTGATGTATATCTGTTGTTTTTTGGTTGTTTTTTTTTTTGTTTTTTTTTTTGGGGGGGATATGAAAGATAATTAATGTGATTGTGGAGGTGGGCTTGGTTTGGGCTCCGACTGTAGGAGGGGGACAGGGCAGGGCCGGCTCCGCAGGACCAGCGCCAGGTAAGTGATTAAGGCCAGCTGTACTGAGGAGTACTAACGGAGGATGCTCACCGGAGGGAAGAAGGAGCAAGGAACACGAGATATATGTACATGGACTACGGCATATCAAAGAAGGACAAAATAAAAGGTCTTGCCGACATTTCAGTGGTGGTGTGGTCATTGCTGGGGGAGAATCTGGGTGGCTTACAGCCACAGTGATCCACAGTTGGTTGGTCTGGGAGAGGGGCTTAGAAGTTATAAGCCTCTGACCACCAAGACTTCAGGTTTGGTCTGAGAGTGACTGTGAGGCCAGCAGGTTTTTGCAAATAAAAGCCCCTCAAATGTCTCTGCAACTCTGAGCCATTTTGCTCTTGGTCTTAGTCAAGTGGACCCACAATGATCCTGTAATATATGGTGGCAGCGGTGGGATGGCCAGTCATAGAAATGAGCGTGCTTTTAAAAAAGGAGCAGGGCTTCGGTCTCAAAGCTGGAAAGTATAATCTGAAAATGAGCGACAGAAGTGATGTCAGATGGAGAGCCAAGTTTTGAGACACAAAGGGCTGAAACCAAAAGACTGGCCTGGGCCACAATCAGGAGGAGGAGGTCCCACCATTAATGAGGTTATAAATCTCTAAAATGAACTTTTAAACCACTCGGCAGAGGAGAGATGATATCCTCCAGGAAGAGCTCCGGTGCCTGCGGGCCTCTCTTGAGGCCTCCCAGTAGCCCGTCCTACAGCCATCCCCAGCTGGACCGTTCACTACGACAGACGGTGGGAGCACTAGAATGGATCTTCCAATCCTGGACCAAGAAGAAAAGGCGCATTGGACACTTACATTGGGCAGTCGTTTGTGTCCACCAGTGTATCAACGAGGTGAGGACATTAAAATTTCTTTTTGTGATTTGAACTCATGGCAAAAACATGGCAGTGGCCAAGGGAGGAATGGGCCTTTTTGCAACTTGTAGCCATTTTGTTCTTGCTAGTCAAGTAGACCCATAAGGATTCTGTAACAGTGTAGATTTACATCTGAGCCTGAGCCAATCAGAAGAGCTGCTCTGAGCCTCTCTCCGTTGATGGGTTTGGTTGGGTTGGCTGTGGTCGTGTCTGAGAGCGGTCACCGCTTTGTTGTGACATTGCAAAGTTACGTAAATCCTGCCGGTTTGTTTACGGACAGTTTCTGAATGCAGGCTGTGCCTCTGCAGGATCAAGAAAGACAGGCACATCTCACATTATACAAAATGCACCTCTTAAATCAACAATCCATGTCTCTATTGACATCCTAATCATCTGCACGCGGTCCTTATCCTGCCTTTTAATGCTAATTGGATACTCATTGCTACGCCCTTCAAGGAGAACAGATAAGCATTCACCTAAGAAATATTGGTCCCAACTGAGGTGTTAAGAGCGGATGGGTGGATGGAGGGCATATACAAACAGGGCTCCTGTAAACAATACACCATCAATATGCATTCACTGGCTGTTGGTGGATTTGCAGATGGTGCAATTTTATATGTAATCACGTGTTACTGACGGCATCTAACCACAAATTATTCAGCGTTCCATGGCATAAAGATTTAGTGCAAAAACATGTCCAGCAAAGGTAGAATAAAAATATAGTATTCTGAAACTCTCTATTCTGATGCAAAAACACTACGTGTCACTCACTTTTTTGTTTCATGCCTAAAGGACTTATCTCAGAGATTCATGTCCTGCTTCTCTATATCCCTTGCAAGGGGTGATCAGAAAGTGGTTGGATGAGTTTTATGTTTCAGTGTAATAGTGTTCTCCTCCTATATAACAGCGCTGAAATAATTTCCCCTGCAGAAGCGTTGTGTAGCATAAATACAGGATGGCAGAATAAAGGCATGCAGGGCAGTAACTCTCTGCTGCTGTATCCTCAAATTGGCTCCCTATGTCAATATGATTAGTTTGTCCATACATATGCACTCTTTAGCATGGGTGCACACTCACACACATTCCTGTTTCGACGAAAACTCAGAAAGACTATAATATTCACCATATTACACTAAATATTGGTTTTGCAGCCATTAAAAATGATGTCTCCAGAGTTAAGAAGATGTATGGCGACAGTCTTTAGTGACTGAGTGTGCCAGCTGCAGCTTTGAAATCAGTTTCATCAGACATCCTTCCTTTTGCTGCCTCCCTCGGCTCTTTGTCTCACCCCCTGTCATCTCTTTTTATTGACCACTGTGGCAAAAAAAAAAAACAACAAAATGCCACAGTCACTAAAAAGCTTCACTTACAAATTAACATTAACATGAAACAACAACAGTCAACAGTCAGCCACAAGGTGTCGAGTAACCATGAGCACTGAGGCAGCTGAGAAATGTAGAAGAAAGACAGGAAACCCGTAAATAATACAAACAATATAAATAAATAACAAAATCAATTTGTGTTCTTTCAAATTACTCAACTATCACATTACTCAAACACAGCGTTTCAACACACAGGCCACATAAACGTGCACAATTACAGCCACCATTCAATGAGCTCTGTGCTAAGGAACTGATTAATGAGAACCACTTTGGAGCGCAAACTGTCATCCGGCATTATCTTCAGATAAACCAACCGCCACTGCTGAGGAAGTTGCTGAAGTTACTGTCATTGTGCTCATTTGAGCATAAAAAAAAATAAATAAAAAAAGAGCAAGTGGAATTTGGGAAACGGCAGAAATCCATTCTGAGCCTAAAGAAATAGGAAACGGAGAAAAGGCTGTCATTTTCCAATATGTCCATTATTATTGTTAACCAATACTATGGATGGACAAACCCAGAGTGTCCATCTATCAATTATTTCCAATTTTGCCAAGAAATATTTTTTTTTATAACTGGGTTTTCTTTGCAGTTTTTTACCAAACACTGCATTTATGGCCCAGTGATTAGAGAATTTCAAATAAACTACTTTGATGGTGTCTATAGTTTTTTCAAAGTTAGAGATGTCCTTCCTTCCGATGAGAGAACATGTCACCAAGTACCTATGTTGATCATTTTTTGGGACAACCTTTGGAGATGTGCAGCAGATGGAAATGGGGGGGTGTTCGGCTACACAAACAATACTTGTCACTATTTTTCACTTCAGCCAAAGAGGATGATGGGTCGGAGGTTTTGCACTCTGCACATTCCAGCGTAAAAGCAATTAAATACCCTGCGGCTTATCGGAGGGGTTTTTTAAAGAAGTGCCTGAACGCAGCGTCACAGCTTCTTCTTCTTCTTCTTAGTGTGACATGCTTATGCTGAGCCCACTCCTTCTCCAGACATTCTCCTTTTTTTTTTTTTTTTTTTATTTACTCATCGTTACCAGTCCAGGCCAATTCACTTCCATCTAAGTGGTAATCCTGAGTCTGTTTGCTCCAATTGCACTTGAATGGTCCCTGTGGCCAGTTGTGGTGAAATGGCTGCCTCCCACTGGGACAAACAGCCTCACAGGAAAGAAGGAAGGAAAATTACTAATCAATGTGTTTACAACTCCCCGGTGACACCCAAAGGAGTGAGGCTGTCTCACATTTCACCCCCAAGGTCTTCTGGAGGAATTGGTCTTCCTGAGAAGTTGAGTGGATTGTTGCCATGTAATGGTTTGGAGTGATTAGGGAAGAGAATTTTTTATTTTTTATTTTAATTTTCTTCTTCTCTTGTGTCACTTTCTTTGCATATTGTTTTTAACAATGCTTTGGATTTCTGTCTCTTGATTCAGGAGCACAGGGCTGATGAAGTCATAATTCTTGGCAACTTCGTTAAACACTCATTAAAGAGCACTAAGCCAATTAATTTGTGAGATTTTTTTGATACCTTCAGAATTGATGCATCCCTTCACTCCTCCTCCGCTCCATCGTCTTCTCAAAATATGGTTTATTTCGCTCAAGTTAAAAAAATTTTTTTTGAAAAAGTGGAGATTGCAAATCTGTTAACCTGATGGGTGACACCACAATGGGTTTACACTTCAATAACACCACCAGTGACAGCTGTCATCATGCTGATGTTCTAATTTTATTATTAAACACTCAAGATTTCACTTTGTTTGTTTGTGTCTGTAGGCAGAGTTTGTGACAACTGTGTTCAATAAAATCACACAGTCTAGTTAAAACCTATGAAGGTCAAATTGGAGGAGTGCGGAAATGAATTTTCTGTCTCGGGACTGATTAGGATTAAAAGTTTCAAATTAAAAACTACAATTAATAACCTCTCACCTAAATTAAATTTGGAAGGCACTGATATATGGACTGCAGTGTTCCACTGTGAGGTGTAGTATTGCCTCAAAACCTGCTGATTAGTCTCGCGTTAAAATATACTCATACATACACCACCGTCTCAACTTTTACCTGCTGAGTATGAGGAAAAACATTTGACAGCAAAACACATCCCTCGTCAAGATAGTGTGGAACAACAATCTGTTCGCTGCCGGTTTCTGTCAACTCTTTGATTTTAGCTGTAATACTCCATCTTGTCAAAAAACACGAGGAACGAACAAATATATTACTGAGTTTATCTACCTGGGTAGGTGAGCGAAGCATATCGTCTACAGCTGATTACTTCAGTCTGTTAGGGCACAGTGACAGGAGGAGCTCAACCTCCTACAGCACAGAGACAAAGCAGCTGGAACAATCCGATCTGATTCACTTACAGGAGGTGTGCTGCTTTCACAATCCAGTGACAATTGCCTTCAGTCATGCATTTTGCAAACTGGCAGAGCTTGGGAGAAAAAAAAAGTAAAGCGAGTAGGTTGTCTCTCACTGATGTGTCATCAAGGAGAAGTTTGGTTTTTAGGACACACCTTAGCATCAGACAGGAAATCAGCGGCAACTCGTCATGACTTCCACTTCCTTTACTCACCAGCTGGTTCTTTTTCTACTTTGCCAATGTGATGTTTGGCATTTCCATCCAAAACAGCTGCGTGCCGTAGCTGAGGGTAAAGATTGTTTTAGATTTAGTCAGATTTAGAATCCGTCTAGATGTTGTTGTGACTTCAGTACCTTTACGGGTCATTATTGGTGGAAATCAATGGTACCGTTCACTCCATCACATCTGGTCTGGCCTTTCCTGCCTTTTACCTTTGGTGAACCACCGCAGCCATAACTGTGGAATAATAACAAATCGCCGCTCAAAGGGCATCTCATAAGCTTTAGAATTGTTAAGGCAATTATGGCTTAAGCTCCTCAGTCAAGGACTCTATGAAATCTTCCCTTTAAATATGTTAAGAGTCTGATCTGATAGTTGTCTTGGTTTGTCGCTACATGCTGCTCTCTTCATATCGCGTGCCTTTTCAACTATTATTGCTAACATAGAATTAGAATCAGGAAAACTCAATAGTCCACTTGCTAAAAGCAATGCAAATCTGTCCTTGACGTGGCTCATAGGTTTGCACACGACAATATATAAGCACACAACATCGTAGTGAGGTTGTGCATAGAGGCTTAAGCTTTAAACTGAAAAGTACAAAGAAAAAAACATCTTGTACAACAACCAGAGTGCTCTTAAGGAAATAACCCTCATTAAATCAATATATAGCAAAAAGTACTTGGCAATGTGTTTTACACTTAAAAAAAACAAAACAAAACACATTGCTCCACAAAAGCTCCACAAAACCAATTTAAAAACATAAGTCATGGAAGTAATCTGTCCACAGCTTACACTGGTAGTCAGCAGGACACGAATGCCAGGAGGATGCTGTCCTAGTCGTCTCCTGTCAGCTCGCCTCACCGCTGGGCAGCCTGGCAGGCCGCTTGCCAATACTGTAAATGAAAGATGATGAACAGGTGAAAGATGTAATAACGCACCGAGGCCTGTAATCCTGCCATCGTCGGATATCAGAACTCCACCGCCTTTTTTATTTTTGGTCTTCATTTAAATATTGCCACAAATTGAAATGCGGTGTCACATTCTTTAAGTTAAAGTTGTGTTTGTTCCTTTGAATGTTTTGTGATGAACTGACAGCGTTGACTTTTGTGAAAGTAACATTGGTAGATGCGAAGTTCTCAATTAATTTTCATCCTTGTGCGTTAATGTTAAACCACCATTTCTGGATGAATACACTTTTTGTACAGTTTTTCGTAACTTGACATGAGATCATGTGACGAAAGCAGGTCAAACTTTTCTGTCCTTGCTTCGCGGCAGTGCAGAGTTGATTTTCACTCTGATGTATTACACAACTCAAATTTTAAAGGATAACTGATTCTTTTAATCTTTTTTTTTTTTTTTTTTTAATAAATGTATTTTTTGGGGCCAAAAAATGGCCAGGTTCCTGCATTCAAAGATACTTTAACTATCATGTGTTTAAAGATTTTTATTCAAAAATGTATTGCACCTTTTTGAATCTGAATAGCTTTTGTATTATTAAAGCCTCTTGAAGGTCTTCATTGTTTTGGGCGATGAATGTCTTCATTCTACTTTAGGCTTAATTTATAAACAATAATGTTGAGTAATAGAACTATTAATAAGCCATAAATACCACATATAAAGACTCCGGGGTACTCTTGACAATGAACTTCATTTGGAGTACGTGCTGAGGCCACACAGCTCTTCCTCCTTATTTTTCTCTCTTCTACAGTAAATAAATAGGCCTAATGGCACCTCAGTCCTACATGTTATTTTCCAGCAGATGGCGGCTACAAGTGAGGCTTAGCTAATCATAAACATGTAAATAATGCAAGGCACTCTGGCTGACAGGATTTGTAGTCAGACAGAGGCGACGTCGCCAGAACATTGCACAAGTCCTGATATCGCTCCATGGCAAATTCTTCCATTTAAATGATTTACATATTGAAAGAGGTCATTCTCATGTTGGAGCAATCAAGACCTTATGTTTGCTCAAGCTGTCATGAATATTTATCGACGAATTCTGATTAAGAGTTGGACCTGAGGCTGTCCAGTGCCATTTATGAGATTCTTCACAGATGAGAGACACGAGCGGGCGCTGAAAGTACTTTTGTTCTTTTATCAGTTTGTGCCTGCCTACCTCATGAGTGAAGTCATTTCTAAGACCGCAATGAAACAATATGTGCCCCTTGACACAAATCATTATCTTCAGGTGGTCCTTCAAGCTCGTTGACTTTTATCTTCACGTTTTTTTAAGTAATTTGTTCCCCTTCAAGTGAAACCCGGTGATAGAGAAGCCTATAACGGGGAGTCATCCAGTGATTGAAGCGCTATTAGCTCATTTACCAGGAAATCATCTTGGTAGAAAAGGAGGAGGTTAATAATAGGCGGAGTGCAACTGTCTGTCTGTTTATCCACGTGACATCTGACTGCCTTATTCAGTTGTATACAGTGTCAAAATCATTAAACAAAGGTGTAAAAACATGAAAAAGGTGGTGTAGCATTCTTAATATTCATGTTAATAATAAAAATTAACAATAGCTGTGTTTATGTCTGTCTTTCATCCATATGTCATATTTTAAGAGATGCAGACAAATTGGTGTAACCTGCCTCCCCCAACATCTTTTAACGATATCTGCATTTGTCAGAGCAGGATCTTGTTATAGATGTTAATGAAATACAGCGGAACACGAGCAAGAAGGCAATGACCCGTGTGGGTAAACAGCTTTCGAGGGATAACGTTTTGGTTCAAAGACCATGCACAGATAGGGCAAACAACAACTTTGTTGAAAGGTGAAGCTCTCTCCTTCACCTTGGAGAAAATAGAATGTCACCTTTCACGGCCCAGTCGTACAGATGTTGGTCCACAATGACGGTTTTGTGGCTGCAATTGCATGTAGTGAAAATTGCCGTGAATGAGACCGTGTGTAATGATAAGAGATGGGCTGGCACTGTGGCAAAGTGTGCGCACCCCCCCATCCCCTTTACTGGATGAGTTTCTCAACTGGGCCGCCTGCTGCTGATGATATTTTTGATGCTGATCAAAAGGTACCAAACTGAATTTTTCATGCGCGTAAGCCGGCTCCAGGGATTGGTTTTATAAAGCAAGCTTTTGGATTTCAAGAAGAACAAACATTCAGTAACTGTTAACAAAACGCTCCCGAAAGTTTCTCAGGTACAAATCCATTAATAATGCATGAATTGTGTAAAATCACATGAAAACTGTCCAAAGCATGAGTCCAGAAGACGTCCCCTTGCCTTGACTCTCGGACGTGTAGTTGCAGACTGCAGCACTATATCACAGCGGACATGCTCAGAATTGTAAGCGTCTGTGCAGAATATAAGGGATGTTTTTAAGGGATTTCTTTCAAAATCAACATTACATCTGACAGTGCACGGGTGTGACTGGACTAGTCCCACATGAATACAAGATATAGATTCACATTCTGCATATTTACAGCCTTTTTCTTTTTTTCCTGCAGTGAGTGAGCAGGCACGTCCCCATTACGCCCCCCTTGACCTTGTCTGGGAAATGTCATTCATTACTAGACATGCTTTATATTTCAGCTTGTCTTTGGCTGTACACACCTCAAAACAGAAACCGCAGCCGGGAAATGCAATACATCTTCTGCTTTAACCATGTCAAGTTGGCCTCCGGCCCCAGGCACCATTTTATTTAAAAATCCATAGCTGTCTTATCAACCCCAAACAACAAACCAGGGCCGGCAGAATCTCCTTCCTCTACTCGAGATTCACTCACATTCATTGCAGATATGAAATTCAGATTTTGGACAGAACATCTGCAAAGAAGCATCCCACTGCAGCTGACAACTTGAAACGCTGCTCAGCCTCAAATATTATGTTACAACATCCTTTCTTCTTGAAGCCCTTCAGTGTCACTTGGTATCAAGCAATCTCACACCGGTAAAAAGGAGTGAGGTTTACTGACTTTTTGCTACATGAATTTCTGGATATTGAAGTTCCAGCAGTTTTCAGAAAGTTATCTCTCTTTGTCGTTTGGAGTAGCCGGCAGTATTGAGCGCAGAGATACCTGAAGTCACAGTTTGCTGTCGCAGGTTGATATCATCGATGGGGAATCGAGGAATGTTGCAGAAACCCGATTCGCAGCAATCAGGATATGTCACTTCAGCTGCAGTCAACACTTTCATTTTTGAAATGGAGAACATTGTCTCTCGCAGTATTACAGGATGTGAAATGAGAACACGCCAAGAGCGGTGAAAGTCCTATTATTTGGGGAAAAAAAGTCCTCATTTACCTTTTTACCTTTTCCTCCAATGGCTTTTGGTAATTACACAACCATTGTATTAGACAAACCCACACTCACCGCTGTAAGGGAAACCTCTGCACAATCAAGACACTCGTGGTCGTTGTGGCTCCATTTTCGATTCCAAGAGAGGAATTGCTGCATTTGAGCTAAACTCTGTGCAGCGATCCAGTCACTGCAAAGTCCTGATGTAAATAAGATACTGAATAGACTCACACTGACAGCTGAGCTGTAATTTTCTTCAACCAACACACATTTCAACTGATGTCGGTGAACACAATGACAAGCAAATGAGATTCTTGCCAGTAGGTCATTCTTACTCTGTTTAATAATGAAGATAGTTGAGACCGACAGGAGGAAAATGGGAAGTACACAATAAGATTCTGACAGCTACTCCCACAGAATCATCTCTGTCATGGATATAAAGAGGTTGGTTGCTTTGGTTGATGCTCTTAGTCATGTTTACAGATTTGAACAGACGAGAATGTGTGGACTGGAGAGGCATGTCGGATCAAAACATTTTCCAAATTGATAAGACATGTTGGCACACAACACTCAAGTCGTTTTGTTAGATTAGACGATTTCAGTAACTGATTAGAGTTACAATGACAAATCTTAGAGCAGCATAATTAGGGACAACTGTTGCCTCTGTAAGGTCAACTGTAGATTTTTAAAGAGCCCTAACCCTTTTGAAGACTCAAAGTCAATCTGAAATTCAACAAAGAGGAGGGAGCCTCATTTATGCACAGGAGCATTTAAGAAAATGAAATATAATCAAGTATATTAAGAAAATTAAAAATCCTGTGTCTCAAACTATCTGATCAAGCAAAAAAGATTTACGATACAGATTCCCATTAATGCACTAATTACTTAAAGGGGGCTCCTTTTAATACAAATGATGGCATCACTGCAGCATGGAGGCAGCCCGTTGTTCCGCCGAGGCCTTATTGAAAGGAAGGTAGCTTTCCTTTCGCCCTGCAGTTCATTTGTAACGTTGGGTCAGATGTTTCTCAAATTCCTTGTGACAATAGCCTATAGGTCCTCTGTGGGATTCAGCACGGCCGATAAGTCAGCAGACAAGTTAGCGGACGTTTTGGCACTGTGACCTTCTTTTAGAGGCTCCTTTGTAACTTCAGGCCTTGAAATGTATTGCGCCCATGACAGGAGGGGATTTGTTAGTCACACAGCCCAAAACCATGCCAGGCCTTTAGAGGGTCTCCGACCAACTCTTCCAAAAACCAGCTGAGACTTGTGAATGTTAACATGTCACCTTTTTCATTTTAATCACAAACAGGCAGCTTGATAGGTGTGGCAGCTGTAATGAAGGCTAGCGAATGGGCCATTGTCATCATTTTTATCCACATACAAACTATTCATATGAAATGCATCTATTCATTAAGCATGACACAAACACCGTCCATCTTTCAAAATCTCTGTTAGGAATGACTCATGTTGGTTTAGTAAACAAAGCACGCTGTTTAATTAAGGGTCAAACTTTTAAATCATTATCCCTTCTGTTTGAGTATAGATTTTAAAAGAAAATCAACAAACAACTGACACAAAAAAAGAATGAATTCTCAAAGCCACTTTGTAGAGATGTAATATATGTAGATTTGCGCATTCTGACTTCAGTCTAAATTAGAAACAAAACTGTTTTTTGTTCTCGTGTGTGTGTGTGTGTGTGTTTTATGTGTTGCCTGATTATCAGGATATCGTTTGTCGTGATTTTCTCTCAGGCCAGAAGATCTGTCACGGCCACGAGCTATAATAAAAAAAAATCTCCCCTCCATCCTTGACGGCCTAAATTCTTGCTTTATGGGGCAGGGAGGCTTGTTCACTCTTGAGCCAATGAATAATATTTAAACTCCGCCTTGCTTCACAGGCTCCTTTAGAATACAATGAGATTTTTTTTTATTTACTGATGTTTCCAAGGCTGAAAAATCTGTTATAAAAAAGAAATGTCTCACAAATGGACTGTGGTCACTTTTGAGACATAATAATACATAAATATTTGTACATTTCCTCAAATATAACAGATATGTGAAACCTTTAAACACAGCTGAGTTGCTATCATCCACTCCTGCCAAACATGCAGCCTATTTTCTTCTTCTTCTTCTTTTTTTTTTTTTTTTGGCTACTTCAAGGCTTTCTGTTTGAGCCCCTTTCATTTTCCTCCCACTCATGAACAGAGGGAAGGAAACGGCACGAAAACATTGTACATGTGGAGACAGTGGGTCAAAAGTGCCGTGTTCCCCTCAGCTATTCAATAAGCTCATTTTGCATGCTGGCCATGTTGTAGCCTGCCCCGGTCACATTTGCATTTCACAGGTGGAAATCGCTGCAACTCCGAGCATGATACATCAACATTTCTATGTCGGTTTAAGTTAATAAACCTTTATTCTGCCTCCCAATTCGTTAACATGTGCTCTTTGCTTGCTAAAGAGACACCATTGGATAGGTGTTAGAGGTGTGTAATTGGCATATTTGAAGTGTGTGTGTCTGTGAAAACAAAAATGAAGAGGCGGCTGGCGCCTGACTCTGGATTAACATTAAGGACAATTATACAAACTGACCTGAAACGTGCAAATCTCCCTTTTTATTTCTGTCAAATCCATAATGGCATTACATGCTATTTTATTTAGTAATTAATATAGGTCGCAGACACACATTGATTAATAAAGTGTGCAATCAAACCAACAATTACAGCTGTAATGTTTGGGCATTTGGCACTAATGGGTCTTAAATGAAATAATTGCAAAGAGGAGCACAACACAGTTAGATACTGTGCTGTATCTCCAAGACAATTATCTTGGCCTCATTATCCAACCTGTTTATGATTCTCCTCGGCCGTCTTGTGTTTTGGGCCGCGGATACAGCCCATAATACATGCGGAGAAATGACCGGGCATCAACAAACTGTTGTGTAATAACCAAGTGAAATATGGCATAAAAGTAATTCAGGGCCATTGTCGGACTAAATGTCAATTTAGCTGAGACCAATCAAATGAAAAGGCCCGTTTCGCATCACTCTCTTCGCTTTTGTGAGCAAAAGGGGGAAGGGGAAAAAAAAAGAGCATCAGCCTCAGTAATAAGAGGGCAGATGACTTAAATACATCCTGGCAAGGTGTTTCATATATTACCATATTAAGAGGATTATCAGCACAGAGAAGATAAACAAGACAAGGCGAGAATGATGGGGCGAGCTTATCTGCAGCAACCTGAAATGTATTCCATCCGTGTACCAGTTTTTTAAGAGCACATTCTCCCCTTGGTTATGAAATCATCTCATCATTTTTAATTGAAATGTACGGGCCGGCCTCTGAAAGGGTAACTGCGCTGGATAGGAATGTTGTCCTATCTGGAAAAAATAATCTCCCCCCCCTCATTCCTTTAATCCACGGAAGGAAGCGGCCCTCCCCTTTTGATGTGCGCTCTGCTAATGCATGCACAGCCTTCACTACGCTCACAATATAGATTTTTGAGGCCCACAAGTTAACTTGTGCGCCAAGTCAGGAAGATGAGGTCAGTGGGCATCGTGGGAGATTACCGCCCTCGCCTTCCATTGTAAGCAAAGCTCCCTTTTTGTGCACGTGAATCTCGAGGTGCCGATTGAGTTCCTACAGAGGGAGCAGGTTTCCCCACCATGTCAGCACATCAGGCGAACAGATCATCGTTTAAAATTCACAACACATACTCTCTGAGCTTCAGTCAGGATTTCCACTCCTGCGAGGTTTTTCAGTGAAGACACCACAGGATGTGCTCGAGTCTTTCAGCTCTTTTGACCCCATTTCAAGCCTGCAGGCCTTTTTTTTTAAATTATTATTATTATTATTAATCCAAGGAGTGATTTCTTGAACTTTTGTTGAAGAAGGTCAGTATTCATGCATTTAGACCGAACATCAGCGCTCACAGAAAGTACTGATGTACGATGAGCGACCAATTCCTCTATTTTGCTTAAAATGAAATCACTTGAAAGACAACAAGGTCATCCACCATGAGGGATGTCGTTTCAGATGCTTGGGGTAAAAAGTGAAGGGAACTCTTCCTGACGGGCCAAGCAGGTTTAACCTTTTCGGATATTGAATTTTCAACCTGGAACTAGAGTGCCTTTATCAGACAAAATAATAAAGTCTGCATTAATAGGGTTTGTTGTACTGCCACCTTATTTGTGTATTTCATCTTGACAGTAACTTTGGCAACAAGCATTTTAGCCTTTATTAGGAAGGAGACGGTGAAGAGCTGACGGGAAACGAATGTGGCAGAGTGAAGGATAGGATTTGGATTACACCGTCCGTGTCTTCAGGACACCCTCAGCCAGCCATCTTTAAAGTGGAGCCCCTGTGAAAACAAGAAGTATGGAGGGATTTGACATTATTGAATGTGCTTTGCTGCTGTTTTTAACTCAGAATACAATACCAGAGCAAGGACTTTTTGTTGGTTTCTTTTCAATTTTAGTTTTACTTCTTTCCAATGGATAAATAGACAGAAGCGTTACAGTTCCCGGTCAGCTCAGTTCAATGGTTTTTAATTTGCAAAGGACAACTATTGATGTAAGTGGGATAAAATATGTTGACCAATGACTCAGAGTAAATTTATTCGTAAATCCATCATGCAATAGCTCTGTGGTCAGTGAAGCATCTTTATACAATCAGTTTCACGGCCCAGTGGTTCAGCCCAAATCTTCTCTTCTCTGTGGAATTGATTGATATCCAAAGTTAAACAGCAGGCTAAAGTGCAGAACCAATAATCACAGCATGCACAACCTTTCCGCAAAAACCATAAAGAAGTCTGTACAACAACTGCCAGTCTCGGTGACCTCCCGCAGGAGACAGTTCACAGGGCCGACTCCCTCACCTAGTGGGTATGGTTACTTTATCTCCACAGGCAACCTTGGAAAAAAAAATACCAAAACTAAAAGAATGAGGATGAAGAAGGAGGTGGTTGCAGACAGAAGGGGGTGGCGGTTGGGGTGCAGAGACAGACAGAAGAGGACAGAGAGAAGGAAATGGGGAGTGAGAGAGCATAGGAAAGAAAATGACTTGGCAGTCACCCAAGTGGATCATTACCTCCTGCTCCACAAATGTGATGTAGTGGAGAAGGTGAAACTGATAGTTTGAAAATGAGAGGAGTGCGCTGGACTGATACTTAATCATTACCACCACTGCACCATGGCAGATAGCGGCTGTGGGCTTCAAGGTGTTCTCCCCTGATGTTCACTGGAACAGATTGACAAGCCTGTTCTCCGCCTCCGAACGGAGGGCTGTGGCACGAAGCGATTAAAAACACACAGCCCACTTTGTAACTGTCCACTGCGCACTCAGGCCCTGCAAGAAAATGTTTGTGCTGTTTCTCTGCATTAGTTTGATTTATTGATCCTGCGGCGTTAAACGCTGCATGTGGACGTTCCTCTGATCATTTCATACTCGTGTCCAACTTTTATTTTTTTCCTGCTAAATTAAGACTGTAGGAGTACAGTGATTCATCAGTAGCTTGTTTAAAACTAGTGCAATGTTAACACACATCCAAATAACAACTTATAGAAGTTAAGTCACAGTGGTCAACCTAAGGACATGTAAGACACTTCTGTTGAAACTATCTCTTTCATAAAAGAATGCTCTTTTGGATGAATTTTAATTTAAATTGTATTTCATTTAAGCATTGGCTTTTATTTTTAACCTCAGAGAGACATCTGCATATTCATTAAATTATCCAATCAGGAAATAATATGGCATTGGAGCAACCCATGTAATCCAGCAGACACAGGTCAGGAGTTTAAATTAATGCTCGCGTCGCACATCAGAATGAGGGGAGAATGTGATCTTAGTGACTTTAACTGTCTCTGAAAGCGCTGATGACCTTTTTCACACACACGAGTGTGAAACAAAACATATCCAGCAAGCTGCAGCTCAGGCCCTGGAATAAGGGGAGAAAGGCCGAACCGGTTCAAGCTGACAGAAAACCTCAGATGACCTCTCTTCATCGTTGCGACGAGCAGGGAAGCATTTTAGAATTCACAACACGTCCAACCTCCAAGTGGATGAGGTTCAACAGCAGGAGCTCATGTCGGGTTCCGCACCTGTCAGCCAAGAACAGAAATCTGAAGCTACAGTGGGCACAGACTCACCCAGAACTGGACAGATGAAGGCTGGAGAAACTAAGCCTGGTCTGATGAATTTAGAGATTTGCTGAGGCAGCAGATGGTTGGATCACAATTTGGCATCAGCAGCACGAATATGTGGACCCAACCTGCCTTGTGTTAACAGTCCAGGCTGATGGTGGTGGTCTAATGGTGGAGGGAAAGTTTTTTTTTTTGTTTGTTTGTTTGTTTTTTTTGGTTGGTTGGTTGTTTTTTTTGGGGGGGGGGTTGTTGGGTTTTTTTTCCTGGCTCACTTTGGGTCCATTTATGCCAATCAGCTCTGGTGTGAATGTCAGTCTGTTAAACTATTTCCATCCCATCAATATCATCTTGTAGTGAGATTATTCACATTAAATTGTCTCTCAGTCTGGGTTCATGAATATAACAATGAGTCAAACTAGTCAAATGTTTATCAGTAAAATGTCATTTCAAAAGGGCCTTTTTATGGCCCCTTATACGTACATTTTCTAAAGGCAATTATAAATCCTGCCATAAAGTGACTATACAGTGCACCGCTGCTGCCCTAAACCCCAATGATTGTGTGTGTGTGTGTGTGTGTGTGTGTCTACTGGAGATATCACAGCTTCTTCCATAGGCTCTCCCTGACAAATGTCTGAGTTGCATGCTCTCATCATTTGCCGATAAGAGCGACAGCTCTGTTGTGCCAGCTGTTGTGTAACGCATTCAGGGGACATTTGTAAATCGTAGCAACAGAAAAATAACGTCCGGCTATCCATTATCTGTGTAAGAAGGGACAGAGGGGCAATCCCAGCTAACTTTAGGCACAGACTTGATATATGTAGACCATATGGCGACGTAGCACCGTTCACATTCACAATGACGGCTCCCTCCTTCCCCTGGCTCTAAATTATAGAGTTACCAATTCATGTCTGCAGGAGTAAGCTGGAGGGAGAACATGTAAACTCCACACAGAAGGCCCCCGGGCCCCCTCTGGGGTTCAAACACAGAGCCATTTTGCTGTGGGTCCACCATGCTAACCACTGCACCATTGCATGAGGTCTCTGCAGACACATCAGTCACACAGCAATCCGCTCACCCTGCGGGAGATTTTGAGACACCTCGTGGTTTGCAGATTTCCACGGGGCTCCTCCGGGACGCAGTCCGTCGGGGAAGCGTGACAGCTGTGCTGAAAAATCTGCTGTAATGTTGTGATGCAATCGCGTCAGGATGGAGCAGAGTCTCAGAATAAACTTTCCAACATCTCTTGGAATCCATGACACAAAGAGTTGGGCCTTTTTTGGTTTTTTTTGTTTGTTTTTGGTTGTTTTTTTGTTGTTGTTGTTTTTTTTTATAAAAGGGCCAACCCACTTGGCATTAATATGGTGTTCCTAATAAATCGCTCCCTGAGTGATGTTTCATAAAACAATCCCAACTCTGTGAGCTCATTAGGATGTGAAAGGTCCAGAAAAGCTGTCATTGGGAAAAAGATTCTGTTGTCTTTGCTGCTGATTGCTTGTTTTGGATTTGTCAAGAAAGAATGACAAGTACGAGAGCATGAATAAAGTGTGATCAACGTGAATTAGAGAAGTGGGTGTTGAGAGCAGGACATAAGAATATTAGCTTCAACAACAGTGCATTGTTTGAATGTTTGTTTTATGCTGTGTATGTGATGAGAGAAGTCGTACTGATTTTCAATTCATGACCAGAAACACACAGACAGACTTTAATCAAACAGCAAACAGCTTTTTCTTCCAGTCAAAACTGAGCTAAATTTGGAATCCAGGAAGTTTTACTCACAAGGCCACTTAAGTTTTTCTGTGATTCATCAGTTGAAATAAGACTCTCAACAAGAAGCCGTCGAATTTGCCGTTCTTGGGTTACCTTCCCGAGAAGATGTCGATGATAAAATGAGAGTAGACACCAGGGCTGGTCCCAGTGTGGAGAAACGGATACCGCCAGCCTGCACCATTAATGGCTTTCTCAAAACAGGTCTTCCCCTTGATACAAGGTTGGCTCAATGTGATTCTATAGTGAGATAGCAGCATGAGGCTCACTCATCCTGCTGGACATGTTGAAACTGGAGCTCGGGTCAATGGAGGGCTCACTCCCATTAAAAACAAATGTGGATTTCTGAGAAATGGCTTCTGTAATTCTTTAATACCAAAACATAACCTTGTAGTATTAGAAATTCAAAGGCATCTCAACTTCAAATGCCATTTAAATGCCTTTTTTTTTTTCTTCACCATAATGCTCATGTGGCCTCTGATGGGTTGAGTGTTCTCACACTTTAAAATACTAAAGGAAAGCTCCTAAAGAAATGGCATTTTATAATATTTTTAAAAGGAGGCGCTGTTTTGTCAGGTTCAGCAGAACAGAACATTTTACACTAAGTTCACGGTGTGATCCAGGATACCGTATGTCACTAAGTCTGAGCCACAAGAGCTTAGTCAAATCTGCACCGATTAAGAGCGTGTGCATGTGATTTACAGTTTAATATGCTCTGAATTATGACTGCCTCAAGTCTTACTTATCACATTAAAATGTGTTGAAAGATGTCTGAACACGGAGAAGCTTATGTGGTTTAAATCGGTGTGATGTAAAATAAAATAAAATAAAATAAAATCTTCTCAGTCATCAGAGTGACCTTTAAATTTCTCCTCTTTTGCAAAAGGGTGGTTTCACATTTTCAACGTTGGCCTGTTTACATCTTAGCAATCGCAAACACACAGTTTCATCATCTCCACTCACAGTTTATGATGCAATCTGAGGCGTTTGGAAATCTGCAACCTCCAAAGGTTCGGCAGCTGCGGTCACGCACCCTTTAACTCCACATCAGAGTTGCAGCTTATCAATAAACCAGTGTAATTCAGATACACTGCATATCAACATTGCAAATGAATGCAATGCTCTGCTGGGGGAGAGTGTAGTGTGTCAACAGACTGTTTCCTGAGATCTTTGATTCTCAGACATGACAGCGGTTCTCCATTTCCGTACCAATTCCTTTCATCAGACCCAATCAATGGTGTTTCTCTAATGATGGTAAGAATGATGCCTTAAAGTGCACCGGGGCTGTATTAATGGATGCACAGCATCCTCACAAACACTGATCAATGCACGATGGACACTTCAGGATGTGACTTGACCCCGGCCACTTAGTGGGTTGTCATTTCTCCTTTTTAACTCGCCACTAATAATCTGTTTAAGTGATTCTTGCCACAGAAGGCAGAGACACACCAAAGATGTGCTGAGATTCTTATGTGGCTCTTTGAAGTCTGGCTGGAAACTGGAGTTAAAGAACACAATCAAACGATGTTGTTCCCTTAAAAAGTCCATGTCTGCTCACAGTCAGCTAAAATATCTTAAACCGCTAGACACTCAGAGACGCTCAGCATCCAGAGAAATGGGGAAAAAAAACAAACACACACACACAAAAAAAAAACACCATATCAGAATGATGAAATACATTGTTATAATCTGCCAGGAAAAGGGGCATTTTGTACTGAGGATTCTCCCCTGCTGTATTTTTTACTGAGTGCCATTTCATTGCCACGAATTTTCTCCTTTTTAAAAGTCTGCACTTTCAAACGCCATTTGAAAACAAAATGGCATGAGGCGATCTGAGTCAGTACTGAACTATAAGCTATGTGGCATCTCCATTAGGTTTGTCTCATGGGAATGGAAAAAAATAAAAAATAATATATATATATATATATATATTGCAAACTGACAGCCTCTGAATTTAAATGAGTTTTGAATGAAATTATTAGAGACTTCCCATCCAGAAAATGTCACACCTCAAAAATGTCAGTGATGGAAAGACTGAAGGCGGCTAATCACGCTTATCACTGGCGTTGGCTTGGAAGTGCGCAGATGAACAACTATGGCATTTTGCAGATATCCATAAAACAATAGCAGCAGCAAACAATACATTGCAATTATGTGATCTGCGAATCCTCTTGAATGGATTTTTAGTATAATTTCAAACCTGTAACATCCATCTGAGAACAAATGATACGGAACAAACTGCGTCAGCCTTGGGGGAAAATATAAAAAAGATAAATTAAAATGTTGAAAAAATACAATACAAATGAGATAAAGAATGAATTTAAAGCAGCAAATGTGTCTCATTTATTCATGATGCACTATTGCACTCAGCATTGTGCGTCACTATCCACTGCTACAGTCAGCTCCACTTGTCAGTGGCTGATGGATACTACTGACCTGATGTAAAATCTCATGTTGTGTAAACCTCCATATTTACTTTACTTCTCTGACCGTTTTTTTAAGTGCCTCCAGACAATATTGGGGTGATGCCACGAAAAAGCAGCAGTGGCAGCAAAAGCATTAAACACTAAACTATTTGATGTTTCTGAGCCGGCACCAGTCTGATGTCTCCAGGCAGCCAAAAGTATAGCCACTGTTTTGTTTTTTTGTTTTGTTTTGGGGGGGGGGGGGGGGGGGGGGTTTGTTCGTTTTTTAACCTACAAAAAAAAACTAATCTATGGTACTAGGCTTGAGTATGATTAGGATTTCTATCCATCAGTGGACCTTAAACAATATCCAGACTATGATCTACTTCCTTTTTTCCCCCAGTGTCAGCAACACAAAGATGTCTGGCTATATGGAAAGAGAGTGATGTTGGTGACCGCAATAATAAAATCTTTGTGCAGCTGTTCACTGCCATTTTGAGTCAAGCAATCACTGCAACGGCCAACTTCTTTGAGCAGGGCTGATTTCATAGGCAGGTCGAATGAAAATCTGCAGCCAGTCTGTTTGGAAAGAATGACATCTCTCAGAGACTGACAGCTGACCGAGTCTATTCCTGACAATTTCCTTACATCGCTGTCAGTTTGCTTAAAAGAGGACAAGGAAACAATCTCCCGGTAATGGTTTCTTTACCTGTTATTCATGTAAACATCTGGACCGGCAAAATCCAATTTAAAACAGGCGTAGAGACCGTTATCTAACCAAAATGGTTTTGTGTGAGATTGTTCCTGTGAATATTGGGTTCATGCTCGGAGCGTGCCCCTCACAGTTTATGTTAAAACTCAGCCCGGTGGCAAGAAAACAAAAATGTTTGTTTAATGTTCGTTTGTGTCCTTTCCTATAGCTGAGTCACAGAATCCCGTGTGGTCAAATTTAAAGATGCATTTCAATATGAGCTTTTTTTTTAATACAATAAAAGAAATATTTTGATGTGAATGGCCCAGATGGCCTGATCCAACATTTCCTTAAGAGAAGATTCGCTTGAAGCCCCATCCCTCCTCGTTTTTGTTATTTATCCGGGGAAATCGTTTTACAAAATCTGCATTTTTGGCAGCATAGTGCAAAACTTAAACATTCAATCTTTCTTTTATTCAAGGTAAGCCTATAGATTCAGATCATTGTGTACTCAATTATTCTTCCCCCAGTTTGATTGAATAAGAATTTGAGAAGCAAATGTGACTTTAAGATGTTAAAAAAAAAAAAAAAAAGGATTTTAAATAGTGACTGTCTTCTTCTTCCCCTGAAATGAAGTCAGATTGGTTCAATTAAGCTCCATGATTACACGTGCATGAAGACGTCTGATGAGGTGCATGGAAGTGCTGAGAAATAAAATTGACAGATAAGATGGATGGATACGAGGCTTCCTAATGAAACAGATGTGCGCTTTAATTGGTGCGGTGATATTTGTCAGGCATTTGGAGAGTCTGGCTGTTTAAGAGGTGGGGGGACATGAAACTTTGATTTTGAAACCAGTGTTGCTTTCACAGTCTCTTATCTTGATCATCAGAGTGAACTGGTGTGGGACATCAAAGTGAGTAACACATGGTGGCCACACCAGCAATGCGGCTTTAATCAAGACAGATTATTACGGCTGGGGAAAGTTCAGCACAGCACCATTTCTCTGTAGAGGTCTCTATTCATCACCATCAAAATATGTCTCTTTGTGACTGATATTTGAATTGTGGGACGTGACTTCAGGTCAACAGCGCAAACAACTTCCATATAAATAGTTGCAGGCCGCTATTATTTCTGCAGATTTTATTCGCGTCGACTGGAGATGCCAAGTTACAGCTTCATACATCACAGCAGCAGAAATAAAAGAGCACGACTTTAAACTTTTAGTGCAGCACATTGTCCGAATGTCACCAGCACATGAGGGATAAGGACACAAAAAGGCAAACACTTTTTATGTGCTGTCTTTAAGTCCCATTAACCATTTATACATTATCCATGCTACAACATTTAAAAGGACCCAAAGGGAACCAACGTTTCCCAACAGAGGCAAGCAAGTTTTTTGTTTTTGTTTTTGTTTTTTAAAATCTAATACAGTTCTAGCTTTTGTATATTTGCTCATTTAAAATGAAGAAGAAAAGTAATTACAGGTTTCCGGTAATGCCTTCCTCAGTGAGCAGGCTAAGTGAACTTCAGCTGTAAACAAATAAAAAAAATTCCAATAGACTGGAAAAAAAAACAAAAACACACTGGGGCAAAAATCATAAAAGTGATTTCTTGGCCAAAAATGGCATCTTTAAAAGTGAACTAACCATCTAAACTTGCAAAAAAAAGCGTAATTTTATTTTGAATATTTCTGGTTAAATATAGAAGTCTGTCCTATTAATATGCATTGTTTTTTTGGATCATATATTTTATTCACCACTATCATTATAAACGCTGCAAGAAACAGAATTTATCTGCCCACAGTGAAATCACCTACAGCAATAGAAATGTGTTGACCATTTGCATAAATCATCTTGCCAGCTCCCCAAATGAACTCCCAGTCCGCAGGATATTTGGCATCAGCTGGTGACAGAGAGCACCAGGAATGACTGTACAACTCAAATTATCTTCCGGACATTTATGGCTCAATTTCATGGTAGAATTTTACTGGAAATATGAAAAGCCATCATATAACATCATAGTGAGGGTTCAAGAATGACATAAGGTGGTCAGAGGAGAATTAACCTTCAAACCACAGATATAAAATCACGTTGCCATTTTGCAGGTTCACATGGAAAAGGTCTGGGGGTAGAACCTAAGTGTGCATCCACCCCACTTGGCGGTCCATCGAGCAGGCAGTTTGTCTCCTGAAGGCAGCTCTGGGAAGTGAGACAAAAAGGCAGCGCTGAAAACATTTGACAGGGTTTGTCAAAGGTTTGTGTGGTGGAGTGGAATACAGGCCTGGTTTGGGCAGCGTGCTGGGGGGTCACCCTCAGAGGTGCTGTTCTGAAGGGTAACTCCGGTTTGAAGGTTAGATGCGGAGATGGAAGATTTTTTCAGTCACTGGCTCTAAGAAAACTTTGTGCTTAAAGTCAAACAAAAAAGAATGCATGACAGGATCTGTATGTTGAAAAGGTCAGCTGCTGTATGAATAGTGTATGTGTGTTTGTGTTTTGTTTTTTTTACACACCCTTCAGCTGTATCTTGCATGAAACCACACCTGTCTGTCACCTGCCTGTACTTTACTTTTGTTTCTCTTCCGTATGAACGCCCTGCGGGACTCCCAGCCTCTCCTCTGGGAATCCATCTCTGCTTTCTGTGTCTTGCTCTCAATGTACCACTGCTGTGTGTTTTAGCACAAGACTATCACCACTGCTGATGAGCATGAACATGCAGAGAGAAAGAGAGGAAAAAAAACAAACTAAAGAAAGAAAAGAAAAAAAAAAAAAACAAAGACATGGGGATTTGCAGAAAATCCATTTTAATGAATTTGCAGAGAGACAAAGTCGACTGCATGTACAGAAATTCCAGCCACAATTTCGGAGAGGAACATATTCATAAATATGTCAAAGTCAAGTAAAGTTGGAAAGTGAAGCATGCAGATGAAGTGTGAATGCAGATAATGCAGTTTATCGATAACGATGAGCATTATATTTGGTGAGAGCTTAACTTCTAGAAGAGAGGCAATTTCATTGGAACCACGGCATGTGGTTTTATTACTCTGCAACAATTTTCATATATATGTGTACACACAGGGGTGAGGTCAGTACAATATCCACTTCCTTAAAACTTTGCTTACTTGTTTACATACTGTGATTAAACTCGCCAATAATTGATTAACTCATTAACAAGTTGAAAGTGTCTTATCTGTAAGTCCACAGCAGCCGTCCTTTGCTGCCTCGTTTCTAATAGCCCTGTTTCATTTGTATTGTTTCCACCAGCATCAGAACAACATTAGGAGTCTTGGGATGAAGCACCGATGGACAGCTTGCGATGGTTTCTCTCTGCATGCTGTTTGAATAATTGATGTCCTGATTGCCTGGGTATTCGTGGACACAAAAAGGCTTTTCCTATTCTCTGTCTGACACACTGCTTGAATCTTAAATCGTCCTCCCCGGTAACACAATGCACAGGGAAGCAAGTTATGTGGCTTTCTGTTCAGTGCACCTCAAGCTGCTGTTATTAGACACAACAATGTGACACATTATTTCATTCAAAGCGTGTGCCTGTACTTGGCACAACTTCACCGTTCTGACGGCAAACTGAAATTTGGCTGATTCATATACAGTGTGTGAGCTTCTTATTCTCTTTTTTTTTTTTTATGTAAGCACAATAGTCATAGTTCTGCATCTGTGTTTTGCCTCCTGGTGAAGGAAACTCTATACACTTAACTGCCTCTTAGGAGCGAATATTTTTGCTCCGCTTGAGATGCTTGCCATAAGCCGTGCACCTTATCTGCGGTGACCTTGCAGACTCTCACGCTCCGTGGAAGCATTAACTGCCTGTGTTTGCTTCTGCTGCTCTCTATCTATAGTTATTTATTCATGTTTGCACTCTGCTGGTGTATAAATCCCATAATTAAAGGGGATTTGTGTACAAAGAGCAGCAATATGCTGGAGGCTCTTAATGGAGAGAATTAGTGGCGAGGAGCACCAAGCTGCACGGGCCCTTTACGGCGCACAAAGACAGCCTGTGCTTTATGTAACCAACAGTGCCGACGCGATAGTAATCTCAGCACTCGTGTCACGTCGTAATAGACTGAATTGTCTCCGTGAGATACGAACATGGTCAAGGTTTTTTATTGACTTACCATTATACAGTTAAACTATCAATCCCCTCTCCTTAAAGGCCAATTACCGAGTCAAACATTAGAGTCTACTGACATGTAATGGCTTCTCTTTCAAGATCCTCCAGGCTTCCGATGAGTCAATGTGGCACAATAAGCCTTGTTCATGTGACAGCTTTGGCACCTCTGTGACCTAATGTACGTAATTATTGTTCAGAAACAAGAAGACAATTTAATATTCAATTCAAATGTGTCAACGACTTTCACATGTTACTGTTGGATATTGCCTGATTTTGGAGCTCCCTCCCTCTCTCCCCTGGCGGAAAATGTTGGAGCTTATTTTCACTTCTTCTGCCTTTTTTTTATTTTTTATTTTTTACTTTGTTTTGTTTTGTCTTTGGCTCATTCCTCCTCCTACTCTCTTGCTGAAAATAGCAGAAAATAGTGACAGTGTTACTCCCCATCGACATTCACTGACAGAGGGGCCCAGAATAAAATCCTCCAGTTAAGACAGTAAACGCAAGAACTGGAAACATTCAATCCATACTTTTACATTTAGTAGCTTTTGTAGGACATTTACAGTCTTTTGAATTAAACATGTTGGTGAAGGACTCAGTTTGTGATAAATCGACAAGTGGCAAAAGTTAAACAACGTTTGGTCCACGTTGCATTATGTGTATTTTTCCTATTCATGTAGAGATCTAGCTGGGATTAGATGGATTTCTATAGCCATTTTAGTTTGGAGACTAATTTTATTGTAGCTTAGAATCAACGTCTAACTTGAATTCATTCATTTATAGCTATGAGCTTAGACTATATGCAGGGTGAGCCAGCCTTTGGGGGTTTTTTGACAGACTTGTGGAAAATGCCTAAAAGTCCAGCAGGCTTAGAAGTTTGCACTGCAACAAGGTAAATGACAATACTTCAGCACAAAACAGCTTAAACATTGCTTTAAATATTGAAGCTGGTGTATATTGGAGTAGAAATGTCTGAGGCTGGAGGCGTTCTCCAGAATGAAAGGAAATCTCATGTGAGCTTTCAGGCTTTGGGATAAAAAAGAAACACATGATTAAGGTCGCGAATGTGTCGTTGCACAGTCTCACTGTATAAACACTTCTCTCCCCATTCAACATCTCCGGTGATAGGAGGGCAGAGATATGACCACACACTGAGAGATTTAAGCCATACAGAAGAGGGAAGAGGCAGAAAAGTGTGTCTTCACTCATCAAGCCTTGTTTTGGCCTTGGGGCAACTGTGCCACTGTGACTCTCAAGTCAGCCAGTCAAGGCTAGAAAACCAGGCACACAAACAGATAACTGCTATACAGAGAAAGACAGGGAGGTAAGGAGGGAGAGAAAGTGGGAGGTGGGATGAAGAGAAGAGGCTTCATCCCAGGATGAGTCATGTCTCATCCTCATATTGTTTTCTGCAAAGAGTGATGGCTGGTGAGATGGGGGTTTTCCCGAGCTTGCTGCATGGATTAGGGCAGATGTAGAAAAATCCACAGAGACAGGTGGGCATGCGTGCCAAAATTTGAGTTTGCATCCTCAGATGCTCAGAAATGATTCTTGCAGTTGGCCGAGTGTAAATGAAACAGAACACTTGATCTATATGTATACATCTAAAGCACCCTCAGACGTCTTTGTGGTTGTTTGTTTGTTTTATGGGTTGTTGTTTTTTTCCTTAAAATGGATTTCTTGTGGCTGGGGAAGGAAGTATAAAAACACATTTTTTTCTTTTGTGCTGTATGTTGTGTCCCTTCACTCCCTGCGCCGATTGGATCCCCAAGAAAAGTCTCAAAACAGAAGGTCTTTCTCGGCTCCCTGAGCTATTATCTCCAGCATCACAACCAAACTTAACAGAAACTCATTTCTTAACTTAGAGTGGATGTCTTTGGCATCGATAATGAGCTAGCTGATGCTAAAAGAAGCCGCAATCAGCAGCCGCAGTTCGCCAGAAGTAACTGGCGTGCACCGGTTCTCCGGGCCATTTCCAAAGCTCTTTAACCGTCCACTCGATTACTAGTTAAAATATCCGAGTGGGTGTAGAACTAAAATGGAGTCGACAATGAGCGCTGAGGTGATGTGGTGAATGCACAGTAGATGGATAACCTTGTGTAAAGGCCAGGCATTTTATTGGCTCATAAATGCACTCTGTCATCGAGTTTGATTTTGAAGCACTCGACTTTTGGGGTTAATTGGAAGTTGTTGTTTTTGGGGAATGAATGAAGCATTATCGGGGTTCACATTCACACTCCTGTTTGTGTGCAAGTTTACACAAAGTACCATGTACCCATGTACGCTAATGAACAGATTACATGCCGTGGGACAGGCTCGACCCAGCAGTGTTTATGATCCAGTCTCTGGTGTGTCACAATTGGTTTTAGCAGCGCAGGGAAGGAGGATTCAACGTTAAACATAACAGAAACAAACATTGACTGGAGACAAAGGGGCTTGTTTAAGTTCTGGCTGAGAAACCGGGAACTGGTGTGTGTACGGACAGGGAGAGCTCAGGTGATTGAGAAAATGGAAAAGAAGTGAGCTGGTGGTTAAGGAGACAGAATTATGACCGTGCCCAGTCGAGGGAATACTGGACTGTACTGGACTCAGCTTTACAGCGGTTCTCATATGGAAGCCCAAAGTAAAGCTTGGATTGCAGCTACACCTCAATGACCTAACATTTCCTCTCAAATGTTGCTTCTTCCTCCGTCCCCACTGGCACATTTACACTTCATTGCCCATTTGTGGGTTACTCTGCATAGCACTTCATTGTGTGTATGTATGTGTGTGTGTGTGTGTGTGTGTACAACTGCCTACATAACTGCCTAAGTGCGTATATTTGTCAATGTGAGGCCAAAACCAGCAGGATCTGCAGGGAGTTGTGCGCCGCAAATAGCTGAAACGCCTGGTTGCATTTGAGAGGGAGCTCTTGTGTGGTTAGACTAATGAGGCTCTGCATTGAGGATGGCTGGTGAGTGACAGATATGATTTAGGCCAGTAGGATGGACAGGCAGCCGGGAGGAAACATTCGTCTTACCGCTGAGTTGCTGTCACAGACGCACAGGCGGAGAGCAAACACACCCACGGTCATAGACGCATGTGTGTGGTCTCACAATCGGCCATCCTAACCTGTGACCAGAGTTCGTGTTGGAAGTCTGAAAGCGAACTGACCGCTGTTCAGTGGTTGGCTAAGTGTTCAAAGTGTTTTAGCACAATCGCTTTGCATTATCGTCCACGCTGGAACCTCTTCAGTTCTTTATAGCTGCATGTGTTGATATTTTAGAGCATTAGCAACAGTCTCTGTTTTACATTTGGGGCATGAAAGGGCCATTTTAGCATTCAATTGCAAACATGTTCGGACGAATGTCTCCATAAACTCCCGATGGAAACATTTAGCTTTTTAACATCTAAGTATCACTAACAATTGCCCTCTGGTGTGAAACAATTAGCACATTCAGAGCTTCCAAATGAAAAAAGACAAATGCTGTAAGAGTTAAACAAAGCAATAAAATTGCATAAAACCATAAAACCATAAAAGTTAGATGCTAAAAAAAGCTCCATAAGTTTGAAGAAACTGCAGCACTGCATTAATTCTCTGTGGGTTCATGATTACAGTACAGCACAAGTGACCCCTTTTGAATTACACATAATTGTTTGATCTATGGTAATAAAGCATTTTACTGGGTTTTTATTCAGATCTCTGCACTCTTTTAAGGGGAAAAAAATGAATTTACCATCAGTTTCATACCAGAACTTTGACTTCATGATTCACTCGATCTCTGCTTCCAACAGGAAGAACAGGAGAATTAAGAAAAAAAAAAAAAAAAAAAGAACGTGTCAACTACTAATACAGAATGAATGAAGGACTGGCAAGCATAGAACAATGTTAACATTGCTGATGAGCGATGAAATGAACTGGGAAATGGTTAGAGACAATATGATCAGTCTACCCTTCTCATGGATACTTTGTGTGAATGATATTAGGAGTGAAATGAAGGCAGTCGTGCAGAATGTGAGGTCGCCTTCCCTGCCGTGACCTCTGTATCTGATCGTCTGGAAACTCTCTCCAGAACCCTGAATCAATCGGCGTGGAAATCGGTAACCTTCTCATGGCCAGCTCACCGGTGGAGCTCCCCGAGGCATCGTGCGGTTTCCAAGGTGACAGATTCTGCCAGCATCTCTCAGACGCTGCAGCTTTTGGAAGTCTAATAGCAGGCTTTCCTTCTTTGGCACCGTTGTTAATTTCTCACTTGGCAGTCGGGTTGTCTGCTTGTTGTCTGTGTCTCTTGCGGGTTAATGCAAAATAATGCGGTGCTTAACTTTTGTAAGACGACTTTAAAAGGGGATTGGCGTTGGCCGGCTCCCTCCTGGAGTCTCCGAGGAAGACTTGTGGTCATGATTACGAGTCACAGAGTCTCTTCTGATTCAGTAGGGGTTGACCTGACTTGTAAAATATTAAAGACATAAATTGTGCATGTAGACAAAAGTTATTTTTAAAGCGTGCGGTGAAAGAAAGAACAAAAGATGTCGGACAAATATGACAGAAGAGCAGTGCAGCAGTTCAGAATAAAAAAAGAAGAGATCCCGCCGGTGTTTATTAGAATGGTAATGTTGCTTTAACCACAGAGGCGAATGCGACTGATTCCTCTTTTACATTTCAATTAATGAATCTGTTGTTTACGGGCAACAGTCATACATCCGCCTTCCTCCATGATTCATTGAAACATTAAATAAAATATATGTTTTTAATAAAAAGAATAAAATAATATGAGCAGATTGATACATCATTCAAACCTTCACCACACTACCAGACTAAAATTGACAATAGAATGGATAATTTATGAAACAGTTAATAAATTAATGAATATTACATGACATTCCTTTGATTAATAATTATAAAGACTCTGCTGTGAATGATTAATGCCTGTCGCTTTGTAAGCCGGATGCCGGCAGTATGGGCAACATGATAGATGTTGCCTTAACTGTAAATTTCACATTTTGGACATTTTATAGGATAGGAAACCAATTTTACTAAGTCACAAATACTGGATATTGGATATGTGGCTGAAAAAGAGAAATCTCCTGTTCTGTCGCCTCTAATTTATGAGTCTTCTTATAAAGTAGGCAGAAACATTAGTTTGGATACGTGTGAGAGTTTCTATGATAAGTCAGCCTGTTGATGAGTTCAAGTCTTTTGATGTTGAGATTCACTGTAGGGAAGCAGCAGTCAAATTTCATTCAGAGATTTAGCTTTGTTTTTCTTGTGATACAGAAGGAGCTCCTTTATATTCTGTGGAGATCTTAGTTGGGGTTGGGGATCAGTTTCCTGTCCATGGGAAATTTCAATATCGAGAGAGCAGGAAGGGAATTTGGTCAATAACGAATGTGCTCGCCTTGATCTTTCATACATTTGTTATAATATTGTGAAGAAAGTTTGTTTTTGTGTCTTCGACTGTGTTTGTGTCTGCTGCAGAGGAGGGACATGTCCCCACATCTACCAAGGGAGAAAGTTAAAGTTCAGAAGTTAACTCCTCTCTATAAGGGCCCCCCATCTTTTCCCCGCACTGTTTTTGTAACAATAAAAGTTAAAGTCAAGAACCAAAGTGACAAAATCATCCCTGAGCTGTTTCTGCATGTCGATCAGGCTTTCAGGACAACCCAGGACAAATTTGTCTGCAGAAAAATCCATAGTCATGTCTGTGTCCTAACCAGCCCTCTCTGTGTGCATAAGAGCACTGTGGAAGCACAACCAAGTTTCAGACCTGACTGACCCAAAAAGACTTTGTCTCACTTAAAAGGCAGCTTTAAGCATTTATTTGCTACTTTGAATTAAGATTTTTTTTAAGGCAGGAAACATCCTGACATATACAGACAAACAACCAGTCACACCTACGCAGAAATTTAGAGTCACCAATTAAAGGAAAAGTCTTAGGACTCAGGGGGAGGAAGCCGGAGTCGTCAGAGCAAACATGCAAACTCCTCTCCAGAGGTCCCAGGCCAGGGGATCGAACCCAAAACCTTCTTCCTGTGTAGTAAACAGACTGTTTGATTGTTTGACTGCTTGTATTTCTTCCCTCCTTTGCTCTACAGCAACTTTGACGATGGTGCCCAAAAGCACAAAAATTTGCAGTTTTAACACACCAAACTTTCCCTTTAACTTAATTTTGTCATCAGCCACTGTCCTCCACATGTCTATCTGCTCATTTCACTCACCTCGGCCATCTTTGTGTCTCTGCTCACTCCTGCCTCTCCCTTGCCGCCTTTGTCCGTCTCTCCTTCCTCCAGGACGGATGAGATGAACAAGGCTACTCCTCTTTCAGCCCAAGATGGCTGCCTATCCACCAAGGGCATAGTTGTGTGTGAATAATGTCTGAACTGAGGAGTAAATATCTTTTCATGACAAGTTGTTTGGATTGGTGCTCATATGCAATCTGATGCTCTATGTATCACAGCTTAGACTGCCTGGCCTCTAGCCTTGTGGGAGGAGGGTTGCCCTGTCAGTGCCCGTGAAACACTGAGGGGCGGGGGCCTTTCGGGGGCAGGCCCAGAAATGCAATACTGCCCAAAGTGTCACTTTGACTGTGATTTGTTCTGATGAAGTGCCTCACTGAGGTAATACATCTGATACGGAGCAGATTTCCAAAAAAAAAAAAAAAAAGTCCATTTAGTCATGTGGATCTATTTTGGGTTTAAATTATGGGGATATTAAAGGCAGGAGATTGGTATCATGTTAATCCTGCAGAATTACATGCTCTGAGTAACAGCTGAGGTCGACCTTTACACTGAAACATCTTGAAATTAGCTTCAAATAATGTCACAAGTTGACCTTGCAGAATGCCGCTGCAAAAGTTGTTAAAGATTATTCAACTCATCCTCTTAGTTTATCCCCCTTGATTCTCACTGTCATAATCCATGCATTGTTTGCTTGGATATGCAGCAAGGTCCGCAATTATCATTCCATTCAGCCGCCTCTTATATTTATCTAACATTAAACCAATCAGACCGATCAGCAGAGGAAATCAACAGTGAAATCGCATCACTCACCTAACTGGAATATGGATAAGCATTCATCCATAAAACTATTTTCCAAAGAGGTTTCAGTTAAGGGCGTCTCAGAGGGCAATGTGCAACAAGCTCCTCGATGCTTCGCGCTCTCCCATCGTCATAAACATTCAGACACACGGCCGAGTTTATAGGAGCCCTTTTTAATGGGAGTCATCCGTCGCTGTAGCCCGTCATGCCTTTATAAAACAGCAAACATTTAAGGTGTTAGTGGCAGCCACAGCACTTAATTCCATCCTCCGGGTGCAGTCTATTGCTGGTCTAACTGCGCAGGGCTGTGGATGAAAAACCAAATTGCACAAAAATCTTTTCATGATTGCTGATACAATTGTGGGTCTGTGCAAAGCACAAAAATGAGGTTTCTGGAGAATTTGTACTTTGGGGTGGGTGGATTTGCTGCAGTAACAGCCACTGTGCTCACATTTTCATTAAGTGAGTCATCTTTGTCACTTGAAGACACAAAGGCAAGAAGAGTTCTGCAGAAACATAACCCTGATATCAGGAAAACACTTTAATTTCCACAAATAATCTGGCAACAAGGTGAATAAATCTCAACATCAAACTACTTCTTCAACATTTCTTAACATCTACTTTTCTCTTTTATGTGTGAATTCAAAGCTTAGCAAGAACTCCCACGTATGTCTGATTCTTAATGTCACCGCTGGTGCTCATGAATCGATGTTCTCATCCTGCATCCTCAGCAATAAATCTAACACCTTAAGACGTGCGATCTTTAATACCATCTATTATTGATCACTAATTAAACCCTGATTTGGAGTGACATTTCATTACATGGTCTTTTTTTTCTGTAAAGATGACAACAGAATAAGTAAGCATCATTTAAGAGGTCTTTCCCTCCAATGGCAGGAAATTTTGACAAATTAATGGATTGAAGAAGTCATTAAATACTCTAAAAGAGAGATACATGTTCTGCATATTACCAAAATAATTAATAAATTATGGCAGCTAATATGGAAACATAGCCCTGATTATTTGCTATAACTAGAAAATGAAACAGTAAAAGCTTTATAATCCCTCCGATGGGACGAATAAACTGACAATGGTCAGATTTTATGAGGTGCTGCTCCACCTGGGGGACTCTTCACCTCCGAAAATTCCAAAATAACGAGAAGCAAAGGGGAAAAATGGAAAAAATAAATAAATAAATAAATGAAGACTGCTTGCATAATCCTAGCATCATATTCATTCTTTTTACCTCAATGTTTTTGCTAAACCGCATGAAACTGTGGCGGCCGGTCTTCGTTTTCATTTTGGCACAATGGCGACGTTACCACGTTAAGAGATTTGGTACAGAGCCGGCTGCAGCAGCAAAGCAGCTGCTAAACAGCTGCCAAGTGCTGAGTGTGTTTCCAGGTTTAAGATTTAACGGGGGAAAATCTAATTATAGGACAGAGCTGACGATATATCGTAACACCTTTATGTTTGTGGAGGGGTGACATGAAATTTCAAGTTGTTCTTGTATCTTTGAGAATAAGTCGATAGGCGATGTCCATCCTGGTTAAACTAATGAGTCATGCACTGTTTGTTAACAGATTCTTACAGGAGGCCGTTTCCTCTCTCAGGAACAAAACCACTAGAGCGAAACCTTTTAAAGATTTCAGCTCACTGACGAATAACAGAGGACTTAAAACTCCCGAACCTTCCCGTTAGTGTTCGGGCCTTCCAAGAAAAATTACATTTCCATTCAAGGTCCAGTTAAAGAGCAGGGAAGGGTTACGGATGGTAATCCCCTTAGCAGTGTAGCCTGTCTCCGGTCCCCCATCTAATATGCAACGTTGATGACTGATAATATATTATTGATGCTCCATCCTGGCTGATCTTGAAAGGCCAGCTTCGACCATGACTATACATCTCATGGATATTTTAGTACCATTTCTTCCAGAATGTGACCACTGCATTCCCAAACAAAGTGCGTTTACTGTTATACAGGCAGTGAGACTTATAGCAGAGATCCCTGGTGCTACGGACTGAGCCATTCACGAGGATTCGTGTACATCCTAAATTTTGTTGAAAAAGGACTGAGTTCATTTTGTGAGAACAGGAGGAACTAAAACTCTCTCATGTTGACAGTATGATCAATACCTCGACTACAGCAGACAGTTAATATGACCTTGCAAAGGTTCAATAACTCCCAGCACCACTCAGTGCAAACATAAGCCAGTGTGTTGTTTTGGTTTTTTTTTTACATGTACATCAACACTGTGCAGTTTGGCCCCACAAACTTATGAGTGTGTAATAAAATCATTCAACTAAGACGAAGTAAAATTAACGGTATACATTTGAACTGAAGTATGCAGTGATATATATATGTATATACAGCCTTTTATTGCACAATAAGTCAACAGATTTAAGCAGGTACGATGCAAATTTATTTCTTATAATTCCAAATTTCCTAATTTGAATCTCAAACAGTTCTTTAAACTTACTTTGTGCCTTCATTTAAATAAGATATAGAACTGAAAGTCTTCCATATCCTGTTGAGATCATTTCTTGTCTCTGTGCAAAAGTCCGATATGTGGGTCTTCACACTTGTCCTGGAAATATCCAATGTCCAAAGCAGCTTGTAAGATGGCCTTGTCTCGCTTGTGGCAAAAGAGAATCATGGATTTGTTTTAACGTGGTGTCAACTTTCTGTGTGTGCCACGCTAAAATACTTCATGGCTGCAAATCACTTGTAATCACGTTGAAGCACATTACAGTTCTGGTGAATCAAAAATAAATTTCAGACTCTATATACTAATTTTTCCTCCCTGCGTATACATTTTCAACAATGCCGGAGTTCAGAGCGTCGCGATCTACCCAACAGATGCAGTGCGTTCAAGATAATCGGGTCAGGTATGCTGATAGACCTTAAAGTTTCATTACACCGACCATTTTATGAGCGCCATCCGTCTCCGCAGCTTTGATCTATTCCATTGTCATGTGGGATGGCTGATGAGCTTCTTTTGTTGCACCACCAGGCTCATGTCCTTGTGCGTTGTTGATTCATTGCATAGAAAATAGCTGATTCTACTCCACGTGATGTAGAAAAGAAAGTCTGATGTCTGGAGGCTGTATCTAAGTTTCCGTCTGCCCCAGACAATAAAAAAAGAAAAGAAAAAAACACCAGCATAGCTGCAGCCTGCATGTTAAAGTTGTGGTTAGTCGACAATGATATTAGTGATATCAAAGAGAAACCCCCGATGGAGCACAGCATCTTAAGATATAAAATATGTTTTCTTTTTATGAGGGGAAACTGCCAGACATATTGACATACTGCAAATATAAGTGTTATAATCTCTGCACCATCACAAGTGTAAATATAAAGTATGTTCATGGAAGTAAACACAAGCATTGGATGCACAAAGTGGTTCTATTAAAACAAAGCTTATAATGAATTTAAAAGGATCAGTGTTATTGGTGGGCTTACTGCAGTTGTTGATTGTCGTCGTTACAGGAAGGAAAGATCTGAGAGACTCTTGTGGAGCTTCACATTGGAGCCAGTCGGCAAATGTGCTTGTTTGTTTATCCAGGGCAGATTCTGCATAGCTCTCCGGAGACCCAAAAGAATACACCGCAACCCCTCCACCGCCTCTCTCCGTTCGGTGTTGTCCTCTGCCGCACGCACAACCCTCAAGCTGTCATTTAGGTGCAGTCACAGCTGCTACTCTTAGCTGGAATCCAAGACTGCCATTCTTTTGCTCAAGTTGGTTTTTGTTCTTTAGGCAAAATCCAAAAAGAGAGGATTCAGTCATGAAAGCGAGGGAGTTTATTTCGCCCAGTTGAGTGCTAAAACGCCTCTTCAATTTGTAAAACTGAGATTTTTTCACTTTCAAGTCGGGAACACCGTAAGGCCGAACTTGTAATGAGTTTTGGGAAACGAGTGGAGGGAAATATCTGATTTCCTCCTATTAAATTAAGCTTATTGATAATTTAACCATTTTATCTATCGAAGACACGCACCACATCCTGTATTCTCACTGAAAAGCTTCAGAGGCAAACTTCCAGCAGCACCAGTCAATCCACTTCTGCCATTTACCGTCACTGTCTCTATAACATCCTCCTGTTATCAACTTCCTCATCTGCCTGCTGACCCGCTCATTTCCTGTCCTTATGTTTAGCATGCTAATTGTCTACCGTATTTATTATACATTATGCAGACATGACCATTGTGCAATCCATAAAGTGTCTCTCGAAACTAAAACTATCCTCAACAATTGTCTGCCCTGAACAGGCTTTTCCAAGTGAAACTCATCTATGACAAAAAGCTGTTTGTGCAGAGATGAATAATTACACTTCTACTCTCTCTGCCCATTTAGGGCTGATTTAATTTAATCCCACTCTCCTCTCTGATGCATCATTGCTCAGCTTTCGTAGTTGATGTTGATTGCACTCTCATTTTTTTCCTAATCATGCTTTATAATTTTTCTGCAGCACAACTTTGCTATAGTTCTATTTTTAATAATGCCCCCCCCCCCCCCACACCCCACCCCCCCCTGCACCTTCCTACCTGTTTCATGGTCCATAATAGATTAGATAAGGTCCCTGGAGCCTCCCCCTTTGGCTGAGACCGTCACAGAGCTCATCAGGATAATTTATGAGCAGCGGCGAAAGATTCCTTCAACTGCTGTCGACCTTTTAGGACTACAGAGGTGCTTCCCTGTTTGAGCGCAGACACTCATACGTGGTGTCAACACGTCTTCATTTCTGATTAATTCCCGTGAATGAAAATCCCATTATGCGTCCGCCGTATCCTGACCTGACCTCTCTGTTGACCTTGTAGTTGATTACGCGCCGCATCCTCCAAAAACCTGCAAAGGAATGGTGAATAATGGCACGTGGGCTAGTGTTATAAATCTCTCATTAGATAAGGTCTTCATTCATCAGATATTTACATTGTTTACCCTGAACATAACCATGTATCCACACAAATTACAGTTTAAATTATGATGCTGCTGTATTGAGAACTTATTAATGTTCTCAATTGCTCACCAATTTTCCTTTTATACTAAATCTCATGTGTTTTGTTCTGGTGCAGCTAATTCCTTTCTAGATTAATGAAACGGCTTGATATTCAGGGAAATATGCCAGTTTGCTCTTTCCCTAAACAATACACAAAATGATCTAATTGTTAAATGTGAAGCTTTTGCTGCATTCACACCTTTTTTTTCTTTTTTTTTTTTTATTAAAATGGTATTTGAGTGTAAACTTATAACTCCTTAGCAAATACGATCTCCGTCTTCACTAACACACCTGAAAAAAAATAAAAACATCACCATTTATGTACCCGTGGTATGTGCGAGGCGGTGTTAGTAAGAAGCAGACTGCAGATAATACTACAAACGAGGGGGAATAAATGCAGCTGCTAGCAAAGACAACAAGGTCAGTAAAACTTCGAGATCATTACTCAGGTTTCTTTTACCGCTGCTAGTTGAGGCCGACAAGATCCAGTCAGGTAGCAGCATCATTTTCAAAGGCCACCGTTTCCGTTTGTCCAGAATATAGCGTGGTAGTTTTCAAAACAAAACAAGGGCATTTCCAGAACTCCTTAAAACAATGAATTCTGGGATACTTGGCTGAAGTCCACGTGAGACACGTCCTGATGCATCCTCTGTGAAACACTTCGGGATATTTGATCTGAGTAGATGTGGACTCTGAATTGGAACAGTTTGTGTCGTGCCTGATGTTTCTGCTGTCTGCAAGAGCAAAAGTTCAGAGTCAGGAGCCAGGTAGAGTTCCTCAGCATTAGCCTCACTCTGCCCTGTTACCTCCTGACTGTGCCAGGTGAAACATTTCCTGGTGTTTGCAGTTCGTCTGCCAGCTAACCAGCTGCTAAGCTTTCGCGTCCCGTATAGCTGACTGAAGTGCAAAAATCTAAATCAGATCAAAGCTCAAAATGTTGCTTTAGTACAGAAAATTGGAAAAAGAAGAAACGCGGACTCACGATAAGTGGAACCAGCATTGCAATATCTCCGATTTTGCTACTGAAAAGGCAGAAGGTTTCATAAATGATTATATCCACTCACCGCACTGCTGTAATTACTTCCTCACAAACCTACAGTCCATTGGCAGAGACAGGACGGCCTATATGGAATCTGGAACGTACTTTACTGGACACTCGTGACATAAATCTCAAACTGACAGTGGCTGTTGTTTCAGAGTTCCTGCTCAGAGACTTGGTATTGATTTCCTCCCCATTCTCCTTCCACAAGTAATCTACAGCTTTAATCTAATTGGTGTGCGAGAACTTTTTGGGGGAGCGATGTCCACTGAGACATGTGTTATGTATTATTGCTGCCTTCATCCTCTGGTTCACACTGACCCGATGTCAGCTGTCTGCTGTGCTGACGAAGCACCTTCAATCATACAGGCATAATGTCACAGACGCTCAGCAAAATGGAAAAAGAAAAGAAAAACTTTTGATCGTTTAAATAGACTTCTCGCAACTCTGTCTTGTTCTTTCTTGGACTTTTTCTGCACAACACCACAAAGATTAATGCATATATGGAAAATATATGATTTATCGTATAAAATATCATCCAGATTAAACTTTTACGCTACAATAAGGCCATTTGGGCTGTTTACTTGTTGCTACATTGGTGCTGAAGAAAACACCCTGTAAAGTTCAGCATACCCTGCAGATCAAGTAAGTTCCTGGGCTTTGAAGATAAAAACTCTTCCACAGCCTAATGTGGAAAACTCCTGATGGCATTGTAGCGCATTTCACATGGCAGTAGCTGCCCAGACTTGATATCCAAAAAAAAAAAAAAAAAAAAAGCTTTCTTTGAAACTTGTTGAACTAAAGAACTTCAGTCTCTAATTGAGAAGCCTTCGAACCAAAAGTCTAGATATTCACAGCAAAAGGTACAGTATTTTTCCTGATAAAGAGTCTAACACTCTGATTGAGCACTGACCAACAGACAGGCCGCCTTTATTGTGTATTCAGCCCTGGGAGTAGACAAATTGCATCAAATGCCAAGTTCACCCAGGGGCCACTGTCTGCCAGACAGATATTCTTCATCCAAGGGCAGTGTGACAGCAGCTATGTCCTGTTTGGTTATTTACATCTTCTTAGCCAAGGGTTCAAACCCCCACCCCCCCCCAAAAAAAAACTATATAAATGTGGCTCCTTCAAAGGGCAGCGTAGCTTCATATGGTGAGATGCCAGACAAGTTCAGTGCACATTCCCCCTAAGAATAGAGTCATTTTGATGTGGCTGCCTCCCCGTGGCATTAGTAAAAAGTCAACTTTGATAAAAGCCAAGCATCTTCCACATTTACTTGGGCCTCGCCTCCAGATACCTCCGGTGGGCATCTGCACCATTTCCAATCTCACGCTCTTGAATCCGGAACTTGTTTTTCGATGCAAGTGGGAGACATATTGAAAGATGGCGAGATTTACATTTTTGTGAGGCTTAATGCACTTCACGATGCAGCCGAGCCTGTAATCGCCTCCCTGTGAAACAATGATTTCATTGCATGGCAACGTTGCTTTAAGGGCTCGTTGAAGCGCTCTTCGGATGCTCAACCATGATCTGCTGTGTTTTCCTACCGGCAGCATGAGTCGGGCTCTTCACTGTCCATTTGACAATTTGCTGGATTGCAGCAGCGCTCATCTGCCTGTGAAATGTTATCACTAGGCCCGGGTCTTCATCAGACTGAATGAGGCCAGGAGAATCAATGCACTTACACTGGATCGCTTTACCCTGGTGTGTGCGTAATGGCCTCATAGGTGGTTTCATAGAGCTCTCAGCCTGTGTGAGAGTCCTGAGAGAGAGAGAGTCAGAGGGAGAGTAAGGGAGGGAGGGAGGGAGAGGGAGAGGGAGAGCCGCTGTGTGTGTTTGCAGATGTGCCCTGAATGGATGCACAAGCACATGAATGTTGATATGTTTGCGATAAGCGGTGTCATTTAAAATCAAAGCCATAACACCTCAAGGTGAGCAAGCTCTTTATATCAGCACCTGAAATAAGGCATCACTGCATCATTTAATGATGTTTGGCCACATAAAATAAAATTCAAATTCAAATTTGCTCCCTGTGATTGAAGTGTATCTCAGTACACACCGAGTCCTGCAAGCAGCAGACGCCCTCTGGTCAATTAATTGTAGCTTAATCCTCTAAAACCAACATATAGATTCACATCATGGACCCAGAGACACACAGCAAAGGGAATAGGAACCCGTCACAGAGAGGATGGTATTTACTGTGGTGTCTGTGCCATATCCCTCTTTAATTAACCCCACCAGCTAACATGGAGGGAACAGACAGGGGTGTTGGCAGGTAGCTGGGTGGGTTTTTGTTTTTTTTTTTTCCCTTGTTGTTTTTGGCTGTTGGTACAAAATTGAAATTAGCACAGGGGTCTGTGCCGTCAACAAAAGGACACACGAAAAGGTCTTCACAAAAGCTCAGTGAACCCGACCTCACTTACACCCCTCAGGCCGCCGCCCACCATGGCAGAACGGCGGGAACAGAATACAAGAGCCTGGCAGCGGAGTGGCGTCGGGCCAGAGTTAGCAGCCGCAGCATTCAGCCTTTTTCTTCTCCAACGCACAACATGAGCCAGGAACACGTGACACAGAGATAGAGAGAGAAAGCCCTGTACCTCTGTGGGGGAGGGAAGACGCTCGAGAGGGGTGATGCAGAGAGAGATAAAGAGATAAGTTGTGTAGATAAAATAAGTCTTTGCGAATGTTTGCAATGGAAAGCTCTTGGAGAAAGGACACACCTTCCAGGCATCTCTACAGCAGCATTTGTGTTTTCCTCACTCTGTAAACTTGACTTAAAATTTAAGTGCTAAATTAGACCACTTCTGTGATGCTGTCTCTCTGAAAAGGATCCCTCAGAAATACCAATGACGGCTTTTTTTTTTTTTCTTCTTTTGTGTTTGAAAGATGTTAAAAGGAGTCTGTAGTCAGAAGAGGATGCCCACCACCACCGCTGCTGCTGCTGCTCCAACCCCCCCCCCCATCTTGCTTGTTAGTGTGATCACTGTCCCTTTGGTGCTTTGGTCTGCACATACTATATGTTCTCGCTGCAATTAACTGCTGCAGGGCCTGTGTAGGAACTTAGAGGGATGTCCCCTCCACAGAACCGGCACCCCGGGGAGTTGATGTAGGAGAGAAATGTAAAGGAAATGAGATTGCAGGAGGAGAGAGTTAGTGCGTGGATGGAGGGAGAGAGAGAGAGAGAAAGCAGGAATGCGGCGTGCCAAAGCTGCCCACCCACCGCTCGTGTCTGTAATCTCTCGGGGAAAGGCTGGATATCACGGAAAGAGTTGTAGTGTTAGGAGGAGTGCTGACAGCTTCGTCTCTTCTGCCCCCTACTGCAGAGGAAGTGTTGATGGAAGAAGGAGGGGGAAAAAAGAGGAGGTGTGGATGTCTGACTGTCCAGCTCATTTCTCAGCCGTGATAGTAATATCTGTGCTTCACACTCTTTTGGCTGCCATATTAAAGTGAATAAATCTGTGGAGTAAGAGGACAATTTTACTGCTCCACAGCACAGATTGACCCAAAGTCTAATCAACAGCGGCTTGTTAAGTCGCTGGTCAATACCGGTGGCTCTGATGAAACCATTCATTCATTCATTCATCTTCAACTGCTTATCCGTTTCCGGGTCACGGAGGGTGCCCGGGCCCAGGCCGGGAACCGAAGCTGCAACCTTCTTATTGTGGGGCAACAGCGCTAACCACTACACCGCCGTACTGCCCTGATGAAACTAAAGTGTCTCTAAATTACGTTTGTGGTCAAGGCAAAGTTAACATTATTATGATTATTATCATGATTGGATCTCATTGCCTTATTTTCTTTGCTGTTCATTTCTGCTTTCGTCCAGCAGATGTTTTCATGGATCAGCTGTGATGCACTTAAGGTTGGAAACATTTAATATTAAATCCTCTTATTATTATAAGTGAAGGGATCTTCCCACACTGTATGTAAAAACGGCCTCCATGACGTCACCCACAGGTTTCTGAAGAGCTGCTCTGAAGCCCAGAGTGGGCTGCTCTGCACTGCCATCTTGGCAGCGTCTTACTCTGACTGTTGGTTAATCTAAAAATGGCCACAGAGGCAGAGTGTGTGTATGTTAGAGCAGAGACGTAGCTGTTTGATGGCTGTGTCATGCAATTTTAACCCCGGATAAAATTTTAAATGGGCTGTTGCCACAAAGGAAATTAACTAGTGCAAAGTGTTTTGTTTTGTTTTGTACCAGGCTGTAATCATCTTTATTTTTGCTATAAATTTGGGCTTTTTAACATAGAAGTCGACGAGGACAGGCTCCATTTTGGGAGCCGGCTTCAAGTGGCCATTTGAGGAATTACAGTTTTTGGTATTTTCATGTTGGCCTCATTTTTCATCCTCCATTAGGATCTTCCATATACACACACTGCTGAAGATCTAATGTCATAGAAGGACTGAAAATTGAATTTAAATCAAACTTCCTGAATGATAATTCATCTACAAGACTCCTAATCCTAACACGGGCAGCCAAACAGGTAAATAATCTTGTTTTATTGTAATGAATTAGAAAGGATTTTAAAAGTGCACCTGCAGCTAATGCAACGCTTAATAGATTCCAAAACAAGCATTGAAGGAGTTACTTTTCATTCAGTAGGTGTGCTGAAAAAGCAGACTGTGGCTTCCACAGTTGAGAAAACCAATAAAGGTAAATGAGATCAAGAGTATTTGCTAACAAAGTGCTGATGTCTTCCAACAGGGGCTGGCCTGATTAAAGGATTAACAAGTGTGTTGACAGCATTAAGACGTTAATATACATGCCATCTTCAAACTCGCACCTCAAGCAGTATCCTTTTCTGAAATATGCCTCTCACCAGCTGTTTCTATCTCCTGGGCTGCTTGTCCTCAATTAAAAATCCCCATTGTCTCCTAATTTGCTGCCACAAAATGATCAGTTTTAATATCTTCATTTACCCTCCGTGTTTTTCCTTCTACGCTGTACGTCCTGTCTTGTTTCCGCCCGTGCAGTCATCCTGTATGCAGAGCCATCCGTTACAGGAAGTCACTGTGGAATACATGTTGGCTAATTGGAACAATATAGCAGAATTGTGATAATCCACAGCAGGGAATTTAACAATAATTCAAAGCTCGACTTTGTGAAGGTTAAAATGCAACTCACCTTCCTCTGTTTCCCTCCCCCATTCTTCAGCCATCTAGGGTAAGCTGCAATGGCGGGGTGAGGGCTCCTGGGGGGGGGGGGGCAATGATGACGCCGTTCAGTCCTGCAGAATATTGGCTGTCAAGGAACAGACATGCAATCAATCAGGAGCAAAGTCACACCCAATGCGAAGGATGCCAATTCTGCTCAGCCATCCTGGCTGTGACAGGACAGTAGTTGCATAATGCTTGACATCACAGTTTTGTAGGTTGAGATTAATGGACACCGAGTGAGTGTACTTTAAAGGGCGCTAGATCACCTCCCCCAAAAAAAGTGTCTTATTTCCCATGGGGAGATGGGGCGGGGGGAAAAAAACAAAAACTGAGGGTGTGGGTGCTCTGACCACCCGTACCCCCCGTGGTGGAGATGCTGCTGAGTAAAATCAAACACGGAAACAAGACGCTTTTGGAGTTCTGCTTAATGGGCTCTGCATCTTGGCATGTTGTCACATTTCGTCCCTGTCTCATTTCCCTCTTGAGAATTTGGCATTGTCCAAAGTCTGGCATGAAGAAAAGCATCTGCTTCCCGCGGATTCCTTTGTGTACGTTTGTTCTCTGCACTGGAGTCGCAGCACAAACACTCCTGCGTGGATTCCTTTGGAGTTGTCTTCTTTCTCTAGCGACTTTGACAAACCGATTCTCTTATTGGAAATTCCCTTAAAGTCGGAGAAAAACGTCTAAAGCCTTGATGTCTTTGCAGCATCCCTCATTTCTCCGGCTGAGGCAGTCACTTGATGCTGTTTTGCTTTGGGACATTTCAGATATAAAATAACAGCTCTGACGCACAATAGTTCAGGCACTCGGTGCAGCAAAAAACAACCCCAAGTGTGTTACCGTCTCAGAATTCAAGTGTGTATGTGAGTAGGCCTGCCATTTAATCTCCCAGTCCTGTTTTTCAAATGTCCAGATAAAATACATTTAAACGCATTACCCCCCCTCGTCTCAACTTCAAATCCCATCCAGACCGTGCGATGTCTGTTACCTCATGTTTTTTACTGTTTCAAGGGGTTCCAGGACGCCCACGTATTTTGCTTTGAACCTTGCTGGGACGAGCAATAGATTGCTCTGGATTTAGATGTGATCGGATACTTAGAGGATTTATCAAGCTTTTGCAAGCTGCTCTCTACAAACACAGCCATGGTTCAAATCATGTCTCTGTGTTTGCAGCCCTGAAAAAGAACATCATGTAATTCACATCTTTGGCTTTTGGCAGGGATTATAGTTTAGTGCGCAAAATGTGCCAACTGACAATGTCCATGGATTTGGCAGTCAGTATTTTTCAGAGTCAACACAGGAAAGTTGCTCACCAAAACATCTGATTATAGTTCAAGACTGGAGTGATAGAAAAGGCTCAAGCTAAAGCGTGATGACTCTGTGTATCATGAGCTCAGAGGATATTTGATTGCTTTAAAAATAACTATACGTGGCCCGATCCTGAATAACTAGGCTCAGACTGCACTCAGCGGACAACAGCGTTCATTCTGTAATTTTTGGGAAGTAATGATTATATCACAACGATAAGGTCAGTGGCAGCATCTTCCACTTAATCCACTTAATCAGTGACACGGGTGAACCCAATAAGGAAGCAGATAAGTCCACAGTAAAAGCTGAACTACTGCAGTACACAAACAGTTACAGTAAGCAGACTAGCTCAATATCCACTACGGATAACTAACCCTCGTGAACTCTGGATCTCAGATATCGACTCTATGGTTCTATATGGTTCCCCTGCAAGAAACACACACGCTTGAACAAATTATAATTTTAGAAACAATTGTTACGTGAGCTCAGAGTACATTCATCTGAAGAAGATGGTGAACTCTGTCTCACTCCAGCGTGCAGCCCACACACCGAGAAACACACACACACCAGGATGTTGACGCAGTCCTCCCTTCTAATTTAGGCAGAAGCATGACAAATGCACACAGCTTACAGACATAGTTAGCATGCACACATACACAAATACAAAGAGTTGTATCCATCGGTGTATTTTACACCGCCCTGCTGTTCGGCGTTGCCCTCAGCGTGGCTCAGCTTTCACATACCTAACACGTTTCACCAGCCTGAAAGAACACAGAATCATCTTTCATCCACTAAAGCAGCCATCTTGTTTCCAAATAGGATTGCGACCTTCCCATTTTCCCGATCCAGTACGAAAATGTTGACGATCGACAAATGGCTGTGTCGGTGCTTTAATTCAGTTGGTAGCAGGAACATGATAGTTTTTCCACATCCACCAAGGATTAAGGTGGGAGCAATAAAGAGTGTGTGTGGACCCTGAAAACGAGGCTTGAGATGCTGTTGTGCCTTTTTTTTGGTTTGAAAACAGAACATAAACTGAGACATTAGGGAAATGTGATGTAAACACCTGCATTCGCTCCCTGATCGGTGGGGAATGCAACACAGATAGCTTCTTACAGACGTTACTTACCTTGTTGTCTTTGCTCACAGCTGTTGGCAGTTCATTTCTGCATTTTAACGCCACGACCGCCTTTGCTGTTCCTTATCTATCTAAACAACAGGTGCCAACGGGTGCACATCATTTCTGACATGGAGCTAAAACAGATGCCTGACCCGAGAACACACTTATGCTTCATTTTGCAGACCTGGGATCAGCCTCCTGTCACATGTGATCATTTCTAATGCCTGCAAGCGACCAGGATGAGGTGCACAGGTCTAGTTTCAATGGCAATCATGGAGTTTCTGCACATTAACAGCTTTACACTGACCATGCTACCTCAACAAAACACCTATTACCTTATTAATTCCTGAAACAAATCAGACCACACGATCTAAACAACCCTCTCAGATTTATCTACATAAATGCTGTATATTGTGTATTTTTATTGTTAGTGCCTACTATTCAAATGCCTCTGTGGTTAAGCCCTGTTAACTAAGTAGAGAACTAAAACTATATCGCCTTCGTGGTTAAATTAAACATTGAGCAGGAATTTGGGCACAAACTGTAATCACTGATGTCAATTTGTTTTTGGTTTTTGGGGTTGTTGTTTTTTTGTTTTGGTTTTTTTGGGTTTTTTTTTTTTTTTTTTTTTTGCAGTGTAACAATGTCACACTGCTTCTGCCCTCTGCTGCTGAGACAGGAGAGCCACAGTTTGCATCGCAACATACGATCGCACAGCAGGAAAACATAAACATTGCTTATGTTGCACTTGAACAAATGACCACTGCTGTTGTTTTACCAGCAGGGACAAGCTCATCGTCTCGTGCCAACATGACCCGGCATATTTCCGCTATTCATCGTTGTTAATCCAAACAGCGCGCGAGGACAGCAGGGCAGCATCTGTGGCATTCTGCCCCCCTCCCACAGTTAATTAAAAGCCACAAACTTGTAGCTAATAAACAGAGCTCCCCCTAATTGAACTGCCAGCTGCACTGTTCCTGGTTGTTTGTAAAGATTGGACACCACGTTGGTGCTCCTCGGTGTAATTACCAGTGTCCGTCCTACTGGGAGAAAGGATCAATCTTGGGTGACATCACTGGTGTACGCCACCTCTCGTATCCCTGGGTATTGGTTCTCCGTGGCAGGGAAAGTTTATCATCGGTGATAGAGAGCCTCCTCCATGACTACGGGCCATACTGCAGCTCGCTTTGTCCATTTGTAACACGACAGCTTCTCTGGATCATAGTCATTACTTCTGCCACTCAGATTGCAAAGAAAACAGAGTGAATTACAAATTTATGAACACGGCCCTCCAAACACTGCGTCATTTGATGGACTCCTAAACGGTTGAAGGAATTCAATTAGGCAAGGAATAGAGTTTTGAAAATGTGGCCCAATGCCTGCCAGTTACTCAAGGGATGTGATTGATGTCTGTGAGTGGCATTTAGCACAGCTGACCCTCATTCAGATTACCATCTCATTAGCATCAGTAGACTGAGACACACAAAGTCGCCTGAAAGCTGAGGGAGCAGCCTGCGGGGAAATTCCAGCTACAAAATACTTTAATTCCATAGTTTTAGTGTGACGTTAGGGGAGTGAGAGTCCAGCTGCATACAAATCAGATACAAATTCCCTACAATGTCAAAGATTGTGCCCTGAGATTTCCAAGCTAATGTGAAAAATGTTTTCAATAGCGAGGCTGCCATGGATGGGTTTTTTTCAGGGTTCTAATTATGACAGCGAGTCCCAAGTGGGATGTGAATTTTGCCTTTGTGGAACATAAGGCGTTTTAATGAAAATGTTGATCATCATAATGTATGAAAGCAAGTTATTTGTGCATCAATTAATGTGTAATGTGCATGAAATGTTGTTTACATGTTCTCCTTAATGCATCACAGCATCCGGTAAAACCCAGATTGCAGCTTGTCAGAATGGTGTGTCAGCTGTTGGAGGAAATTTTTTGTTTTTTTTTTTACTTTTTTTGCAATCGAACAGCAACAAAACTTAATACCTGCCCTTGTTTATTAAAGCAAACACATTTTGTAATTTTGTGACCTGAAAAAAAATATCAGCCCCTTTGCATTCTCGTTGATGTGTTTTTGTTGAGACAGCATGTTATATGAAAACATGGTATTTTTCTTGTTTCATTTGAGGAGCTGCTCCAGGCCCATATATGGCCTACTTTTACCTTTTCCTCTTCCCTCTGGTGGCGCAGATGTTATAAGACGGGGTTCAAATATAGTCAGATGTACAGATGAGCATGTGATAGTGTGCAAGGTAGGTGTGGATTTTGAATCAATCAAGGTGGTAAAAGAAAAATGGGTAGTGAATGTTGGAAGAAGAAGAAAGATGAGTGTGCAGCGGAGAGAAGATGAAGAGAGGTGAAAAGCAAGACAGGAAGTAAAGACAATAAAAGACAGATGGAGAGTGTGTCTTTGTGTGTGTGTGAAAAAGAAAATTAAAAGAAAGCAAAGACAAGCGATATAAGATGAACAGCTGAAAGACAGTGGGAGGAGGAGACAGAAAGAATGAGCGCAGGTCTTGATTGTATTCAGCAGCGTCTCCTGTCACTCAGTGCTGCTTCCAACTCCTGCTCTCAACCACAAATGTAACCCCAGCCATCCTTGCCAGGAGCTTTATTATTCATGTGGACCAAATACAAGACCATAAAACGGGAAGAGCCCGCTGCAAGTCGGACTCCCTGTCATGCACACCTCGGCTGTGCAAGCCACAGGAAAGCACTGCTGGGACAGATTCCCTGCAGCGTCTCCATTGTTGAAAAGTCACCGTTCTCTGTGTCAAAGTGAAAGCCACGATGGCACAGAGACAGGGCTGTGTTTTAAAATCTAAAAAGATTTCATGTTTTATCTGCTATTGCAGGAGAAAAACTGTCTTCAATGGTCTTCAAGCTCCAGTCTCCATATCCAGAGAATATTGTTTCCAGGGTTTACACTTGACATGTGTTTATTCACAGAAGTACAAGCAAGAAGCAGCAAGGCCAAATTTAAGGAGTCAGAATATGCAGAACTGAGAGCAGAAAGATAAACAACAGATAAACAACCTTGAAGTTGGTGTCAGCTTGGAGTTTGATATGTCTGACCACAGGAATACAGAAAAGGCCACTATATATATTTATATATATGTATATCATCCCACATGAAATCACTCGCAATTGTGAGGGGTTACTTCTTATGGGTAGCAGCTCCTTAATTAAAAAGGTAAAAATTTAATCTAAAATTTTATATTTGGAAAAAAAAGATGTGTGCAGAGGGAAATGCATCTCATTATATATTTTAATTATACCACAGAGCAGGAAACAAATTGATGCACTTGCTGTCCTCCATCAACATCAGACGAGAAGCACTCCAAGCAGATAAATGTTTGATTTGTCTGCGCTAAATACATCTTACTGTTAATCAAATTCACACAGTGTGAGACTGACTAAGCATCTTAGAAAGAGACATGGCTGTTTGCAAAAGGAGAAATTAAATTTATTTAAAAAAAAAAAAAAAAAGAAATTAAAAATAAAACTAAATTACTTGTGAGTATCTAAGCAAGCAGGTACAGTTGTTGTTTATCTGTTTGTCCCCGTTCCTTCTCAGGTGGTGAATGCTTCCTGATGAACCGTGTGCTGCGCTGATTTGGCTTCTCTCTCAGCTCGTGAACTGTTAATTCACTTTAAACCTCCTTCAACCTTTACTCAGGCAAGAGTGCATCTGTGGGCAAATCAGGGGAGGTCATGTGTGCGATGTTTCTACTGTAGAATGGCAGGCAGGCACATCCTGAGATACTCCTTATTCCTTGGGGCATCCGACTCCACGCGCTTCCCATTAAACGTGAATGTTTTGACCGAAAGCCAAAGGCCAACCTGTGTGTGTGTGTGTGCGCGCGCTATTGAAGGAGAGTCGTGCTTCGCGCTTTGCCGGACAAGACCATTCTATCACCTGGTTCGTGTTTTACGTCGCCACTCGGGAATCGTGAATATATCACTTTTAACGCCGTGCCAAACTGCCAAAAGTGAAATGAACAGGCATTTCACAAACTGTCACTTTCATCTCTAACTGCTAGCGTCGAAATGTCTTTCGAAAAATCACCCGAGATCCGGGTGTGAGATTTTGGATATCTGGAAGGAGGTTTCTCGAAGGATTGACTCCCCCTCTTCCCAAGAGGAAACAGGAAATGACAAAAGAGAAAGGCAGTCTGGAGAAGACAGGAAGGAAACAGCTGTCCGGGGAGTGCGAACCCTATTTATAATTCAGAGGAGATACAACATGATAAAGTTCTCCCTTCTGTCATTTGCTGTAAGTGTGATGAAATCCAGCCCAAACCCAGAGGCTGTGGCTCTGCTGCGATGGTAATGAAGACTTATTTTTACCTCATCAGTAGAGAAAGGCTGGCTGCTTGATTAAATATTGACTCGCTATTGTCTGTGTTCTTGTCTTTCGCATAATCAATAATTCATACAAGGTAAAAGAGACGGCGTGTAGGAATCATATCAGATGTTACATGTATTGTCCGACATCTGCTCTCTTTGTTTTCATGCACAAAAAACTGAGCAGAGCAGAAATTTGCTGCAAATGATGCCACAGTAGCGAGTTAGCGGGCAGCGTCACTCTATTATCACTTAGATTGTCACTTCACCACAGTCGGGTAAATATGTTCGGCATTCATGGGACAGAATCCGTTACAGAGTTGGCTCAATTATCCTCCATTTGTATACTCTGTTTGAAGTCTGTCATGCCGTCATTAAATTAACATGGAAATGTAATATTCTCAACCTGCAGTCACTCCCCGTTAAATTCAAGGTCAATAATGAATCAGCGCAGGCAGTAATAATTGATAAATCAATGTGTAGACAATTCATCTGAGCAATATGCAGGTTTGACGCTTCAGATTATCAAGAGGGGAATCCTCAAACCGACCAAAGATGACTTGTTATGTTTAAGTGGGGAGGTCAAATTGGCTGTTCTCTCCTTGATTGTGGACGTACATAAACATACACGTTTCCTGCATCCCGCAGCAGCCCTACTTATCTCTTAGGCAAACACTATTATTATTTGTATTATGCAGGCCGCCATTTGCCTCTCGGTGGTTGCTCATCTGCAACTTCAGCTCCTGTTGCGTTGCCACAACAAAAACAAGCAGTGTCATGAATCTTTTATAAGAGTGCGAAAAGCTTGATGATGAGCACAGTCCCCGAAGCCTGTTTCATAATGTAGTCCCTATAGATTGGGAATAACATCTACGGCATGCCAATGCGTGCCGCCCCCAAACTGCAAGAAGCCATTGTCAGTGATCCCTCACGGGAGTACTGGCATGTACAGTTGGCTTGCGTGGTGGACCGTTATGTACTCACTTTTGTACTTGGAAAATAGAGCAAATGTACCAGCGTGTTTTCATACGGCTTTTAAAGCTAGGTGAGGAAAAAAGGACGAACAGGCCTATTTTAGAGCACACCTTTTGAACCCCCCACAGCCATATTCATCCAGAGGATAGCACATGTCAAATGCATATCCCTGGCAAGCATCCAGGAGGCTTCTGCACAACAGGGTTCCTACGCACCAACTGACTATCCTTAACAGAGATCCTGACAGCTCGGATTATTCTCCACTTTCCCCCTGATGTCAAGACTTATTTCTGGCTGACCTCTGACACACACATATTGGATTTTACAACCATGAAAGATGTCTTCTTATTGACACTGGGGGATTTTAGTGGCCGAGTCACACCTTGACCTAAAGGGATAAAGTGAAGGGGACAATTTAAGGTCCTGTTATTTCAGGTTGAGGTCGTGCTGGATATAAAGATTTGGACTGCTTTTATCAGAAATATAATAAACCTATAAATAATGGTCTAAAACTTGATACCATTGAATTGGCAGAATGCTGAAATTAATGACTGCCTGGGCGTTGCAGTTATTGTTGTTTGTGGCCTTTTGTGTTCTGCTGCTTTTAAATAATTATTTGTGAGTATGCAATTTTTACTATTTAGACTTTTTTTGTAATCACGATATTTAAAAGCTATCAATTTGAATGGATTAGTATAATGCAATAGAAATTTAATCTACACTTCCAAGATGAATTATTTCATTTAATATATAAAACACCAGTTAAGCTCACTGCTTGAGCTTGATGATTACTTAGAGAGGACTCTCATCTCGGGTTTAATACATTTTGGACCGATATAAAAGGAAACAATCAGTAAGCAGATGTCCGTGATTCAACTGAAGGCATCCATTAGCAGAGAGCATACTTTTTGCCCGTTACACACAGCATTTTATTTTACTCAGCCTGAATCTGGAGTGGGCAGCCAAACACTTGCGCTGAGCCTACAGCACCAATTTTGGTGAGATTAAGTGAAAGACTGATGTTGTGGATGCAAGAGGGAGAATTAATGGGCTGGTGGAGATGGTTAAGGGGAAGATGGAGCTGGTGAACGTGGGAATTGATGAATAGGTTAGAGAAGGTCAGTGAATGTTATCGGATTCAAAGCAGCTACTCAGCCATCCCGTCGTATTTCCCATTTAGATTGGTAAATCTGAAATTACTGAGAGCAGCGAGGCAGAGAGAAGGGGTGGCCTGTGCAGAAAAAGCACCACATAACCCATCATAAGCCATCAGGCAAACTCCTGGTTTTCTTTTTGAAGTTTAAAAAAAAAAAAAAATCTTTTGTTGAACCCTCAATCTGACAGTCTTCTCGCTACATCTCCCACGTGGTGAGGCCAAGCTTTTGTTACAACTCACAGATGTTTGGTTCTAAGTAAGACACTTCATTTTTGAAAAAAGCTTTTCAAGCGATGCAAAATAGTTCCATTTGATACAACCCTTAGGAGCGATGATGGGAAAAAATAAACAGTTTTAGAGGAGAGAAGCGTTTATGCATTTTAAAGGGCAACTTAAACCTTGAGAAAACTTCCCTGCAGTGGTTCACGACATCATCGTGGCGCAGTTACAGGCACAAGTCATCCATACAGACTGTTGAGTTTTCATATGACTCAACCATTTTATTTCAAAATTAACACGTTGGTGTTGCGTTTCGGTTACACAAACGCTCAAAATTAGCTGTGAGTTCGGGGACCAAGATGGTGACAAGGTGACAACAGCAAGAGTTCTTGATCTTTAAAACCGTAATAGACATGATGGTGTCTAATCTGTGGTGAAACTGCCTTAAGACTCAAACCTACCAACAGATCTTCTATTTATTTCATATTTCAACTGTATTTACTGTCACTAATGTTACGTTTCCTTCAGTGGCTACACTGTATATTTTTTCGAAATAGAAATACCTGTCCATGTTTAACGTGCTCGGAAAACCCTGAAACGAGTCTTTTATGCTGATGACGCTGTGTTTTCCTTTAGTCTTAGTTGACTGAACTGTCTGGTGAACACAGTAGGATAATGGAAGCTGTGTAGATACAGGGCTTTAGTTTTGCTTCAACAAAGTCAAACAACAGCTCACACTTATCACACCAAGCAAGATGTCCTCAGAGCCTGAAAATCATTAAGCCCCACTATTCATGCTTGAAGTTAATTCTCTCTCTACTTTGCTAAATTTGCCAAGCTACGGGGATTTGCTGCTCTTTTCAAATGCCGCCCCTGGGACTCCCATCTGACGCATCTCTGGTCCACCAGTACAGTTTCACACTCTTGTGCTTTCTTTTCCACTGTGGGCAGATTTTATATTTGCATCACATGTAAAATAGAGACGCATCTTATGAACAATTTTTAGTTATTTGTTTTTTTAAAAAAAGAAAGAACATGGACAGATATTGAGCAAAAGTGTTCTATTCATATTATTCTTCAGTGGCAGCCGGTCAGCTGTAACAACCGCAGTCCGCCATAACGGTGCAGGAGAAAAACCAGGAAATGGATGAGTGGTTCACCAGGAGCATCACGGCCGTGGACTAATTAGGGAGCACGGATCAGGATGGCATAAACCGGTGAGACACTCTTACCTGCTGGTAAATTTTTCTCCTCTGGGGAGAAAATAACCTTCACCTGGAGGAGACGGAGCTGTAGGTGTCGGTGCCAAACATCCAACAAACTATCACTTTCATTTAGGAGGTTTGACAACTGAAATCTTTTCTACAGGGATGATGGAAGTTCCCTGAGTATCTAGAGAAGCCTTTATGGGTTTTTTTTTATATATATATATATATATATATATAGATTTTTTTTTATATGCTTTAAAAAAAACTGTACTTTGACAGGCGCATGTTATAAATTAATTGAATTATCTCTAATAGCTGATTACATAATTAGGCAGCTTTTCAAGGAAAAAGTAGCAACCATCGAATTGTTGGCTCTAAATGTATTTCTGCAGTATTTTGTTGATTTTATAATGTTCGGCAGAAGATTTCTCACTATCGAAATTTGTAATTTGTTTTGATGTGAAATGACGTCGAATGTGGATACGGGATATATAAAGGAATGTCATGTTCACCAACTGATAGTTGGGGCTTTTTAATACTACTCAATTATTTTCCATTAGTCTGCCTCCTGAAAGCTGTTGAGGGTAACAAATACAAGTAATTTCTCAATATATCACAGCTCATGGCTGGTGGGCTATAATATATAATGAGCACTGTTGGATCTAATACTCTCGGCATATTACAGCATTCTGAACAAGTGACCTCTTTGTTCGTTCACTGGGAATGTCAGGCCAAACAAAACAGAGCTCTGTGATCTTGTCTTGCAAAATAATGAACACTTTTTCCTGCTAAAAGGATAATGGTGTCTTCTGTAATAAGGAACGCCAGCTGTGAAGTAAACATTAAATAGATTCTTCACGAAATCTGACTGAAGTTAATCAGACAGTCCCGGAAAAGTCGACTGATCACAAACCCTGCTGGTTTTAAAGTTGGCTGTGAAAACTGCCTGATGAAATACTGAAAAAAGTATCAGCTGGAACTCATTTTGATTAAAATGGGTGCCGCTGGGAATTAATTTCCATGGTGAGTCAAAAAAACTAAATTTTAATTGAAACTATTTAACTGGTCTGCCAAGCGTCATTTCAAACGCTTCTCGTCTGAAAATAATGTGAGTTCGTTGTTACCTTTTTACATCGTACATGACAGTTCTTCCCCAAAATCTGCAAACTACAGTCCTTTCACATTATTTCGTTTAGTAAGGAAAACTTCATACAGCATGTGAGAAGTAAAAAACAACAAAAAAACATCAAACTTCTTTGCATAGCATATTTATTTTTCTGTTTACTTTGTATATGATCTTTAGGCAGCATCACTCTTAATCAACTCTCAAGTTGAAAAGTGAAAGAATGTTGAAGAGCCTTAAACTTGTGTGCTATCTAATGACCATCAGGGGGGTGAATTCAGATTGTATTGAAAGTCTGCGGGGACATTTGATTTATTCCCTCAGAAAACTTTTCCTAATGAGTTTATGGTCTCGATCTTCTTCAGTTAAATATGTTATTTGTGTATTTTTTGTAAATGATAGTCCCATTTAGATGAAAATAGACCAGAAAGCAGGAGATGCATTATGAGACGACCTGCCTGACGCCCTTACTCCTCCTCAGCTCCACCTTCTCCTCAGAATGTTGTTTCTTCTGGGTTCAAAAAAACAACATGGCGACGCCAAACTAACAACTTGATTCCAAATGACAGTTTGCAAACTAATGATGGTCAGGACTTGGTATTTTTTTGTCACAAACAGCCACCAGCTGAAAAAGTTTGAACGCCCACGTGAGTTTACCAGTATCCTATTCTAGTTATGTGCTGTGCAGGTAGATACCATATCATCCCAGTCATATTCTGGTGCAGCCACATATAAATATAGCTGGAGGACTCCCCCTTGTCTTTAATTGTTTTCTGCCAAAGTGCATATTCACCTCATGTTAACTTGTAAGAAAGAAAAATTATGTTAAATAAGCGTACCAGTGTGTGCGGAGAGAGATCGAGCTGATCAAAATGACGAACTTCACGCTGAATCAAGATGGTTTCATTTTTTGTTGTCACATTTCTCCGGCCATTTTTCGCTGCCTGGTTACGAGAAGAGGAGGCTTTACATAATGTGTCAGAATAATTTGCCTAATGTTATGAAATAAACATATTGTGCAACGCAGTACTGGAGGAAACTTAATCACCAGCTTGACTGCATTTAAATCAGAACAACAGAGGCCCTGCACAAACAACATATGACTCCTGAACCTAATCTAAAAACAAATCAGGGACCTTCTGATTATGATGAAGGTCTGGCATTGCATTTCAATTATAGGAGCACAAGCAATGAGGCTGCTGTGAAGAGGGAGCTTCATTTATTTAATTTTTTTTTTTAATTATTTTGGACAAAAGCTGATGTGTGAAGCAAGGATATGGATTGGGGGGAGTAGCAGTATATAAATAGACGTGATTATTATGAGCTTCTTTGAGCTGACTACTGTAGCATTCAGTCACATTCATTGAGGCGTCTACTTCAGTTCTGCTTTGTCTAAATGGGTCAACTGGTGCCGAAGGGTGGCCAAAGTGTTACTGTACGTGTCCTCGATGCCGGCGCAAGTTTTCAAAAAAAATGGTATCATGAAAAAAGATGATGGGTGACATGATAATAAATCAAAGTAAACCACAAGCAGAAACAAAAGTGAGAAGGGACAGCTGTGACGCAACAAGCCTTCAAATGCGACATCTGAAGAGTGCTGCCTCTTTTGCAGAAGTTTTCAAAGGCTTCTTCTTATTCAGAATTGTTTTCCTGTTCAATGACTGAATCGCAGACACTGACAGAGACAGAGGATGACACTTTTGTCTGTAAGCACCAGGTTTCCGCTCAGTTCGACACCTAATTGTCCGTTTTTTAAAACCAAGGGCCCTCAAACTTTAAGGATTTAGAAAATAAAGTTTTCTTGTCGAGGTTTCTAGGAGTGCTGCACTCCACTCCATAAATCAGTAGGTCGTGTTTCAGTTTGACCTTCGCAGTCTGAGACTTTGATACAGCCCCCGAATTCAGCTTTAAAACGTAAACCTTCCTTCAGATTGGGAGATGCCTTTTTCTTTTTTTTCCTGAATAATTTAAGGTACATGTACGACTCTTTGGGCACATGCATACCTCAAAGTCTTATTTTAACAGCGGCAGCCTGGGTTTGAGTTGGCTCTGTATTGGATGACCTCCGATTGCCTTTTTCATTGAGTCATTCATTTAACTATTTATACATTCAAATAAAATATATTAACATAGGCAGAGACTGTCTTAAGACGCCGCTGTGCTCTTTTAACTTTGCGAGTGCTAAAATCCACAAGACCTGTATTCAAGGCTAGTTCGATCAAACATTTATTCTACTGTGCCCAAGCCATATCTTAAAAGAAGCTTGTTACTGTGAAACAGACACATTGTCATAACATCATTTCTACATTAGTAAGTGTCTAAAATTAATCTTCCACACAGAGAAATAATCTATTGGAGCCGTTTTGTCAAGATAAGGAGTGTTGAAGCAAAGCAGGCAGGAAATTTGAATTTCAATGTTCTCACTGATTTGACTCTTTTTATTTATTATTTATTTGTTACTTTTATTATTTTTGCTCATAGATATAAACCTGCAGTAACTGAAGAGATATCTAGAACATACAACAAACAAGCCTAGCTGGCCTAATGGGTCTCTGATGCATTGCAACAGGCGTACAGTTACACTAAGCCCCATCTCTCATCCAGCACACACAGGCTGGCAAAAAATCCCTTCTATATGAAAAGGCGACGCTGATGACTTGTGGGACGTGGCCACAGCCTTGTTAATGGCTGCAAAGAGCAGCCGGTGTCGTGAGCCCGATATCTGAGACATCATTCACATTCATTTATCATCTTAAATCAGCTTGTTTGGATTTTTACTGCATATTACTCAATACCTTTGAGGATGTTAGGCAAGAAATATCCTAATCTGCAATAATACTGAGCATCACTCACATCAAGATTCATGCACAAGCATGATATCTGACTCTCCTCAGCCCCCCCTCCTTCCTGTCCTTATTCCATCTCTCCCGTTGTCCAAGCCATTCCTGGGACTTTCCTGGTGAATATTATCGGCCTGTAAACCAATGCATCCATCTCTCTGTGGGAATCCAACTGAGAACTGTCACCAAAGAATACATTATGAATCTGGGTTTCATAAATAATAGCTGGGAAAACACTGTGAGGCAATCGGCAGGAGGAATGGAAACAGATAGCGCCAGACGGCTGATGATCTCACACAAAGACTAAATATTGTGGCGAAATGACTTTTTGAGAATATAACTATACAACTTAAGCCAGATGATGCCATCCAGTGAGAAGAAGTTTAGCCAACAGGTGAAGCTCAAGGAAAGAGCTTTTTGCTATACGTTTTCACGTACATGCAGAGGCAGCGTATATACGAAGTGCTCTGACTAATACAGCCGAGATGTTCTCTCTCAAACAGTTCAGTCAACATCTTTTGGCACAGACAACACAAAAATACCAAAACAAAGAGTTGCCCAACAGGCCCAGCTGCAGCCCTTGACTGGAACACTTATCTACACATTTCCCGATAATGATGATTTCGCAGTATTAACTTCCTCCTTCTCTGCCATCCGGCCAAGACGACGCGTCCTCGCCAAGCGTTAGATCAGGCTGATACCACTCCCAGATGAACAACAAGGCAGCCATTGAACTCACAAACAACAGACTACACAGTGAAACATCTGCTTCCTCGTGCTTCTTAATTCCCCTCTCGCTTCGAGAAATAGCTAAGGTTATATTTTCGTCGGGTTTACATGAGGTAGTCGTGCCTACTCGGTGTGTATTTCAGCTCTTTTTGATTCACTCAGCTGACAAAGTGGGCAGTGGTCTCTTTGTGTTGGAAGAGTACAGTAGATCAGCATTTGAGAAAATGTACCAACAAAAAAAGGTGATATTTTGACGAAAAGATTAAGAAAATTTTAAAAAAATCTGACAAATATTGTGAATGAAGCCTCCATTTAAACCGATATTTAACAGTTTTGTGGCAGCATGGTTCAAATCCCAGGCCTTGCATGTTCTCCCTGTTGTTGTGCGAGTTCCCTCCAGCTTCCTGCCACCGACTGAAGGCATGCGTGTCGGGGTGTTTGGTATCTCTGTACTGCCCGTAGGCCTGAATGGGACCATGATGACAAACCACCATCTCAAAGTGAGGGCTGCTAAAAGTAGCCTGGCTGTTTCCTCGTCAAATACAAACACCCCAAAGCAGATTATTTCATTTTATTAGTGAACACACATGAGTGTGCAATACAGAGTAGACGCAACCTTAAATTTCTTCCCACAATCACGCCTGAGGTGTCGTTCTTTTTATCTCCTCTGTTCTCCAAACTGCTCGTTCCGGAGACCTCATGCCGGTCACAACTCGTTTAGAGTAATTGTCTATTGATGACAACGCATGTGAAACTGTAAAGCAAAACGCTGCACATAAATTAACAGCTAATCCTGGCAGATCACAGATTGCAAACGTCTCCCTGCAGTGTAACACCACCAGTGTCGCCCAGGCGCCTTCCCCGTAAACAACATCATGATGCATCCCCGCGCCATATGCTAGCAGGGCTGATGGCTTGCACCGGCGAGGGAGGGGTAATAAATGTGACAGACAGAGGTGGAGCAAAGATTCAGGTCAGGGCGTCTGTGTGCAGGCACACCAGGGTCAACTCGTCGAAGCGGCTCTCCTCACAGCCGTGGTGGAATATATTAGCTTAATGAAATAGCGAGGCATACGCTGGCACTGTCTGTAAATTCACCAGCAGCACCCACCAGGCCTGTGTGTGCTGCACAGTGATAAAGTGGCACCTCTCCGGCCGTACAAGGGTCACATAAAAGGGCCTCAGTTTTTGTAATCGACATCATATATCCAATAGCACACTTCTAGGACACAGACCTTAAATTACTCACAGGATGTTTTCTTTTCCTTTTTTTAGTGTGTGTGTGTGTGTTCCTACAAAAAAAAAAAAAAGGAAAGAAACCATGGAGGGTAAAGCACTTACTCACCAAAGTAGATTCCCTTATTCCAAAGCATTTTGTGCTAATGCTGGAATATACTGAAAGGGCCTTGAGTAAACGGCAATAAAATGTTTAGTGAGTGCTTTAAGCTGTCTTCAATTTGGCTTTGCAAGGAATCCCGAGGAGAAAGAAATACTTTCCTTGACTTCCTATCATCAACTCTTACTTATGTCAGACACCTGCCAAACATGACAGCCATAAGCTGTCTTCCGATTTTTATAACCTCTATGTAATGTGCATAAAGAGTAATGAAACTTCGACAACCTGGTAAAAAAAGAGGTTATATTTTCAGCCATGTTACACAGTGCACCTTTTGATGGAGTCCAGCGTCCAGCGAAACGATGAGGTGTCATTCGCATCTGAAAACGTCCATTTCTTCCACAGTAAAAAGAGTGGGTGACATTTATATATTTCAAACTCACAGCTTTGAGGAAAAATGACAGTTGGGTGAATTTAGGACTCGGTGGCGAGGGGATTGCAATGTCAAGCGGTATTGGCCAAGCAATGCATTATACTAAGTTTTTCCCAATCGCCCCCCTCCAAAAAAAAATCTGTACTTCTATCCTCCAAACTTACTGAGTTCAAAAGCTACGTAAAAAAAGTGAGTTGAATTCACTTTGAAGCAGCATCTATTTTTACATTTTTGAACATTTGACATTTGATAAAAATGCATCCACCATCCAGTTTCAACAGCAAAGACATTCAGTTGAAGGAATTTTTTTGACGACGGTATTGTTTTGTGGTTTTAAGAATGTGCCTGATGCTCGAGTTTTACTCATCTGAAAGCATAAAAATATAAAAAGTCACAGAGCGAGAGAGAGATATTTGAAATCTGAGGTGTCAGAAAATAAAATAGCAGCCATGCTTTGTCACTAGAATGCTCCACAATCTGGTACTTGTGATTAAGAGTTACACAACTTATCGAAAACATCCAATCTTTCAGCCAAGAGAGGAAGCTGGGGATTAGTCATGCATCCCTTAATCTGCTAGGGAAATATGTTTCCTTTCCTTGCTGACATCATCGGTGAATATTGCAGCATTTGTCGCATAGAGGAGAGGTTTGGGAACAATAGTCAGCAGATTCACGCTGCTTACTGAACACTCGCCTGCCTTGTCGCCGGTTAATTTCCTTAATGAGCGTCAAAATTACTCGTTCTGATGCTCATTAAGAAAAGCATCTTCATAATTAACCCTTAAATGTCGCAGAGGTCATCAAGGGAGACTAATGTTTCGCAAATTGCGAGTGCATTAGCTAAAGAAGACAAACTGGGCTGATTCGATGGGAACGACGAGCCTTTGCCATTTCACTGAAACGTCATTTAATCACATAATGATGCAGAAAGACGATTCAGTTTGGAGCTTCGTGCAACGCATCTTATGAATGTTGATAGAAACAATACCGGCGCCATGCTGCTGATTCTACCTGGTAGTTTTGTATGGAGGGGAAGTCCTGAGGGGAACACAAACCAGGACATGATCTTGCAAAGTGATGGATGAATTCTAAGAGAGAAGTAAGACGCTTGTGTTGAAAACAAGTCTTTTTTTTTCATTGATCCTGATAAATTTGCGCTATTTTGAAGTCTTCAGTTCAAGATTTGTCCCAAGCAAAGCGAATATAACGAGTTAAGATGGCTGCCGTGATCGGTGGCGAGATATCCGTCACCGCATAGAACTGATTTTATTCCACTGGATATCCCTTAAGTTTGATCAGGGATTTCTCCGATTCAGCAGGGAGTCTGTCCTTCACCGAGCACCGACTCTCTAATGATCTCTCGGTGGAGCCGACTGTCACACTTCTCATTGGGAAATGGCAGGGCCTGTTCACCAGCGCTACCCTTCCACACTCATAACACATATAATAGTGAATACTGTAGTCTGTAATACTGAACCCACGAAGAGTGAGCACAGTCCTGAAGGTTATGAGGACTTCAGGAGTTGACACCAATCTAGAGTAGAGTTTGTTTTTTTTTAAATAGAGTATTAAGAAGGATTGTCATTCGCCAGAGTCCTCCAAGTAAACACAAGAAATACAGTTTGTCCTTCACAGAAGGCGTAGTTTGACTGCACCTTCCAAAACACCTCTGTGGTTACAGTTTGATTGGTGTTACTCAGGGCTGGCGACAACAAAGGAGGCGACACAAAACACACACGTCTTTAATTCAGAAAATAATCTACCTAAATATTATATTAGGAGCCAGAGGGGCAGACTGGTCCTCACATTAGGACATCATGAATCTCAGCTTGATGCTAAACCACGTTTTAATTTCTTGGTAATAAGACAGAATGAGGAAATAGCGTTAAAAGTGCTCACCATCCGTGTTAGAGTGAGACTGTACTCTGGTGCCTACAGTATACTCAGTATTGTGGTGCAATAAATAAACAAACATCAGCGTCGTGTTGTGCACTCCCAGGAAATGATAATCACAACACGCAACTGAGGTTGACGCCCCCACAGCCGGCTTCTTTGCTCACTTTACTTTAACATGGAAATTAGGTTGCCACTGGTGAGCACTGTAGGAGCACTGCGTGTTGCCAAACTTGTCAATGTAAACACACTTATGCACTCAAAATAGCACGTTTTGACTGTCAGCACAAATGCATTTCCATATAACGACAATAACACTCAGCGTTTAGTTTCACATCTCATGAAAAATAAACTAGACCCAACCGGTTTGCATTTGATGGAGAATTTTATTAGCACCATCTTTAAACAGAAGTGTTTGGGAACAGTAATTACTCCGGAGCAGCATCTGAAAATTAAGTTCAGACTGTTCCCCTTTTAACTGATGCCTCACCATGGATTTCTCATCTTCTTCACAAAGTAAACAAAACCAAACGTTAGCGCTGTTATCCACAAACAAGGCAGAAATGCAGAAGCCAAGGAGTGACATCTTTTTATACATCAAATACCTGAACAAGGCTGCAGCACGTTTATCAAATCTAAAAACTCAATTCGTGATGGAAGCTTCTTTACAGCAGAATGTTTTCTCTGTTTTTATTTTTCTGCATATTCATTGAGGACAGTTAGCCTTGACAGGCATTTGAAAAGCTAAAAGAGAGCAGAGCTGCAGGTTTGTTGTGAACAGCATCCCTGAGCAAAACAACTTAATGGTCTATTCACAAACTGATGCATGACCTTGTCCTCCGCGTCCTCAGAGATTCCAACTACAGCTGGAATCGCCCGTAAAAGCCAAATGGATTGCTTTTCCAATAATAGTGGAGTGACACTGGTTTTATATTTTCTTTCCCTCCTTTGTTGCAAACCCCTGCGAGGGCGCAGTGTTTTTTCTACAGTGCTTCATGAATGCTACAAGTGGATATCCGTGTGTGTTACCGCGCTGTTCCACACTAGAAATGGTTTTTGATTTCACTCCTGCAACTAGGTTAAATTTTGATTCATGAATTTGGTCTCAGGAAGACAAACACCCCCCTGACACTTCCCCGCTTTGATTTGTGATCCAAATTTTTCTGTTGTTGTGACATTTTATGATGCCGCGCCGTCACTCCCAGCGGACCAGTCACTGTAATATCGCCGCCATTTCATTTTGGTAATGTTTATCACCGTAAGTAATTGGGATGTAATGTCATTTCTGCCCACACACTTATCCTAATGTAACGTGCGGCAGCATTACGGTGGGACAACAGAGAAAATATGTCACATGCCGAGCCCCCCCACCTGCGTCTCCTGCCTCAGCCAGCAGCTCAACACTTTATATATGAAACAGTGTGATGCGCCTTCCAGAAGAAAAAAAAAAAAAAAAAAAAAACACTCCAAGGATGCTCCTCTATTTCACTGTGACTTCACTCACTTATCACTATCTTCACACACACACACACACACACACACACACTCTAGCTGGGCCTCTGATGTGTGTATTTGCAGCAGTAATATGCCTGTGTGCAGAAATGCCAGGCTGTGCTGCAGCTCATTGTAATGTACAAAAATAGTGAAGGAAAGTGCAGCAGCAGCAGGCAAGGCTACATTGCTGGACCAGTATCTGATGTGTTTAAAGTAAAAACACACACACAGACTGAAGAGGATGCTGATGTGCCTGATCTTAACTCAATGGTAAAGGCACACTGCAGCCTCAAAAGGTATCTGGACATTGAAACTTTTGGCAAACTCTGGAAGGTTGCACCTCATCAGTCTCTCACGGTGCAGCGTTCGGGAGAAATATTGTGATTAATTGTTGTAATTTACTGCCCAGGTACACCCCGTCTTCAGCTTTGTCTTCCTCTTCCTCATTTCCCACAATTCCCACAGTGATTTTTCTGACAACCTCCAGAGAGCGCACTTAAACTTGGCGCATTAAGCTGTGTCTTGCAAGAAATACAGCAGGTGAAGAGAGAGCAGTGAAATCCAAGGAGGAAAAAAAATCAACTCCCTATCACAGAGCATCGAGTGGCAAAGTGTTCTGTTCCTCTTCCAGAGAGGAGAGTAGCATCTTTTCTACCAAAGCCTTTTTACCTGATTGTTGGGAACTAGGGAAATTTCAGAAATGGCTTTTACTCATTGAACTGTGTTGAAGCAGCACTGCAGTTACACCAACATGGCATCAAGTCATTCATCTGAAGTGAGGTACACCACCAAAATTAGTCTTTGTTGCTTAAGCTATACGGACAGAGTTGTCAAAATGAGCTGAAGCTCAGCTGTGAGGAGTTCTTCCCTACGAAGTCCAGAGTCGTCACCTTTCACTGCCAGCTTCTCGGAGCGCGGAACGAAATCAATGATTATTGATCACAATAAATAAAAACAAATTCAATTTAGCTCATTTGCAATTTAGCCAATTTGTACACTTATACAACTCGCACTGCACTCCGACGTGAGATCCAATTTCCAAAGACACAGAAAAAAAAGCATTGTTCCACAAATGTTGACATTTTAATAGATTGTTGGCTATAGCAGAAGTTAATGTACTTTTTTTAAAGATGTGATACTCTTTATTTTTTTATCATAACTGAATAGTTTTAGTATGAATGTTTGGCATAAGTTTAATGGAGGCAAATAAACCTAAATGAACAGTGAGGGAACATTTTTACAGACCTATTTAACATATATCCAGCTTCAGTTCTCTGACCTCAACTGGAGGCTTGAACATTAATCTTGCAAAACAATCTTTCCCCTAATTTGTTGTTTTGATGTGTAAAGAAGTGCGTCTGTGTAACGATATCTGTAGGTGTTCAATCAGGTGTGTAGCTTTACTGCTCGTAACTTAAGATATACTTTCATTTTTACAAATTTAATGTCCTTGGAAAACTGTTCCCGTGTTTTTGAAGTTGTTGGTCAGTCCCACCATCACACTCCTGATCCAGAGCATCAGGACGAAGCCTTTAACTAAATTGGAATGAGAGTAGCGAGCTGAGAAACACAAACGTCCAGGTTTAGAAGTTCAGCAAATATATCAAAGATCAATGTACGTGTACACATCGTGAAAATTTTACAAAATCTCTTTGTTGAAAGTGAAACGATGACATGAAACACCACAAGAAGAAATGTTGCGTGTTACTGCGGGCTATATGATTTGACTGATGTTATTAACCCAGTAGGAAAGAGGGAGGAAGCAGCAGAGGGGATTTTGTCAGGAACCTCATGTAACAGACAATGAAAAGGTCAAAAGTCAGCCGAGGTAGAGCAGCTGGGTTTATAACACCGTGTTAACCATTGGCATCCACACAAATTGTTTAAATTACCCCATTAGCTTGAGTGTGAACCCAGTCAGGGGGGAACACACCGCTACTATTAGCCTCCATTTAACAAATTAGAGCTTTAGCGCTTTCCACCAGTATATTCATTTGACTCTCAGAGAGGAGGCAGGGATTTGTTTAAAAGGCGAGAGGTTGTGGAAAAAGACAGCAAGGAGCAAAAGACATATGCAACCCAACTGAAGTCATTAATAACACAGAAAATCTGTCAGACTGAGAAGAATCCGCAGCAGTGTTCATTTTCTGCCACCTCACAGCCGCCACATTCAACCCCACCTCCAAATGCAATAAACCAGTTAAGGCAATCCAATTAAAACCCGATTCCAGCTGAGACCAGCATGGGTTGTGCCTAATGGTTGTGTTGTAATTAGCTCCAGAGAGATAGGCCTTGGGGATACACTTACCTGGATTGTTACTCACACATAAACACACATATTTCATCATTTACGCTGAGAATATCCTATTACAACTCAAAGGTATTGATCTGGATTCCAAAAACATTTTTGAGCAAACAGTGGCTGTTTTTTTTTTTTTTTCCTTCTTTGTCTTCTTTATTTTTTGTGCAATGAAAAGCTGTCATATTGTCAGAGCTGTAACGCTGTAATTGGCTCTCTCATATACACCCACATCTTTTTAAGACACAAGGATGTCTGTATACACTTCACACACACACACATCTCCATTACACTGTAGAGAGGACAGAGATATCAAACGGAAGCAAACCTTCATATTTACAGCATTCTCAAAGGGCCGTGACGCTTTATGAGGACAGCTGACTTTAATGGCTTCACTCTGAGCGCTCTGGCCACACTTGAGGCCGTTAGACAGCAGCGACAAAATGGAGGAGAGGATTACATTCTCACCTTTCACATATGTGTCCAGCGATATGATGAGTCTTGATCCGTCGGTTCATGCGGCACTACCTGCGCAGTGTGCGTGGTAATAAATTCCCTCGGGGCCATCACCGACATGTTACTCCCGTATTCGCCGGCGACCTCTTGTAAGGGGGGTCAGGTTTGAACGAGCAGGGATCATAATCAAGATAATTACAGTCAAATGAAGGAGAGAACAAACAACGCATGCATCACGCTGCTTAGGTGCAGGAGCAGGCCCCTGAGAACTCACTGCACCGCTGCTGCACGCAACACATGATCGGTTATGATTTATTGATTGCCTTCCTTGTAATGCGTAATGCAATTGCTTTTTATTGCTTTACATAGACCAGGGCAAATAAAACATCTTGACAGTCCACGTGAAAAAGGTCTCGGAAAGTGCTGTGAGAAAAAAGAACTGAGGAAGACTTTCTGAGAGCTAAGACAAGATACAGGGAGCTATATGGATTTATATGGAAATCTGTTTCTCAGCCTCCTCCTAACTTTTAAATAGATGACGGGACCGAGATAGTTTGAAAAGAAAATAATAAAAGCTTGATCGTTGACAAATTTGCTCCTTGATTCGTTTTGTTGAAATGGCAAATAGGAAAATATATCCCTGTCATGCACAAGTTGAATATCTGCAAATTTATACTCGCTTTCGCTTTGATTGGATGCAAAAGCTTTGACGGATGCTGAAATTTATGACCGCTCACCGGGACACAAAAAAGTAGCTTTTTTTTTTACCACCTGCAGCAGTATGTGAGATGCATTAAGTTATTTCTGACGGCAGTTCCCGGTAATTACTGTCTCTAAAGGTCAGCCACACTTCTGATATAGTGAGGTGAAGGTGTATGCAGAATGTGTCTGTGTGTCATGGGCACTTTACTCACCTGGATTAGTTTTTCACGGTTCAGGCCTTTTAGGCTCATTTAGTTCCGGTGAAAAGGGAAAAGGGAAGTCTACTGATTTAGCGTTGCACTCCTGCTGGACTTAAAATGAACAGTTCAGATGAAAAGTTGCTAAATAGATGCAGAGATATCATCGCTTTTTGTTATCCAGCGTATACTAATTTCATTTCAAAAACTAGTACCCATTTTACCCACAATGCAACTCATGCCACTTAAAGCTACTTTAGTGATCAAGATTAGTGAATCAGGTGGATTTGTCTCTGCAGTGGCAGCTGCACATACACATTTTCTTAGTGATATTAATATTATACTATTGACTATTTATTTAATAATTTGACTTCATTGTAAATTCTTTACGTTGTTGAATTCAGTCTATCAATGTCATTCACTGTTCTTACTGCTGCTTCGTTTATTATTTAATCTTTTACTACTCATCTTATTTCACACACTGTTGTTTTGCTGGTTTAAATTTTCTGTATAAATTAACTTTTTTATTTTTATTTAAAGATCATAATCTTAACCAGCTTGGATCGGCGACATCCCTACACCACCCCCCCCCCGCCGTCTATACCGTTCACTTTACACGAGTTAGTTGATGCACACACAGCTCACATCTTTCTTGGTGGACAAAGCGAACTGTGATTACTTTTGTATCTTGATGAGGTTGTTAAGTTAAATTTTGACTCTAATTTTTGACATTTTTATTCCTCAAGAAACGAGGAGCCATCAGGTTTCCTGTGGCAGGATTAGAGGAGGGCTGAGACCTGCAGGTTCAGATGGTCTCTCTGTGGTTATTTGATGCTCATTCAAGCTGAAATAAGCTTGTTTTCAGCCGCTCAAATGATGCAAACTAAAGGGGCTTTAAGTTGAAGCGAACCGTTCTCGCTTGTTGTTAACACACAAGGAGGATCTACACCAAGAATAAGAGGAAAGGTTTCCAAGTTTTGGCTCTGTGACCGTCCCTCTGCTCCTTAAAAATGCTAATGCATCTGTGTCTGATTGTATGGAAGATCAAGAGGAGGAAGAGGAGGCGGAACAGGAGTGGGAGAGTGATGAATGCATCGGTGTAGACGCCTTTCATTTCTCAGGGAGATGACACAGGAGATACACAGCCGTCAGGCTTGGGAAGCTGAGCTCGGGAAAGGCTTGACAACAGAGCCCTGGGCGACCGCGGAGAGGAGTGTATTCTCTGCTACAGCGCCACGAGAGAGACACAAGAGCGCGGGTACAGATAGAGCAGTGAGAAGACATTAGAAAAGAAAGAAAGAAAGAAAAAGATGCAGTGTTGGCATGGGGAGTGCTGCGGTGAGAGTTGTGGAGGGAAGGAGGGAGAAATGAAGGCAGAGAGAGAGGGGACTGTGTTCTGCAGCCATCTGGCCCGTTCACTGATCCAGAACGTTGACACTGGCAGCTGAAGAAGAAGAGAGGAAGGGGAGTGAGGAAGCAGAGGAGTCCTCAGTTCTGTGTCTGAAGAGAGAAGTCTGTTTGTATTACTTTAATCTTATTCACAGTAGCTCTCACACACACACACACACACACAAACACAAATAGAGTACACTAATAATATTAGCAGGCTTTTTTAATCTTATCCAGAGCTGTAGAAGTACATTCAGGGATACTCTCAGGCAGACTGAAGTGATATACCCCCCCCCCCCTCATAATGACACTGGGCTGATCTGTTTTCACAGCTTGCACTAACTTTAAACTAACCAAACAGGTGAGGATAATGCAGCGGGCTGAGGCATAAACTCCTCTTTTGTGTGAGTGCGGATGAATTCAAATAACGGCCTGTGCTGTGCTCAGGCTGAACTGCAAAGAGAGTTTAACTGGAGCCTTTTAATCCTTTTTGAAATGTTTGTTTCAGACTATACAGTAGGTTTATATAAAGTGAAATGAACTGTGACATACTGTACCTAACGTTAGCACCAACAGCTTTTTATTTCCCAAGCTCACTGTGATCTCTTCCTGTCGTCTACGTACCACAGACGTGCCGCTATACTCAGAGGTTAATGATGTTTTTTTCAACTTATCTTACAACCCCCCTTTATCGTAAAGACAGCAACAGCAGACTGACACTAAACCTTCCTTTAACCTTCTGATGTCCAAAATTCAGTTTTGGGTTTGACTGTTTCCATGCCCTCATTTGCTTTTTGTTCAGCTGACATTAACGCTGGACAAGAAAAAAAAAAAAGTGTCTTTATCATCATAACTTGTTCCCCAAATCGTCTCCAGCAACTTGTCCCTGCTAACAGGTGACTTTTCTTTTACTGATAAGGCGTTAGAAAATGTCTCTTGCTCACTTTTCAAGCAAATCCCCTCCAGTATTTTCACCGTGGTGTATTAACGTTTCCATTTAGTGAGTCTTTCCAATCTTCTGCTTGAAAGTTAATTTTCTATTTTGTACTCCCATTTCTCTTTCACTTTATTCTCCCCAATGCTGAAAATCTGAAGCAATTTATAGAAATTTTAAAGCTGTTTTTTTTTTTTTTTTCCCAATTTTGAATCAGGTGTATTATTTATTTTTTTATTTTTTTATTTGCCCGCTTCAGAGTGTTTCATGAGAAAAACATCTTATCTGTACATGCTAAAAGAAACATTTTTACTCTATCACAGAGCGCAGCAGCACAATTAAGGAGAGGAAAAAGCCAAATTGCTGCTGAGTTACATTCCTTTTTCTTTTTTTCTTTTTTGTGCTTGTGCCTGGAACAAGTTGAATATTCATGAGTCAGGACTTGGTCATTAATGGTCATTTTTGATTGATCCTCTGCTTGACTTTTTGAAATGAGATAAGACTGGCAATTTGGATTTAGTTTGGGTAGATAGCCCCAGCCGCTTGCGTCAGACGGCGCTGAGCCGAGGCTTGCGTTGACGGTTGATCACACACAGGATCGGGAAATGGTGGCATATCTAGCCCAAACAGATGGCATGTGTATGCCTGCATGAATGAACACACACAAGTGCATACAGTAAACGCCCTGCCCTCCCCACACACACACACAAAAATAAACAAGATGTAGTATCAAATTGTGAAGAGAGAGCTGAAACACGGTCCTAACCATTATTAACATGAAACTCAATATAAAATGGAATCAGAATGAGGAGAATGCAACAAGATATTATACTGAGATTAATATACATAATATAAAGCAGTGCAACAATAATGACAGTCATAAAGAGGTTACTCGGCCGTGAGCAAAGCCTTTGCTACAGCCAACCTGTAATTGGAAATTCTGGCAGGGCTAATTGCTGAATTATTTCCTGATAGTGCAGAACGATGATCAGATATATGGATGGTAGATAATCTCATCACACCTGTTTTTTTTTTTCTCTCTCTTTAATCTCATTTCACAGCTGACTTCAAATGCAGAATGTTCCACCTCTCACTCTTTTTCGCCTCCACCTGGATTTATCCGAAGTGTTCAGCAGATCATTGGATCCCATCCCATCTAGATCGCAGCGATGCCAAATCTAATTTCTCCCATGATTTAAAATAATCTTAGAGCAACATCTGGACATCTAATGGGAGCAATTACCTGCAGTCTGACATGCATTGTATTGTCAGCTGAAGCTCAAAAGACGAATTTCGATGGCTTTCTTTTCAACAGGCTTTTAGCATGCAAAATCACCTTTGAAGGTCACAGCGGTGTTTAAAAATCTGAAGAGTTGCAAAACATATAATTGACAGTGTTCACTTATTAATAAGCTGCAGTGTCCTTCAACTTCCTTGACAGTTTGCATGACTAAACGTCTCAAAAAACACTCAGCAGCTCGTGTTTTTCTGTTTATAAGGTGTCAGAGTCTACTGTAAAGAGCCAGTGCAATATTTAAGTGATGTCTGTATTCTCATTAGCAGCTCATAAAAAACATGAGGAATATCTCTCTTTTCTTTTTTTTTCTGAAAAGGCTCTCGGGGCTGAACCTAAAGAGACTCAACCAAAATTATTAAGACAACCACTAAGAAGCAGAAGCAGCTGCGATTGAAGATTTCTATAAGTTTTTGTCCCTGCGCTCAAAATGAAAAGTCTTTTATATAGAAGAGATGCGAGGAGAGGTCTGAACAACGTTTGCCGCTTTGTGCGTCATGTAGGAAGACGTTCAAAAGCGACGCTTAACATTCACAGAGCGGTGATCAACACAATTTAGTATTTTACAGTTAAATTAGTGGCAATTAAACGTCAAATGACAAAAAAAAGAGATACATTTATGTCAGCTTTTGTTGCACTTAGCTGGAACAGTTCTTTTTGAAGTGTCCCATTTTGAAGCCACATCTGTTTTACATAATGACTGCACAACTAGACCTACACGGCTCATGTGACCTTTCAGTTCTGACATGCTGCTGTACCACACTGTCACTAGCGATGCTCTGCTTTTCCTCTCATTTTTGTCTCTTCTGCTCATTTGGGATCAGCCTGTCTTTGTGCATGCATGCTGGCAGCTCTCAGCCATGTTCACCACCCCTGAAGGAGAAGCAAGCCTGTCCCAAAGTCGCTGAGGCGGATTAGTCCAGCCTCACTCCCTCTCTTTCTCAACCCCCCCCACTCCCCCCCCCCTTTTTTTTTTTTACATTTTTGGAGAGGCGAAGGCTGGAGAACAACAACAAGCTTATGGGGTTGCTGAAAGTTTATGCATTTTTTAAGGTGACTAAGAGCCTCTTTGTTTTCCAGGACAAATAATAATTGAAATATTTCCAGAAATTTGGATTCTCTGTGTTTTCTGAATGACGCTGTTTGGCTGCTCTTAATGGCCAAACTATATATTCAGACCAGATTCGGAGAGACTGTAAAAATGAGATTTTAATAACTGTGTTGGAGGGTTTATCCATCCTTTAATCATCCATCGTGTCCCCATTTGCTCCCAGGAACTTAAAAAATGTATGCATGAACAAACAGTAGTCTGTAATATAGTTTGTGAAAATTGCTTTTAAATTAGAGATGGACTTCACAGCTCATGTAGAACAAAATGATCATTTATTATTATTATCTCAGGAACAAGTAAAAGCTGTGTTTGTTGGAATCAGCCCAAAGCTGTGAAATTGTTCAAAATTAGATGTAAATATATCAATCCACAGCTGCTACCCATGGACCTGGAGACCGACCTGAACATTTGATCCCAAACAAAAAATAACTCTCATATACTCAGTGTTTGGTTTTCATATTATGTGATAAATAATTTCCAATCAAAGTGTCGTATTCCTTTATATCTCCGGAACCGAGTCTCAAGAAAGACAAAATCCTGTTGGGTGGCAACTTCAACTCCATTTTTGCAGATTTTGCAAAGAATACGAAAAGATGTGAAACTCACAAACGCTTTCCTGGATCTTCTTGTTAGTAGGACACAGAGAGTGGCTGTCTAGCTGGAACTAAAAAAGAAACAGGAGCCCCTTACTGATAGAACTTTTAGAAAGGGGGGGGGGTCTGCCTCTCCTCTGTTGCTGTCATGAGAGCCGGTGATGGACAGCGAGCAGAGCAGGAAGCATGTTCAGAGATGTAGCTCTCTTTGAGGCAGCCACAGTCATGGGAGACGCATGATTTTTATTTTTATTTCTATTAATTTATTTATTTTGCTGTTTTCTGTAGAAAGTTGGCTCTTTTTTGACAGGCTGCCACTGTTGTCCCATCGTCCTGGAGGAGAGGGCCATGGGGCCGGCCTTTGGAGGAACTTTGCTCTCTGTAGTTCTTGGGAAGCAGGGGAAGCCATCACTTAGATGCCCTCTCTTGGGACACGGGCAGACAGCCAGCAGCAAACTTGACGCTCTGCATAGCCCTTTGAGTCAAGACTTGCTGACAAGAAGGCTGCGACTAAGAAAGCTGAAGAGATGACAAAACCATCCTAATCTCCTCCGAGCAGCTTGTCTTCTGTGTTATGCTACCCGTCGTGCTGAACAGCAGGTTGAGCATGTCGTTGATGGCCATCAAGCTGGAAATAAGGAATCAGAAAATCTTTGCTATAACAAGGTAGACGAGGACTAGGCCTGTTTAATTGGATGAGCACGTACTTACTGTAGATGTCAGAGCAGAAACTGAAGCTAAATGGTCTTTTGGCGCAATTCAGAACTGCATCTGAAGGACTGAAGAGAAACAGAGAAAAAAGTCAAAGCCGTTTAATTATCTTCGTCAGGAAATTAATATTCTCGCCGCCGGCTTGTCGGAGTGTCAGTTCTGGGGAGCATTTAGAAAACAACTCAGCTCTGCTTCAACGAGCTAAATGCTGCATCACAGTTTGCATTTAGGGTCACACTAATTGTGTCTCTCCCCCCCCCCCCTTAACTGGCACGGGAAGAAGCATCCAGACTGCATTTTAGCAAAGTTGGCACTTACCTTAGCTGCTCCTTGGTCGAGCCAGACTGATCAACATTCAACATCCAAGCAGGAATTTGGTCAGATTACTATTCAGTCCTTCCTATGATGTGTCTGTTGATCATTATCTTGTTTAGGGGTTGTTGTGCCTCACCAGGTAAAGTAGGGCACTCACCGATCAGAAGGTCCAGGATTTGTTTCCTGGAGTATCAAAGTGGGAAGACATCGAATCCCAAATCGTCCTTGATGGCTTTTCCATTAGTGTACGGGTAAGAATTGTGAATATGGGTCCACATGCAGTGTGTTATAAAGCACTTTGAGTCGTCTCTGAGACCCATATAAGTCCATTCATTTACTTTTTTTTTTTTTTTTTTTGGCCGTGCGAGTATCAGATCGAGCAGAAGCTAGCATGGATCTTCAGTGAAATACCTTTTGCCTGTGAGACTTTCAAACTTTTTAATCAAAGGACAAATGAAAGGTCACTTTGGATTGCAAAGGCGGAGCTCGGTCTGAGTTTAGCAGTCCGTTGAAGGTGCTGTGGGGTCAGGTTGTAAACGAGGTCTTCTGGATGCCTCCTTTCCTGTTTCACCCGAGGGCTAAAGATTAGTGTGTTTTTTTTCCTCTCTTTCTTCTCTTTCATAGATTACGCTTTGATTGGGATTTCAATTCAAACTAATTACAGTAATTAACAGAAAAATGGGAGACAAAAGCTAAAATGCATGCATTAAATCTTGCAAATGCTAATCCCTGCTCAAAAAAGCAATACGTGACAACCAAGCTGCAGCATAAATATTGCATTGCTCCATATATCTCTTAGACCAGCTTTAAGCATGTGAGTCTGGCCTTGAGTTAGTGACTAGAATGCAAATACAGCCAGCGGAGAGCTCAAAACTGTGACCTCCCTTGTCATTATCTCAGCTCTGGTCAGTCGGACATGGTGTGGCATCACCGGCAAGTGTATCCATAATTAACGACACGGCCACTATGCAAGAGCACATGGAGCCAATCAGCTGTGTTTCCCAGTCGGCCCATCTAATGAAGACACTAAGTCGAGTTGTCTGTGTACATAGGCTCCCAAAGTGGTAGTTAGTTATTCTTATGCATGTCCTCAATTTGATATAATTCACCAGCCTCGTTTGAAGAGATGAGCGCTGCCCTAAAACCCATCTCTCCCCTAACACATCATTTGGCCCGCTACCAATGACATAAATTGGTCAGCAAAAAGTTTCATTTTGTCCTTGTGAAGTTAATCAACTCATTGGAGCACACATAACCCGGGAAGCAGCATTTCTATTGTGTCCAGAAACAATATTTTTCTTTCCACTGGCCTCCATGGCAAATAGGCAGAATGGCACATTAGTTTTCTCCCTGGGTGGACTGTCCCGTTCGTTGTGGGCTGGAGCCCGGAGTGATTGAATAGCTCCCCGAGGAAGAAGCAATTTCACAATGTGAGCTTCTCGCCACCAAGAAAACGACTGTACAGGAGGGTAGGCAGCAGAAGTGTCAGAGTTGGGGGGGGGGGGGGGGGGGGGGCGAGGCGGATGTGTTGACAGGTGCTGTGTGGTCATGTGTGTGTTTAGTTTAGTTACGCTATCTCTTCCTTCCAATGTGGAAATGGAAGTATAAGGCTCCCTTGAGCGCTGGTGAACGAGCCGCTCTAATTTAGGAGGAGGGTCGCAGGATGACAGCAGCCGCCTGTTGGTCACCATTGAATTTAGTTTTCGTCTCGTTTCTTTCTCATTTTTTCACCGAAATCGAAACACAACGACAGACGGAAGGTTGTCAGCATTGTCAGTCAAATCTGATCAAACCTGCACAGATTAAAGTTTATTTCATGAATACATTTTAACAGAGAAGTGCTCTCTGGGTGTCAGTTTATTCTGCTCTGTATCTCTGTGAAGTAGAACATGGCTCACTGGGCGTACAGAGGGAAGCGTCGGGAGTCTAGAAGTACGAAAGTATGAAACAAAAGGACTGTTTTTGGATTCGCATTGCTGACCACAAAAGACATTTCCCTGCAGGAGGATGGGCCACATGATGTGAGAGCCACTGAAAGTTTTCACTCATTCCAGCAATTCTGACGCAATCCTGCACCAAATACCTGGAAGCATTGAAGGGGTGCAGATTCTCATCTGGGCTCATTTTACTTTGATAGTGTTTGCTTCTTTTCTGAGGACCTCTACTGCCCAGTCCTCCTTAAATGTACCTCTCATCCTCTAACACTGGAGCTTGCCGTAACTGCTTTATGGCACTACTGAGAAAAGACTTGGAGTGTTGGCTCTATATTATTTATTGCTCCTTCTGTACCTCCCAGTGCGTCCATTGGAAATCCCTCCCATGGCAGCCATCGCATGCAGATATAGAAAAAGACATTTTTTTAATTGGGTCACATTTCATTTGAATAGAGTGTAATATTCTCTTTTTTTCTGTACCCAAATAAATTCGTTTTGGTGTTTTCCATTATTGTGGCTGATTACACCTCCAGTCAGGTGGAAGTTTGGCGGAGCTAACTAATAAAAAATAATAACAGTAGTAATTGTCCTGTGCTAATGTGTCCAGCAAAATCAATAGAATGTTAAGGAAAACCAATTCAATATTAAAGGTCCCATTCTGAGTAAAGTTAGATTTTCTTGTTGTCTCTCTTGATCATAAAGAGGTTCATTGTTAAAAGGTATGAAAGAGAAATGCACCGTTGTCAAAAACCAGCAGTCGGGACTTCTGTAACTTTGTGATGTCACAACAACGCAGTCCCTGATCTGAACCACAAGCCAACATAAATATATTTAATATATATGAAAAGCTGACATAACGTATCTTTCTTTTAGTTATTTGAAGTTTAATTGCCACTAATTTAACTGTAAAAGATTAAATTGTGTTGATCACCGTTTTGTGAATGTTAAGTGTAGCTTTTGAACGTCTTCCTACATGACGCACAAAGCAGCAAACGTTGTTCAGACCTCTCTTCGCATCTCATCTATATAAAAGACTGAAGATTTCTATAAGTTTTTGTCCCTGCGCTCAAAATGAAATCGCAGCTGCTTCTGCTTCTTAGTGGTTGTCTTCATAATTTTGGTTGAGTCTCTTTAGGCTCAGCCCCGAGAGCCTTTTCAGAAAAAAAGGAGAGAGATATTCCTCATGTTTTTATGAGCGGGTATTTAGCCAGGAGCTGCTCCTGGATTCACCAACCCACCGTGTTGGGTGTAGTTTTTAGTGTTTTCCTGAAATTTGCAATATTTTTTTTTTTTTTTAATTGCTTAGAAAGCAGTTCAGCCAATCAGAGCCTTTCTTCAAATATATCAGAAATGATGTTGGTGAACAGTTTACCAGTTCCCCTAAAATGGCTGTTTTGTTCTTGCAGATCTTTCCTTTTTGCACTGAGATCTGCTTCCTTCCACAAAACAAACTGTGCTATTATGTCATGTAGAAAACACTGAAGTGTTTCAGCAGGTCTACTGATATAAATACAGATCCCAGGGTGCGCTCCATTACGAAGACAAAAGTATTAAACTATGAAACACTTGATGAAACATCTGTACCATTATGAATGTGCAAAGCTGGATCTCTAAACCGCAGTATCGGAAGATATCTCAGTACTTGGAGTGCTTTCATAGCAGTGTTGTGACAGATCTTTAATTCAGTCAACTCCTCGGGGCACGTAATGCCAGCTCAGTCATACTTCATTCTGAAAGAAACTCATTTTGACCTTTGCTGTTTGGCAACTTTTCGACTTTTCTCTCTTCCACCTCCATCCTGTAGCTCGGTGGCAGATGTGGGTAGACAGCTCCTCCTGCATTGTAGCTTTTATTCCCTGGAGGTGTGAAAAAACCGAAAACGCAGCTCCCATCAGCGCTCGTGAGTAAGATTTGGTGTCCCTTTGAATGGCCTTGGTGACACAGTGAAGTGCTCCGTGCAAACGAATTCCACTTTCTAAACGAGGAGCATTTTAGGTTGTGAGGCTGCGCTGGATCTGCGGGGCTTTTAAAGGATGTAACTTTAAGGGCATAAAAACTTTCTGTGCAGAAGCACATATTTCTGGACAGTTTTGCTGCTGTCAGGATATTTAGTAATAAGCTAAAAGGGACACTGTGTAATTTATCACCTTAATGGGGCTTTTTTTTTGGGGGGAAACTGCAGTGACAGACGTGATCACCTCCTGAATTCTACCTTCTTCTAATGACACAAACATATCCTGAGCAGACATGACTAAGCAACCGCGACAAATAAGAAAGCTAATTAGAGTGGAATCCCCCCAACAAAATGCCTAATGGAGGGATAAGGCAGCATACCTCAAAATATTGCAAGATGGAGCTTTAGTCTCTTTCCCGCTTTTCTCTTTGCTCTTGCTGCTTTAAACGTGTGACCAGCCATCATCAAGATTTCAGAAAAAGGAAGCATGAGCGTGACGGTCTGAGGTGAGAAAAAGGTTTTCACAAAAAAAAAAAAAAAAGTTTTTGCAACGATGAGCGATTGTGGGTTCTGGAGCAAAAAAGAAAAACATTAACTCACGGTCACCGATCAACAATCCCATCAAACCCCTGCAGATATAATATTGTCATCTTGTGCTATGAGGCAATAAAAATCAATAAAGGCCTTTTTTTTTTTTTTGGATGACAAACTGGGTTTTTCATTGTGTTACGGTCAGAGAGGGATGGCCAAGGGGTCAACACAGGACATTCAACCGCCCCATGAGGAGCTGGGTGGTGTTCAAATGTCACGCTCCATGCTCGTGGGATTGTTTACAAGACTCAGAGTTCAAATATGGAACTCAAAGCTGTTACAGTTCCCCTCACGCCCCTTTACCTCTGCTCCCCTGCTGAGAGCAGGAGTGTTTTTCAGAGAATGGTTCAGTGGCAAGTAAAAGCTCACAACTTCATGCCGCCGCAGTGCCTTAACACGAACCCGGCCTCTGTGGAATCCGAGCGGCTCAGGCAGAGAATGCAAAGCTGCACCTGAGCTGCTCTCAAAACAGACAATGATGCAGTTGATTCAAAGTTTTTCGGATCCGCGAGATTGGCACCGGGACAACAACGAAGCAGGGGGGGCTTTGGATATCAGGGGTGAATATTTATCAAGTACACACAATGTCTGTTTGCCTTCTTGACAAAGAATGTGAGATAGATGGAGATAAAACAAAAGTTTGAGCAGTCAGTGATGACAAAAGAAGATATGACACATGTGTAATTGGAATTTTCCACGCGGGAATGAAAATTGATTTGCAGGAGGTTTACGTATTAACTTTGCACGAACTGCCATCACAAAGACCAGATTCTTCTAAAAGCAAAGCTGCGGAAAGCCTCTTTGATGTCACTGACAACTTGGAGTAATAAGGAGATTGCTTTTCTCTCTGAAAAATGGCAAAGCAAGTAATCAGGGGTCAGTTTCTATCCTCAATCAGTAGTCGCCTTTCAGAGTCCCCGCAGTGGACAGCAGATACCGCCGTCTGAATCCCAATGATCTGCAGACCAATGAATGGTAACAAAAGCAAAACAAAAGATTACAACCTCCGACAGCTCATAGAGTGACTGACAGCTTGAAAATTACATTCATGAGATTAACAACGTGAACCGATCATTACGTACTATTCACTGTTAAGCTCCGATAACTGATATTTGTTGGTTTATTTGTGAGGGAGGTGGAACAACAAGCACGGTTGCGCATGAACTCACCCATTTCACAGCGAATGGGGCAATTGATGAATCAGTTTGAAACTAATGAGCATGAACGCACCAGAAGGTGGTGGTAATGGATCGAAAAGGTGTTTGACAACCAAAACACATGAAAGGAAGAAGAACTGTGTGGGTTTTGTGTGTGTGTGTCTTTTTTTTTTTTACAGTGGTACACGAGGAGCATCTGGCAATTCAAACAATTCAGCTCCTCGTGCCGCTGACGCCCGTTTGAATGAACAACTGAAAGACTTTAATGACAAACTCACACATGACTTACACTTCTGTGCAGTCAAGTCTTGAACGTCAGCCTCGCTGGCAACGAATTTGAAACAACACTTGGAGTTGATCGGTCTTTTGCAAGATGAGCGAAGGAATGATGATCAGAAGAATGGGTGAGAAAATACACCTACAAAGTTCCTCCGCCGATCAGACTCTCACCAGATACACATAAAACATACAGATTTATTTTTTCCTGCCTTTTAGAAGTGATCTCTGTCTCTAACTCCACAGTAGCACACTGTAACAGATGGATTGTTGTGGAGAGCTCTGACAAGGGAAGAAATAAACAAGCACTCATTCATTTTGTGAACTGTGAACCATGAGCATGAACTACTTTGTCTTAATCTGTGCAAGCTGAAATTTAATCAGCTCTCATGTAAGCTTAGAAACCATATTAGGAAATTGTTGGCTATTTACACGTTTAATCTCCAAATTTCAGAGCTTAAATTTCTAAAATGTAAGCTCTGTTTTGGCCTCTACCAAACCCAGAGGAAAGTATTAAGGCGTATTAGCATGCAAGACGCTTCACTCTGCTCCCCGAAAGCTTCACCAGCCAGCCATCTGGTAGCGGGCAGGTTGAAAGCAGTTGGTTTATCCAGGTGTTTTCACTTCAAACAGCTGCCTCCTGGGGCTGCAAACAAAACAGACAAGAATTTAAAGCTCCAAATTTACAGTTCAGGCCAGAAAAAAGCAAAACATAAACAACAATAAGAACTTTGTGTAGAAATTTCACACCGCTGCAAAATCTTACTATATCATCCAACATCCTATGAGGACGGATACTTAGACCATCTATTCATATAACAAACCAGACTCAGTATCCTAAATGGTTGCTCAAGTAACTTTAAAATACTTAACCTCAAACAAAGTGTTATTTAAGGCCAATAAGCAAGAATATTGGAATGAAAATTGCATATTTGGTGAATTGCCTCCTTAGATCAAGTGGAATGTGGTGGCAGCCTTCTCTGAGAGCCTCTGGCTTGGCACGCCGTATCCATTTTTAACAGATGTATAATAGTGGATTATTCTCCATATGGGAGCAGAGCAAAAGAGGGCACGAGAGAATGCTTTCCATTTACTTGAGGTTAGTTAACAGAACAACATTCTGGTTAGTCAGTAGAGCAGAAAACGCAGAGCACCCTTCACGCGGCTGAGTTTCTTTATCACAAACCCCCAGCAGCTTGTGCGGGAAACTTAGCACAGCATTAGCATACTGCAGAGCGGGAGTCGGTACAAAGTACGAAGAATGGCAGAGTGGAATTAGCAGGCTGAGGAAGCACATTTACACCGGAAAATACAAAAACACACAAGCGTGCTGTGTAATGTACATCGTCTGATGCCGCTGTATCACTTCCAACAAAGCCAGTGAGTCCTGACTGTGTGCGGTCATTATTACTTGCATCACATCACTCCCTGACTTTGTACGGGCCGTTTAACCTCCCGTGCTCGAGAGCTGTAAAACACAAATGTCATTCACTCCCACTTTGATTCATAGTTTCAATTAGCTGCTGCTTCATATACATTATGAAATCGGGTTATTCTGTGTCCTCTGTAAACACCGACGGTCTTTTTGAAAATTTGCTTTAAAGAAGGCTCATGGAAGTTAATTTACATTTAAATTGAAACAGCAACGCCAGAGGAGAGGGCTTTCAAACTATGTGAATTCTGTGGAGAATACAACACAGAGCCAACCAGGCTTAAGTTTTTCTGTTAATGGGCAGCATAAATGCTAAATTCCTTGTGCTTGCAAAGCGGAGAGAAAACAGGTTCGAGTCGATGTCGGTGTTGAAGCTTTAAAGGCTATTTTGTAGAAACTCTGGGTTTTGTGTGCTTTTTGATTGTGAAGCAGGTTTGGGTGCAGTATAAATCAGGTGAACATGAAAGAATGCTCTTCCAGCATCCCTTCAGTTCATTTCAGGAGTGACCAGCCAACGACATTTGCTTTCATCCATGAGTTTCACCAAGCTGTAATCCATTACCCACAGTTAGCCATGTCAGCCAATCAGAAGACTCAAAGGGCTCAGAAAGACGCAGAAGCATGACAAACATGTTCAACTACACTGAGATGGATTTAAACATTCAGTGTCTCCGTTTCCCCCCACAGAGCTGTATCACACTTTTCTGTTCACTGTTTTGGCTTTACCTCGTTACTTCTTCACTTTGATCAGGTTAATTTCCTGCAAAGAGCTGAGATAATCTCGCTGAACCCGACCTGCTCAATGCCAAAGACAGTCAAAGCTGGTAATGAACTTACCGGATCATTTAGCACCTTTAACTGATATTTGCCAACAATGACGCTAAAAGAGGGCGAATATTGGACTGGACAGAAACACAGGTCTAAATAAAAGCTAAAAATACCCGATATGCCAACTTAAGCGATGACACTGTCAGGATTGTGTTTTTAACTAGTTTTACTGCTGCTTCCGAGTTGCAAAAGTGACTCTGTTGTGCAAGTTGAGAGCTAAGTAACTCCTCTCCCCACTGAAAACTTTAATGAATTGTTCCGAGTTTCGTACTTTTACCTCAGCGCTTTGTAGAAAGCCCACATTCAGGAAGCGTTAAGGGCCGCTGTAAAAACCTTCAATGTGATGAACTTCTCGCTGAAATTTGTAAGCTGCAGATTTTTTTATTTTTATTTTATGAGTATTGCTCGTGTCCCCATGGCAACGTATAATTATGTAGCATCGCGGTTTGTTATGAGATGTTTTTATGCCCGAGAGTCAATGAGAGAAACACCTTCACATTCGTTGCACTCAGTGAATGTACTTGGCGATGCTTCAGGACTTCCACCTCCAACATTTCCTGAGCCTCCAGTTCTTTTTCTAATAGCTTCAAGTGACCTGTCAAGTAACAATTTGTCAGTTCTTGTGCACAATCCACATTTGTTAATAATGTCAAGAACTCAATCCCTTCTTTCTCTCGGTGCGACACGTACTCAAAGGGGAAATCAATACTCTGTGGTTTAATGACTCACACAGAGGGATTGGCTTTGAAAAACAAAATCTCATTGTCCCAATTTCTTCTATATTTGTCACACGCAAAATGCTTATAAACCAGTTAATAAATTATAAGATGCAGTGTTTATGTAGACAAACAGATCTGGAGTATATTTAGCTGATTCACTGCTGTGAGATCAGTTGTCAGCACCGTGTTCGCTGGCTGGTCAACATGTCCGCTGCAATTAAAACGACACACAGGGCGCCGTAAAAAAAAACATCTCAATGTGTCAGGATTTAATTACACGCCTGTTTCTGACTATTTTAATCCTTTCCCATAAAGCTGACACTGACACACAGTAAAATTACAGGAGAAGCCAGCGATATACTGCCAATAATAATAATAATAATAATAATAATATGCTATGAGCCATTAATACTTTAATGATAGTTAAATATATATAGAGATATATTCCCTGGTGAAAATCTCAGCTCATCCAATTTTGATTAAACCTGGGAACTAAACATCTTGGCACAGCAACAAACAGAACTATTTGATATCAACTTAAAGAGCAGATGTCAAACTTCCAAAGGATTTATCTAGACCAGTTATATTCATCTATTCAAATCAGACCAACCAGCAGCATGAAGGTGAATTTAGCTTGTTTAGGCCATATCCACAATCCTCTCTATCCAGTTTGACAAACTCCAGTTCAGTTCAGTTGGGCTCTTACAGATAGATCACTGTCCTGTTTTTCATTATCGCTGGACATGAGTTGCCCGGCTGCTCTACCTTCTCTTCTTCTGTCTCCAGCGTGCAGAAAGCGTTAGTTTGCATCGGTCAGATGCTACATGATGTGGGTAATTTGTGCCGCGCTCACGGCCCCAGTCCGGCTGCACGAGGACAATTTGCTACACTTAAAAAATATCAACTCCAGCACAGGTTGTGTGAGTTTGATTCATCTTTTCACTTGCTCTGTTCCGGCTTTTCTCCAACTTTGGGCGGCTGCTTGATCAAACAGATGTTTGCCTTTTCTTGACAAGTGACCTTTTCCTGATCGCCTTCTCTAATTAGCAAAGAGTACCCAACGTGGTGATTCGGCAGAATCTCTTGTGAAGGGCCGGCTTGATGTTTGTGTGTGTATAGTACGTAACATTTGACTCTGGAGATCATGAGTTTTCTGACTTTTACCAAAAGCCAGTGCTAGAAAAATTTAACCCCAGAGGATCTTTTACCTTAACATTCATTCAACACAACCATTTGGGCATCAGAACAAAATATAAAAGGTATGAGTGTGCGTGCAGAACACCAAATGTGTGGTTTCATGGAGCTTTTGAGCAAGTTTCAACAGCCATAATTTCCTTGGTCCTCCTAGTCCAGTGATCTGAAGCATGAAGGGATGGCAGCTTTGTTGCCATCTCTCTGAATTTTGTATTAATTTCTTACAATGAAGGAAAAGTGCTTTGAAAGAAATGAACTGGAGAGTGAAGAACACAGTAAATGAGAGGACACGGAGGGGGAGTAAAACGATGCCTGAAGTGGTAGAAGACATTTATTTAAACAAATGTGAGCGCTCAACCGCATTTGATCAACAGTGTGGTTCAAATCCGAACACTCCTTCCACTTTAGATCGGCCCAAAACCATCAAATCTGTGATTGTAGAGAAAGGAGCTGTAGACTTATTTGCACCTGATGATTGAATGACCCCTGTCGGTGTCTCTCTGACGATCTGAAGTAAACTGTTGAATGCCAGTTAGGGAGGCAGCGGAAGAGAGAGCGCGCAAATGTGTGAAAGGTGAAAAAAGGTAATACTTTCCTGATAATAAAGAATCTGACTCCTGACACCTCCATTCATTTATGAGCTTGATGGCGTTTGATTTGATGTGACTCATCCCACTGCAGACCGCAGACAGCAGGACGGGAATGAAAAGTCGATGTGCAGCGATAATAGGACCATGAGATAGGATTCAATGGAAGATTAGCCATGATTGTGTTTCTGTTGGTGGGTAGACAAGCCAGACTTTTTTAAAATAATAATTTCTGGCAGCTCAGTTCGAGACTCTTGACTCTCATACAGTATCAAGTCTAGGCCTGTATTTAGTTTTTTGTTGTTTTGTTTTTTAATATGGAGAATTGATGTTATTTTGAAATAACCGTAACTGTAGGTGGTGGTGTCATCATAAAGCAGTAGAAGAAGAAAAGTAAAATGGGTGCTGGGTTGTTTTTATTTGTTCAGATTTAAATCAAATCAAATCTACTTGATTTAGAGATACTTGCGTTATGTGATGTCAGCGGTAATTCACCAATGAAAGAAGGCAGAAACAGCTTTGATAGAGATAACTGACTCAAACGTACACAGTTTATCACGTGACCAGAGTAAGCTGACAACTCATCGACAACTCGGTGACGAATAATAACGGATATAATTAGAGCCGTTATTTATTCTTCAACACTGTGTTTAACGTCTTGTTCATCAGCATTTTCCCACAAAATGCATGAAAACCAAACCAACGACGTCTTTCAAAAAATGTAAAGACTTCTTTGTTGTGTGCCAAAATCGAAAACTACAAGATGTTTAGTTGTTGGTTTGCTTCTAACTGCCAGTGGCTGGCACAGCGTTAATATGCTGAATGAGGAAAGAAAGGAAATTTATGGCCCTCTCTAGAACCAAGCAAGAGGAAATTACACCAGATTGTTGCTTTAAAACTGTCGGCTAATATCTTCATCAGCACTTTTCTTAGCTTTCTTCTACAGCATAGGCCAGTTGTTCAGTATTTTCAATAGCAGCAGTGGAATTAGGAATATTAGAGTTACTCCTGGGTTGATTTCTCAATTAGAAGAGATACACATATCTACGTGTCTAACGTGTACGTTACAATTGGGAAATAATTATTATCCTCGAAATGTGAAATCTGGTGCGACACACAGCAAGAGCTTTCAACGGAGCGATACATTAGAGAACCACACTCCTTTTCTTTGAATGTACGGGGGGAAAAAAAATCAACTTAATATACTGTAGAAATAATATAATGTCTCACCCGCTGTCTTCAGAATAAGTGGCCCATGTGGGGCGAAGTGAAATGACTTTGGGATACTTAAGGAAATTCACTCTGTTTCAGTTTCTTTCTCTTTATCTCTGTATCTGGGCTTCTTTCAGAAAACGTTAAGCGAGGCATCGTCCAACAGCCAATCCATAATAAGATTATCTTTGGAATATATTGTGCAGTCTGTTTATTTGACATGCTAAATTAGTTCCTGAGGGCTCTTCCAGATTTAGTATTTTAAATGAAAATGATGCCCATGCAGTATCCAGCGCTGCTTATATATCATGCGTTCATTAGCTCAGTTTTATTTGATTATAGGCTTTTAATATCTCTAATATCTTGTTTCTTTTCTGTTCACATTAAAGAACAACAACGATGTCTGCCGTGTTTACTCTTAAAGCTTTCAGCACAACAGAACTGTAGTTGCCATCAGTTAAACTGTAATTTTCTGTTTTCCGCTGTCTCCTGAAAATTGCTTGTGATGGCAGGACTAATAAATAAATGAACCTGAACTTGAACTTAAATGATGGATGCTTCAATCCACAGCTTCTTAATGTCCAAGTATAGATTTTTGAAAAATCTCCAGCTGTTTACTTTTTCCACGTCGCCGGCATCAGGTTTATTAAAACTGATCATGGGAGACATGGAGGTGAACGATTTATCTGAAGGCAGACGTAAACATTATGAGGCTCTTTTACCTCCGGGATATTGTTAAATATGTTTCCTGCCGACTTTTATCAGATTAAATTATGCTTCACTGCGTGTAAAATGATTGTGTTTTTCTTGTTCTTTTCGAAAATCTAACATCAAACAATATCTAAAATGCATCCAAAAAGCCAGCCTCTGGAACTGAAGCCCCGCTCGCTTCCCTCAGCAGGTACGTCTTATTTGAATGAGACTCGATGGCGTTCTGTGCCAGTCGGCGTCTGTTATGGTGGCAGTGCCGCTTGTAAAGACTTCTCCTTTTTTCAACAGAGACAGACTTTTCGAAATAAACAACAGTTATTTTCAAAACATTTTGTTGAGAAATACAGAGGTGGCCATCATATCACGAAGCAATTCAGCAAAACTGCCATGTAACAAATGAAAGCCGATATGAATTGTGTTTTTCCGCAGTGCGCTGTGTGAGGCGTTTATATGTAGTGCTAGACTTCAGAAATAAGAATCTGAACCAAAGCTTGTTTTTTTGGCCAGTTACAGTTAAAAAAAAGAAAAAAAAGAGTATAATCGACTGGCTCGTTTGAAAAGCATTTGTCAACGTCTAGTTTAAATTGTGTGTGCAGGTTTTCTTAAGATGCAGGATTTGACACAGCAGTGCTCTGGACTCAAAGGTCACACTCTCATAATGACGATGCTAACACGCTAATATTGTTCACCATCTCAGTTTTGTGTCTAATATTAACATTAACATCAACATTAAACAAAGTTCATTAAAAAAGGATTACTTTTGGACGTATTTCTTCATAAATGTTGCAGGAAATCACTAATGTCAGTGAGTTTTCTCCCCCGGGGAACATGAATATGTGCATTCCGTCCTGTGGTTGTAGTGAACCGACAGAGGCAGAGGTCAGATGGCTGTAAACATAATGATAATAACGAAATCGAAATCGTAAATAATTAAGAAGGAAGGTCACCATCGAACATTGACTGATAATGATGCTTCATGTTCTCTGTTTGTATCCAACTCAGTGCAGATCCTGCAGAGAATCCTGCATGTTGTTTTGTATAATAAGTATAAAAAGAAGAGGAATAAGTGTTGGATTTCCTTGCTGCTTGGTTGATTTTAAAATGCCAAAATTAAATAAACGTGTGTGAAAAAGGGAGTTATTCAAATCCGCTCCACAATCCAGCTCACCTCCTCGTTGGACACCTCGAGCAAATTCGACTGCAAGATGGGGGCAATATCAGATTCCATCATATACTGTTTTTAGCTCGAACCGGTCAATCGCCAGTTCTGCCGACACAACCGTGTCCTTGATGACAGCAAATGAGCTCACTTTCCTAGTAGAAGTACAGTTAAGTCATTTAATTATTGCATTCAAGTCACCGTGCCACAAACTGAAGATGAATTTTGATGAGTCAGCTGAGTGAACCATACGATCGGATATAGAAAGTTGTATAGGTGTACAGGCGACCTCCATACATACCATGAAGTGTCATTACTGAGCACATTAATACTCCGGCAGACTGCTGATGACACTTACAGTGACCAAAGAAAGGCAGGCAGCTCTCACAGTGAATGGATTACATTTGACTCTATGACCAACAGAGGCTCAGAACCCCCCTAAAGGATTTAAGCTTTTTTTTTTCCCTCAGCCTCTTATTTCCAAGCACCATGTGCTCGTTCAACAGTCTGACAAGCTGAGTCCAGCGTGACTGAAGCATCAGCATCTGTCTGAAGTAATTTAACTGTCGAAACGTGGTCATTAGCTCAAGCAAAGGAAATTTATTCCTTCATTTTATGAGCATCAGCTGTGTTTCTGATGCTTTGACACATTTTTCCCTCCATTCTTTTTAGTCCACGGTCCTCTTTTTTGTTTCATCATGTCCACACTGCCTGAGAACTGTAATGCAGGTCATCTACTCATCAGTGTGCCAGTGTTCAAAAACACAGGGATCTAATCAGCTCCAGGAATCCAGTTCACCATAGACTGATTCAGGTCTGTGTGATTTTCCTTTATCTTAGCAGGAAGCCTCGAATAGAAGCCGAATCTGATCAGTGGAGACCAACAGCTGCGATCGGCCCCACGTTGTCGGCTGGTTTTTTGTCTCCTTTTAAATGATTTTTATTGTTCGCCTGTAAAAGTAAATAGAATAGAAGGAACATTTCAAATAGCTGGATGCTGTAGTAACTAAATAGGGGATCAAACCTCCAGTTTAACATATGTGCACACACAATGAATAACAAAGTGCTGCACTGGTGTTAAATCTGCTTAAACTCTCCTTTGAAATCTAACGCTGCTGAGTTGTTGGTCAATGTGAATCCCTGCCTGGATGTAAACAAAAACATTTGCTCGGGTTTAGCTCACATTTGCATTAAATCAGCCCATCACTTATTTCCAGCTGCATTAAGGGCACTTTACACCTCCTATCGGCACCGATGGACATAAATCGTGAGGTGCAAAACTGTGAAGAATGAAAATAATTCTTTAAGAAGCCGTTAAGATCCATGCAGTCGTTTTGTTATTACTCCATTGTGTGTAGATGAAGTAAAAAAAGCACACACACAGACACATTTTGAGCAGAATCATCACTTTAAAAATACTGTTCTCTCAAAACATAGTATTTTTATTATTATTATACACACTGTGAAATATCTCACTGAGCACTATTCAGTAGGAAGTAGTGAATCTCCAGATTATAAAGTCATTCAGGTAAAATGATTTTTGAATCCATTTATAGTTGCACATGACCAATAGGTTTGTAACACGGTTGCAGCGTTAATAAAAATTAAAACATTTGTGGAAGCGGGGCATTGACCTGTCTCTTCAGGTCAATAGCAGAGAGTCAGCAGGTAGGACTATCCTGCAAAGCCCGGGAGAGATCCACTGTGTTATTGTTGTGTGTGTGTTGTTGTTGTTGTACCTCGGGGCATGAAGGAGCTGTGACAACTGTTCTGTGCAGTGCATCGCTGTTGACTGCCGGGTTCTCTGGGGTCACAGTGAAAAAAAAAACAATCAATAATCCAACCATCATGTGTCACGGGCGAGATGCATTTGCACACATATATGAATGCCCCCCCTCACACACTATACTTTATATCTGTTATATCTTCCTCTCTGATCCCTCCCCCCTCTTTGTTTCTCCTCCTACTCACACACAACACACTATTTCCTCCCCTCACACTACAATCCTGCTCCTCGCTCTTATTACTGGCTTATTGATCGCCCCCCCCCCCCCCCCCCGCCAACCACACACTCCTACCTGCTCTGTCACAGCAGTGTCTGTAGACGATAGCACTTGTCGATACCATCGCTTTTCATTTGGAAATAGAAATGATGTGCAAGTACTGATATCTCCTTAGCGATATATATTTTTAAAAAAATGCATAAAATAACCTCAGCAAAAAGAGAACGAAGGTAGGGCAGGGAGTGTGTGTGTGTATGTGTGTGTATGTTTTAGATACATCGAGGAAACAGTTTGCAATACCGTAGATAAGCAGGTGAAATACGATATTTGTCTCATCACATCTTGCTCTGTTGTTTGCATGTTTGCTGTTGGCCGAACCTTAAATCCTTTCTCCGGTGTCGCCGCATCGCTAAAACTCAGGTCTATATACGGCTGATACAGGAATATGTGGTATTATAGGGGTGGGTGGCTGAGGTGGATCAGTTTGGGGCGATAAGAGGAGAAACTAGGATCAAACCCCCCGCCCCCTTATTCCAAGCACCCCAACCTGATGTGGAAGGCAGTGTTACCTCAAAAGTATGAGAGGGATAGCACTCCACAAAAGACCTAAGCTCTCATTCCTTCCATAACAGAGAGCACTGAGGGAGGTGGGCGGCAGAGAGAGGGGGTTTTGTGAATACCTGATGAGTTCATCCGAGGAGGTTCAATCAGGCCTGGGAGAGAAGGATTGAGTGGCAGCGGTGGTGGAGGTGGGGGGGCAATGCCATTTCATCCTGAAAGGATTCCTTCCCCTTAACTCCTCCGTTTCTCTCTTTTTCTCCAGCCTTCCTTCACTTCTCCATCTTTACAAACTGGCATTGCTCTCGCTCGCCCCCCCCCACCTCTGAAATCCTCCGTCGCTCCATCACTCCTCCGCTTGCCGCAGTCCCAAGAGGGCCACTTTAGCTAAACATGGATTTGAAGATCAGAGGCCAATCTGCTGTGAGGGGTAAACACAGGGGGGGCTTCTGCTGTCCTTCAAATAGTCACATTGGCTGAGGATGAATGCATCAACCGGTTATATATTCAGCCCGTTTTTAAGGGATTACTGCTGATATGAGTCATTGACAGCTCTTAATTGAAAACCAGCATAAGGGGAACGTGAAATGAGCAACAGCAGCAAGCGAATTACCAGTTCTGTGCCGCCATAATTAGGTCAGGTGTTAAATGTACCCGCTACTCAGAGACAAATAAAGAAGCAAATAGTCACTGAGGCAGCCATGACAGATTACATGCTGTCGTATGAAACTGTAGCATGTTATTATCATGGTTATCAATCCACTCACACACTTCAACCAGAGAGATTTGTGTGAGTGTGAGAGCGGTTATCTGTATGTGTTAGAGCGCTGAGTCATTAGGCGCCTGCGAAGGATGATAAAACTCTTGTCTTGCTTGTAATTCAGTGATATGAGTCATCTGAGTGAGTCTGTGTTAACTAAAATAGCTGTTATCTGGCTAATTAAACTTTTATTCTTGAAGCTTCACAGGTAAACAGCAATTTTCTTTCCCCTTTGTTAATTTATCGTGCATTACCCGAACCCTCCGAGCCGGAGCTTATTTGCAGGTTGCCTGGGATCGAGCTCATGGAGAAACATTCAATTAATGTCAATTAAAGAAGCTATTTCTGAGATGTGCTGTCGCGACAAATCAAATCAAATCAAATCAGATTTATTTGTATAGCGCCAAATCATAACACAGAAAAACATTAATATAATCAGTTTTGCCAAAAGCTTCAACCATTGTTGTGTTTAATAAAGGTTATGATACGGCTTCTAAAAGTTCAGTGAAGGAGTAACGCCTCTTAGAGTGACAAGCAAGTTAGCCGGTTAAAATGTTAACTTCACCTGACTGAAAGGACTCAAAGAAATACAAGCAAAACCAGATTTTCTCCAGCTGGAGACATTATTTTGATGCTGGGCAGCGTTAGCATAACTTCCAACTAGTTCCTTTTAAGTTTGTTACATCTCATCAGGATTTTATTAAGATACAAGATACTTAGAGGGACTAATGTACGGAAAATGGCCGATCCGAGTGTGTTATATTGATAAAAATAATAATGGATTTGCCTCTCGGTGCTTCTCAAATGTAAGTATTTTCTGTTGTTCTTCTTACCGTTGTGGACATTTTTTGCTGTTTCCTTCCATTTAACAATCTAAAAGATTAATTGAGCAATCAAAAAGAAAAAGGACAGATTAATGACTCATGTAAATAATCATTACTCCAAGGCCAATTGTCATGGCAATGTGACCTTGACACTAGTCACATTATTGTCAGCGATTATAATTGGGACAACATCCGTAACACAAAGTTGTCCTTAGCGTCAGACACGTGAGTCGGTTGTTTGCAGACCAAAAGCCAAAGACCAACAAAGCCGCGCTTCTGCTGCTTCATTAAGGAGATCCGCTTTGACATTCTCAGTGATCCAAGATAACAAAAGGAGCACAAAGCCCTTTTGTTGCAGTTACGTAAGACCGCTCTACTGTAAAAGGTTTGCCGACGGTGAAGGAGCTGCAACTGCCGATGCCACTGTGTCCACGAAGCACGTGAGAGGCAACGTGATGCAAACGTTGGCTGATGTAGGTGTGCGGCGTGCATCACATACTGGAAGTTGACAGATCACCTGAGGCTCATTCATATAAGAAAACGCTGTCTGAGTATTTTACGTGAGACTTTTTTTTTTTTTTTTTTTTTTCAAGAAGATAAGCTGTGGCTGCAATATCTGAATGTAAAAAAAATTTTTTATGGAGCATACTAATGGGCGAAATCCAGAAATTTCATGTATCTGTATCGATTTTTACTTTTTAAAGGAGGAAAAAGATGTAAAGAGAAGCAGAGGGTTTGGAGAAAGATGTTTAATCTTTGGTAAAATGTGGATTGATTCAGAAAAGGCTGCTCAGCATCAGGGAGGTACATTGAATGGACTTCATTTATTTTACACTTTTGAACTTCACCCTGCAAAACCACATTCACATTAATGCAGCACTTTTCTGCTCCACCAGTGTTACACCTAAGGACACTTCAACATGAGGAGACAGGAGGACCCCAGGAATGAACCACCAATCTTCAGATTAGCGGATGACCCCACTACCTCCTGAACCACAGCCGCTGCGACGCACAAAGTGCTGCGTATTGTGTACAATAAAGTCGGTGAGTAACACAATGATAGTTAGAAAAAGGAGGTGCCATGGGGAATAAAACTGTTAATCAAAGATGATCACTGAAATGGTCCTCGGGGGGGAAGCCCCAATTCCCCTTCCATATTCACTGTCAGGCCTCGTGTGAACCCATGATGCACTGCAGCTCGCTTTCCTCCTACGCTCATCTCAAATCCACTGAGATAGCAGAAGCTTCTAGCTGGGCAGAAACCGAAGAAGTGTAGGCAAGTTGCAGATGAGGCATGTAGACGCGAACCCGCAAACAGGAGATGCGAGAGCGTGACACCGATAAAGGCGGTGAACCGTCGGAGTAAGTGTTAATTGGATACATCTGTGTGCCGTTTTCCATTTCCATTGCTGTTTTCCTGCTGCTACGCCAGCAGGAGGATGTGATGGCTGCGCGGGATTGATTATGCATCATCTGATCCTGGGGGAGACAGAGTCTGCAGCAAAAGGAGGCTGTGTTTAAGTAAATGCTCTAAAGCAGCCCCGACCCATTTCTCGTGAACGCGTCGCTGCACGTTCGCACTTTTCCTCCAACCCTGAGGGATCAGCCTCAGGACTGAGAGGCAAATTTTGGAAAAGAGACATTATGGTTGTGTCTGTGAAGCGCCTTAGCCAAATCCCTGAGCCACAAATTTTTATCAGTGGCCTGCCAAGATCTCCGTCCTTATGTGAGTCTTAACACAGCAGCAACCTAAAATGACATAATACTAAGAGTCGTAACATCTTTCCCAAAGCAACCGTTACTCCTGTTTAGCAGCAGGACTTTCTTCTTGGATAGTTACTGCATTGTCTGCCAGGCTCTAAGCAAAAATAATCCAAGTCAAGACAAATCGATACTCTTCACTCGCTGGCATGCGGAGGAAGGGGGGGGAGCGTTCATTTTGCTCTGTTAATCAGTTGGAGTTTGTGTGACAGACAAGGGAACAACCGAAGCCCCATCAGAGGTCCCAGTTGCCACACGTCATCCTTCAGGCTGTCGGAAATGGATGTGCTTCATTTCACCGCCTATAATATCTGCAGGGGTAACCAGCCGACCCCCCAGAGGGCATGTGGTTCTGTATTAAAACTGTCCATCGTCTTGCTGGTCATGTCTCCTGCCTTTTCGGATGACCTACCGGTGGGGGAGCTCTGAGAGCCGAGGGAGTCTGAGGCTCACGCCGAGGAGCCCGTGCTCTCCCCGCTCGAATATGGCTCCCCTGCAGGGCGACACCGGCTGTTTGAGTCGGTCGTCTGATAAATTTGCTGAAAACTGATAACGATGACGAGTCAGATGCGAAAATTAGTTGCGTTTCTTAAGAATTGGTGTCCCCCCCCCCCCCCCACCACTCTGAGCGGCTTCTGGATTTTATTGAAGTTCATGTTTGAGCATTAATATTACACTGAAGTTGCTGCGTATCAGTGACAGATGATTTGCTGCAAACAACTGTTCCGAGCAGCCGGGGTCTGCTGGATAGAAAAAGTGAATCTGCGTACCTCCCGTATTCCCAACCATTTTTTTCTCCAAAGTTTAGTTTGCAAAAAATGAAAGAAAAAAAAAATGCAGTGATTATGACAGCCATGAGCAGGTCACTCCGCATCACTCATATCCCTGAGTCATAAAGTATTAACACGGGTGACGGCACATTATCAGTTTACATGTTACACCGAAGCAAAATCCGCAAAGGAGGTTATGCAGGGAGGAGTTAGAGGGGTGAAAGAGCGCGGTGCAAACGAACGAGGGAGCAGGGGCGGAACCAAGACGTTTGCCCGCTCACCTCTGTTGTTGAGGTTGTTCATGCAGAGATGGCACGGCCATGAAAACAACAGGATTAAAAAAGGCTTCTGATGTCGCTTCAACAGTGAGCGTGTATTTCTAAAAAAAATAACTCTGATTTTATTGTTGATTTATTGCGACTTTTTTATATCCAATACTTTCTTGTGATCCTGAGTTAAATCTTGTCTTTGATTTGTTTTTCCTCCTTTTATTTCTACACTGTCCTTTGTCGTTATGTTTTTCCTTTTTTTTTTTTTCAGTTTCATCAATTTTTTTTACTTATTTATTTTTTCCAAAAGAGTAATGGATAACATCTGATACTCATCTATAACTCTCACAGCTGCCCTAAAAATGTCATCGCAGCACCACCACATCTCCCTGAGGGCCACTATCCTTCCCCACGCTGCACCAGCGAGAGCTTCGCCTATGCTTTGCCTCCTCTCTCATCTCTTCCTTGCATTCCCCCGTCTTCTTTCAACTGCTGGGAGCTGAGGCCCTCTAACGCTTTTTCTCTTCCAAGCAAAAAAAGCAAAAAAAAAGAGCAGCAGACATGATCAGACCGGTTTTTAAACAAAGGCTTCAAAATTATGTAACTTATTTCTTTGACATGCCAGCTTTGTTGATGGGGATGCCACAGCTCTTTGCATATATATGTGTGTGTGTGTGTGTGTGAGAAGAGGAGGATTGAAGTTCTGGATTTCAGCAGCACTGAAGCAACTTTTGGGACGCGCACATAAAGATGGTATCTAAACTGATATACAAATGTTGTTACAGCCGACGTGAAGCGGTTGTATTTTTGATGGAAGCCTGTTCCGTGCTGCCCCCTCCCCCCGTTCCCACCTTCCAGAATGTCAGTCAGGATCACTGACCTCTTGTCTTCCCAGTTATTGTTTGCTCACAGCCTCCCTGTTCTCTGCGCCACCGGCTTCGGCTCTGATCACTGACAACTGCAGCACATCACCCACTGCAGTGGGAGAGGACACCTTGGAGGGAACCATTTCATTTCTCGCCGTGGCGTCAGGATAAATTAACTGGTGGGAGCTCACCCATCATCAGCTTCAATCCTGTGACACATTTGTACCATTTTAATTCTTTTGAAGTGAACGCGGCACGTACACGCACGCGCACGCTTCCCTGAGGTGATAATGTGTGTTTTTAAAAGCAGCTAAGCCTCACTATTGTTCCCAGAATGGGTTTGTGATGGACATGCCCTAACGAGATACTGCCCCAGTTGTAAGGTTGTGTGGTTTGGTTTTTTTTGTTGTTTTTTTTTTTTTTTTTCCTGAGCTGGTCTCCAGCGTGGACCCAGTAGGATTCCAATTTATCCGGCACAGCTTGATGTCATTGTTCGATCAGCTCCGTGAGGAAATCGCCAGGGCTGAGTGATTTTGCCCTTCATCAAATTTTGCAGGGATAAAGTTCCGGGTTCCCGATATGCCACGATTCTGTGAATAAACAAGGCGGTGCTGTTAATTCCAGTCACAGACTGTGGCTGGAATACAGCACGTCGGCGGATGGAGGAGAGACGGCAGAGAGGGAAGAAGTGCAGCTGCAAAATCACCTCTGTGGCCCTGATTTGTCTTCCAACCCATCTCTGGGGCTCCCTCAGGAGCAGCTTGTGCTGCAGTCTCTACCCCAGTGTTTGCTCTTGCTTTGTTCTCTTCCCCCTCATTCTCCGGCTGGATCTTTGCCTTCCTTTAGCTCGTTTAGACTCTCCTCCTCATTCCGCCTTTCCTCACCACACGTCTTGAGTTTCATCTCTGCCTCATCGTACCTCGTATGATTCACGCCGTGTTGAAAATTTAAGGTTTTGGCTCGCACGTGCTGTTTGATCGTGCATATTCCATCGCCTGCAGCGGTCTTCATTGCTTCTCTCTGATCATTCCCAGTCAGGAAAGACTGCATGTTGTAAAAAAAACTGTGAGAGCTGTTGTTTCAGACAAACACAGTTGCTCAATCATTCAAACGAAAGCTTTCCTAATTAAATTTTATGAAAGAGGCTTGAGAAAGTACTGATTTTCAATTATTTCAAATATGAATCATTAGTCATCTAATTTGCTGATATTGGATTAGGCAGCGGCATAATGCTGTAATGAAAAATGAATACCTCCAGAGGTTTCCATTTGAAGGGCACTCACATATAGCCGTGTGCTCTTTCTTTCATGGAACAGTGAAATTCATGGAGACTTGAAGGGAGCGTCTGCTGATCTAAAAGTGAAAAAGATAAACAGGAAGTTCAGCAGGTTCTTTATTTCTCTGTATGGTTTTTTGCTTATTTAAACAAGTGTGCACGTAGTCTGGGAGATTCATAAGGCCCTGCTGTTGGTTACACATTGACGGATCTCCTCCTCCCCTTCGTGCTGAGATGTATAAAGAGCAGATTAAACTGATCAGTGTGACCCAGATAAATGGACAACAAGTTTCGCGGAGGTTGGCCTGTAACTTCACTGAGTCATGGCCGCCGATGAAAAATGCAGACATTATAAAGAGATAGATCAGGCTCACGAGACGTCTGGCTCCCCGAAGAATTCACAGATAGCTGAGGAGAAACCGGTTAATATCCTGGCAAATTACAGTTTCGGGTAGCTCCAAAAAATAAGAAAACGCCTTTCTTAGCCCTCATCAAGGATCCATGATTCAGCAGCATAATGACTCTCACTGAAAAATGCTTTGACTGTGATGCTAACCTGTCTTAGTAGATATTGTTCCAATGAGCCTCTTAAAGCGTGCAACTGTGATGAATGGAGTTTAGTGCAAACTTTGCTTTAGGGGGAGTAACACTGGCAGTCGGGTGTTTTGTGATGTCGCTTTAGTTTACTGTTATGTGAAGTTAGCAGACAACCCTTTTTGGGGGGAGGGAGCTTTTTAGTTGGTTGGGGTTTTTTTTCATAACCCAACTCATACTAAAGACCAACAAATGAACTTTTTTTTTTTCCAGTCTGTGTGAGACAAACCAAAATATTTTGGATTTGTTGTTGTTGTTTGCTTCTTTTTTACTATGATAGCGTAACAGACATAATGCCTTCTCCAGTGTCCAATCTGCATTCACTCTTATTCACTCTTAAGAATGCATAGAAAACAAAAAATGGTCCAAGATTTGAAGACCAACTTTGCAACAAACTGCATATTCATCCATTTAGAAAGTTGAAGTTGGCCTCTGTGTGAAGCACAAAAGGATATTTCTCTTCGGTTAGTCCACTCCAGGTTACTGTAGAAACATGATGGACCCGATGAAAGGACACCCACTCTTTATTCACACGTGGAGGGCTCGTTTTAAGCAAACGCAACAAATCTCAGTTTCCAGAGATGTTACACTGATAGAGGCACAATAATTAACACTATATTCCATTTCTGCCCCGTAGTAGAATTTCTGAAGCAGTTTCACAAAGAAATATTCATTTTAATGAGTCTTTATAGTTCTACTCAACCACATCTCATTGTAGTTATATTTACTCCCCGACATTTATTGAACAGCTGTGGTTACTAGTTACGTTGCAGATTAAATTAACACTTCTAATTTTGATTCTTGATTGACCACATCATTACCCAGTTTTAAAGCAATTTCACAGCAGTCAGTAATGTATTTGCACAATACTGGCTTCCTCTGCTGTAAATAAGGTTGGTGGTTAAAGCATGACTGAGTAGAAGTGGAGTTCTTACGTAGCTGTGATATCTAAAAAAAAAACAAAAAACAAACCTATTAGCTTAAATCTGTCATGCAGCACTTTTGCCTCCCCCTTCTGGAAATGAACACAATTACACAAACACAAAGAAGTGTGTCCTTTTTTCATCCGAGACAGTAAAACCTTTCTCTGCCGTTCCTCGTCTATGTCGCCACAGTTTGTGCAGAAGCCAATAATTGCTGGTTGACTTCAAACGCACCGCTGGCAGTGTACCAGCGCAGGAATTGAACCGCAGACACCGGATTTAAAACTTTGGAAGAGTTTTTACAAAGCGCTTATCGACTCAATCAGTATTGTGCGTCTGTAATTGGCAAGGGCCTTAAAATAAAGAGTTCAGTTCAGCTTCAATGCATTTTTATGATGAAACTTTAGTATTTTTGCTGAAATCCAGGTTGCATTTCAGCGTTACTATTTTTCTTGAATACTTGAAATCCTAACACCACCGCCAACACACCGTCAGATTAACACTGAGTGATAAATCTCAGATCCTAAAACCAAAACGGCCGTATGCATGATGACCCCCACAGGAGAGATGACCGATGATGGGGCGCTGTGCATTGCACTCTCTGATCAAGTTAGACTGCAGGAGGCAGTTAATTTTCAGCAAAGCTGCAGGATCATCTGCCTCAGCTGCACATTTATTTGAATAAGCCAACAGCACCGAGCGGCACGCAACGCTCACCGGCAAACACCAGAGATGGAGGTGCGATAATGAAAGTAAAACAGTGGCAGATAATTTGTGTAAATTGTGCCTGATCCAACCAGAGCCTCCTCTGACCGAAGCTCCCTGCTCCCCCAACTCATCAAGACTAATGTAATGTACCAAACAGAGAGGAATACAACCTGTTTTGGGATTGTTTGGGGTTTTTTGTTGTTGTAGCTGTTGTGTTTTTTCCTGCAAAATGGGTTAATATCTAATGCCAGTTCTCAGAAGAAAGTGCCAAGGTTTTAGCTGCAGCTATTCTGGTGACAGAATAGATGCAAACAACAGCACAATGTTCCACTTCTGTCAGAAGCTGTTGGAGCGGAAACTAGTTATTTAAAGCTCCATTAAATGTGTTCTTTGATTATCAGTATTTTTTTTTTATTATTATTCAAAGTGAAGGCTTAAGGGTTTTTATAAATTCAGCATTGTTTCAAACAGGCGTGCAATGATTGGCACATTCTGGATATGCACACAGAACAGTGTCAGATATGGCTCATATCATACTGTTGCTTAATATTATAGCTTTTTTTTGTATCATTTTGTGATTGGGGTTTGTTTGAATGTCTTTAAATAGTCACAAATTCTCTTTAACACAGCTTTGTTAGGGATTCTGGGTCCAATATGCGCATAGGGAGATAATAATCACCATAATAACCTTATTTTTAACCTTGTTAACATGACCAGAAGGTGTTTGTTTGTTTGTTTTCTTTTACATGATGTCATGATTGTGTATTTCCACCGTAGAACTGAAGTCAAGCAGTTTTTCAGTCATAAGACTGAGGGAACAAATCACCTTACTGAGAAAGTAAACCTGAGGCCTCGTCAGTGCCGAAAGCAATAATAATAATAAAAATAATAACTTGACTGTCATAAGCCAACAATTTCCATTTTTAGTTTTTATTTTGGAAAAGCATGTTCGAGTAAATAAACGTCAAAGATGGCAATTTTCTATTTTCAGCGTGTAGGTTTGCATAGTTGTTGTTTACCTGTATGGCAGAGGGGATTCTAAAAACCATAGCAGACGGTGGGGGGGGGGGGGGGGGTCACAGCTTGCTGAGTCAGAATACATTCAGCATCATAAACGTCATGTTCAAATAAAGTAATTAGCAGATGGGTAGAATGGTTTCAATAATAACGGGACCAACAATGCACAAAAATAAGCAAAAATAAAAACTCTTTTTGTGTATTCTGACTCTTTAGAACATCATGACTCATTAATCAATGTGAATCAACATCTAATTATGTGATAACGTGAGAAAAACCAGCAGCATTAAAAGTCCATTCTTCTTTTATTACAACGTGATGTCTGTGCGAGATTCAAACAGAAACAGCAAACCTGAGCAATTGTCTCCTTTATGTGTTTTTGTAAATTTCAAGCTGAGGATTTCATGTTTGAAATGATGAAACATGGGGTTGTTTGATTTCCTCGATTCTGATGATAAACCTGGCGCAAATCAACAGTGTCTGTAATGTCGTCTCATTTCTATCTGTCTGACGCTCAAACAGCTTGATATCACACACGTTTGCACATACTGCAGTTGCGGGAAACATTTCTGGCACGTTGGAGAAATGATGTCACCAAATATCAGCTCATATTTTAAACTAAGTGGCTTTCTTGTCTTTATTGTGTTAAAGCAAATGAGAGACGAGCGGATTCCAACAGATGAACATACTCTCAAGTTCAGACCGGCAAGAAACAAAGTTGCTCTAATAATTCTGTTCGGTGGGCTTACAAACACTGCTGGTTTTTTGCTCCTTCAGAGAAAACAACAAAAAAGAAAAAGTGATGTTGCCCGTCTGACAGCAATTATCAGATACAGTGGTGATGCATCTGAAAGGTGTACTGAGACAGCACCCAAGGGTGTTATAGCTGGAGAGTTCGATTCTCCAGTTTTTAGATTTTACACAGGCTCTGTCGCATGAAAGCAGACACAGCAGCCAGGAAACGCTGATTTAGTCTTCTGGTTTTTATTTGTAATAAACTTTTCCTGTTATTATCAACGCGGAAGGAAAGATTTTGGAAAATTTTTTCATCTTGCCACAATGGGGACTACAGTGTGAGAGTGTGTGAGGATTGCACGCAGGGAATGAAAAGGATCCAGTCTGATAATGGGTTGAGGATGACACCTGGACTCCCCAGAGAGGCTGTCACAACGGCCATTTTATAGTCAAACCTGCACGCACACACACACACTGCTAATATATTGGAAGCTGGAAGGAAGTCATTAAACGGACAATCAGTGTGTCTTAATTGCTCAGCATTGCAGAGAGATATTTGTTCTTGTTCTTGGGGGGCCAAGGGACAATTCTTAAATGTTCAGCTCTTTTCCAGTGTGGGCGGCGTGTTAAAGACTTGCTCCTCCATTTCCATTCAGGCTGGGGAAAAAAAAAGACTTAAGACTTAATGAAAATGCCCTGTTATCCGAAAGCCTGCAGCTTGCTAGTCAAAATACAATCAACAATAGACTCTGACTTTAAATTGTGTCAGGAACCGCTTTAATCACCTCTCACATAATTGCCAACAAGCCCGGCACTATAAACAAGTCGAAGCACTTCTCTGGGCCGGGTTGGAAATCGGCTTTTGTTTCACATGATGAAGCTGCCGCGACTTCAGCGGCGAACTCCGCATTCTGGGAGAGGAGGAAGAAATAAGACTCTGTGACTTCACTTGCAATTCAATGATCCAGTTTAACTGCATGCAGCCTGAGGGAAAGCTGCGTAATTAGCAGACATGTCTCAAATATTGGGGGGGTCTGCAATGTTCCCCATGTGTCTTTTTTCCCCTCACTCACAGCTACTGAAGAGCAAAGCTGCTCTTTACATCGAAACAAATAAAAAGGCAAATATTTAGTCGGCATGCACAGACAGCCAAGGACACGTCTGCTTAGAGACCGTCTCGGTGTCTGCATCCGCAGGCGCAGCAGGAAGCACGCCCATCCACACGGTGCTTGTGTCCTGATTAGCAGTGGAAGTTTTCTGTGCGTGCCAGAGAAGACAGCTTGGAGGGCTTGTTTGGAATGAAAGCTCCTCTCCTGGAGCAGAGGTTAAAAACCCATTCAGATAGTCACAAATATTCTCCGAGCGAGTGCGATTTCGGAAGAAGAGCTTTAGAGCGCCACTTCTCCTCCAGCCTCCAGGACGTCGCAGCCAAGGGTGACCTCACTGACGTCTCGATTAACATCATAAGAGCCAATCAGGCAAATCAGAAGTGTATCATAGCAGCATGGCGTATTCATGCACGTATCATTTGTGGTGTGAAGCTAATTATAGGAAAGCGGATGTTTTTAAGAAACATTGAGGATAGATAAATGCATGGCAGCCTTGAAGCTCTCAGTTCAGCCTCCTGGCTCTGGCTTTGCTGCCTGTTGTGCTCTGAGTGGCATTGGGCCTCGTCTCGTTGTCTGCTTGTTTACTCTGTTTTTAGCTGCTTCAGATTACCATGAGCAGAGGCCTGCCCCTGTCTGTTCACGGCATGAAGTCGTTTTTGCCAAAATCCCAGCATCTCAGCATCTTAGCTCCGCTGGAGATGAATACATGAATGTCCAAACACCCTGCTCACAAAATAAAAAGCAGGGAGTCAGCTCTGTTTTCCTGCACATTAGGCAAGGTCAAAGTGTAGTCTCAGGAGATGAGGGGAGTGGGGTGGATGGATGAATCCCAGAACCTCATGAAACTCAACAATAAGGATAGAGCTCAGAGGGGGGGGCAGCCTATTGACAACAACAATAACAACAACAAAAAAGCTGATAAACACCCATCAAGAAGTGGCTGAATTATTTATCACCTCTGCTCTATTGTCAGTTTGTTCCTGCTTTTTGGTTTCTGCTGTAAATGAAATCTGTTTGAGCCGTTGGCCCGCAGTATAAGAAGAGAGGGGGGATTAGGCCCGTCTTGTGTTTGATTGGGACTTTTGTGCAACATTACCAAAGCCCCTCAGCAAATGGAATCATCTCCCAATGAGCAATTGGCAAACAGCACAGGCTTTACAAGATTTAATTATGCCTAATTGTGTCTGTTTCAGTGTGGACCTATCAATCAGCCTGAGCTGTGTTCAGTCTCTTATGCATATTTAAACAAATGGAATCTTGATTCTTTGATAATGACAAGAGGATGGGAGGAGAAAGAAAAAGAATTTGCGCTTATATAAGACGCTGCAGCCTCTGTGCTACGTTTCTAGGCGGTCCCAGCTTTTTTATGGTGAATGCACTATTGATGTTGTGTTTGATCACTCGCTGCCATCGCTACAATTGTGTGTGTGATGCAACCAGCAAGAAAGCACACAGCGTTCTGGCCCCGAGGCTTAAAGAGCGGCGCACCACTGACAACAAAACGTTGCGGCGTCTGACCTCCACACTGTTATCGGCAAACCTGTCTCACATCCTCTGCTCTCGGTGCACCTCTGTGCCATCTGCGGCTGCCTGTGAACTATGACGTCCCCCCCTGGACTGAGCCCTGACCACAGGGTTGTTGCCACCTCCTTTCACCCCTGCAAGTGTTCCTCTAAAGGGCTTCAGCTGCTTTTATTCAATTCACTTCAATTGAGAAGCTTTATTGGCATGAATGTCAGGTGAACAATACTACCAAAGCACCAAGGATGATGCAATCCAATCTCCCCTACATGCGTGTGCCAGTTTGGGGTACAGTGACCCTTCAGTGATATTAAATCCTGCAGGATTCTCCAGTAATATTTCCATCAGCCCTAGAAATGCACAAAACCTAAAAAACAATAAAAACTCTTTTTCCACATTTAAACTTCACCAGGGGTCACATGACCAGTTCACTGCAAATCAGTGCTCCGAAACCACGGAAACAAAAAATGCCTTCGTCCATCGTCCTCAGAGTGGAGTCTCACAGGGGAAGATTTTAGAAGAAGTAGGGATGTCGTGAAACTAACCTTTAAGAGAATTACAGTTCATTCCCCAAACATGCCTTCAATCAAAACACCGGCAAGTGTGTAACGTAACATGTCATCTACAAGCGGCAAATTCTACTTGTTGCACTGACTCGATATGCTAATGAGTGAGTGAGTTATGAGTATATTTTCATAGCAACTCGTTCGCTTCTTTGTTTCGTTTTGCAATGCATGAAAAGTGTTTGGCTTTTGATGCTTTCCGCTTCTCATCGGTTTAAATGTTAGATATTTCTTCCTAACTTTTGTTTTCAGTCAGCGCCGAATCTCTCAGTGGAACGGTAAGATGGTTTCTTATGGTTTGTTTTTGCCCCCTGCGAGCACGTCTCACTTTATTACACCCTCCGTAAACCAACAAACAATTAGAGACATGCAGGCGGCTCAGCTCCCCATCAACCCCGTTTAATTGTACTCAACAAAGTGTGTTTGAAGACAAAATGAATTGTAGGGGTTTTTTTTGTGAAATGTGCCCTCCCACAGCATTGTGCCTCGATCTCCTGAATATTAAAAATCATCTAATTTCAGCCTGTATCACGCCTTTGGTGGCACCAAACGAAATGTTCTGCTTCTATTACAACAGCTCTGGACCTCGGAGCAGCTCCCTCATTCTGATCACGGCACCGAAGCATCCTGTCACATTTCAGGTTAGAAAAAGAGAACTTATGCAGCCACTATTTTCATGTTTCATATGTTGGGGTTGGAGGGAAAGGGGGGAGGGGGGTCTGCTACAGAAACTGATGGCCATTGTGATATTTCAAAAGGTTACACTGCATCTTGCTCAGCGATTGTTTTCCACAGATTTATATTTGTTTAAAGGGGGGGTTGTGGTTGTCAGCGATAACAAATGCACTGACAAATCACTGGGCAGCGTGCCATTTGGAATTCATTTAGCAAGACAAGGAAGAGATAAAGGCGCCACCCCGACTGTCTGCGAGCGACACTCCTTAAATCAGGGAGCAGCGTGGATGAATTACACTGCTGTGGAAGTCTCTCTTCTGAAGGACAAAAGCAGTCTGTCTATTTACAAGCAGCTGGCCTGCAGCATAGGTCAACGCTCGCTCCTCCTCTCGCTGTCCTTTTGGAAATGTTATACTCGGCCAAGCTACAGGGGAGTGATGAAAGACATGATACCAATTCCGCGTGTCACTTTAGTTGCCTGAAGACCGTCGTTCATCCATTTTCTCACTTATTACAGATCAGATCAGGAAGTGGTTTGTTTAGGAGTCCAGTCTAAGTGATGGATACCTGTTAGAAATCAAATCAAGACACAGCTGGAGCTCGTTTTCTACTTCTGTCAGTGCAGTATTTATATGAAACTAATGCGTCGTGTCAACGTTTTCAACTGTCTATGGATCCATCCTAAATCCTATTAAAGGATGAGACATATTCAAATGTATTTATTTGCAGTTGCGAAGCTGTTTTTCTGAAGAAATAACACAAAGAGATAAAAGACAAAAGATTGCTCTTTTTTCCATTTATATATAAAGGAGAAAATAAATGGCTCTTTTTGACACTCAGCTCAATGTGAGCAGCAAATGTGTTTCATAACATGAAAAAAACAAGCTGCCATGTGCAAATTGAAATATATCAGGGGCCAAGAAAAGCTCATCACGTCAGGTTCATTGCACACAGATCCAGCTTGGACTTGTCTGCCCAATGGGCAATTTTGAGTGTGATCGGGAAAACCCTCGCGTAGCTGCGGAAAAACATCCTTTGTCAGTTTTGTCCGAGCCAAATGATCTGTAATGAATGAAGTGATTTCAATCAGGGCTGTTGAATCATGAGTAAAATTTGTGTTTGACGCTCTGGTTGAAATTGACCAGACAAGATTTGATTAAAGTTATCTCGACCTGCAGGATTTGGCGGCAATCCGTAAAAATGTGACAGAGTTTTCAACCTGAGTGGCTCCGAGTCCGGTTCAGTTCCAGACATTAGTTCACTTCGATGACACGGCTTTCTGGTTTGGTTGATGAACATCTCTCAGGGGAAACGATGAGATGTGAATTGTGGTGGTTTTCTCTTGATTGCTGCTGATTGGTGTTTTGTTGATTGGTCAAGTGTTTTCTTTGGGGAACAACACCAGTCTAGATTTGAAGCACTGATTCAGAGGTCTTTCTGAACAATTTGTCGAGTTCCAAAAACAAAAGAAATATCATTAAAACTGTAAAGTAAACATCAGACCATCTGCACCAGATCGATGCCGGACATATTAATGCCATTTTTTGTAACGTTTCCTGTCAGAGCTTTTATTTTGGTACCCTTGTTTTAGTTCTGTTTCCTGCTTTGTGGGTGGGGCGCAGCTGTGCTGGGTTGCTGATGATGATCAGCTGCAACCACTTCTCATCAGCGGCAGTATATCAGGCCTGGCCTTCCACTTCCCTGTTGCTAGAACGTTTTGTTTGAGCCCATTCCCAGAGTTTCCTGCCGCATGTCTCGAGATTGCTTCGTGCCCTTGCCAGAGATCCTACTTCTACTAGCGCTTTTGTTTATTATCTTGTTCCTAGAGTCTTCTAGCCATTTTTGGTTTCTCGTTTTGTTATCTCTCCTAGCTCGGCTAGTGACTTTGTTTTGTCATTTTTGAACTACAGCTCACCTAGAAGTTCCAGCGCTTTTTGTTCTCTTTTCTTTTTTTTTTTTTTGCTCCTAGAAGATACTCAGCCGCTGCTGCCACATCCAGTTCCTGTGTTGTGTTGCTGCTTTGTGAATAAACTTAATTCAGTACAACTGTTGAGTGTCCAGCTTCCACTTGTGGGTCCAGACTCTGTTGATTTATATAACAATTTTTGGTGGAAATAAATAAACAAACTAATCAGCATTTAAATCAATAAACACAGTAAATAAATAAAACTTCCACTCACTGTATCAGTTTGCAGTGTTTTAGGACTTTTCTGCTCTTTTACATTCTGCCATACATCATACTTTGTGGTGAGGATAAAAAGCTCATATTACAACCAACATATCACATGACAGAGGATGCTTGTCTTGCCCTATTCAGTCCTGCAGCAAGTGAAATGTAGTCAGACATATTTACTACTGTAACGCTGATAGCGCTCCTGACTACGCCCGTTTGAGGAGTGGAACTCCAGATGAAATATGTAGATTGTCATTCTCGGTGGTATTCAGTTCCATAGGCAGACGATCTGAGAAGCAGCGAACGAGCTAACACAGACGTGACTGATCCATATTTCTCTCCACTGTGTGTCTATATTATGCATGCAGAGTCCAATATTTAACCATGCCAAGAAAAAAAGCTGAAACGTGCTGAGATATGCAAAAACTGCTGAGCAGCTTGTAATATTTTCAGTATGATTTATTTAAACAGAGGAAAGACACGATGGGGCAGAAACTGTGGTTTTCTTTTATGCAAAAGAAGTGTATGGCAGCGTAGGGGAGCTTTTTTCGAATCTTTCATCATTTCCCCACCACTTCTGTCGTCAGTGGACTGAGCAGGCTGTAATGTATTATTCAAAGTCACCTCACCTTTCGAAAAGCTGATTCAGTTTGACACAGTTGTGCTATCAGTAATGCAGTTTTGTCAATACATCTCTGAAGTCGGCGACAACCGATTCTGATTTTGTCTCGAGAGATTTTTTTTTTTTTTTTTTTTTTGGTGCTGTTGACAAATGCTGGCACGTTTCCATAAATGAAGTGTTCAATTTGCTCAGGAGCAACCTCGTTATTTATGTCAGATGAGAAAAAAAAATCTTTAATTTTATCCAATAAAAGGATCGATTGAGGTCACCGAGTACTTGGCATAGGCTGCCAGCTTGAGAAAACATTATTTGGCAGTAAGCTCTTAAAGGATAAGGCCGGCATTATAATGTACTTTTTATTCACGCCTCACTAAAAGAAAGAAAAGCCCAATGAGGTCTCTCAGTGCCTTTTGACTTCTCTATTTTGTCTGCGCCCCAAATCCTGAGTTCTGCTACAGAAGTGCATCAAATACATATTTCCATTTTTGGAGGAAGAAAAGTCATTTCCTAAAATAACTGGTCAGTGGAGTTTTCGCCACTTTCTCCAGAGCAGGTAGTATTTGTGGGGGGGCTGTTGTCACCTGTGAATTAACATTCATGACTCCGAAGCAAAACTGCTTCAACGCCGTTCATTACAGTGATGAACTGAATTTGTTTTTGGTCTCAAACGGAGAAGAATACTTTTTAGCAGCGTTTGCTCTCACCGTCAATACCTGTGAGTGAGAGATTTGTTCTGGGCTTTGTTATTTGTAATTTGTAAGTGTCACCAGTTTCATCCTTCATCAGCTGAAGAACTCATGTGCTCTCCCAGACAAACAAAAGCAAAGCCATTAAAAAGGGGAACCAGACAAAATATGATGCAGCACCTACATGAGACATGGGAACTTGAGCCAAATGAAAAACGTTTTCTATTCATGGCAGCAGCATCGTCCTTGTGTGAATATGAATATCATTAGAATTAGGTCAGTTTATATCAACAGGCTCTTTGAAGGTCACTCTGAGTATAGGACAGGGAGAGAGCGCCCGGCTTTATTTCCTCAAATGACTGGCAGATACAGTACAATGCTTCATTGCGCTCAGAAGACTTTACTCTGAGCTCAAGCATGTGGCCTTGATTTAGGTGAATGATCGCATCCCATTTATATTCAAGCAATCAGCCTTCTCTCACAGAGACACATGCACACACACAGACTCTCCCTGCATTTTCTCACACTCTTTCTCTCTCGTTCCTCTGCTCGCTCAGCCAGCAGTGCTCATTACGCAGCTGAGACGAGCGAGAGAGAGGAAAGCCGAGTCGGAGAGAGACCCCAGACACGGGGGAGATCTACTCCCCCCACCACGCTGTTCACCACTTCACGCCAGCAGTCGGGGGGAGTCAGTGATCCTGGCAGCAGCTGCATAGCGCTGGCTCACCTTGTTCCCTCTCCACTCTGCCAAGGAGGACAGACCTCAAGACCACCACCACCACCACCTTCCCCCTGAAACCCCATGAAGGGTGGACCAGGTGCTGAGTGTGAGTCCGCAGGTAGGAAGAAAGAGTGTGGACAACTGATGGATGTAGGATGCTGCAGATATCGGGAGGCTTCGTCAGCTTTATGGAAATTTTGTACAAACTTGTATGAATCTGCTTTTTTTTTTTTTTTTTCTTAGATTAACAAACAATCACATCAGGCGCTCGCTGACGCTGGACTCCTGGTGATTTTTAACACCTTTGGCAGTAAACCAAACAAAAAATGTGATACATTGTGATACGAACTACATTCAGACAAACATCAGCAGCTAACAATGTCGGCGGGCTGCAGGGTGTCTGCCGTTATGGTAACGAAAAAACGGTCAATCAACTCGGCCCCGTCATCAACGTGTTGTCCAACAGGTGCGTTAGCTTTTGTACACAGGCCTGCGTTTTATTCATCAAGTACACACAAATACAACAAAATGAATGCTGACTGTTCATTAGCATCACTATTGCGTCCATGATGCAGCATTAGCATCGTGTTCTCTTTTTTCGGATATGCACTGTGGAAAGAGGCTGTTAAAGGAGTTTAGTGTGTGACTGAAAGGTCATGTGTTGGTTTTGCTCCAGTTGAATGAGTGTAAACTGGAACGCTTGTGACAGCGTGTGTGTTAGCGTAGGAAACGTTTAGCGTCTTTGTTATGACTGTTTTGGTAAGTGACAGTATTTTAAGATCATGTCCGCTCATTTTCCTTTTTCTGAAAGAGTTTTATGTCACTTCATGTAGTGTTTGTTGTACATCTATTTGCTTGATTTATTCTAGATTTTTTTTATAGTATTAAATATTAACTTTAGATTACGTAACTCTAAAAGAAAATGAAATGGACAAAGTTGAGTTTGTTACAGAAGCTTTGGAACTTTGGTCCTCGCTCCGTCACCATCAGTTTATCCGTTCTCTCTAATTCTCATATAGAATTACGCTTCTAATTCAACTCTACAAGTCCAATATCGTCTCGGCATTGAAACCAAAACAACATCCAAACCATTCTGAAACAAAGCCATGATGCAGAGCAGCTGTGTTACTGTGGTCATTTAATAATCATTGGAGCCAAGTGAGAAAATATTCTCATTTTTCGCCGCTGCACACAAACACATAACAGGAGACAAAGGAGAGATCATGTTCCAGCACGCTTAGATGCATCACAACACTTGTTTGCTTCCATCCCTGCTGTATTGAGTTGTATCCTACGGGGCAATTGTTCATGAGCAGCGTGGTAGGAAGTTTCAAGTGTTAGAATCACGTGCTGCATGTACACGTGATCTAGTTTTAGTTTCCGAGCAGGTGGCATTTTAGCAAGAGGAAGGAGAGTCTGTGTGTCACTGACGCTGTGCTGCAGAATCAAATAAAAGTCAGTCCTGGAACTGTTACTACACATTGGTAGAATTTGATAGCAGTAGGAACAGGACCTTTTTTATTTTCTGTGTGTGTGTGTGTGTGTGTGTGTGTCGTCTTTTCTGACAAAACTCGCTTCACTTCCTTCAGCTGTCTGTCACAATACTCACTTCACTCACATACAGGGAGCTGTCAGTGTGAAGGATTGTACTAACAGCTTAATTGACTATTGCTTTGTTTACCGTGCTGATAACAGACGTTATTTTGTGTATGTGAATAAAGCCGGGGATCATCAAGAAAATGTATCATGCAACATAAAATGAGACATTGAGATGATGATTCTTCTGCTCGTAGCTGCACTGATATAACTTACATCATGTCAGATAGGATGATGGCTGCAATATGTGATACAAACCATCTCCATCAATTATACAGGTACGGGGGGGTTGACAGAAGAAGACAAGGCTTGCAAGCTTCAAGTCGCCTCGGGGTCTTAACTAACCATCAATCTGCTTGTCCGCACTGACAAACCAACACAAACACAACGACCCATACCTGAAAAGAGAAACAGCGCCGTTAATAATAAATGACTGACATCCTAAATGAACAATGACTCAATGCGGCGAATTCCTTTTTCCTGCAGAAACTGCGACTCCGGCTCTGGCAAAATCGACATGATGTGAGAAAAGGAAGGAGAAGAAGAGGAACATGTTGTTGACAAAGCTTGAGCTGGCTTTACCCATTTAATTTAACGCTCAATAGGGAGACGGTGCGGTCGTCTGTTGTTGCCAAACTAGATTAAAATCAGCTCCGATAGATAGCAGTCGGTTTCAGTGAGCGGACGTGATCGTGTTACCTGAGTCGTTGATTTTGATTCTCTTTGCTTTGGATGGCCGCCGTCAGTAAGTGCAAGTGTACCAAATGAAAGATACCGTGTGGATTGATCACATGTTGCACGTCCAACAGTCCGTTTCACACGTGCAAAGTCAAGCCCATCATGCTGGGAGGCGACGCACCAAAAGATGTATAGAAAAAACATATATGTTTCGGCCCCTGAAGCGTTCCAGCTGTGGCTCGTGCAGGCATGCTCGAGATGCCAGGACCCCCACAGAGGACAGATGGGAGAAAATGACACCTCCTGGTAACACTGTAACTCATGTCACAGGATGTCAATAACACAATACCACAGTCTGAAGGCACACTGATGAGCCGAGCAGAAATTAGTTTTTCTCACTTCTAACAACCTGCAGCACTGTTACTTTGCACAACTTGACAACAAAGCGTTACCTAACCCTAACCACCGACACACACGCACATTCAGGAGCCTTCTTACATGGAAATAAGACTCATTTTGGGAATTCATGTGTGTGTTATCCTTTTGGCCCTGGAAAGTTCATGTGGGGTTTTGGAAAAACTTTCCTCCAAAGCTTCAAAACCAGAGTGCTGAAACTCTAATCTGCATCGTCACATCGATGTACAGCCCCGAGCTGCTCCATTAACTATGATAACAGGGAGGAATGAACTCTTTTCTCTTGTTTCTGTCTGCGGCAGACAGCACTCACTGTTCACTAATACGGGCTGAACTCTCCTCGAGCAACAAGATGACATATTTCAAACCTCCATGCAGCGGTTCTCCTCTTTGTATTTCCATAACCTCCAAGGCTTTAACGCTTTCACAACAGGATTTTGTTATTTTTAAGCATGAGGCTTAGATTTCCGAGGAGGAAAAAGAAAACTAAATGAAAATAAAAATTTGAGGTCATGCTTGTTTTTTTTGAGTGTGATTTTGTTTTTTTTTAATGAGCGTGATTCAAAGGAAACTTTCCTACCCAGTGAGCTTCACCAGCAGCTTCCACAAGAAAATCTCATCTTTATTGAAATTTTCTGTCCCAACGACTCCTTGGAGAGAATGACTCAGCAGTGCTGCAGCCTTTTTCTCAAATCTCTCCCCATATCTCTGGGCTACCACCAGTCCATAGGCAGTCGGCATTAGTCAAAAGCAGCTATTCATTTACCAGGGAGAATTTACCATTTTAATATTAATTGCGTCAGGAACCAGAATCCTCTGTCTTCAAACAGGGCAACCAGTTTAAACATGCTTTTTGTGTCTGGTTTCATTCTTTCCTCTCTCTAGCTCTGCCTCTTTTTCCATCCTTCTGCTTTATCTCTTCATTCCTTATTTTTGCTGTTTCCTCCTGCTCAAACCAGCTATTTCTTTCACCACCCCCCCCCCCCCCCCCCCCCGCTGACTCCTTGTCTCTCTTTCTTCCCTTATCTTTCTCTGTGTCGACCACGATTCCTTTACCTCTGCCTCTCCAGTCCCCCCCCCCCCGATCCCTCCCTCTTTTAGTCTTAAACAAAAACCCTTCCTCCCATCTTATCTCCAGCCTCCATGTAGCGACGCCAACCATGACTGAAAAACAGCGAGGACTTGCATGTCCTTGGCTGGTTGCCACCTTCTCTCCCTTTCTCACTCCCCGATGGCTTCAACAGGGCGCGGGACAATTTGTATAGAAAGAGACAAGTCGCTTTTTAAGTGACCTGAGGACGGATTACCAAAAAGAAAAATATAAATATTTTAAGTTTCGAATTCTTTAAAATGGTATTAAAACTTTATATGAAAGATGCTCAGAGCAACTCATTATTATTGCAAGAAAAGGTTTAAATCCAAAACTCAGAGAATAAGCACAGCTCTGCAGTGCTTTGCGTTAAATATAAATGGAAGTGTGCATGCTAATACAGCTGAAGTGTTTGGTCATAAAACCAAAGGATTTGACGCAAATCTTAGACCTAATGATGAAAAGCCAATGGGAATTCATGCCCATCGTGGAAAACCACCCAATAGATGTTGAGAACATCAACTTTTGTCTTCGTTGTCGGTGCAAGAGAAAAAAAGGATTCATCTTCAGAGAAAAGCACAAAATGTCACAGAGAAATATTTTGACCCATCTTTGGACACAACTGGCAGGCTGGTGGAAGCAAATTAAAGGTCCCGCGTGTTACATTTTCATTGAAAGCTTTATTTGTGATTTGACATCTCTTTGCTCCGATCGGTCAGTCAACGTAGAAATAAGCAGAGCAAAAGTTCTGGTGTACTTATTCTGTATAACTATAATAAAGGAAAGCTGCCGTGTGCATGTTTTTGAGTCCTGCCGGCTCAGCGGTGGAATGGCTGTTTAATGTTCTGCGGTTAATAAAGTTAAAATAACAATAAAAATGGTTGACTGAGAGTTGTTAAAATTATAGACCTCATGATGGCTCGCTTTAAGGCCCAGTGTCTGAATATCATTCAGATGCATTTCTGTTGTTGTGAAGCGTTTTGATACTTTCACTGATTTTTTTTATTTTTTTTATAGCACCTCTAATTTATGCATCATTCAGACCTCAAACCCAAATCACCTTTAAATGCCCTCACATTTAGACTGTAGAACTGGATGTGGTGCACTTGAATGAGTCTCAGAGCAGAAACTCATTAGGATTGACATACTTCTTATTTTAGGATTTTTCCTCCAAATCAACCAGTTAGACGTAACTGTAAGCTTTTAAGAAATTCACCTTAAAAATAAGATTAAACCCTGAGGACTAAAAGCTAACACAAAGCCTCTTAGCTCTGACGGTGGCTCCTAAGGTAGAAAACCTGTTAATAGCAGGTTGGAGGATTCTTACGGAGCTTTACATTTTTTAAGCAAATTCCTTCAGGAGAGAAGAAACGAGAAATGTCATTTTACCAAGTCACTAACAGTCTTATCTTGTCGTGAATTTCATTTCAGCCTCAGAATCCTCCGATCCCTGCAAAATGCAAGCCAGCAAACCCAAATTAACGGATACATGGAGCAGGCAAGCTGTTGTGTGTTTTCATCGTTGCTAGTGCGCTTTTTATTTAACAACCCCGTCTATGTAGTCCTTTCACCACGGGCTAGAACCATGTTCACTACATGCCTAATTCATATTTAATCGCTCTAAATATTTGATAAAGATGGATTTTCATTTGTGAGACAGTCACAAAGCCTCAATTCACTATAGTCTAAATTGAGTTATTTTGGAGTCCTGTGAGCAATCGTGAATGACTGAAGGAGACAAGCTGTGATTTCTTGATCAACCAACAGCAGAGACTGAGAAAGAACAAAATACCTCCTCACTTGGATAAAGGTTTTTGTCTCTGAGGCTCTCTTAGATCTTCCTAAATCACTCCTGTGCAGAGACACCTTGCCAGGCAATGTTTCAAGCCCACTGCAGGTATTTCTGTAGTGTTTGTGGAAAAAAAAGCATCAACATATTCATAATAGGTAGAAACATTTCTCATGTTGTGTGTCATGAATCAACATACATGCCCTGAAGATCCAGGGCGAGCCGTGATGATCGATAAATGTGTTTACCATGGAGTGACTCATGAATTTAACATGGATATAAAGTCTCTTTCCAAAGTCAATATGTCGTCATGAATAATTCTTTGCCTGAGAAATCTCCCTCACAAACCAAAAAAGTGGAGAGAGAAAACTGAATCATTATCACAGTGGACTCCGGGAACATACTGGATTATATACTGACAGATATGGTTTTAGAGAATCACGCCTGTTGGTTATTGGTGAAATAATGCAGTCTGCAGAAGCTGCCTATCAGTGCTGCGACGCAAGGCAAACAAATGTGTCTGACTCTGCAGTACTGGGTACTGCAACACACGGCCAGTACCTTTTCCTGTGTGTTTGTATCCGAACATAATTATGACACCCACGCGGTGACATTATTGTAACCCGGCTTTCTATTCTACCCAAACATTGTGTGTCTCACCATAATAAATAATAAACAAAACTGGGAGAAAAAAGAAAGAGGGGGAGAGAGAGAGAGACATCGAAAAGCCAAACCGTATTTGCACTGGAAATGATGAATAATTGAATCTGGGAGGCATACACACAGATGCAGGCACAGACGTACACACATTCACGTGCACACTTGCTCCGTGGACACACATATGGGGAAAATGGTCCGCTGGGTCTCCAGTGCCATCTAGAGTTGGTTTGCAGAAATATGCATTTAAAAAAATGCTAATATTAGGATTGGGATTTTAGAAGTTTTTGGATTTATGGCGGCTCAAAACGACAAAGAAATTAGATTGGGGGTTTGAACGCTTTTAAAAAGTTTGTGTTTTTTACTCGCCGCTGTTCAAAGTCATGCTTTTGCAGCGAGCAATTGCATGAGTGCTCGTTGCCATTAAGCAACGAGCACTCACATGAAAGCTGAGTGCGGTTACCAGCTGCCTCCGTGCCTCCAAATCAATGAGGCTGCAGCTTTTCGTGACCCTGAAAAGAAAAAGGCAGATGGAGAAAACGAAACGGTTACATAGCTCTTCTGCAGCAGATGTGATAAAAGGGAGAGCTCGAGCTTAACAGCGGCCCGGCGAGCGCTAAGAGGTGAAGGCTGAGGGGCCACCATGTTGTGGCCCCCCGTCCCTGGCAGCCGTGTGGGCTCCCATATGTTTCTCTGCAATAATGGGTAGATATGTCATTCTTCCGGCTGGCCGCTCCTCACAAAGAACGAAGCCATGCATGAAGTTTTATCAGCTTGTCAACACCAGCAGTGTGATTATCCCTCCGTGCATTGGTGGTGCTACATGGTTCGACTTTTCCTGCATTTGGAGGATTTTAACAGCTTCCACTACGGCATCAGCTGACACTGAGTGTACTGGGGTTCTCTACACTGTCAGCACAGAAGCTGTTTCCTTTCTCTGGTATTTATTTGTCTCATCAAAAGGCATTTTGCCTGGCTGCTATATGCCCAATTTTTCTTGCATGTACTGCTTTAAAACTGTACTGTTTGTTTTTACCAAATATTCACTGCCTAGAGGTGCAAACGATAAAACAGTAATGTTGTGACTTCATTCTTAAATGTATCTGCTGATGCCCTAAATTTGAGGTTCTCCATTTTAAGGGGAAACATTGTGCTTTTAAATCCTCTATATTTATTCATTGGTTACAGTTGTAATACAAAAACATGTTAGCATAGCTGATTTGACTACCCGACAGTCGAGAAATGTGTATTGTCTTTACCTCAACCATGTGAAACATGAACATGCTGTTTGCATTTGAAATTCTTCTGCAGTGACAGCGACTCAGCCTGATGCAACATTAGCATCAACTAATGCTGTTTACTTACCAGGCAAGAAGGGTTGTCTTAATGAGTGGAAAGCACCACGTCTTTTCCTCTACTGAAGGTAGCATGCCGACCAGCTTGCCCCGGCCCCCCGGAGGAGCATATTATAACCTCCACCAGTTGGCTTGTCTCATTTTGAAGCCTCAAGTTTAGACGTCGCCATCTTGGTAAAACCAGAATGAACAGGAGGTGGAGCTGACAGGTCGCTGCTGCCGATCAACGGGAAGCCACGCCCCAATCCCTGCCCTGCTTCATGGTCTACTTTCTGTTCAACAGAACCACGGTTTAAAAAAAATGAACATGCCGTCGTACTGAGGAAAACTCAATACTGAGGCCATAAATTTGTTGGAGAAGCATTCACTAAAGGTAAAGTGAGTCAAGTAAAATCGAGGTAATAATCAAGCGAGAAGCAGGGCCAGTTTCACATGGACTGCTACTGCACTCGGAGTTTCCTCCCCTGTTATTAGTCATTGGAAATAATGTAGGTTGAAGGCACCTCTGCGTCGGCTTCACTTTTCGGCCCCGGATCGTACATCGACTTTTTGTATACAGCGTAGGATTGTATGTGCAGTAATGACTGAAACTTCCCACCGCCTTCTCCTGTAGGGAAACACTTAAAAAACAACCCTTTCAATGACACTTGACTGAATAAAATATGTTCCTGAATGCAGTTTTTTTTTTCGTGCAGTGGGGTCTTTTACGTTGTGGTACATACAATTTGAACTATTTCATCTCGCTGCTCATATTCAAAAAAAGGAGCACAAGCAGGCATATGAGTCTCAGCACCTTTGAAAAGCACCCATCCTATCTGACAGTGGTTTTATTTCCCCCTATGGCCCTGGCACAGGAACACACAACATAAGCAGCTGTTGTTCTTTCCACCGCTATAGATGTTAATGTCGTGGTTCCCATCGGCAGCACTTCAGATGCCATCGGCACAACCTGTGCTCACGACGTGGCACCACTCCAGCAACTTTCCAAGCTCTTGCTATACAGTGTCTCTGCCTGCAATCCCAGGTCGAGGTCATTTCTTTTCCCCCTCGCAGGAGATCGACTGCTCCGGGGAAACAGTAGAAAAAGGTACAGCAGGGTGATTAAGTTAGTTTAAAAAAAAAAAAATCACTGATGCTGTGCTCTGGACGTCCTCCTCTATCTTTTGATGCTTTTCTTGCACATTAGACTTGCAACTGTGAAGGAAGACCCAATACTGAGAGGCAAAGTGGTGGGAAAGGAAACTTTTAATTGGCTACACGGAGCACAGCTGTGTTTCGTTGCCCCCCCCCCCCCCCCCCCCACCACCACCACCATCCTCCTAAATTCCATTTATAAGAAGTCCAGCAGCACTGGAATAGGGAGGCAGCACCTGAAAGTAACACTTACAGCAAATACTGGTGGCAGGGTTTAGAGTAAAACGGTCACCTTCCAGAGTCATCCATTCAATTTCCTGTATCAGCTGCTAAGCGACACAGTACTGGGGGGGGGGGGCAGTTATTCACATTAGAAGCTATCATATTAATGAAAATGACAGCAGCTCTCTGAATGTTTGAAAGAGGCTGCGTCTGACCCAAAAATATCTGCACAGGCAGCAATTCAGTGTTACACTAACTTTGATATGTTTATTCATTCTCCATGACTCCAGAGGAAGGGGGGGGGGGGGGGGGGGGGGGGGGGGGGGGGGGGGGGGGGGGGGGGGGCGCTGATTGGAAACCATGTTTCCAATCAGCGTCAGTGTTGACTCATTTCACAAATCATATTCAAATGAGATTGATGTGCTTCCCCACCCCCCTGCCTAGTTGAGTGTAAACTGGAGCTGACAGTCTCCGAGAAGGATTGCAGTATCGTCACCCCCCCCCCCCCCCCCCCCCCCTGCTGAACTGAATGGTATCAGAGTTCCTAACAATAGGCTCATGAATACCGAAGTAGTATTTTTTTTCTCTGCCTGCACTGATTCTATTCACTGTCATGAAAGAAAAGAAATCCACTTGAAATCGGGACCTTTTAGATCATTTACACGCGAGCTCGGCCCAGTAATTGTGAGTGAAATATGACACGGCAATTTAATTACTGCTTCACAATTGTCTCGCCTCACAGCATAAATATTGATTCAGGCTTTTTCTCCCTTCAGATTCCCTTCCACTATCCTCTTTCACTCCTTCCTTTGCCTTTCTCATCCCTTCTCTCATCTCACTTCACCAGCTTCCCAGTTTGTCCGTTCCTTATTATGCAAGCCATCAGTGATGCATGTCATGTTGTCAGGCGAAGACGGGCAAAGGAGCAAAGAGCAGGAGGTTCAGCCGTGGGTGCTCCTCTGCGGCCGTGTGATGATGTGCATGCCTGCACTCACAGCTTTACAGCCCCTGAAATTACTCACAATTTCCATAGCAAAAGGCTTTATAGTAGGAACACAAGTTCCCTGAGGGGACAGCAGCCACGCGTTTACAGCGCAGGACAGCGCAGGGAGAGGGAACATAGGCGGCGCGAACACAAGCACAGAGGAGAGGTGGGAGGGGTAAATTCCCCCTCTGCTTCTCCCATGTGGACTTCTATAAACTCTTCGGCCTAGTCGCTTCTTGAGTATGTGACGGGTCGGCCTCGAGGTAAAGCTCAGCTCTCAGTGGGACGGATACCGGCCCAGAGGTGCGGCCCTGACTGTGAATTCGTTAGCTGTGTTGTGGATGTCTGCCCGGTCGTGGCAGGAGAAAGAAGTCCAAATGTCTGTTAAGTCAAACATAAAGGAGCTTTAATGAATAAAACACATTGAGCTATAGATGCCCCTTTTAGGCATTTGAATGGAGAAGATCAGAGAGCTTTTCTGAGTCAAAAGGAAAAAAACATGAGCATCCATAAAAGCACAGGCCATTTTGTAAACAACAGATCCTTCTTCACATGGACTAAGTGTTTCTTGTGTTTTCACAGAGCTCTTAACAGGCTGAATTTCTAACAGGGGTGTCTAAACAAGACATGGAGAATTGAATCCTTGTCGGAGGGTCATCCATGAAGAAGCGAAGCATCAACAGCCTCCTAACAGCTCTCCTTGTCTCATTCAAATCCAAAATTTTTCACAGGTCACACTGAAGATGTGAACTTTTTAATGAGTCCAGCTCAAAATGCAGCAGGCCCTTCAGACATTTAAGAAAATGGACCAGTCAAAGTGTTTGTGTGCCATATCTGCCTCGCGCGCACACACACACACACACACACAACAACAGTGTGTGTGGGCTATTAGGGCGCCTGCCTTTTAGAAAGCCTGCACTTCAACCCACTCGCTCGCTTCTCGCAGGGTCAGGCAGACATCCATTTCCTAATGGCTCACCCATGTGAATCAATCGCAGCATAGCTTAAGAAATGGTGACAAAGCTTCCAGGTTGACGCATCATTAACACCATGTAGGCAGGGGCCAAAGGGAAGGCGGAGGCTTGACCCACCGACAGATTAATCCACCAAACAATGGAGCTCACGTCAGGTGTTCAGGTAGAATGCCGCTGTAAACACCAACACCAAAGGGCAGGCAAATTTATAGAACTAAAAGCTTGTGGGAATGTGAAAGTGTCAGGAATGTAAGAAGTCGAGAGAAAAAGGGTGGAAGGGAAGCAGATGTTTTGTGGCTGTGATTAATCATTTCAATCTGCAGAGCTCTGCGATGAGTATGCGACAGCTGCAGACTCCGGTTTTTGTCTTCGTGACAGCATCCAAGGTCTCACGTTGAAAAACGACTGCAGATGATTTTTGAATTTGTCTCCTCAGATCTGTAATTAATGTACAAGAAACAGAGATCAGAACTTTTAGGAGGCCAATCTGATCGAACCCAGCGGCCCTTTCAGTCGCAGACACTACCCGTTACAGAAATACGTGATGTTCCGATTTTTGGATGGACAGAAAAGATTTCTAGCTCACAACAAAACAGACCAACTCATTAGAGACCCCAACTATCCCTTTAAGGGGGCAATAAGTATGGTTTTTACTGCCCCATAGCACAAAACAACCATAATATATCTACAGAGGGTTGATAGGGTTATGCTTTAAAAACTCATTTTCTACCTCGTACTCTGTTTGAGAGCAAAAAGTTAAAACTCCCAAAAGTCTACTAGGCCAGCGTTTTAAGACACAAACATCCTAAGGTTTATTTCTCTCAAGGCGAAACTGTCAATGACAAAGAACGATTTATATTAGACACTGACGCAGTCTTTTTTGCTAAATGATGGGAGTACTTTGATGCTAAATGCTAAATCGCTTTAGCATTTTGATATGTTATGTGATGTTTCTGTGGGATTACATATCTCTGAAGGGAAAACGTCACTTAGTTGTTTCTCTCTTTTCCAGCTGACTGCCCCTGGAGGCAGATATCAGTCGACGATGAGGTTCCTATTACTCGTCTCCAGGGGGGCATTTAAGTCATTGAGCAGGGAGCTGCACCTTTAAGTTCTTAAGCATCTTTTGGGGACAGATGAAATTCACATTTTAGAGCAGAGTCACATTTCCTCCCTCGGATTCGACCCTTTGGAGTGTCTCCTGAGATAAAATCCCCGTGGCATCAGGTGAACTGGTTGTCATGGTCACAGTAATAATAAGCATGTTGACCATTGCACACCGCCCTTCATCACTATGGTTACCGTGATGAACCAGCAGTCAAGGTTGGTTCAGTGTTTCTGCCCAAAAACTACTTGGTTAAGGTTTTAGAAAAGATGGTGATTTTTGAAAAAAAATAAGTACCTCCTCAAACTGCTCCTGCTTTCTGTCACACGGGAATCAAACGCTGCTCTCCTGTGTCATATTCTTGTGCTTTGTTGATCAGCCTGTCTGACCAAACCTCCTCCTGGTGTGGACTTTGTCGCTCTAAGCCATCCGGCATGAGCAGCACCTTAAAGTTCTTCAGAGTCCTTTTGGGCTCTGATGAAGTCCATGTTAAGAACACAGAACATAAATGGAGGCTTTGACATTTTTTTTAACCCTCTGATTAACTGCACTTTGGTTGCCATGGTCACAATAATAAGCAGGCGGTCCGGACTGTACCTACCTACCTTCATCACCATGGTTACTAAATAATGGTGAGGTTTCAGGAAAGATTGTGTTTTAAGTAAAATTACCAGCCACGATTTTTGCTGTCATGGTCTCAAAATTTAAACATCTACTGCTAATTTAACGCCACATCCACTCCAACCTCCTCCTCATGCTGACTTTGCTGCTGAACAACTCCATCACCAAACCTTTCCATTAACTGCTAAATCCGCTGGATGTCCCTGAGCCACAAAACGTAACTGCAGTTCAGAATAATATGCCGCAGAGGCGACCTGTGGGTTCGTTTTCACTCCAGTACATTCACTCACTGTAGTGACACTTGTTTTGTACAAAGTGCAAATAGTGACTCAAGCTTTCTACTAGAGATCTAAAACCCTCACATGTTCAGGAGACTTAGGAATGTGCCGGCCACTCATAGGTCACACCATTAGAAACATTTTGTCCTTGTGTATTTGCTCTTTGCTGCCACAGAATGTGAAATCTAAATAAAGCCGATGCAAGAAATACTAGGTTTTCCTGCCCAGCCTTGAAAAACTCCTTTCCGTACATCTGAAAATTCAGAGGGATTAAATTAATAAGGATGTATTTCATCATTTAAATTTTAATAGAGCGTAGGTGGGAGCCTGCATATTTTTGCTCATACTCCCAGAAAAACTGAAAGACCAGACATTTTGTCAAACGTTTTGTCTGTAAACTGGTGCAAATTTAATTCTGTAGCATTCTCACATTCAGACGTTGGGCCCCATTAACATTGATGAATACTTAATGTTTCTATTCAAATATACTGGCAAACTTGTTGCAATACAGCTTTACACAGACGTGTTGAGCAGATCTGTTCTGGCTCTGGATATTTTTATGAGTATTTCAACATGCACATGGATTATTATGCAGCAAAACTGGACTGCTTTCAGTTGGCATGAACAAGTTACCTGGTCATTTCATACACAATATTCCACATACAGCTCAGTAGCAGTTCCTGGGATATCAGCTCATTTTTTTACTATACAGAGGAGGATCCCTTGCTGTTAGAATACATAAAGACAAAATGGCCACTCCGACAGCTCATCCTCAACCTTACAGACAGTATATGTCAGTCATAGTCTCAGTATAAAGCGAAGCCCAGAGAGCTGCCAGCAAGTATTAAATAGTTGATGAAATGTCACCGTGTTGACTTTGTGGCTTGTTTCGCAGTTGGGTAACATATTGCATGTATTGTTCACTCTCAAAGTTTCACAAGCATCCCAATATCCCTTTTTGATATTTGAGGAAAAGTTTTACTACAGTTCAAGTTGTCAGAACTTTAGCTTATTCAAATCCCTGTTAGATACCCTTAAGTTGACGGCTGGTCTTCTCGAGGTCACCCCAGATAGTTAAATTTTGTAGGTCTGGCAGGTTTTCACACCTGGACAAACCAGCCCTCTATCTCCATCCCTTAAAATACACGTGGGCAGCAGGCAGAAAATATACTTTTGCTAGCAAGTCAGAAAGCTTGTCTGGGACATAATGAAGCAGGCGACATCCTTAAGCCTCCAAGTTACCAGTGCAGAGCATTTCTCTCTATCTGAGCAGCATGTTGTCCCATGCAGGCTAATGTCAACTCAGCTGTTACATCTGCCCGGGCTTTCCAAATCTCCTCCTTAATTCCTCCAGCAGGCAGCTGGAATCAGCTGAGGGGGACATGCCAAAGATAAAGAAGCAGGTGGCAGCCTTGCAGCCATTCCGAACCCTTTTAATATTTTCCGCAGTCACCGGAGTGAAAATAAAAGCTTTTTTTCTGCAGCCACTTTTGGAACGCCGTTTCCTGCCCAGACCAGCGATGTATCACAGGTCGCTATCAGTGATTTTAATGCTTATTGCATATTTATGCTGAAATATGTGACGGATATTCCTGCGTCGGCCCTGCCAGGGGACCCACCAGTGCGAGTGGAGCATTTAAGAGAGAGTGCTGTGACAATAGGGCAATGGCTGTAATGGTATACTAATCCAATTATAGCTACTCTATTACATTAAATGACAAAATTTCACTTTAATATGGTGTGCCCGTGGGAGGGGTTACGGTATGGCTGGGTTTCCATGGCTACAGTCAGAAACTCAAAGTTAAATGAAATCTAAAGTGGAATACAACACCCACGCCCGCTACACTACAGAATATTTCCCCCCTTCGACTGTCAGGCAGAAAAAACTGTTGGACCACCAGTCGAAGCCACGGTACGAGTTCATATCGTTGATGAACAAGTGGGCAGTAAATGAACAAGGGAGATAAAAGGAACGAGCCCACATTTTATTAAGATGTTCTGCTGCAGCGAGGACTGTAGGAGGGGAGAGAGAGGAGACAGATCCAGACTGAGCGTTTTGGAGGGGCTTTGATAAGCCAGGGGAGGCCATCTGCTGAGAAAATTTATATTTCCAATGACCTACACTGTCAGAGATACTGTGAAGATCTCACTTAGGACGCAGTAGAATCACGCTGAGAGAAAAAAGTCAAATAAAGCAGGCTTCATTATTATTATTTTTTTTACTTTAAAGACCAACTCTCCTCTGTCTTTGCAGCCCCACCACATTGCTCTTTGAGACCAATTAAATTAGATGGTTTGCAAACATTGAGCTTAATACATTATTAATTTTGACAAGTACCCTAAAGACGGTTTTTATTTATATGTTTTCATGTTTATTTTTGGAGGGAACAGGGGACATGGCGGAGTTGTGACCATTTAGAACACCAATTAAAAATAGTAATGATGGTAATTTCTCATCTTGACATACGGCAGAGTTTAAATAATAACACTAGTGATTCTCAAATTAAGATTACAGTGCTAACCCACTAATAGATTAAATTCCAAGGAAGATAGCAGTCATTAATTTCCATTTAGCCTGGTGAAAAGGTGTTGTGAGGAAATCCATACCAAAGACTGTATCTAGGAAAGAGGTTGCTTTGTGAGCTGTCAAATGAAAAAGAATAAGATAAGACAGGAGACTGTTGTTTACCTTTCAGGCAATTCCCTCGAGAGGCCTTGAAGTAAATATCAAGTTTGTCCAAAAAAAAAAAAAAACAAAAACAAAAAACCAAACCAAGAGGGGTATGAGCTAGAAGGACACCTGCTGAATGAGCTTTTTCAACGTCTTTCTCCTCCAGGCTTAACTTTCTGAATGAACGTCAAACATCAGAATGAACTTTGTTTGCTCGAGATGTGACAGAAGTCGACGCTTTGCTTAACTAGCACAACTTGGAGCCGATTGTCAGACGCAGCCAGCCAGCCGGTGACAAGCAATCCCATAACTAGTCTGAAATCACAGTGTGCACACGACAAACACCCACACCAACACTGACAGGACGGGTTTACCCTCAAACAATGATTCACATATTTCATCAGATTTATGGGCATGTCATTTTTCTGTATTAAATATATATATATGGATAATTACTGTAAAGTTTAAGGGCCACAGAATTACAGGATACAAGCATCATCAATCTGTCACCGTCTCTGAACTCCTGCTCTCCTGGCAGAGATTCAGGCAGTGAATTAATCAAAGGAACTGTTATTGCCAAATTACTGACATGGGTTCAAAGATAAATGTCTCCTGGCTGACGCCAACTGACAGCCCTGAGAGTGATTAATTTCACTCCACTCTGGTGATTGGCAAGAGACTTGAAACTGAGGATGGGGCATCAGCATCATCATTATCATCATCTTGCCACATGTCATCGCATAATTTTTTTTTTTCCCAGAATCTGGACTAAAGCGCTGATTCTTATTGCTCTGCGTTCTGAGGACGTGGTGAGGCTTCCCTGGATGTTGTTAGCTGAAGAGGTGCTGAGTGAAGCCCAACGTTCGGCAGTGCAGCACTTTCTCAAAGGCCTCAATTTGAGCCGCTGACAGGATTGAGTTATGTGGTCACTGTCCTGTCAAATGCAATAAGGAAAGCAAGGCAGAGGGAAGCCCAGGTTTTCCCTCTTTGCAGCCACAAAGATCCAATACCTGCTGCGGGGAATAATGCAGCTGTTTTCATAACATAAGGCGATAGGTCTGCACCGCCACTGCGGCTACCATCACATGGTTGACCTCCCTGCAAAAATTTACAAAACAAAATAAAAATGCATGTTTGCAACGCACAACCAATAAAACATCACCTTTTTGCCAGTCCCATGGAGAGAGACAAGATCAATCAAATCCATTATCTGGATTTTGTGTTTACCACGCTCTAAAGTTGCAGCGGGTGCCTGCGTTGTCATAGAAACAGCTGCAGTAGATAAAGGTTAGCTTGTTGTTGAACTTGGTAGGATGCATGGAGTAATGACAGTCATCATTATGTGAGATATCTGCAGCACAAAGGGGGGGGGACTGTTGCTTCCTTTTGTTTGCTTGAAAAGCAAAACCTTACAAATTAATATGTTCAGATGACTGCAAATTCTTCTGCCCCGCCCTCCCTCGAATGAGAATGCAGGAGAATATAGTGAGACTCACAGACAACATCAAGTCAAAGGAATATATTGCCACAGGTTCAGGGATTTGGCTGAATTCCTGCATAGTAATGAAACTCAGTGATAGAATTTTGTTTTTAGAGCTCAGAATCGGTTTGTACCTGCACCGCGATGCAATCATCTCGCCCTCCCTCAGAAATGAATCTCATCTTGCCCACCCGCAGTAATGCTGAGGCCCGGTGCGATGTCTCTTCACTTTAGGATTGAACATTAGCATTCACACCAACAGGTGGGCTGCTTACAACCTGTAGGACGGCGGGGCTGCTTGTGTTTTTGTTTGTTTTGGGTTTTTTTTTGCCTGAATTTGATTTTAAGTGACAGCGAGGAGCGCGCTGCAACGTGCAGGGCCATGTTCACACAAGGAAACGGCACGGTTGTGTGGCATGTTTATCCAGGTGACGTTGGACATTATGTGTTTGATATAAAATAATTTCCAAATGAAAGAAGTTACAGATGATAAAAAAAAAAAAAAAACACATCACACTCACGCTGCAGTTCCTTTAGCTCCGTGGAGCGCTTTAATGTCTTGCAGCTTATTGTACATTTTACTGCCTGGAATTGTACTGTTTTTCCTCCACTCTCAGTACTCTGTTTATTATTTTTTTGGTATTGTCATCATTTCCCCCAAAGTGAGCATATATTTTCTGCAAAAACTAAAAACTTACTGTATGCTAACCCACCTAGTGTCAGCTACTGTTTTACTGCTAGAGAACCACATGTGACCAAACACTGGACACTTTCCAGGTCCTTTGGAGACAGGACTCCAGAGAAATGCAGATAAATCCCCCCTGCCTGTAGTTGCCGTACAGGTATGTGCTCACCTGCTCTTTTATTGTATTGTGTGCTTGTCCCTTCACCACGAGTCTAAATACGAGCCGTGGAAATGATTTTCTTCTGTTTTCATCAGTCTCATAATAATTGATTTTTTGATTTGTACTTCTTTAGAATTGCTGCTGTTTTGGCTCTTCTGCTGTTCCCGCTGACCCCGACTGATTTTGTTTTTTTCTCATTCATTCTTTTGTGGGGGGGGTTGTATTAAATCCATTATGGTATCTTAAAAGATTTTCAAGTTACTTTGTTCTGTTGTTTGGGTCTCCTGAGCAGTAGAACTACATTGTGGAACTGATTTGTTTATTTGGATTTATTTGGGATTGTTTTGTTTTTGTTTTTTTTTTTGATGGATTGTTCCCTCCTTTTGTGTGTTTCACGCTCTGGCCTGTCTTAATTGTGCTTTCTTCTGTTGAACTGGTGTGGTGGGTGTGAGGCGGCGGTTCTCGGTGGTGGCGCCCTTCACACCCTCCATTGTGTGGCCTGCCGTGTCACGGGTGATTAGTTTGTGTACCTTCCCTTTTTTTTTTTGCTTGGTTTGATTTCCCGCTGCCCTGATTTCATCCTCTGGCTTGACAATGACCTTTTAGTAGATAAACCAATTTCATGCCTGATGTCAGATATTTTAACCTTACTTATCCCAATGAACTTTGCTAATAAATATTACATTGTCTTATAGCCCATCTCCTGCCTGTGATTAGATGAACCTGTGGGAGCTGTATGCTAATGTCAACTTTATGAGGTAATGACATGTCTTTGGAGTATTTTCTGTGGTCAGAAAAATGCTGCCTTGAGGTGGAAACTGTTAAGATAAACCATTTCAACAAGCACCAAATCAAAGGTTACTGCAGCTCAAAGTGCTAAAAGTATTTAATAGTATAGCTGAGAGAAATAAAATGTGAGTTCACACTCATCTCACAGTCCAATTACAGATGTATAATATCTGTAGAACTATAAAACATTACAACATAACACAATACAGGGGCACCATGATGGAAACGCCCTCTGTCTTTCTCTCTGCTGGTGTTCACAGTTATTACGGCTCTTAACTGAGACAAAAAGGATGCACCAAGAAGGCCAGAGGGATGTACTTGAGCTAGTTGTCAGAGATTTGTGAAAGTTTTGGCCCTAAGCTGTCTGACAGTAGCGATGTCGGAGTGAAATCCAGAGCTCGATTAGGAACGGGAACACAATGCTGTGCAAAGTATTCAGACGAGATGCGACAGAAAGCAGGCCAGATCTGAACCGTGGACAATGTGATTGCTGTGAGATAGGCAGCGGGGAGGATCTGCAGCATAGCAGAGGAGATAAGGTGATGAGAGCGATCCCACCAAAGGCGACTGCTTCGCATTCAGTGGCTGATCTGCGTTTCCACAGGCGTACACCTTGTTTTATCCCCTCGGTTCTTCGCCTTCAAAGGCTTTCCAAACTCAAGAACCACAAAGGAGCCTTTTGAGGCAATATCTCCTGGTGTTTCAATGGGACAGCCAGGTGCCAAAAAAAGACTAAATCCTTCTTAATGTGCAGATCCATCTGCAGCTTGCTGCTTTACAGATGTCTAATTAAGACAGCACCCCTTTTTTTTTTTTACTTTGGGATTATACTCTTCAGAGCTGAGCAAATGTAAACATTTTGAGATAATTGATAGTGTTTTACTAGATTATAACTCTTTGTAGCTGCAAACAACATGTCTATTTTCTTTCCATAAGCCTCCTATTTCTGTATGGCTACGCCTCGGGCTGCGAAGAAAAATTGTATACAACCTCTCAGTTTGAAATAAGCCCGCTCTGGAATAAAAAGTTTGGTTTGTTTCAGCCTTTCACCTTTCATTTATCAGCTTTAGTTGATAAAGTTCAAGTTGGTGTCGTGACCCCATTATTAGGAGAGTGTGCTTCAGAATATGTTTCCATCTATAATCAGTTTGGGCTATTGCAGGCAAAATAACTAAATCCTCGTTTTGCAAAAAAAAAAAACCAACCTTATATCCACCAGTGGCACTGAATTATGAAGAGAACAATTAATAAATTATGAGAAAGCCTGAAATGTACAGTAATATTCTGATGTTGGCTACAACACACAACAGCAAAAGTCCTTGATTGGTGCAGTGTAGCAGATCAAATCCAATATCATTTGGAGGAATACATGCGAGAAGAGGTTCTATGGAAGGCATTCGATAAGGGGATTACTTGACGGCTGCTTTTTTTGGCGGGCCGAAAGAACTCAGGGGGATTTGAAGGTACGACATGGTTCTCGATTCTGGTCTTCACAAACACGTGCGACTGCGTGCGAGCAAACACACAAACATGCCACGTCTAAATGCACAGCCCGTTTGCCTTATATTGCTGAGGAGAGCAGAGATTCCCCCAGAAATCGCTCAGCAGGGGCCCATATCAAAAGCTTAGAGGAGCTGCTCGTCTACCTCGTGTGAGGCTCACACTTCTGGGAATTCTCCCCACAAACATGCGGTGGAGAGGAGAAGGGTTTATAGTCGAAGCGTTTTGATTACACCTGAAATTATATTCAAGGAGGGGAAAAAAGAAAGCGATCTGTGCTTGACATATCACATCCATAGTCTTAATGAACAGATTCCATTTAAGGGGAAAATGAGATGTAGATAATGAGCAGAAAATGGAAAGACCAGGCGAATGTTTGCTTGACATTAGTAGTCATAATGGATGTGCCGGGTATTGTGCTGTTGTCATCACCTGTGTGAGCAACACACATTGGGTTTTTATTTAATGATCCCATTCTTATGTAGGAGATAATCTACAGGGAAAACGCTGTGTGACCAAGTTGTTTAAAACTCATAATAGGAAGGCAAAGATTGAGAAAGCCTATTTATGGAGCAATGGGCTTCAAAGAAGGCTACAGTTGGGTACTGAATGGGGAGGCAACGACACGGCTCCGTAAAAAAAGATGAGGCAAACAACGTAAAAATGCGGATTAAGGGTGGGAAGAAAAGCCTAATAGTGGCATTACTACCTGGTGAGACAGGAGCACACACAGCATGCTGGAGGAGTCTGACACTCAGCAGCTGAGCAGAGGGGCGAGGATCATAACGGCTGTTGGAAGCAGCTCATCTCCAGCGAGTCATCTTCGGGCATTAACTTTTGTCAATCACACCTCTCGCTGGCCAACGACTGTATCTGTAGCTGTAACGGTCTCAGTGGCATTCTGCGGTCGTTTGCACGTCCTTGTTATGAACTACAGAGTCCATAATGAGACTTTTTTTTTTCCCCAATTAGGTTTCAGTCAAAAACTCCACCAACATTTCACTCTTAATGTGATTATGAGAACATTACGATTAAGACGTCGGTTAAAAGAACACATTAATCTTAATATCAAGTTTATTTTCAGGCCATGTGGAGATGATTAATGCTGCAATTATGACATGCGTTATTAGTCACATTGTCGGGGGCTTATTTAAACACTTTAATCCAGGTTAAATTGTTCTACAGTCATTTTTCAGGTGGCCCAGAATATACCTGGAATAATTTCATTTTTCACGCTGCACATGGAGATCTTTAATCCACTAAATTTGTCATTCGGGTTGCAGGAAAACAACTTCAATAATACAAAGAGAGGATTTCAGAGTTTGACAAGAAGAGTGAAACAACTCTCATCTCTGTCCTTACGTGAAGCTACAGACAGATGAGGTTTTAGTTCCTCCAAAGTCTTCGTGCGAGGCTAAACTAGCCAGCTGTTGGCTGTAGCTTCATATTAAGTAGACACATAAGAGAGTGGTTATTGATTAACTCATCTCAAATCGCAACAAGAAATTGAATAAGCTTTTTTTTTTTCTCTCTCTCTCTCTCTCCCTTCATATCAAACTACTGAAGTCACTAACATAACTGAGAGGATTTCTATTTACTGGGTCATGGAGCCCTGCACAGGATAAGTGAACAGGTGCAACAGCAGGTTCAGGAAAACAGCTCAACAGCAGCAGTAAATTGTGTGGTGTGTGTCTGATGCTGACCTAACTCATCCCTGAAGCTGCATGGTGGTCGCATGTACCCAGTTTATTTTCCCAAGCTTTCCCATTCAAGTCAATTTCACAGCCGGGCTGTAGTAAGTAATGTTTTGTTTTGTTTTTTTCCTTTTTGTGTTTTTCAAACTCAATTTCAAATAGTTGTGGGAGACAGCTGCCGCTTCTGTGTTGGTCGATCACATTTTCTCATTAATTTAAAGGCCCTGTAGATGCCTTCCGATTACAACATGAATAATAAATAGGTCTGTTAGTGCCCCTTCTGGTGGGATTGGTCCTGTTTAATTCAGTGTCTATCCATGAGTATTAAGGAAACTGCTTCTCAACGGCAACAAGAAAAAAGAAAACACTGCGACACGTGGCATTGTTGGTCCAGACTTAATAAACAACCTGTCAGGATGTGTTATGGAGGAATGTGCCTGTGAACTGAGCTGCACCGAGAAGCAGCATCAGTGCAGAAGCCCACTACAGCACAGGGAGCTGTTTAACTAGATTGCGATGCCGGTATGTCTCAAATCACATTTTTCATATATGCGATCCAATGGTTGTGTTTCCACTATGAGATTGAGTGACTCCCCCCTCCCTGCATTCAGTGCGATTACAACAATATCACTTTCTCGGATCAAAATGTTTGATGTGATTTGAGCTCCAATTTGCAAAGCAATTACAGATCATGACAGTTTTTCTCAACAGTGTTGAGAGAAAGAAAGAAAAAAAAAAACTCCACCAAAATTAAATGAGGGGGAAGGTGGATGAATTTACATTCTGATGCACCTTCACTGTGGTGTAGGCACGTGTGTTCGGGGTCAACATGCATCAATTTGTGAGAAAGATATTAAACAGATTGGAGCTCTTTGGCTCATTGAGCCGCCGTCATTAGGCGGGTTTCTCTCTAGTTATCGTGGCATTAATGCTACATACGAAACCACCATTAACAATTCAATAGGTTGTCCGCCTCAATAAAGCACTTCCTCCTGCTCTCACATCCAGTTTGTACAACATGTACTTTTCCTCTGCAGGATCATTGTCGAGGTTTAATGTCTCCACCTAAAGGTAACCCGAGGAACTGACCCACAGCCCTGTGTTTGTGAGTGAGCCCGACATGACAAAACGCTGAACCGATAGGCAGGATAATCATATAAACACTCCGAGCAGTATTTTAATCAGAACCAATTACAGATCTCTGTCATCTTCAATGATACATTAGGTACAAGCAGATATGATTAGGCTTATGAAATTAGTGAAAATTCAGGAGAGATACTGTATGCATCCCATTACAACCCCATACCTGAACAGCTTTAATCAATAATATCACATTGAGTACAAGTGCAATCTCCATTAATTCAGTTATGTTTGTTTCATTATTTAACTTGAACAATAATTTACATTATTGTAGACAAATATATAATCATCTGTGTACATCTGTACAAAAGTGGCTAAAAATATTAAATAAGGTGACACAAAATAAGTGGAGAAAACTATATCAGTTGAGAGAGTTTTTCCTTCACCTTCTCTTCGATGTTTGCATGGTATTTCATTTGGGCAAGCAGTGCTTTGGCAGTTTGAAGCTCCCCTGATAGGAAAAAAAAAAGTGCAAAAAGAAGTTCAATCAATGACTCACTCAGCGACTTAAAGGCAAGCCTCAGCATAGATTAGCAAACACACAGAGGAATGCGTGGGAGCAAAGGAAAATATTTCTGTGCAACATCTGAATACAATACCTTTACGGAGGGCAGCGTCTGTTTGCTCTGTCAAGTCTGCCAATTTCCCTGCAAGTGAAGGAGGAGATGAGGTGCAGTGCTGCAAATGTTAACAAGACACTGCACATATGGTGCTTTTCATTCTTAGAAATCCAGACGCGCACACGCCTCTCTCAGAGTTACTGCTCGATTTGATGCGAAAAATAACATCAGGCAAATCAAAGGGAAATATTGGGTCAACACAGTTTGACGTCCGCATCATGCAGCGCTTGGGTTCGAGAAACGATACAGAACGGATCATGCAAACGTTGATGTTGTCATATTTTGATTATTTTTAGATTTTTAACCTTTGGTCACTGTGCATTAAAGGCAGGGAACCATGACGTTCTCTAAGCATAACGATTAGTTACATAATTAAGATTTTCATGAGCTCAACCCTCCCATGCCATTTATAGTCGGGATTAGTCATTCAATGCATTTTATTCTGTAATTACTTTGCCACTAACAATAAAAAATACAGCATACATAGAAGAGTCTTTATTTCCTGACCTGCATATGCATTCCCACAAAAGATGGGTGGTGGTTGTTGGGTTTTTTTTGGGATGCACTGTAAACATTTTCACCATTTCTTCTTCTGTTGACAAAGTAGCTGCTCAGGGGTTGTCGGCTGTATTATGACACTCCACTTGCTGTTACCGTGGTAACCACAGGTATCGCCGAACCGACCAGAAATGAAATCTTTGCATCTTGACTAAAGCATGTCTCAGCATGCTCGGGGAGCAGTTCAGCCTTATGCAGCATTATGCTTGTGTTGATAAGAATGTTTCATTTCCATCAAAAAATAAATAAATAAATAAATAAAACTGGTTTTGTCTGAAATAGCTGATGTGTCAGCACCAAGTACCGAGCAAATAGAGACTTGTTCTTGTCCACTTGTGCAAAATTAGCCTCATTAATTGGCTAAAGCTCTCAAATGGACTTTCACTAAATTAACTAAACAGACATATTTGTTTACCTTTTGTGTCTTGAGCGATCTTATTGGCTTCTTCGAGGGTCTGTGCTTCATCAAGAGCTTCATTGATCTCCATCAGCTCCATTAGAAACTCGGCGTCAGCTCCAGAGTCGGTGCCCTCTTCTATACCCATCCCCTCCAGCTCCAGCTGAAATATATGGTGGCAGTTTATCAAACTCTGCTGCTCCTGTAACAGCGTGTCACTGCTCCTGAATGTCAGATGGTAAAGATGCTGCTCTCGAATGGGTGATCAGACAGACAGAGGTTGAAGTTATGAAAATAAACTGTTCATTAGAGGCAGAGGCTGAGACTTCACACTCACCATGTAAAGGCCTCGACTCAAAGGCTTACGCAGAGTCTTGTACGCTTTGTTCACGAGAGCTGACTGGCTTTCTGAAAATTCCTGTTCTTTCTGCAAAAGAAAGCTCTGTTGAGTTCTGCTTCTAATTATGACAACCTCAGTCTGCATCTATTCCTTAATAAGATGAAAGAAAATCTGCACTATTGTGATTTTTAACAAACATGCTTTGCATGTTAAACAACAAATATTCACATTATCCAGAATTTGACCTCAAAAAAGGGATATTTTTACACTTTGCCATGCCGGTCTATACCACTGTCATTTTTATAAATACCGAGCTCTCTCTGCTGCTATCAATTAGGTGCATGACATACAGCAACGCCTTTATATTTGAGCAGTTTTGGGACCCTTCAAGGGATTCAGGTGGAAGTTTGACACCACAGATGTGTAGAAACAAGAATGGAAGGAAAATATCTTGGAAATGGTTGGCAGATCTGAGTACATTTTGCAGCTATCAGGTCTGTCAGCTCTCGAGAAAATCAATAGTCTGAAGCTCTGGCCCATGGGCCCATCGTGTGGAGCTGTTTTTGTAATAACAACCAGTGCAGTAGGTGGTTGCCTTGTAGCCTTGTATAAATAATGAGTTTTCTATATATGATGAAGACCCCTGAGGCTAGAGGATGTCTAATTAAGAAAAAATGGCCAGAGGTGCTGATAAATAAAACACAGTCAGTACAATATTGGACAGGTTGTGTGCGAGGAAACCATTTAGGCAACCTCCCTTTTCTCACACTGCTGGATATGAGTTTAGCTTTCATATCGTTTCTTGACTACACTCTGCATTGTGCTTTTCCACCCGAGTGTACAGAATGAATTACATGTGAATCATCGCACCTGTTCGCCGCCTTGTATCCATAATTCGTATTTCTTCAAAACTGCCGAGCAGGTAAAAAAAAAAAAAAAGGATTAATGAGAAGGGGGCAACTGGATGATGTGAAACTTTTGTCCTACTTATTACTTTGTAAAATGACTGAGAAACAAATCAAATTTAATCTGCTCAGATACATTGGTCTTATTTATGAGTTGTATTTCTTTCTGTGACATTTTTAAGGCTGATCTAGTCAAGAGTTTTATGTTGAATATAGTCCAACTTTTCTCATCAGTGCATTGGGATGAATGTAGTTTACCAAGGAGATCTGAGGCGTCTGCATATAAAAATAGATTAATCAAAAGTGAAAGCAAATTTATTTCCTCAATCACCAAGAATTTGCTGCGGCATTTTGTTAATGATATTCTATGTTTCTTAAAGCAGTAGAGAATATAAGTGGAACTTGAAAAGACTATATCCTTCATTTCCCCAAATGCCACTTGCTAGCACCTCTATTTTTAGCCCCTATTTGGTAGGAAACCATGTCTTTAAATTCTTCTGTCTTTTTGCAGCCTCATAGTCTGAGCTGAACAACCCTGATGACACATTTTCACTTCAGCCTTCTGACCTTTATGTCCAAAATTTGTCAGATGTCCATTTAAAATGATAGGTGAGTTAACAGTTTCTTTGAGCAGCTATATTTTTGATTTCTTTTTTCTTCTTTTTTTTACATAATGGTATGAAGTAAGAGCAGTGCACAGATATCCACCATATATTTGATGAAGGTTGATCCAATTACTCACTGAATCAATTTATTGGGCAAACTAAATGTAGTCATTTCAGGTATCTTAGGGTGAAGAAGCTAAATTAAGCTGCTAATGTTACAAGGATTTGAATTGTTTTTGTTTTTCATTGCAGGAAATGTACTATCTGGGTTTTGGGCTGTTGGCCATATGAAACAGGCAATTTGAACATGTTGCCTTGGGCACTGGGAAATTATTAAAGTCATTTTTCTGGCCTTTTTTGTTTTCATTTTATAAACAAAATGATTAATAATTAACTAATTGATCAAGAAAATAAATGGCAGATGAATAAATAATGAAAGTGGTCATTCATTGCTGCCCTATACTTAACTTCACTGGATGGTTTGGGGTTTGTGGCTCTCTCCGGCTTACTTTTATTCCCCTGCCCAAATATGTTTTCAATTCGACCCTTGGATTTCCATCTTGACTGCCCAGTTTCGTTTGAGACATATGAGCCATAATTTCTCCCTGCACGACAGATAGATTGTAGCAGAAGTTATTAAATATATAGACAGATGGAGGATGGAAAAGGTCTCCATATGTCAAACTTTCATTTTCTCTTGCTCAGCCTTAAGATTTTAAAGTTGCAGTATCTTTTTCACAGCAGACAGGAGTCAGCTGTAATAAATGACATTAATAAGGGCTTAAGGGGGAACTTGAACTGAGCCATCTTTAATGTCAACAAAAGCATTTCATTCCTCGCTTGATTGCTTAATGTGGGTAACGTTATTTTTGCCGATGCAACATGTTGTCAGAACTACTTAGTTTTGAATGATTTTCTTGGCCAAGTCACGCTGAATCACAGTAACAAAACAAAAATGTACAGTCAAGTGGCCAAAATAGGGACAAAGGGCCTGACCCAGTTTCCTGGCACTCTGCTGCTAAGTTAGTCCTCCAACTAACAGACCTTCAAATGATCCCCCATCCACCTCCTACCACAGATTTCTGGCTGAAGTTGTCAGGATGCAGAGACCTCTGGAGCTGCAAGTATCTTGTCTGCAGCTTTTGTGTGTCCAGTGTGAATGTGTAGTCACTGCAAACAGGCAACACACACGGTAACATGAAATGCTCTGCTGTTTCTGCACAGATGATGATGATGATGATGATGATGATGATGATGGCAATGCAACAGCACTCTCACCAGTCCATGATGTTGAAGTAGGATGCCCCTTCTTCGGGGGGCTGGACTACTTTGCAGGACCTGCAGAAGAATGCAGGCGTTTCGCCCAGAGGCCGCTTGCAGCTCCAGCAGCTCTGCTGGACTCGGCTTGTGCAGTAACTCCTGACTCCTGGTTCATTGCACCAGGTTAACCTCCTTTCCTCCCCCGGTGCTTTGCCCGTAACCTTGCTGTGCCATGCGTCCCGGTTGGGGAAGCTGTGCGCCGGACGCGAACCGGCTTTAGAGGCGGACACAAGCCGGTTCGGGTGCAGCGCGGCCCGGGAGGAGAGCGCGATCCGCAGCCGGTTCAGCGACAACATCTCTGCGGTTAAAACACACCGGGGGAGACGGTCAGTCCAAAAACACGGAAGGGATCCTCCTGTCAAAGCATCCACATCAGTCTTTACCAAACTCGGGGCAGGAAGACGAAGAAGAAGAAGAGGGGGTGCGTTAAAAAAGCTCCACCCTGCCACCCGCCGGCTGGGCGGTGCAAGCGGAGGGCTCGGAGGAGACAAACAACAGCTAGCAAGCCCAGCTAGCAGCTACAGCAAAACACAATTTGTTAGCCAGTAATTGGTGTGAAAACAGCGCCGGATTTGAAACCCTGTGAGTTTAACACCTCGGAGGTCTTTCACACGCGTTGACGGGTTTACAGCCGTCGGATAAACTTCAGTTTTTAGACGGAATGTAAACTTTCAGGTGACAGAAGGAGCCGGTGGTCAACACGTAGAGCTAGGCTAGCTAAACCAGCTAATAGCAGCTTAGCTTGGTTTGCTAACGTGTGTGTGAGAGAGAGTGCGTGTTTAGCGGCGAAATGCGTTGTTGTTTGTGGTTATTGCTTATATTTAACTTATTGTGACACACCGGTGTGTGCTTCTAAAGGTGTGTGTAACAGTTTATCACCTTATACTGAAAAAAACAACACCCGGCTTTAACTTTCTCTTAGCTTGCTGAGCTAGTTAGCCGGATGACAAAGACAGCTCATAATGACTGATGATGGATAAAAGGGTGTACCAAATTTAATGTAAATTAATAATAATAATAATATGATGATGATCATATATTACATGTGTGATTACTGCGGTACACTTTGTTTATCTTGGGGTTCTGTAGTTGGAATATAACTTAATACATGTGCAGGTAACTTTAAAGTTAAAGCAGCTGAAAGCCTCATTAACTCTCCATTAATGTCCCTTTTTCAGATCCTCTATTTAAATCCCTTGACCATGTGTCGGACAATGGTCCATGAAGAGTTTTGGACACACAGACAGTGGCTGGTCCACCTGGGACATCATCGGGCACTGGAGCACAGATAACACCTCCAAAACTGGTGAGTATTTCTCTGCATGGATTTGCTCTACATCATCTACCCAATCTAGTCGGCAGCGTTGGACTCGATGTACAGTCTGTGATCAGAATGGCTGCTATGTGTACTTTGAACAGGCGCCAGGCTAAAGTATGCTTTTTTTGGCCGGGCATCAAGACTAGGCGTCTGGACTCCATGCTTTTACAGTTTCCTAACAATTTACATGCTGTGATGAATGCCAACTCTTGAGTCTTGTTGTGTATGTGATGGTGCGTTTGTTTCAGGGGTGCAAAAGGTGACGGTAGATTATTCCAGAGAGACACTGGTCGGAGACAGCAGCTCCAATAAGATAAACAGGATCTCCTCCTGAAGGTCGAGGGAGGTGCTTCTCAAGGCCCCCACAGACAATACTCTGGGTATTATTAACGGAAACGGCTAAGAATAGAGAGCAGGAGAGCAAGGTGGCTCCTCCGGCAACTCTGTTGTTTGGGTTAAACGAGCCAAAACGGAACATCATCTGTAGAAGAGTGACTTTCTTAAGCTTAAATGCTGGGCGTGTTGCACTCTCACAAGTCTAGAGGTTGATTTAGGGCTTTATCTGGCTCTGCTGTGGATCACACTTGACTGGTTATGTATGGAGTTATTGCAATTTACAGTTTGGATCTGTAAGTAGAACCATTTTTTTTGTGTATTAGGAGCCTTTCTATCTGCACATGTATATTAAATATTTTGTTCATCTGTGCTGTTTTTTTTTTGAGGGGGGGGTATTCCATGGTAATTTGGGAGTAATAACTTTCCTGTGTCCCTGGTGTAGGGTTGCAGTTGACTAGGTGTGTAGATTTACATTAGATTATATTCTTTAGTGCAGTATGTGAAATTTTACTTCAGATCACAACGATATACATTTTCTCAAGCTTAATTTGTGTTAACCAATAAAATATGTTCACCGTCTCCCTTAAGGCCAATTCAGTTAACACCTGAGGACTTAAGGCACTCTAATAGAAATAATATGTAAAGTTTCACTTTTGCCATGAAGGACTCCCGGTCATATATTTGGAACATTATTCACTCTAGCTGTTCAGTGATTTTTATTTTTTTTTTTAATTATTATTATTTATTTAGTCTTTTTTTTTTTCCAAAGGGATAGATGCATGAGTGTAAATGGGCAAAATGTTTTATGTTTACAAATTTTATTCAGTTTTAAGAAAAGATATGTTTTTTGTAGTCCAAACCCAAAAAGTTTGTACCACTTTGGTTCCATCAACACAAAGAAAGAAAAAAGGACATGCTGTGATGAGGAAAAGGTCATGATTTTTTATAGTTCTTTTCAGCAGAATAATCTTCATAATCAGCAGAATGGAAAGATTAACATTAGGCTGCAAAACAGCTACACCACAGTTGCATTACTTCAGTGTGTCAACATAAAGCAGCTGTAGAATTGGTTTGGTGAGTAGTAGATAGTTTACCTGACATTTGCAGACAATCTGAAGTCCCATTTAGCCTCTAAAATCCAAAGTGTAGTACTATTATGTATTATAGAATGAAACATCAAGTAATCTGGAGCTTGTGTTTACCACAGACCTTATGTCAGTCATTCAACATAACACATATTCAAAATACCCCTCATCTTTTGCTCAAGAGAGCCATCAGTGCAAAAATACTAACTTATTTACAGGTTTTAGTTCTCGTTCCTGCAGTAATCTGTCCCCCCCAAAGTATAAAGTCAGTGATACATCTATGGAATCCCCTGGATCAGTATCAGCACTTACTTTGAAATTGTGCTATAGAAGTCCATTTATTAAATTGAAAGCCTTAATGAACTATTGACTCGGATATGTTGGTCTGATTTATGTCACTGCCTAATTCTGTAATCATTCAATTCTGAATTGAATTAATCTGCAATCATTTTAAATAGCTTTGTTGTTATAATTAACCGTAAAACATGACAAGGGGAACTTTTGAGTCCTTGTTTAAGTGATTTCCAGATGAAAATCAGGTGTATAGGTCTGTCATGAATAAGCCAATGTTGTTCTCTTAATTTACCCATTTGTCATGTTTACAGTCTGCCTACATTCATTAGGTTAATGCCTCATTTGCAGTGTGATGTGTTTTTGGTTTTTTTTGTTTTTTTTTCTCGAGGTCAACTCATTAATTCTTCACTGAGAGCTAGTGGGACTTAAATTTAAATGCAGGCATTTTAATGTTACAAGTGGCCGGTTTGGCTTTTGGCCTCAACATTTGAAATGCTATGTCCAGCATGATCCCGCACCTGAGCAAATGATTAATTGTGCCTGTTTAGCGAAGGGGGGGTTAAATCTGAGCATTGTAGCCCCCACAGTGAAGTCAATCAACCAGTTGTTTGTCACACCACTCGCGAATCTCTATTTCATTACGCCTGACAGCCTTCAAACTCACTGTCTGGAATCATCTGATGTATGACCTTGTTATTTCGCACTGTAGCATTGATCTGTCAGCTCAGTATTGTGTTGTGGTTCTAGTAAAGGTTGTTTCTGTGTTGATGTGCAGGAGAATTTGATTTCTACACTGTATGGTATAATATTCCACTCTAATTCTATTATTTTGTTAAATGCTCTTTTTTTTTTTTCACTCCTCAGATAAACCATGATCCCCATCACTGAGCTGCGATACTTTGTGGACACACAGCCAGCATATCGCATCCTGAAACCATGGTGGGATGTGTTCACCGACTACATCTCCATTGTTATGCTCATGATTTCTGTGTTTGGAGGGACACTGCAGGTCACCCAGGACAAGATGATTTGCCTACCCTGCAAGTGGGTGGTCAATGAGACCTGCAAGAAGAACTTAAATTCTACATTCTCCACATCAATGTATTTGGAGCCCAAAGGGATCCAGTATGATCTGGACCGCCACCAGTACAACTATGTGGATGCAGTGTGCTATGAGAATAGATTGCACTGGTTTGCCAAGTATTTTCCCTACCTAGTGTTACTTCACACGCTTATTTTCCTAGCTTGCAGCAACTTTTGGTTTAAATTTCCACGGACTAGTTCCAAACTAGAGCACTTTGTATCAATCTTGCTGAAATGCTTTGACTCCCCATGGACAACAAGGGCGCTGTCAGAGACGGTGGTCGAAGAGAGCGACCCTAAACCAATGAAAATGAACGGCTCAATGAATCACAAGGAGTCCATTATCAGCGAGGATGTGGAAGCGAGCGTACCTATGCTCCAAAGGACAAAAACACGTTTTGAGCAAGGCATTGTAGATAGAACAGAGACGGGAGTTTTGGACAAAAAAGAGGGGGAACAAGCAAAAGCCTTGTTTGAAAAAGTGAAGAAATTTCGTATTCACGTTGAAGAAGGAGACATTGTGTACAGACTGTACATCCGTCAGACTATTATCAAAGTCATTAAGTTTATTTTGATAATCTGCTACACAGGGTATTACGTGCACGATATTAAATTCAGTGTCGATTGTTCAGTAAATATAGAGAGCCTGACGGGTTACAGCGTTTACCGTTGCGCACATCCGTTGGCCACACTTTTTAAAATCTTAGCATGTTTTTACATTAGCTTAGTAGTGGTGTATGGTTTGATCTGCATGTACACGCTTTGCTGGATGCTTCGGCGCTCATTAAAGAAATACTCCTTTGAGTCGATACGGGAAGAGAGCAGCTACAGTGACATACCCGATGTCAAGAATGACTTTGCATTCATGTTGCACATGATCGATCAGTATGACCCTCTGTACTCCAAACGCTTTGCTGTGTTCCTCTCAGAAGTCAGCGAGAACAAGCTGAGGCAGATGAACCTCAACAACGAGTGGACACTGGACAAGCTCAGGCAGAGGATAACTAAGAACTCTCAGGAGAAGTTGGAGTTGCACCTTTTTATGCTTAGTGGCATTCCAGACACAGTGTTTGACCTGATGGAGCTGGAGGTTCTCAAACTGGAGCTTATCTCAGACGTCACCATCCCGCCGATCATCGCCCAGCTGGTCAACCTGCGAGAGATGTGGCTGTATCACACACCAGCAAAAATCGAAGCTCCAGCTTTGGCTTTTTTGCGTGAGAACCTGAAGTCCCTGCACATCAAGTTCACTGACATCAAAGAGATCCCCTTGTGGATCTACAGTTTGAAGAATTTGAGTGAGCTTCATCTGACGGGGAACCTCAGTGCCGAGAACAACCGTTACATCGTCATCGATGGGCTCCGAGAGCTCAAAAGGCTCAAAGTTCTTCGTCTGAAGAGCAATCTTACCAAGCTACCTCAGGTGGTGACTGATGTGGGCTTGCACCTCCAGAAGCTTTCCATCAATAATGAAGGCACCAAGCTGATGGTGCTCAATAGCTTGAAGAAGATGGTGAACCTGACAGAACTGGAGCTCATTCGCTGTGATCTGGAGCGAATACCACACTCAATATTCAGTTTGCACAATTTGCAGGAGATTGACCTGAAGGACAACAACCTGAAGACCATTGAAGAGATCATCAGCTTCCAGCACCTTCATCGGCTGGTCTGCCTTAAACTCTGGTACAACCAGATTGCCTACATTCCCATCCAGATTGGCACGCTCGTCAACCTGGAGAAGCTGTACCTGAACAGGAACAAGATTGAGAAGATTCCCAGCCAATTGTTTTATTGTCGTAAGCTGCGCTTCCTGGACCTGAGCCATAACAACCTGACCATTATCCCAGCAGAAATCGGATCCCTCCAAAATCTTCAGTACCTAGCAGTGACGGCCAACAGGGTGAGTAGTTCAGTTTTGGTTTTGATCTGTATATTGTGCTTTTTTTATTAGTTGTGGTTTGTCCGCCTATTAAAAATAACTAATTAAAATCTCTTGCCTTTTCTCTTCCTTCACAATACCATCCCCACTCTGAAATAAAGATTGAAAGTCTGCCTAATGAGCTGTTCCAGTGCAAGAAGCTCCGCACTTTGAACTTGGGGAATAATTGCCTGCAGTCTCTGCCGTCACGGTTTGGAGAGCTGACCGGGTTGACACAACTAGAGCTGAGAGGAAATCGCCTGGAGTGTCTGCCCGTGGAGCTGAGCGAGTGCCGGCAGCTAAAGAGAACCGGCCTGGTGGTGGAGGAGGACCTCTTCAACACGCTGCCCACAGAGGTTAAAGAGCAGCTGTGGAAGGTTGACAAAGAACAAGCTTAAACAGGTCTGTCGCTGTGAGTAAAAACAGTTGCTCACTAACTGGGCCCTGACGCAGGAGGTGGACCTGCTACAGTGGACTGCCAGTAAGGTTGGGTATCAAGAACCAGTGGCAGTTAGGCAGAACCAAAATGCTAATTCTAGTCGATTCTGGTTCGTTGTTCCTAAGTGTCCATCCTATTTTCAAACCCCTACAAACACATCCTGAAGTCTTTCCACTGTAACCCCGTAATGATGCTTTTTAGCAATAATGAAGCAGTGCCATTGTGATTAGCAGTGTGTGCTTACACATGAGGTAGAAAGGTCTCTAATACCTCTCCCTCCTAATTGCTTTGTGTACATTGATGGTCAAACTGCAACCATCTTTTGCTCCAGTTGTTTTGAATCGTACTAAAGGCCCAACTGGAACAGATCATATGTTGGAAAAGTCATGAATCAGGGAAGGCAGGAGGCTGAAAGTAAGCTTAATTTTTTCCTCTCTTAACAAAAGCAAAGACAAAGCCACATATAAGCAGTGACATGCATGACAAGCAATGATCACAAAGCAAACTACACTTAGACTTTAGGTTTGAGTTAGACTTTTAGGTGCGTCACAGCTTTTCTCTCTTTAGCTGATGTCCACAACAGACCCGACACCATTTTAACTCTAGTTGTCGATGTGTTTCTGCTACAGAGGGATGACACTGGCCTTAAAATGCCTTAATATGAGCTGTGTGTAAACGTGCTGAGAAAATCATGAGAATATGACACAAAATCACAAATCACAGAGAACTAATGAATCACGTCAGAAAATGGGTTTTTAGAAAATTGGACTAAGAAGATACTCAGGTGGAAGTGTAAGCGCTGCAGACGAGGCAGAGTTGTGTTTTGCTGGCTACTGTCACCGAGGTGTTCGGCACTGACAAGGGCACTTTAATCACACTACCAGCAATCTAGTCACACACCAAACTCGAAAGGAGGAAGCAGCAGGTGAAGCTACAGGTCTACCATGACATGTGGAGAAGAAAAAAAAATCCCCACCAGACTGACCGTTTGTATACAACCAAGAAACAAACAGTGCAGCAGAAAACACCTCAAACTCCTCCAAGCAGCTCAAATACATTATTCTTCTCCCTGAAGTGTGTGAACAGATCCAGATGAGAGTTTTACATTTATATCAACAACATGTCAGAGTTCCCAGCTGCTGTAACAACGTTAACAAAAGCCAGTGTCAGCTTGTTCAGGCTAACTGTGCTCACATTTAGTTGGCCTCTGTCGCCATTTTATCTGTCACACTGACTGTTTGCAGTGTCTACATGTGTATGGGTGTTAGTACAGTAGTAGTATCAGCAGCCTCTCTTTTCAGTTTTTTATCGACGTTGGTGTTGAGAATGGAGGAATTCCATTGGTATTGTCACCAGCTACCAAATACCTGGCGTCATTACATCCCTACGGCAGGGTGAAAGGGTTGATGGCTTCATTCTGGAGAAAGATGAGTGTTGTGTTTTAGGAAGGGCAGTTTCTGTACTGAATGTTTCCCAGTGGCCCAGCAAAACATCAACTCGCCCACCCACACAGTTGCATTATTGAAGCATGTTATCAGGAAGCGGATACCCAACCCTTAACTGTCAGTGTACTAAGCAGTGGGAATAGAGCAAATCTATTTCATGGTCTTGCTCCATTCAGTTTTTGTTTGCAATGAATTGCACAAAAAAAGAACAAATATGGGAATAATATTGACAAAGTTTTGAATGAGGTGAATTGTGTTCTGTTTTTTAAGAATTCAAATGAGGAATGAGGATGACAGTGATGTTGAAATATGTTTGATAATATGTCTGAAGCTGTCATTGATGCCTATCTGAAACACTACATTGGTTAATTGCCGTTAATATGATGGATGCAGTGCTACTGTCTAAAAACAAGTTAATAACCAGAAAGCTCCTAAAGTCCTCTTTCTGGGCTCCCGGTCTGTTTTTTTAATATGACTGAACTTAAGCAATCAAATATTGTGCAATGTTAAGTGTAGATGTTGCTCACCTGTGCATGAGTTTACAGCCACTGTTTGCTACACCGTGCATATGGAAATCATGAAGCTGAGTTGAATAATGATTTAGTGACATTATCAGAGTTTTTGTTGTGTATAACAAAAGAACAATGCAATAAGTTTCAAAATGGCAACTTGGGAAACATTAAATTTAGAAAATGCTTGTGCTTCTAAAAGCTTAAAGTTTAAATAATGAAGCTACTTTCCACTTAACAAATAATATTTAATGTAGTCCTTTCAGTGGCAAAACAGATTATGGGGTGTTCTTGAAAAGAGCCATGGATGTCAGGTCAGTTGCCTTAACAATAATTTACTTCTTTTTTTGTCATGTCCTGTTTCTGGTATTTTTGTTGTAACATCTGTTCAGCACAAAATTTTATTATTTTTTTTTTTTTTTTTTTTTTATGACTCGACTATATTCTGATGCAGAAAACAAAGCTTCAATAGACTCCCCAGACATTTCTCTGTCTCATAGCTTCACCTTGTGACGTTAGCTGTGCCAGCTTGAATTTCACACAGGAGGATCTGAATTAGTGAAGCTTTAACTCTTAACTACTGTCACTGTGCACTGCTGACAGATTGTAAGGGTCAGGAAAGGAAATGAACAAAATTATTTAAACTATCCATTAAAACTTCTGCCAGTCTTTTTTGTAAAACAGATCTAGAAATCTAGCAGCTGGGTTTAAATATTAATTGCTGAAGTAACCCGCTCTTTGGGAATTAACATTTCCTTTTTTCTTTTACTGTGTGGTGACTTATTTATTTTATTTTATTTTTTCTGTGTGTGTGTTTTGTGCCAGATATACTCATCTCATGTTAACCAATCCCTACCAGGGAAAAAAATATAACACGATGCTAGCAATTAATTTGAGTTTTAAAGATTACAGAGTAACATCCAATCAGAGTTAGAGAATTAGATCTATGAAACTTTGGCTTAATATCTTAAAGCAGCTGGGTCCTGGTTTCACAAATTTTATCTTGATTTTTTTCACAGTTTTGTTTTGCTGTAATATTATGTAACTGTTTTGCATTTATTTAATCAACATATTTGTAAGAGATGCTTTGAGAATTTTAATTCAGGATTCGGGTCATCTATTTGTTAAGATTTAATTTCTTTGGTTTGAAAGTGTGATTGCTTGTAGAGAAAAGTTTCACACTTTTTGCCTTAGAGACCTTTCTGCTCTTGTATTTTGACACAGTAAACTGCATGTTGCTAAAAATGGGGAATTCAAGATCAATGCACAGCTTGGACACAGCACAACACACACAGCAGGGGTTCTTGTGTTTACTCAAGAATAAAATATCAGTTTATGTTTTAATAAACCTAACAGCAAGGATACTTGGACCGTGGCAATATAAAGTACAAAACCTGGGATGAAAAGCATAGGAAGAGTTGTGTACATTCGTTTTAACTATCCTATATTGTGCAATATTGCCTTTGTTTAAACTATGTAAAAGTTAGTGGTGATGTAGTTTTCTAATGTGCATGGGCATTCTTTTTGTCACATACATTATTACCAACATGGTGAAAATATGTAGTTATGGGAGATTTCTGACCTTTGAGAATGCTTTTGCACTATAGCACCTTTCCCACAAGATACATTTAGGTAAATAATTCAAATAATGGTATACAGCTTAATGTATACAACGCATGTTTTGTTTTTGTTTGTTTGTTGTTGTTTGTTTTTTCCTGGTATGGGAAAGATTCAATTGAAAGACTGCCAGCCATGAGATTTACATGATATTTGATTACTATTTTAAGTATTTTACACAGAAAATACTCTTCGTACTTTCTTTAAGGTCCCAACTGGAGCATTTTAAAGGATACCCAGAATGCCTCAGCAATGCGCCATTGATTAAGACAATCAACCCGCGTAATTTAAGGCGATGTCACAAATGTCAAATGTCAGTTCTTTTGGTGAGCGCTCCAAGTAAAGTACACAAAAAAAAACATTGTACGGACTGCTGATGAAGTAAATAGATTAGATTTTGTTTCACAGTCGTTGCTAATCTGTTTCTTTGTGTTTTCCTTTTTCATTTGACCCATTTTATTTTATTTTCATTTTGACAGCTATTAGTATTATGATAGTGCTACTAAATTTCTCAGGAAACCAGCTAGTACTCACTTCTTCTTTGAGTTAATTGCCTGTTTTTTATTACACCTATTTTTATTTATTTAAACAGTTGTGATAACATTTTATATGCATTTCTATACATTACTTTCTAGTTTGGTGTATTTAATATTGACTGCCGGTTTAAAGCAAAATGTGTATTGTGATTTTTAAAGAAGCCACTTGGTTAAAACCTTGAGTTTTTTGTCAATCACCGTGTATTAACTGAGCTGTGTCACGTCAGAATCGTTATTGTGATTAGTGCAGATGAAGTGTGTTTGAGCGTGTGTATGTAAGTTAATGGGACTTCCTCCATTCCCTTGATGTTCATCCATGTTCTTTGTCCTCTTAAAACTATTAACATGGGTACAAATTCATTGTCAGCATCCCCCAACTCAAATCCAGCCATTATAGTTGATGTGCAAATTTGGTTTTGTGCTGTACTTTTTGTTTGTTTTATTTTCCTTTTACCAAAAGTTTCTCACTAAATCATCGATGCAACAGTATTGACATGAATGATGGGACAATGAGCGACTTTTCTGTTTGAACGCATCTCATCTTCTGTTGTACACCATCCAATAGGGTAAAGTCAAATAAAGTTGGTTGACCATTGTTTCTGTTCAGCGTCTGCTTGGATGTTGGATGTAGTCGCAATGTTAAATCAGAAGGCTTTTAAGATGGCGCTCAGACATTTTTGCAGGGGGCATCTGTGTGGGGGACATGCTATTAAATCAACAATTTATAATCTTTACATATTCTCCTCACTCATCCAGTTATTAAACCTGCATTGTCTTCTACTGTGTTTACAATAATCAAATCAACTCCAAGGAAATGTGTTCATATTCTATCAGAGAAGGCTTTTAAATGTTGAAATTCTCTGACATTGAGTCTAACCCAAAGTCTGCGCGTTTCCACCGAGCTGTAATCACTCCTGAAGGATCCAGGTTTGCAATATATGTGAAGAACTCACAGATCTTCGCAGCGATGACAGCGAAAAATGTCAAAAATCACATTTCGTCCGTCGCTCCTGAAAATGTCTCTGCGGAACTAGGAACCTTTCTAACGCCGGAAGACAGGCCGCACCCGGACGTATTTCTCCGACGCACTGACTCACGGACGCAGGATTTGAAATGGTAAATTTAACTGAGCACATTTTCAGATTGTGGTTGTTAAAAATATAACAACTTAAAAATCTAATGAATGACTGAATAATAACTTTATTATCATTAAGCCCAGTTAACACAGCGATTAGCCGGTTAGCTTGTGTAGCGTCATTATATGTTCATGTTTGGTTTTTCCGGGCAAAAAGCTAAGCTACATAGCTAACATGACTGGAGGCTTTGGGAAAAAGTTAATATTTTAAGTCTCTCATTGCTTTTTTTTTTGTCTGTTTTTATCTTTCAGGCTGTTACCCTTCATACAGACGTAGGAGAAATAAAAATTGAATTGTTCTGTGAGCGCACACCGAAAGCATGTGAGGTTTGTCTGCCGTTTATTTCAGTGTAAACAACACGGCTGCTCTTCACATCATTAGCTAACTGTAAGCTCATTTAATCTGCCAGTTATGTTTTTATTAGAAACACAAGAAGCTTGAGTAATATCCACATCCAAACGCTGATGTTTAAATCCTGCTGAAGGTGAATGGCTGCTCGTTGTGATATATTTCATCAGTTCACACATGGAGACTTCTTCTGTAACTGTGATTCAGTGTTATGCATTTGTTGAAATAAAAATCCAGCAATATTTTTTTTGATGAGCTCACGGATGTTATTATCTTTACAGAACTTTCTCGCTTTGTGTGCCAGTGGATTCTACAATGGTTCCATCTTCCACAGAAATATTAAAGGGTTCATGGTTCAAACTGGAGATCCAACCGGTACGGACGGCTCTCTTGTTATCTGTCAGAGTTCACATCCTCGCTCTTTTGGATTTAATATGTTACATTTTAATCAATCCCGCAGGCACAGGCAAAGGAGGAACAAGTATTTGGGGTCGCAAATTCGAAGATGAGTTCAGTGAGCACTTGAAAGTGAGAACATCCTCTGGATAGTTTTACCACAATGTTTTTTCATTCATGCCTCAAAAGTTCAACATTGTGACTGTTGTGTTCTACTAATTTCAGCACAATGTGAGAGGAGTGGTCTCAATGGCCAATAATGGCCCCAACACAAACGGCTCCCAGTTCTTCTTCACATATGCCAAACAGCCTCATCTGGACATGAAGTACACAGTGTTTGGAAAGTATGTAATCTGTAAAGCAGTTAATGGGGGTATATATTTATACAAGATGAAAGCTGTGGTTGGGATATAACAGAGTGATGCAGTGAAAATGGATGGCTGCAAGTTATTGATTATTTACATTTTCTTTATTTAATACATAAAATATAGTTGATGGGAATCTGCAGTCTTTTTTTTTTTTTTTTTTTTTTGGGTACATGCCTCTGCCTGTCTCCACTTCATTTTAGTTTCTCAACTAACGTATCGCTCTCTTCAACATGTAGGATCATTGATGGCCTGGAAACACTGGATGAACTGGAGAAACTGCCTGTCAATGAGAAGACATTCCGACCACTGACGGAAACCCGGATTAAGGACGTGACCATCCATGCTAATCCTTTTGCTTTATAGCCACCTTGAATCTCATGGTCTTTAACACAGCTGTTAACTCTGTTTTGTTTTGTGGGTTTTTGTCTTTTTATTTGCAAAATGTAAAATACCTTGTCAAAGTTAAAACACTGAATAGATTTACAGGACTTTGACTGAGCCTGGGAAATGTTAAGTTGTATAAACAAACAGAATTTCCCAATAGGTGTGACATTTAATTTAAATGTCATACATTTATTATACATCCCAATCACATCATGTCTCTGAAAACCTCAGTGCAAAACCAAAGGCTCCGATTTTTTTTACAGTTACCTATGTGACACCTACAGTTTTAAATAAATTGCTGTTTTTTATCTCAGTTAAAGTCAACAAACAGCTGCAGATCATTCACGGAAACACATTTTCTGAGTGTTTGTTTTTTTTTCTTAATAGACGATGTAAATACATTTCCAAACTTTTTTTTCTAAATAAAACTTTTTTTTTATTATTTTTAAGTGAGTTAAATCATTCTCTGGAGCGTGATTCAGATCATCTGTAGAAAAACAAACAGATCGGTGTCACGTTTGTTTTGGGGGGACTGGTTGAAGTTTACACATTAACTCCAACGCCAGCAGCTGCCTCGTCAGATGACGTCATCGGCAGGGGACGAGACAAACGGACCCCACCCCCCTGTCACCACCGGCTTCGTCCGAGCTGCGCAGAAATGGCCTCAGAAGACACGTTCAAAGTGAGTTTTTCACGAAATTCCGCTTTTGTGCTCCCCTTCTCAGTGTGTTTGTGTGAGACCAGCCGTGTGTGTGTGTCCGTGTCGCAGGCGTTCTCCCTGCGGGGGAAGGTGGCTCTGGTGACCGGGGCCAGCTCCGGCATCGGTGCAGGAACCAGCGTGCTGTTCGCCAAACTGGGAGCCCGTTTGGCTCTGAACGGCCGAGACCTGGACAACCTGAACAAAGTGTCCAAAGAGTGCCGAGACTCCGGAGCCGCCGAGGTATCGACCCTCACACACTGTTAACACGTTTAAACACGTTTTAATTCATGCATCAGTTTCCGGCTGCAGGTTTAATCATCATTCACTCGATAAGCAAGTCAAAATACAGCAGACATAAAGATATGCAATCAGCAATGGAGAGGCCGCAATGCATTGTGGGATGAATATAAAACGTGTTAGTCTGAATCAGAAATTAAATCTGAGCTGTAACAGCTTGAATGAAAATAAATAGAATCAGATAAACTTTTTACATTTGTTTCAGTGAGTTACAGCTGCTCCAGAATGGAAAGAGAAATATTACTACAAGTATGTGGACAGAATGTTAAAATAAAATAAATGATAAAGATCAAAATAAAAGATTAAACTATAAATACAGCAGTATGTACATATAAGTATGAAGTTATGTTTGTTATTTGTTTTGATCAGAGGGCAGAGTCATAGAGAAAAATATAAATATAGATAGTTATAAAATCCATCTTGATATAAACGGACAATTTGTTGCTAAATGTATTTATTGCCCTTTTGGGGGGGGGGGGGGGGGGGGGGTGATGATGATGACACAGTGTAATGACAGTATGTGTGCATTAACTGTGCAGCCTTTGCTTGTTCCTGGAGACCTGACTGATGAAGAGACGGTGAAGAGGACGGTGGAGAAGACCATCGATCACTTCGGCCGGCTGGACATCCTCATCAACAGCGCCGGCATCCTGGCCATGGGCAGCATCGAGACCGCAGACCTCGCCCAGTATGACAAGGTCATGAACATCAACGTGAGGTAGGAAAGGCCTGACGTGGTATCGTCATGGAGACATGAGTGCACAGCAGCAGGGATATATCAAATTTGTACAAACGCAAATGTAATGCGACTGTTTTTGCGCTGAATTGTATGTGTGTGCACGTGTTTAAGTTACTCTAATACCTGTAGACTATTTTTTAATTGAACTGGGAGATTTTAGCACATGTGTAATCTGACCTTTGTGTTAAAACAGTCTGCGATCACACACACCATTCCCTGCAGAACCCATCAGCCGTCTCCACTGATCAGCCATAACGTTATTGATTGTAATGTCACTTGCTCTTGTTTCATATTTCAGATCTGTTTATCATCTGACTCAACTTTGTGTGCCGCACTTGATCAACACTAAAGGCTGCATCGTCAACGTGTCCAGCGTCAATGGACAGAGATCAGTGAGTATTAAGCAGCTGGCCAGCAGTTTCCAACTGCAGCACTAAGAAATGTCTCTGAGAACTACCGTTCTCTCTGTAGTTCCCTGGAGTTCTGGCCTATTGCATGTCCAAGTCTGCCATCGACCAGTTCACATGCTGTGTAGCACTTGGTGAGTTGAGGCATTTTAGGCATGTTCACCATTGTAGTAGGTTCACAAGAGCACAAAAGAAAACATGACTGCTTTTTTTTTTATTATTATTATTTCAGAGCTGGCAGCAAAGCAAGTCAGAGTGAACTCAGTCTGGTATTGAACGTTTTATTTTTACTTTTTAGCTCGGATGGCATTTGTAATGTAGATTTACCTGGAATCAGCTTTGTCTGAAGAAGTGCTTGTCTCCTCAGCCCGGGAGTTATCATCACAGAGGTCCACAAGAGAGGAGGGCTGGATGAGCAGCAGTACGCTCAGGTAACGCACCTCATCCAACCTAACTGGACTGTGAAGTTATGCCAGGCTTTGCTCTCATTGGTTCTTCTTCAGGCTGTAAGCAAATAAATCTAAAGATTTGAACTTGCATAGCTAAAAATGTTAAAATGGTCTTTTTCATTACCAGTTCCTTGCCAAGTGTAAGACGACCCACGCCCTCGGTCGACCAGGTGTGGTGGAGGAAGTGGCCCACAGCATCGCCTTCCTGGCGTCCGACGCTGCCAGCTTCATCACTGGAGTCAACCTGCCCATTGATGGAGGCCGTCACGCCATGTGCCCGAGATGAGAGCAGCTATTTTATCACACCCCAATCTGCCAATATAGAGCTTTCAAACTCTCCGAGTCTGGCTGTGTGTTTTTTTTACCCATTGTGGCTGCAGGTGAGTCGCCCTATTTATCCACAGAAATTAAACTCAGGAGAGAAGTTCCAGGGACACAAAGAACACATAACTTCAAGGACACAATTTTTCTCCCATGTTTACAGTGGTAGTAGCTGTCAGGACTTGACAGCTTCCAGGTGTGAAATGTAGAGAAGGAAGCTGAAATGCACTCCCACAAGCAGGCAGTTTAAATGCATTTTATTATCTGGGTTTGTTGGTAAGCAGCCTTTTTTCTTTTTATTCATCAAAAGAAACTTCATAGCAAAGGTTTCAGACATTTATTGAATTAGCTGGTAAGTCATTAGACTTCATTCACACAGCACAAAATGTCTGCGCAGACAAAACACTGCAAGCTCGTGTACTGTGGTAGTTTAATGTTGTCTATTGTGAGAAATCCTCTGAGTTTGTAGATTGGCAGGACCAACCTTCACTGCTGCACGTTTTAGTGACAGATGCATTAACAGTAAATAAAAATTCTGGTGACGTCTTAAAATACAGCGGATTGTCAGACATGACAATGTTATATTTAAAAAAAAACAAAAAAAACAACCAAATTCAGACTGAAAAATCTTTAAAGCTCCAAATGAGGCCTGTTTGATCTGTAAAGCTACTGAGAATTTAAATATTTAAATAGAATCCACCGTAGATGAGAAAAGTTGCATAATTATACATTTTGAAAAATAAAAAAATCTTAACTTGTCAGACTCGTACAAAGAATATTGAAAATGTTAAAATGCTACCTTGAAAAATATAATTTAATGAATTTGGCCTGCGTGTTTACAATCTTCCCTTTTTTCGTGAAGCACTGACTTGGCTTCACTGAGAGCTGACGAGGGTTTTATCGTTCGAGTGTCGACTGTTGCAGCACCAGCTGTCACCTCTGCTTCACGCCGGGCGAACGACTCGAGGTGCAGTACGAGGTAGCATCTGGACACACTTTTCTCTGCTCACGCAACGGAAAGTGGAAAGTACCACACAGCAGTTGGTTGTGTGAAGATATCTGTAGAAATGTGGGCTCCCTCAGCACCGGGCAAGTTAGTAGAGGCTCAAAGAAGTCTTACCTGGTGGCAGCGTGCTTGTGTGCCGTTTACCTGAATGAGTGATGTGATGTTGATGTTGATGCCTTACAGGCTGTGGAACAATAACTATTGCACTTTATATTAAAATATACAGTACATATACATGTATAAATAATACTTCAACATTAAAATAGGAATTGTTGCATTTGTGGGTGTAAATGTTCCATATTTCTGTACAGATCTCTTTAAAGACTTTTCACGCTCTTGCTAAAATCAGGTGTCAGACCGTGAAGAAAATATGGTACAACATGGTCTGAGAGATGAGAGCAGAGACGTTACTTCCAAAAAGGGCGTTCAGATCTTGTATCGCACAAACAAGTCTCTGAAGAAGGAGCTTATTATTTTCCATAGGCTGATTAGTGCCGGAAGTCTTATCTCTGCATTTCCAACGGGCCCTCTTTCTCTGGTGCCCCCTCCAGTTTCTGCAGTCCAAGCATATTTTGTAGAGAAAGAAAGGAGGTCAGAAGTAACAGTCTCCCCCCACGCAGTCTCTCCTTAAAGAAGAGTTCTCAGCCCCTGAATGGGGCCCTATAAGAAGCACACGGGTCCAACCTCGAGGTGATAGCGTCCTCCGGGTTCTGCCGTGGGTAAGTTGTAAACGTCCACGATGGGGAGTAAGTTTGGGTCCTGGGTCTGGAAGATGAAGTGGGTCTGATGCCATCGGCCGTCTTTGAGCTGAAAGCGAAAGGAGCGTTATGTCACATGATGTAATATATAAAAACCAGAGAGTCCATCCTCTCACTAGCATCAGGGCACTTTATCTGCTGACCTCCCGCCACAACAGAGGTCAGTGGGATTTTATTTCATTGAAAATCTACTTTTTTTTTTTTTTTTTTAATCAACAAGAATCTGCTTTTCCACAAACAAATCTCCAATTATTCTGAATAATCCACAGACCTCAGGGGGAGCAGTTTTCAACCAAAGAAAAACCATCAGTAATGTGGTCTGTGGATTCTCCAGGACCGGCACCTTGAATAAAAATCCACGCACCTCTGCTCTGTTTGCTTACAAATAAAACCACAACCATCTGCATGGCTGGCAGTGACAAAGACATGTTCAGTTTTGGGCCACATGGAACCAAAATTAGGAGGCAATTAGCTTAGCTTAGCATAAATCCTGGCAGCAGCTGCTCCGGTTTTAAAAACAGTCGACCAGCAAAGTCATGGATTCAGTGCGATCAGTGTGAGTCTTTGTGTTCGGCCAAGAAATTATTAATAACACACAATTATAATTTTTTTTTTTTTACTTGCTGTGTATGCATTAAACAAACTACGCTAAGCTAACTGCCTCCTTTTTTGACACAAACACACCAGCAGATCTCATCCAACTCTATAAATAACTGCATCTTTTCGAATGTTGAACTATTGGTTTGAGGAAGTGAATGTTCTGGACCAAAGGAGTGTGTTTATGCTGGTGACAGGACATACCCAGCAGTCATCGGTGGGGATGAGCGGCTCCAGAAGGTCTCCCGCCTGAATCTTCTCACCGCTCCAGGCCTTGAAGCCCACGGCCCGGTCCGAAGGCTGCAGGGAAGGTCCTGCTGCCCACACAGGCGTGTTCAAACAGTGAATGGTGATGTGCTGCACGGCCTCAGTGCTCAGGAGATGGATGAAGTTCATCTGGATACGACCCACGCCCGTTTCCAGCTGTGAGACAAAGGGATTTTTGCCAAGTTACTTTGCAGTGATGTTTATTCATATCTAACACCGACCTCACAGGGCTGACATTACACTGTTTTGACCATTTATTTTAGGTGTAACCGCAATATGATTGATACATTTAGTTTAAAAACCAGATTGTTCAGAAACATTCTTAATAAACTGGACTTTGAAAGTTTCAATCTTGGCAATAAAAGAACTTCAGAGCAATCCATTTAGGAAGTGATAAGTCTAATTTTGATCAGAACTGCAGCCTGAGTTCCATCTGGATCCCAGATTGTGCCCTTAAATACAATTGTGGGTTTAAATTTTTTTACAGTTAATTCAGGATTTGGGTCTGGCCATGATATATTGTTGAATTGAAGGGTTGAAATATAAAACCAAAAGAAAGGAATGAAATGATGAAGGAAAGTTTAAGCCTCTTGAGTTTTTCTTGCCAGCTGAATGTGCCTTTGATGGTGACTTGGCCAAGTCCAGCGCAGGCTAAATAGGACATCTTAAGATTCACTGCATGCTTTATCCATCCAAATAGTGCTAGTGTTTATTGTATAGCGCCAGAAACTGAACAGCTGTGCTCATTTATTATCTTAAACTTTAAGCCTCGCCACTTTGTGAGATAGTCTGTTAGAGACAACATGAGGAAAACATTCAGGATCCAGGCGCCCCAGTCTGCACGGTGTTGTCCAGTGAATTTATCTCCCTCTAAATGTTGTGTGTTTAAATTCTATCGTGTGTTTGCTCCAACTGAGGCGAGCGACTAAATAAAGATGCGGCGATCCTCACCTTGGATACTGTGATGGGTTTCAGGCACGTTTGTCCTCCAGCAGTGAAGTTACACGTCACCTCAATGGTGTCGGCAGCGCAGCCGAGGTTCGGGTCGATCCAGTAGGTGCCTGCGAGAGCAGAGGAGGGCACGCCACCCATTAATCAAAACGCAATTTTTTTGTCGAGAAATGATGGGCGGGTATAAAAATGTCCTCACCGTCATACATCCTGTGCTCACAGTTGTAAAGGTCTCGGCAGATTCTGGCAGGATTGTAGCGGGTTCCCAGCGGGTTCTTTAAACTCTGGATCAGAGTGCTGAGGTGCTGCAGGGTCTTGAAAATCTCTGTGCCCTGGTCTAACATGGGCAGGTCCACGCTCTGATAATTCTGCTTTGGACATAAAAAAAAAAAAAAATTGTATTATCACCTTATTATTCTACTTTATGTGTTTTTTAATGGATTTACCAACTTGCTCTTGTATTTTATGTGTCTGTAATGGCTCAAAAAATTTCTCCAACGCAAAAGACCGAATAAAAAAATCAAAATCATTGTTTCTCTCCAAACTGACCTCTTGCTTCAGTGCTGTGTGGGAATCAATGAGGACTTGAAAGGCAGCACCAAGAGCCTCATTTCTCTACCAAAGGAGACAGTGAGGGAATTATGAAACCTCGAAAACTTCACTGTTTGGAATAGTAAGTAAGTCATCTAGTAAAGTTTAGTTCAGTACAGATTGGACTCTTTTAAAATTTTGTGGAAGAAAGAAAAGGGATGCAGCAACATGGCTTCACCCCCCCCCCCAAAAAAAAACTGTCCACTGTCAACAAAGAGAAAACATACTCACAAGTGAGAGAGCAGAACTGGGACGACCCTGAGGACAAAAGGGTGAAACAAGATTATTTTCATTCTGTGCGTTTTGTTATTTTTACTATGATTTTTTTTAATCCTAATCTACAGTTTTGGTGGCAGATTATTCATATGTGTACCAAAACTATTATGAACTCAGTGGAAATGAGGCATGAACGAAAAGGAAATGAAGCATTTAAAGTGGAATCGCTGGCTATTTGAATTAGATCACAGTGGAAATTGAGCAGGTCCATAAATAGGTTGATTTTCCTCTGAAAAACACACTTGACATGCTCACGGGTCCTAGCAGGGTGTAGACGTATGGATGAGTTACTCATCTTTAAATTATTTTCGAGCAGACTGATACAGCCACAGTTGCGTGTTGCATTTGAAATTGAGCCGTGGGATATGAATTATGAAAAACAGTCTGAGTTAATTACCATGACAGGTCTCATTAGATCCACCAGCAGAGATGAACAATCACTGGTCTACATCCTGACAGTGTCTAATGAAATGATCTGACTTTGGTTTATAGTTTTACTTGTAACAGATTTACAGAAGCACAAACAGACAAACGCTTCATCAGTACTGGTTATATATTCTCTTTCTCATTTGTGTTTTCATTTCCACTCTTATCGAGGCCCAGAGTCTGAAAACTGGTCCGTCTGAGCTATTACAAGACAGTAAATCAATTACAGTGCTGCCGCGGAAAGAAGCTGCAGTTGATCTTGATATAGTTCAGCTTCCGATGCTCAAAGGGCAACTTTTCAGAAAGAAAGAGTCTCATGCTTGTTTGAAATAAAACACTCAGTCATGTCTTTTCTTCTAATCTTATGTATCTAAATTTGTCTTTTTGAATCTGGGGAAAAAATTAGGAACTCACTGGTGGTCCTGGAGGTCCACGAGGACCAGGAGATCCCTGAAAAACAAACCACATAGCCACATTATGTTTCACATTATTTATAATTTGGACTTTGCAAAAGATGATCAAGAGATGAAGTTGTTTTTTCTTGTACAAATTAGTGATGAAACTAAAAGACATGGATAATTACTCACCCTTGGTCCTTGCAATCCCTGATTAAAATCAAAGAAAAAAGAAATCAATATTAAAATCAGTCTGAGAACAGATACCACTATCATGTGGAGCATAATGCCATCTCCGTGTAACCAATTTGAAACTTTCTTGATGTACCCGCTTGCTTCTTTGCAAACCTAAACTCAAATCTTACACAAATCTCATTTTCGCACAGTAAATCCTATTTTCACACTGCAAACCTGTGCATGAGTGTTGGCGTTTTCAAAGCCAGCTTGTGAATTACGCCTGCGTATGAGCACTCAACAAACCTCTTTAAAAAACCTTGAGATGGGCACGGAGCCGACATTTATCACCCTGACAGGAATTCCACAGCAGCTAAGTGTTACTGTGAGTGTAACAACAAACTGTGGAGTACAATAGGAAATGAAAAGTGCTGAGGGCAAAGCAGGCCGAGTGCTGCGCTGTCTCCATACTAAGTATCCGACTCTGTGCTCACAGTATAGACCAAAGAGATTCATCATACAGCGTCACGCACCGTCTCCCCTCGACTTCCTTTGTCACCCTGGGGTCCCTGATGGAGAGAGAGGAGACAGAGCATCACTCCATCACTGCCAGAACGCCAAGGGAAGTCACATAAAGCTTGGCAGATAGGAAGACATATGAGGTACGTACAGGATGACCGCCGGGGCCAATGATGCCAACGGGGCCCAGAGCTCCCTCCGTACCCTGGGAAGCAGAGCCATGTTAGTCATCGAGAACACATATGATGGAGCATCTGATGAAGCATCTGATGAAGCATCTGATGAAGCATCTGATGAAGCATCTGATGAAGCGGCGCTTATTTTTCACGCCAAGTATGCAGGTTGTGAGAGATGAGCGCCCCGGCATCGGCTGAAAAACTGCAGCAAGTTTATCAAAGTACTATCAATCTTTATCTTACCATCAAACCACGAGGCCCTCTTGGCCCCTGGATCCCTGCTGGGCCGACGTCTCCAGGAGGTCCCTGCAACCACACAATCAATAGTCTTTCATGAGTTTACAAGGTGAGTTGGAGTGCAAACCAGTAATAAACAACCAATGACCTCTTTGACCTCTGCCAGGAACAGACAGGATGTGATTCAGTGGCTAATTTCTCTGCTGATGCCGAAGAGCAAACACGGATGTTAAATGCTCCAGAAGCTAATCAATAAGTAATGTCCTAAACTGTAGTTTCTCTAATGGTCACTAGGTGGTGGAAAGAAAATTCACTGACTCCCAGTCCATTACCAGAGAAACTTCATTTACTGTCAAGGTATGAATGCTTCAATTTTCAACTAACGCTAAATATAGAAAGAGAAATAGAACACTTTGAAGGATTAAATGTGTTATTTATTTCTCTGGTGAGGCAGAAACAAACCGTCACATCAGAAACTGGAAACTAGTGAATCTTTTGCTGTTTGGCTTCATATTTCTTGAACAGTTAGTTATCAAATTTATTCTGCTTCTGTTCAGATTTCTGTTCACTTGTTGAATTCACTAATTGTTTTAGCATAATATAAGAGCTCTTGTGAACTTGTTCATTCATTGGCCGACACTGTGAGAAGACGGGAGACAGTCTGGACAAGCGGTCAGTCTATCACAGGGCTGACATTTAGACAACCAGTCACACACACCTACAGGCAATTTCGAGTTGCCAATTAACCTGACCTGCAAGTCTTGGATCTGCGGGAGGGAGCCGGAGCCGCAAGCCTGAGGAGACCAGAAAGGCTGGCTGGCAGGTTCAGACTGAGGATTTCCTTGCTGTTAGAGAACAGCGTGAACCGCTGCACTGCTGTGCTGCTCACAGCTAGTCTGACTTGGCTAATTAAAAATGTATTAAGCCCCGAAAAGAGGCATGTTTGGGTCAGTATTTGTTTTACTGCCGTCCAGTTTCCTTTGCACAGAGAGAGAGAGCAGTAAACCCAAAACCGAGCTTCAAAATGCCCAGTCAGAGAGGTTTGGGTGGAGCTACAGATGGTGTTATATGGCTCCTATATTCATCTCAGGGCAACAACAGACAAAACAGTTCGATGGACTACAGAAACAAAATGAGCGAGCTTAGTATGGCTTCACATGTTTAACAACACACAGCCTACCACTTTAAATCATAGCCCAACATGGCAGTAAAAATAAAGGGTGTGCAGCTGTGTTTTTACTACATAAATGTACCATAATAAGGAACCAGCTGATGTTTGACTGATGTAGTAATTCTGAAGGAAGTGGGAAAGTTTTGTGACAAACAAGTGTAAACTCTTATTTCGGATAAGGTCAATACTGTTGCTATTAAAATCACCACAACTACACCCTGAAACAGGATGTTAAAACTGTTTTGTTTTTTTGCAGAGCCTTTATTTCTGCAATATTAACTAATTTCACCGCCACACTTTGCTTCAGAGTTAGAACGAGTATTATAAAGTGTACTGAACGAACTCCAACACAAGGCTCATCTGCTTCATGCTCCTGTTGGACTCCCACTGTGGGAAAATATCCAACGTCTCTCTCAGGGTTTCAAATTAAAGAGTCAGACTCTGTTTCTTCAGCTGGCAGTAATCTATAGTGCAGTAAGTAAAGCAGACTTATGGCGGAGCAGATGTTATCCTGGGGCATGTTATCGTAATACCCAACAGCTTTCATAGCAGTTATTACTGAAGCTAATATAATGTTATTTACCTCGAGACACTTTGGGGTATTTAAACTTCACAAAACTGACTTTTTGAATCATTTTGTCTTAAAGCCCCATCTTTACTATAACCTTAGGGTTAAGAACTGTGAGATGATGATTATTTCAGTTGCGACTGGAGCTGTGTGGGTGTGTACCTTCGGCCCAAACAGACCAAACACCCCTGGAAATCCTTGTTCACCAGAATCTCCCTGACAAACAAAGAGATGGGAAAGTGCGTTAATATGTCATAGGAAGGAAGTGCAATAAGTTATTCTGGCAGGTCGGTGCTCACTGGTTGGCCTTTCGGTCCCTGGTCCCCTTGTTTTCCTGGCAGTCCCATCCCACCGACAGAGCCTCTTTTCCCTGGTGGTCCAGTGTGGCCTGGCAGACCCCTTTCGCCCTGGAGAGCACATGTAAACAAACAAATACTTGAGCATCCTCCTCACATCGCTCTTAAGAACCCCTGCAGCAGACACAGCAGTGGAAGCCATCCGTACAGCAACAGGCTCATCATCGTTTACCGCTTTCCCACCATGGACGCTGCTTACTGCATTTAGTGGAGCCCCTCACTAATTAGGAGGCACTGCCAGGAATGATCTCTGGATATGAGCGGAGCTGGGCTGGAGCTTTCCCCCCCTACATCAGTCGGGTGCCCCTTAATATAGAATTTTAAAGTTTCATCATCACAGGATGCAGAGGAACCAAAGTAAAGTTTTCCTCATAACAAACTGTGCAGGTTCAACACATGTTTGCGTGTTAATTTAACTGTACGCGGTTGAATCCGAGCCCACCGCTCAAACCAGAGGCAGTGAGGTCGAAACCTAGTGCCCAATAGCAGAGGTCCCATAAATGAAGCCCGTCTGTGTTTTCGCAGTCATGCATATGCAAATTTAATGTAAAATTTTTAAGGCCATGGAAATCAATAGTGTGCCAACTCATTCATATTTTGTAGCAGTCATTTCCTGAAATTATTGCACTGAATATGAGGTCTTTGTGCAGACTTTGGCCTTTGAGATCACAAAATGGTCCAAATATAAAGGCAGCATAACAGTGCCGAGGGAATCAGCTCCGACATATTAAAGCATAGCTGGCAGTTTACATTTGATACTGGCAGTAAATTCGCCGGCATTGTACTCTATAAAAAATGCTTGTGCTGTAATTTGGCATTGGTTCTTTGTGAATTACATCAAAACTTTCTTTAAGTGGTGCAGATTGTCTCCCCACTGTCCTCACCTTCGCCCCAAAGGAGCCTTGACTTCCAGGAAGCCCCGTCACACCAGGTTTACCCTGTTTTCCAGGTTTACCAACCAAGCCCAGCTCTCCATCTGCTCCTTGTTCCCCCTGATACCAAAAAAAAAAATTATCAGTTCTGATTTTAAGTAAGTTTAGCCGTAAAAAAGCACATTGCACTCTCCTCACTTTGACTCCTTTCCTTCCATCTTCACCAGATGGTCCATCTGTTCCAGGTGGCCCCTCAAGGCCCTCCCTGCCCACAATGCCCCGAGGACCAGCAGGACCCTCTGGACCCTTAAAAACAATAAGAGAGGTTAATCTCAAAGCTTGAAATTATTTAAAATAGTTTAGGTCAAGACTAAATATTTATTCAGATGGGCCAATATCACAAATTTGCCTCATGAGGCTTGTCAGTCAGAGTTATGCCTGATTATATATTTAGGACAGAGATGCATCGAACTCACTGGTGGTCCTTTGGTCCCAGGTGCACCTGCTGACCCCGGTTTTCCTTTCTGACCCTGGAGCATAAAGTATTCATGTTGCACAGTTTCGACATGGTTATGTAACAGGCAGTACAGTCCAGTTTTCTCACACAACAAAGTCCTTCCACTGTTTGTTATGTCCTTACTTGATCACCTTTGGATCCTTTCAGCCCCGGCCGTCCCTTTGGCCCAGGATGTCCCTAAAATGATCATCACTGTTTGATTTGAATTATACAGATTGTGTTTGCAAAGTCTGACATCAGAGTGGAGAAGTAAATGGGATGCTTACAGGAAGCCCCGGGGAACCGGCTTCACCTCTCTTTCCATCGAAACCCATTTGACCCTGGAAAATAGGATTTTCTGCAGTTAAGTGTTTAGAATATAACTTAACCCTGATTGACACAATACCTGAAGACAAAAGCAAACAACATGTCAGTTTGCTTTTTGTTATTTTACTTACGATGTGTCCGGGGTCACCCGGCTCTCCTCTGTCTCCTCTGTCTCCAGGACGACCCTGGAGTCACACGGAAGTTAGTTAGTCCAGAATAGACAAAAAATAAACAATGGAGGAAAAAAACAAACAAACTGGTACATGTAAGAAACTCACTCTGTCACCTTGAGGACCGGGAGGACCTTCTGCCCTGCTGTCGTCCCCCTGCTCACCCTAAGTGGAAACAGAAAAAACAACCGCAATCAATGGCATTTCCCTAAAACCCGACAGACTGTGCAGAATCAATGCAGATCTTGTTTGAAATAATATAACAATGGAAACACATCGCCTGCTCTCTACACATGAATGCCAAATCATTACATTTGCTATTACCCATAATGATCCCATTTCACATAAATAGTCCCAACGGGTCTTTATGGAATTTGTTAACCATTAACCACGGGCATATATGATTATAATAGTCATGTGTTGTGCATGTGACAAATTAAATAAATAAAAGAGGAGCTCAGCAGGCATTGAAAAGTAGGAGGGATAATTGGTTATGCCCAGGGCTCCAGCAAAAATGACACTTACATGGAAAAAGAGGCCAAATATTGTGGCGTTTGTGCTTTTAACATAACTGATACAGATTGCTTGCTTTAGTGCCAGTGTTACCTGGCGCTCTCAATTGAGAATCATAAATTTTGCAATGACCTGTGTGATAGCCTAATATTGATTTTAATTATAGAGCGAGCGGAGCCATTATTTTGAGGATATTGGCAAAGAGAAAATAACAAATATCCACATCCAGATGGCTCCTACCCAGAGACCAAAATAAAAAAAAATGCAAATTAGAATCTCACTAAACTCTGCTGCTGTGTGCTCCACTGTGTGCTGCTCTTGTCAAATAAAAACAAATTATGGGGCTAATATGCCCAAAATTATGGCCAGAAGGGTCCAGGTGCTCGGTAAATTATATACATTTGACGGCACTGAGATAATTGGATGTGTCCTGGTTTATATCGTCGCTCACACAGAGGGAGAAGAAGAGGAACAAGACGGACGGAAGAAAGACAAATTAGGTATAAACTGAAGTAACTAAAGACGCAATGCATCAAATAACCTGAACAAGCACATCACTCTGAGAACGTACCTTTTCACCTTTTGGCCCAGGAGGTCCCCGGGGGCCCTGTGGTCCCATGTGACCCTGCGATAAGACAAAGAGTTTGTGACTCTATCTTACTTCAGGGCTGTCACCCCACAGCGTTCACTGCACGCTTTACACTCTGACTAATTATATTCAAGCTACAGATAAAAAAGGATAACACTGTTAAGTGTCCTCCATCACCACTTCGTCTTCTGCTGCTGTGAAGATTTGAAGTGTTGATGTTTTAACTTCCTTTGTGTTGTCAAACTTAAACCAAAGTTTTATTATTTCTTCATCAGTCCCATATTTGATCTGGCAAACATGGAGTGTATTCTTCGTTGTTATTGCTGTAACCATCAGAGGGCCAGAGAGGAGGTGGGGGGGCAGACCTGACCAGCTAAAGAAACACAAACCAAACGACTGGATTTTACAATCGTTTGCTTTTTTTCTTTAATCTCTCGGTCCATTTTAGGGCCAACTGATGATTAGAAGCAATAGTCCTACTTTCTGCCTTTTAATGGTCGGGGGACATATTTTAGGGAAACTAAGACATTTACAATGTTAAAAAAAAAAAAAAATCTGTTATGCAATCTGCACGAGAGGAACGAAAAATTCTTTCATCTGCATTTCATAAAAACAAAAACACACAAGTTTATTGACACATCTAAGTGCCAGAGAGGAGGATTCCCCCGACTGTGGAGTGAAACTCCAGCCAGCAATCAATCAACACAGTACACATTAACCAATGTTCAGTGTGAACAAAAAGAAAGATGCTTCCAGACAGATATAATCCAGAAAGATTCACTAAATGCAGACATAAAAATAAGTTTTAAAAAAAAATGGACGTAAACTGCAGGGCTGAAAAGTGAAGCCCATCCTGAAGGGCTTTAAACCTGCACGCCATCTAATGACCATAAGTTGGGTGACTCCCCTGGCTGTAAAAGGAAGTCAGATTGTATTGTAAGTCTATGGGAAAATGTCCCAACTTCTCACTTCATGTAATAGCTGAGTAAACATTTTCCCATTGAATTCATGGTCTTGGGTTTCTACTTCCAGGTTTTTCAATACAACATGATGTTCATTTATGGTCTAATTTAGAGGGAGGCGTGACTCCTTTGTGACTGACAGACACTGTGATCTGTCAGGACAGAGTACAGAGCACTCCTCCAAATATGGTTTCTGCGGGTTACAAATAACCAACAATGGCAGCCAGCAAACTGCAAACCAAAAGTTCAAAAGTTCAGAAAACTAATGGATGAGGACAGAATTACACTGTGATCTGGTTTTAATATAATGTTATGGATACGTTGCTGTGTAGCCAAACCATAAACATAAGCGTTTGGGTTCCATCAGTGCTTACCTCGTAGCCGGATATGCCTGGACTTCCTTGTTGGCCCATCCTCCCAGGAGCACCCTGTGGAAATGTGGATATTAAGCTCACATCCACCGACAACCAATTAAGTCCTTCAATCCATCTATAAAGAACCTACTACTGGCCCGATGGTTCCTCTTGTGCCCTTCTGGCCGATAAATCCCATCTCTCCCCGCTCACCGATTGGCCCGGTCTCTCCCAGGTGACCCAGGTGACCTTTGCTCCCCTGGAGGGAATCCATCAATGAGCAGGTATGTACAAACATCCCTGAACTGCTGTGCGCTTTGTTTGACAATTCAAACATTTAATAGCAAAAGTGTACTTGACAAGCACCTCCACCTGACCTCACTGTTTACTACTACAGCAGAGAACTATTCAGCTCTTTGTGAGAGGGAACAAACTGACAGGAACCCGAGAGTGAAAGCTGCATTTTAGACCAGAGCAAGGGAACTGACAAACCTTTTCTCCAGGTTTTCCTCTTTCACCAGTTTTGCCAGGTTTACCCTCTTGACCCTTACGAAGAAAATTCAACAAGGCTGTGAGGTGACAAAAACATCCACCATCTCATGTGAATTCAATGAAATTCGGAGCTGGCTGCCAAAACACTCACCCTCACACCCAGCAGTCCAGGAGGCCCAGGAGGTCCTTCATGTCCTTTCAGGCCAATTCCACCCCTGTCCCCTTTAGTGCCCTCTGGACCAGCATCCCCCTTTTCACCCTGAGAGTATTACAAGTGAAAAACACATGATCACGATGAGTTTTATTGCCATAATCACGGGAAACCATCAGCAGGATTTTGGCCTGTTCGAATACCTGAATAAAACATTCTCACCAGACAAGCATAAAAAATAAATAAATGAAATATCTGACACGGCAACAAAAGCTTGGCTGCTCATATTTTTGAATTACGCCGGAAGAACAGTCCCCTAAGACCCGATCCGATGAACACACAATCCTGCCTGTCACATCCTGGGTTAAGATCTGAGTGGGAGTCCTGGTTTTGCAGAGCATGGCAGGTTATAAATAAAATCTTTCATTTCATCCAGTATTCACAGGCCACCAATGACACGAGGCCAGGACAGGAGAGATGTGAGCTCTACCTCTGGCCCGACATCAGAGTCCTGCCGCAGCAGCGGTTTCTGCAGTGACAGCTCGGGCATGTAAACACAGAGTTCCAGTTAGTTTCACCAGAATGACACGAAGGCACAGCTAATTTACTGGTGACACACAACGGGCTATAATTTGGATATATATCGAGGCTGGAAAAAAGAAAAATGTCACGGTGATTTGACATGTTTTCCAAAAGGTGCCCTGCACTCTCACAGCATCACCAAATGCAGCTGTGATGAACACTAAGAGCATGAGAGCTTCAGCTTCTTTTGATTCTTACTGCAAGAAACTGCTGGCTGTCACATTCTTTCATTTTGAAGGAAACCCACAACGTCCACCTGCTTAATCTTCTTTGCCTGAGTTGTAAAGTGAAGTGTGAAAATGTCATGAAACACCGGACCGTGAACCGAACTCTGAAAAAGACCGCAGCAGCCAACAGTGGTCTCGTCAGCACAGGCTGAAATATCACGAGACCTTTCATAGTTAAATAAATCAGAGTTGTGTTTGGACATATTCCACTCCCAGAAGTCCTCATATCAGCCAACAAACACACAAAAAGATATTTGAAAGATAATGTTTCTAACAGCACTGCCTGCCCAATGAGCAAATTCCTAAAACTATTTGGTGCTTTATTTAAATAAACTGTTGATATTGCAGATACTAAAAAGCCTTTGGCCTTCTGGCAAACATTTATATTATATGCATTAATATATATTTATGTACAGAATAAGAAAACAGCATAAACAGTACGTACAGTAACAACCGGCTCTTTTTACTAAATCTAAACAGTTTAAAAATTGTTCAAGTGATAACAAATCTGACACCTGAGTCCAAAAACTGTCACGTTAGCGTAAAAAACATGTTTTTATGACAATCTGTTGAATTTATCGCTCAAATTTCATCAATTCGCACGGCAATGTAGCACCAATCTAACATTTAACAGTGACAGCTGCAAATCCCTCTCGAGCTCACTGTTTTCCACCAAGAGGCCGATTTCTGTCCAAGAACTGCTCAAAGTCGTTTAGTCCCCTGACTAACAGAAAACGTCCTGTACAGCACGGAGCTGAACAGAGTCTTAGGTCGACTCTTTTCAAATCCTCACTCTTCTGTCTGCTCACATCTTATCACCTCCTCTAAGCTGAAATCTGTTTGTTTTTCTGTCAGACACAGTTTCAGCAGTTTGGCTCTGCTGAGTCGACAGTCATTTTCAGCTTTTCTTTCTTTCTCCATTACAACACTTGGCAGACAGCAGAGCTCTTAAAATAGCCACTCTATCTGTTTTCACTGAGTGTCAACACAATGCAGCTCCGACTGCTCAAAGGGCAAAATCTTACAAACAGTGCTCATCTTGCTCTAATTAGAGTGAGCTGCTGCAGTAAACAGGGAAGTTCGGCGGGTTCAAAGACACGCAGCTTTGGGATAGAAGAAGAAAATGCTCGAAATAGTAACAACAATGTGATTAGTTGCTAAAGTCTTGAAAAACTATTTTTTTCCAACTACTATGGGCTTAAAATTAGAAACACAGTTTTTGAAGTGATGCATATCTCAAATTTTCACCTACACTTTTTTTTTGTACTTGCCTTGGCTCCATCAGGCCCACTCGGTCCAACCTCCCCATCGATGCCTGACTCGCCCTGATAAATAAATCATAAAAATATGGCTGCAGCATGTTCCAGTGTCACAAGCTCACTAATCACATGAAGCAAAAACTGATGTGTATCAAGGCACATAGATAAACTGAGCTTTTTTATAGAGTTATTTGTGAAACAAATTAACCGTTTGCTTTATCCCGCGTTACAAGTGATTTGTCCACTTCTGAGTATTATGGAGTTTGTCCACATGAGTTCAGTTCAGTTCAACTTGGTCAGACTGAACGGATAGAAAAACGTTGGTTACTCACTCTCTGGCCAGTCAAACCCTGCTCCCCAGTGTCGCCCGGTACACCGATGGCACCCTGCCAGAGGAGAAAACATGATGTGTTGCATCTCTTTGGATTTATTTTCCTCCATGGTGGTTGTTGTTTCCTAAACTTGCTGAGTTTCACATTTCCACAACTTCAGCAGATGAGAAACATTTCCTGTTTGGCTTTTTTGTTTGTTTGTTTGTTTTACAGGAGCCCTAACCACAGAAATCCACGGCTCAGTGGCTAACAAATGATTTTATTTTTTTCCTAAATAAAACGGCACATTTGCCCTCCCTTTCATACGGACTAATGAGCTCAGCAAAGGACACACTCTGACTGACACCAATTTAAGAACATTTGTTAACTGGATCTAACAGAGATGCTTTTTTTTGTACCCTTAGACACACAGAAGTCTTAGATCTTCACAAGAAATGGCAGCAAAAACCAAGTTTTAGTTCCCTGAAATGAAAACATGTTTTAAAAGACAATCAATTCTTTACAGATTATCATGATGTGTATATCTTTTCCAGGACTGACGCACAAATGTGGTTCAGGAGGTGGTGACAGTAACCATTTAGCGTGGAAATCTAGTGATTTCCTACCAGTTTCCATGCTGCAAAAAAATAAACATAGAAATATTTCAGCAGCTTTTCATCATCATCATTTTCACCTGCCCTCCAGCTTCACCAGGCAGTCCTCTCTCTCCAGCCTTCCCTGGTGGGCCCTGTCACAAACAGCGACAGGATTTGGTATTCAGCTCCAACATAAATGTCAGCGGGAGTTCTTACACCAGCTGCATGATCAAACTCACCGTCGGTCCCATCTCCCCCAGAGGCCCGATCGTTCCCGGGGGCCCTGCTGGTCCCTGCGGTGCCAAAGCAGAGGCATCAATAAAAAGGTTAAGAGCTCTTTCTAATCTTGGACAAACAACCCTGAAAGTGACAGTGAAGGAGGAAAAATGTGAAAAACGAAATGACAACCAGGCAAAAAAAGAAAAAAGTGTGGATTTGTGGAGATAAGTTAATCTGTAGAGCTCAGAGGCTCCAAAACACAGAGCCAAAGCTTCTGTAAGTGATGGAAACACATTCAGGCTACAATACAGCTGCCTCTCCAGGAAGGAGACAGTGTAAATCACATTGTCTCAGACTCACTCCCTCTCTGCTTCTGTCTGTGAGACTTGGACAGAATAAGAGAAAGAGGATTAGGCTCTTCAGGGATTTTCGACCAGGCTGAGGGTTCCTGAGATTCACTGAGTAAAAAGGTACAGGAGCAGAAATTCAGAGTTTTTGTGCAAGGGGAAGGAACGAGGGTGCACAAGAGATGCTGCAGATCATTACAGATAATGAGACACTACGGTTTCTGCCTGCATCTGCAGCTTCCGAAAATGTAACATATCTGAACCAGAACATTATCATACAGTAGCTGTTTGATAATGAGGTTTATATTCAGCTGTGGAACCAAAATAGGATCCACTCATGTAGGCACATAAACAACTCACAGGCTCCCCTGCAATTCCTTTGGCTCCAGGAGGTCCCGAGGGTCCCTGAACACCCTGAAAATAAAACAGCTGTTTATAACAAACACACACACATGCAGGCTGCCGATGTTTACACACACATGCTGAAATGCCACAGCAGCCACTGGAGAGGCATCGTGCCACATGGGTACCTCTTATCTACTACTGTTCCCCAAAATGTCTCCACCAAAAAACAAGACTGACCTAAAACAGACCTCCGTTAGCCCCAATCACTTACTGGAAATCCCTTCGGCCCAGCTTCGGCTCGTTCGCCAAGCTTTCCCTGCAGCGAAACAATAAAAGAAAACAAACAACATAAAAAAAAAAAAAAGATAAGGACAGGGTTTTAATTGTGCCATTTGTTCTGACGCACGTGTTCAACTCCGCATAGAAAGGACAAGCAAATCCTCATATTTCATTAGCGAGAGCCAGAGAATGGCTGGACCTTTAGTTTGATGTTAGACTGCTTCGCACTAAATGAATATCCACTGAAGGTCACGTGTTCAGTAAAGCTCTGACAGTCCAAAGGGCAGAATGGGAATGAAGAAACACGATGCGAACTGCCAGCGAAGCAGTGCTATTGTCACAATCTTCACATTTTAGCAGACCTGCTAGGTTTTAATAGTTGTGTATTTTATTCGACTCTGTACTCGGCAAGCACGGTTTGATTAAAACTGCACAAATTTCCCTCTAACCTCTGTTTTAATTAGAAGTCTCGGGGGAAATTTGTTTTCATTAGGACGAAAGCATCAACATCGCTCTCCGTTTATCCAAGACACTTATTGTGTGACCTTGAGAGGGAACGAGACCAAATGTACTCTAACCGGGATTGTTGTTAATACAGCTAATAATGTCGTTACAGTTAGGAGAGGAAAGTGAAGAAGCCTGATTTTCCCCTACCATCTCTCCAGGGAGGCCCGGTTTTCCTGGTGGGCCATCGGGGCCCTGCGAAGAAAACATCCAACTCAGTTAAGGGAGCTTTTTAAAAAAATCCCCCAGAGTTAAAAATGTTCCCAACTGCCAAGCCATTCCAGCACCATCATTATTTTAGAAGTCTTTTATTTAAGGTTCTGTTGTTAGATTTGTAGATACAGTGTCCTCTGAAGGTTCTTCAGATAAAAATAGTTAATAATTACAGTCTGCTGAACAAAGCAGCTTGGGAAGCTTTTTTCCCCGTCCATTAAAGAAGGCTGGAGTCATCCTGTTTATTCTGGATTTCCATGAAATAGATCTGATGTGTGCAATTAGGAGAGCTTAGAGCCAGACAGTTTGGTGAATGAATATTATCAACAATGATTAATCAATGGTCGGTGGTCACTTTTGACTTTTTCACCACGTGCTTACCTTTATTCCTGTTGACCCTTTCTCCCCCACGGGGCCATCAGGACCTCTGGGCCCCTACGCAAAAAAATAAAAGTTGTCACTGATCAGCTGAGCTATGGAAAACTTGGCCTTTAACAGACCCAAGGCGCGTGTTATTTAAGACATTAAGTTAATGAATCTGGCCAGGTGATCATTATTTCTCTCATTTGCATTTATTAGAGCCTGGGAGGCCGTTCTCTTGGTTTTATGGTGTACTATGGTTTAGCCCTCGCTGGAGAGACACAATCAAAGATTTGGGCTACTTTAAAAATGAGAATTAGCCCAATCCACACTGTGCAGACTTTGTCCCCATCTTTCCGTATCATCTGCACGCTGGTGCTATCGTAAAGAAGCTTTGGGAAAAGGTCACAAATTCTGGGGCTCTTAAATTGAGCTAACTATTACCTAACAGGAAACTTTAAGGGGCTGACGATGTCTTTTGCTTCACATCTAAACAGAGCAAATGCTCTGTACAGACCTACCTATGAGAGGCTTTGACATTTTAATATCTGTTATTGGTAATAACAGACAAACCTGTCCAAGACTGTTGAAACTGAGATATTAGTTCAGAGGAAAGGTTATACCGAAACTGTGAAATGTGGATTAAACATCACAATCAATTTAATAAGCTCTCTAAAAAAGTCCAAAGAAGTCATTTAAATTATTTGATAATAAAAATTCATGGCCTTTTAACCCGACGTTTGAAAAATTCTCTGTGTATTAGTGATAAATCCTGTTTCGTCTGATGATAAGGAGCGTTTGCACCAAAGGGGATCATTTTACTTTTTTCCAGTTGAAATTCAAAATTTCTTGAAACGAGAAACACATGATACATTTGGAGCGATGCCTCGGTCTTATTTCACGTTATCATCATGTGAATGATTCCAGCTGAAGCTGGGTGCAATCCTCTCAGTCCACTGGATTTATTGATTGATTGTCATTTATTTTGGACAGCAAAACAGAATAAAGATAAATATGTTTGAAAGGGCAGACATTTATTATCCATCCTGCCATCTGTGATGATAAAATCATGGTGATGAATTGCTTAACTGTCGCAGAAATAAATGTGAAGCTTGCTGAAATTTAGAGGAGTGAGATTGAAAAAGGACTCGGCTCCTAAAACATCATGAAACCACAACATTGTCAAGTGTGACTAAACTGTGGAAGTTCAATTTTAAAACTGAACAATAAGCAAGCAAAAACAAAAAGGTAAGGAAGGAGAGAGAATTTTTTCTCCTACACATGGACCTCATTGAAATTAGAGCTATTATCCTCATTTTCCTTTCAAAATAAAACTTTGGCCACAGGAAAAGCCTATTACTATTTTTTCCTCATTCCTCTTAATTGGGAATTACTTTGGAAGCTGCAATAAAGAGAACGGTGTGTAATCATAGTGGTTTCAATTCTATTTTCCAAAGCCTTGATGTAATTTTCAGTTATTATAGTTATTAAATATTACATTTGTGACTGCCTGTGAAATCAGAGGAGCCATGTAAAAACCGATCCGGGGAATGAAATGCTTTAATTATACCACTTACTCAGGTTAGATCAATTATTCATTCAGTCCAGTCTTGCTGCTGCGCAACCGAGGGCTATTTTCACAAAACAGAAGACTCAATTATGGAAAAGCCAGCAAACACTGGAATTGTCCTGAGCTCATGGCGAACACGGGGACGAACACGCCTTTCCATGTTCAGAAACTCCGGGGTATTTTGTGGTATGAAGAGAGATGTTGGGACAGGCTGCTTAGCATAACAGAATTAATGTGCTTCACTAAAGCATGCTGTGATTTTCCTTGTTGTGTCTGTGTAGAGATATTATGGTGCCTTTTGTTTTTTGTTCCAAATAAAATGTTGCTGCTCCTGCTGGGGGTGTAAAATACATGCTCTCTTACCTAATTGTTTTTTTTCCCCACAGAGAAAGCCAAAAAGAAAAAAAAAATGGGGAAAAGGGAACGCCAGGCTAGTGTTCAGCTGGTGAAGAAGAAGTTTAGATGCAGCTAATGGGAGCGCCTTTAATGCTGAAGATATTTGATGAATTAAAATTTTCTGGGGATCATGAATGTCTGTACAAAGTCTTTTGTCTATTTGATTTCTGTTGAGATGTTGGACCTCAAAAAACTTTGAGCCTTGAACGTGATCCTGAGAAATAATTCCCAAGTTTGTAGTTTTAGACTGAAGGATCCAAAGACAGCGTGTGTGTGCAGATTAAAAGAGGAACTCAGCCTTCCCACACAGGCTGAAGCTACGAGCACACATATTCACCATTTTTAAACCTGAATCTGGTTGAACAATGACCGTTCAAACACAAAGCTCTCAGAGTCTTGTCATTTGGTTCCATTACCTGAAAGGTGTATTCGATTTTCAAGGCCTCTTCCGTGACCCAAGTGGATTTAATTATATTTAATGAGGATGAATAAGAGTTAATGTGCTCAACATGTATTCAACCTCTTTGGGTCTTTATGCTGAACTACTCAGGACCTGTGCTGAAAATGAAGGTAATGGAGCCATCGTCCCTCTGCCTTGATCCCGCTTCGTGACTGTATCGACATTTTCAGTAACACATTCAGTTATAAAAACAAGCTCAAGATGACTAAGCTGTAACACCTTCACAGTTTTACAGTCTCCCCTTTCAATCTGTTCATAGACATTCACAAAATCACTTCCTTTCTGTCACAGCACCAGATCTGATTTAGTCTCTTTTGTGACAAATCCTTTTCTTTGCATAACCAATCTTGAACTGGTCAATGAAAGGAAGACGTCCATTTACTTTTTGATTACCTAAAAATGATGCAACTGTTTGTTAACAAAGAGTAGTTACGTATTATTTAATGGTTGTATAAAGATTTTACTAACTTACCCTTATGCCTTTGGGTCCTCTGATTCCAAAGCATCCCCGTGAACCAGGAGGCCCCTGAATGTGTGCAGAGAAATACGTCAAATTATGGAAACTTAGATACAAACTCGCAGTCCTGTCTTCGCTTGCCATGTCAAGTTGAACGCAGGGACGTAGAAACTGTTAGCTGACAGCAGACGAAGGTAACGGATGACATCTCAGTGATCATCTCAGTTCCTGAACTAGTTCCTAAGATGTGATGTCTCTTCACATCCGAAATTAAATATGTTTATAATTTTAGGCCTCTGAAAACCGGCCACGACAGAGAGATGGGAGCTGCGAGATGATTTAAACTCAGAGATCATAGTGTAGATTAAGAAAAAAAAAACCTTGATAATGTTTTATTTGACTGGACTTATGCTTTCCAGCCATCAACATCTGCCCCTGACACTTCTGATGTGGTCAGCGGTGCAACAGATTTGTGACCTTCAACCAGAACGTGCAGCCAAACTTGGTATTATTCCTATAAAATCCACAGGAAGTGGATGCCTTTCCAAAAACCTTTTTCTGATCACTTTCTGATCTCGGAGTGAGGAGAAGTTGAATTAAATGTGAATCGGACAATAAGATAATTATTATTAGAATTAGCTTTGGAGCTGCTCCAAAGAATGAGCAGAACTCCTGATCAGATAAACACAAAAGCATTAAAACACACGTATAACTTGGTGTGTTGAAATTTTCTTTTATTGCAGTTTACAGTGTTTTTATTTATAAAATAAGAAAAATTCCAATGTTTGCTTTTTGCTTTTTCTTGGTGTATGATCTACTATCCCCTATTACAGCGAGCAGAGCCTTTACTGGTGTCTTTTTTAATTAGCTGAGGTTGGGCACGACTTTAAATGAAGGAACTTACTGGGATCCCTTGCAGTCCAGGCGCCCCCCTCTCTCCAGGTATTCCGGTGTGACCCTGATGGACACAAGAGAAATCAGATTATCTCCTAGACCTCTAACAGACTGGATGGATTTGTACTATATCCCTGTTAGACGGTGATTGTTTGATCACTTAAATCAGTCTCTCCAAACATATAGAGCCCCATCCCTTACGTATGTAGAAGTGAATGGCCCATGTTAGAGAGACGGGGTCCAGACTTACTCCTTACCATCGGCCCCGGTTCACCTGGCGGCCCAGGGGCACCTGTTTTCCCTCGGTCCCCCTGAAGAAAAAAAAACAAAACAAAACAATCAAATATACTCTAAATGAATACTTTACAACACATTGGTTATGTTTAATAACAATCCAAAAAGCAACTGATGTGAATTTGAGAAGCAGGAATCTTTCGCTTAGTATATGACAAATGATCAATATCCACTTTGCTACGTTAGGCTCATTTTTTCAGGACTAATCACATGCTGGACCAAAAGGGAGAGCTCTAAAAATGATTAAAATGGATGCCGGTCAACATCAAATGTGATGCTAGCTAAGTGTGACAAATGGAGACCACACCAACCTTTTCTCCAGCGATGCCCATCTCTCCAAACGGCCCAACAAAACCAGGGAGCCCCTGAAGAGGACGAAACATCCTGTCAGAACTGTTTCTTATTTCTCTTTGTTCTACTAAAGCTATATTTCATAATAGGCTGCTCAGCTTTGGGGCTTTAACAAAACAGACACACAGCGAGCATCAAACAGGAATCAGGAGAAAAGCCTTTACCCTCTCGCCAAGTTTTCCGACCTCGCCAGTTATCCCGGTCTCGCCCTACAGCAAAGCAGCCAATTAGCATATCAGAAACTAATTCATGCCTTTCGTTTTAAGTTCAGATCAGTCGAAATGTGCTCGGAGGCCCGTTCCCCTGTGGTAACGGAGAATTAACATCTAATTTACTGATATTCAGATGATATATTATCATGAAAGAGGACCAGGCAGAGAGAGAGAGATTGTCCACTTAAGGTTGACAGCGGTTTTGGCGTCGGATCTGGCACTATTAGGTCTGACCTTGGGTCCATCTGGGCCTGTCAATCCGGGGAATCCCTGCCTCCCAGGCCTGCCCTGAACAGAAAGCAAAAATGACACATAGCAGTGTACCGCAGCTCCGCTCGACACAACAACAGCAACAACGTCTCTGTGTCGCCTGTAAAAGTTACAGCCTGTGTGTCGACTTTCCTCCCCGAGAGGAAACATAGAAAAGACAGACAACTGATGCTGAAACAACATCATCTCTTTAAGAAACTTAATGATGAGACGTTTTATGGCATCAAAGGCTCCTTATTGCCCACAGAGGTCGTTTGGTGTTCGTTTGCTGTGATTAGCCTGAGATGAAACACACTTTTAGGCTGAGATAAACTTTTACTGTAAAAGAGTTAGAGGTCATTTCTCCTAATACGGCTCTCCTAAGCTTCTATAAATACTGAAAACATAAATAAGACAGAAGGTGGAGATATTAAAAAAAAAAAAAAAAAGATTTCCCCAGACAATAACAACTGTTATCAAAGTATTTAGTAAATCGTCCATCACGCTGACAAACTGCTTTCCATTCAGTTTGAAACTGAAGGATGGCTGTTTGTGTGTGTTATTTTTAAAACAGAAAAGAGCAGAGCAGGTAATATGAGTATGCGGTGTCCAACAATAAGTCTTTCAAAACAGCTTCAGGACAATAGAAAGAGCAGTCGGTCAATGGACCAAAGCTCATATTTAGCCAGAGACAGGGACTTTGTCCAGAGTGTACTGTGGTTTAGTGTGTATTGTGCAGCCAACGTGATTACAGTGTTGTGGTGTTTTTTCTAACTGGTCTTGAGTTGCAGGGCTCGTCCAATCAGCACTCACCTCGAGTCCAGCGGGTCCAGCTGGCCCGACTGGTCCCTCATCACCCTGACAAGAAAATTGCAGCAAAAGGTCAGTGGGAGGAAAAATGTCTTTATACTTTACTTGATTTTCAAAATATCAACACACATGATGTCCAGGTGTTCCCCTTGGACCCGGCAAACCTCTCGTCCCTTGCTTTCCCTGTGAAAAACAAGACGGACCGTGAACTGTCTCTGGATTTCTGAAGTTTATTAATTGTTAGTCAGATTTTTTGGACTTACTTTGGGTCCTGCAGGGCCGTTTTGACCTGGTGGGCCAATATCACCTGGAAAGCCCTGTGAAAATACATAGAAATGAATTTATCACTTTTATTTTGTTTATAAAAAAAACAAAACAAAAAAAAACAACTTAGATATAATCAGCCCTACCTCTGGGCCAAGAGGGCCAGGTAAACCATCAGGGCCCTTTTCACCAGGTTTACCCTGAGAAATGTCACAAGTTATGTTACTGTTGTTGCACAAAGGGAGCAGCATCGAAACAACTTTACCAAACTGGCAGCGCAAATTCATCACAACCACTTAATATAAACCTGAAAATGACAAAAGATGTCCCTCATAGCTCCTGCATCCTTCTTAATGTTTACGCAAATCTATCGGAGCTCAGGTAAGATCCAGACGGGGGGGTAATAATGTGTGGCAAGATGGAGACATCATGCAGAGGGTAGAGCAGGAAAGAGAGCGGGTTTTCCCAGGAATCTCAAATCAGGATCAGAGAGCGCTCAAGATATTAAGGACACTCAAGAGCCCAAATGCCAACTGGTGGATTAGTCTTAATGCTCAGGGGGCATTTGCACTGGAAATGTGCCCGTGTGCTTCCTTTTGAGGGGCTGGGTTAGTAAGTTCTTGGAGCAGATTTCTCCACGACTCGCTTTTGTTTGCTTTTGGAGGATTTTTCCCATTTTCTATCAAAGAGCATCAGTAACTCCCTGTGCCCGTCGCAGTACAGCGCTGTGCTTTTAGTTCGAAACTCTCTTCACATCAAAATGTTCCAGGAGCTCTTCTGTGCTTCAACCAGCTTTATCAATCATTTATTGATCAGAGCGTAATTTATATACGCTTTACGAGCTTCATAAAAAAATAAGAGGGATCTATATATGAACCCAAAGATTAACTGTGCTGTCTAATCAAAGACATGCTGTCTGTGCCCCGGTGCTGGGAACTGCATCCCGGAGCGCCTCCTCTCTAAAAGCAGTGTTAGTTGTGCTTTTGAACCTTTTTTTTTTCTCCGCTGGTGCTCAGTGTTTGAAAGAAAGATAGAAAAATACCTGCGGTCCAGGTTTTCCACAAGGACCGGGCACCCCAGGTGAGCCACGCACACCCTGTCACATGAAAGGCAGCACATATTTTAAACAAAGCAAGACAAAAAGTTGGGAAAGCTGATTAGATACAGAAACAAAGCAACTATTTTCACATGAAAGGACACACAAATGGTAAACCCACTGCACCTCTACAGCACATTTGGAGACGAGGACACGAGGCTTTACGACTGGTCTCATTAATCCATGCAAACTGATCAGAGGCCACTGATCCGATCATTGAATCTAACACTAACATCTATAAGAGCCGAGCATACACCAACATACAGATACCTTGTCCCCTTTGAATCCACGCTGCCCCGGCTCTCCTGGCAGGCCAAAATCCCCCTAAGAAAACACAAAGAACAAAGAAAAAATAACCAGAATGACACCAAAGGGGAAGCATGAGAATCTGCGTTATCTGTTCGCTGGCAGTAAAACACTTCTCTCCTTTGCTTTCATGGATTTAGAGCGTTATTGGTCTGAGAAAGACATGTGCAGATCACCTTATCACCTTTCAGTCCCGGTTCCCCGGGGTTGCCCGGTACTCCCTTGGAAGCGAAAAGAAAAAACAAAAAACAAAAAAATTTAGAATCCTTTTTGGATTTTACATCGTTAGTATGTTTGAAAAAGACGTAACTACGTTGTGGAGGAGTTCACCAAGTTTAAAAACATTGTGAATTTTAAGAATAAAGTTGAATATCTAAACCGGAAGCGTATACTTATCCAGATCTTTTACCTTGAGTCCTGGTGGTCCCGCTGTGCCCATGAGGCCAAAAGAGCCCGTGTCTCCCTGCCACCAACAATACACACAGAAAAATCGACTTACTAGATCCAATACGCAGATAAAAACAAAACAAATTTGCTTTTGTGCGGTTAGAACCTGAGTTTCAGAAGTAAGCAATGGGAAAATAAAAAAGATTCCAAACTCAGTCCTGCTCTCAATAAAACTGACTGCACCCATCCCATAAATGGTGTAGCAGTGTGCGGAGCTTTTAGCTGCACAAAAAACTAATACAACAAAATTAATTTAGATGTTTAGATGTGCTGACATTCAATGCCAGCTCTTAGCAGTTTACGGTTTTTGATACTCAGTGCTGTGGATACATTTCAGGCCGCACCGTAAAAGTATTGTGCGTTGAAACCCGAGAACAGCGTTCACAATCGTCAACAAGGATTATTTTAATACGTCCAAATTAAAATATTTGGAAGAAAAAACCTCCCGCTTCTTTCCAGAAGGATGAAAACAAGAAAAAGAGAAATATGAGAGACAGGATACTAAATATGAACTGCGAATCGGGACAAATTAAACTATAGAGGCCGTGAAAATAACACAATAGCACTCACAATAAGACCAGGGACTCCACATGGACCAGGATCTCCCAGTTCACCCTGTTGGAGGTGCAGAAAGGAGGAGATGCATGAGAGATGCAACATGAACAGATAGATGTGTAAAGCTGCAGCAGAAAGAGGAAGAGTGCATTTTTGTTTGTTTACGAGCTTGTTCCTGCATCGATAGCGTTAATGTGCTCCTCCACTCAGTTTAGCATATCGAGCGAGCACTTGGCACTTGACACAAAGAGGGTTGTTGTCCAACTGAGCTACCCCACCGACACGCCACATGCCATGTCTACATCCTCTCCAAGCTACGCATCCACCAACGGAGAGATGGATGACACACAGCCCAGTGTGGCCTTCCTGTCGCCTCCTCCTCCTCCTTTCGCCATGAATGAAAGCACACGAATGCGGCCAAATGGAACAGCCCCACTCTTCCCTCTGAAGGGAGAGGAAATGAAGCCTGGAGGAGGCTCCCAGAGGTCAGCCAACCACAATCTAACACTGGCCCTGTCAGTCACCGGCAGCAGCTCGGGTCAGAGTCAAGAAAGTGACGTGAGCTGAATTGCTGATGAATCCGGTGAGTCAGTACTACTGACTTCCATCACTGTCCAGTTTGTGCAAGAACAAAATAAAGGTTCAACACAAACTACAGCTCAGTCCCTCTGAGCTTTTTTTTTTAACTGCATTTTTATATGAAAGGTAGCATCTGGTGAAATCTGTTGGGTGTGATGTTGTTGACTGTGTGTATCTATAATTGTTTGACTTACTGGGTTCCCATCAGGCCCGGGGGGTCCCCTCTCTCCAAAGTCACCAGGAAACCCCTGAACGCACAAACAAACAAACAAACAAACAAAAAAACAGAACAGTCATGTAATCAAACGGTGGAAATGAATGTCTTTCATGTCCATTTGCTCAAACTATTAATTTTGATGTTGGATTTTATTCATGTATCACAGAGTGAGAGGATCAATGACGTGTGTCCCAAATCAGAAATTTGCAAAGTAAAGCCAAGCAAATCCCATCAAATGTGATCCCAGTGCTTCATTCCTGGGAGACCAGCAGGAAATTCCTTAGCTGAGTGTTTCCGAGCGGCCGAGCATCTCTGTGTGTGTGTGTGTGTGTGTGTGTGTGTGTGTGCTGGCAGGGCGCACTCAGCAGCCCGTGAACCAAACCCCCAGGACTTGCCTAAATGGCTGAATAAAGCTGCTTGGCCCAGGAACTGCTGACTGTGTCTGTTTTTTTTTTTTTTTTTTTTGCTTAGTGCTCGTAATTCCATTATAGAGGCAGAACAAGAGGCGTGATGCAGCCGTGAGGCCACACGCTCAACATGTGCTTGTCAGCGCGCCAAGGTCAACATGGAGCCCACTGCAACATCACGGCTCAGCACTCGCCTGCATGGATGAGCGCTATAGTAAGAAAAATGACAAGTGGCAGATCGAGCCGAGTCTATTCTGCTTTTTGTGTCTGCAGATGGAAAAGATAAAAGTAAAAAATTAAAAATTAAGAAAGGACCTAAAGAGACGGCGGAGATATGATTATTTCTGTGGCAAACAGTTTCTTTCTAACATTAGGCAAATGTGAATAAAGTAGTGAAAAGTAATTGGTGCAACATGAGGCTCACGGGAAATGTGGAAAAGTTTGCCTCGCCACAAAAATGTCAATAACTGACTCAGTTTGATCCAAAACACATGCAAGTTTTTGTCCTCGTATCGACAACAACTTTAAGCAACCTTGGCGGGATCCCTTGTGACAATCAGCAGATAAACACACAGAGGGAAGCTACTGGATGCCGTCGATTCCAAAGAGCAAGAGTGAGCTTCTTAGTGGCTCAAACTTTTGAGCCTTTAAAAGACGTGAATCATAATTTTAGATCCAAACATGCAGAGTCTTTATTTTGTTTGTTTCTGCTTTACTGCTGAGTCAACACAGAGAAAAACGCTTTACGCAAAGTAACTGACCTAATTTATCACCACGGAGGAAAAAAAACAAAAAACAAAAAAAGCTTTCTCATGATTCTGTTATTACAAGCATATTTGCGGACTTCAGTCTCAGTCAGCACAGAACAGAAGATGTACACCAGACTAAGTCTGGGAAAGTCAGATTTGCACTTGTGGTTATGTGCAGTAATAATGTTTCCATGTAAGACAGGAAGGACGGGAAATTTGCTTCCAGGCGCCAATGACAACAGACTTCCTCGGTCTGTGGGTAGATACTCCAGGTAGCCAAACCCATAATGACGCATCGTATTATGATACCAGCCTGACGCAAAACAAGCCCAGAAGTAAGGACAATGTAGAACATTAGATGTTTCCTAATCAACCTCAGGAAGAGAAAATTACTCACAGGAGATTTACAGATGGGCAGTCAACGACTTTAACAGTAATTTCTGATTTCAAACAGGGAACTAAATATAATCTGCTGATACATCCACATTTGTATTTCCATTATTTTTGGTTACACTATAGAGGCTTCTCTCATTACAACAGATTTACAACTAAGGTCAGTCGGAGCTTCACGGTGAACTAGAGTCCCTGTCAGAGTAATGGCCCCTCAACACACTTTAAAAACAGCTCTGTGATACAGTAAAGAGTCCATAGATCAAGACTAAACATCCTCACTTTCACGAGGCTGCATTAAAAATGTTATCTGAGAAGTATGTTGAGAGAAAACTTTACCGGCCTACCCATCTTGCCCTTCTTCCCATGAACGCCAGGAACTCCCTGCAAACAGGAAAAAAAAAAAAAAAGAGAGAGTTGAGAGATAGAAAGAGAAAAATACATCATTGTTCAATAACGATATTTGAGACGTGTTTTACTCAAACAGGAGGAAGAGGAGAATTATCAGCAGTGTTGTAATGCCACTTGGCTCACTGACTAAAAGCCAAAAATAATTGATGTAATTCCCAACAGATTTGGTGCCACTTTCTGATCTCCTGTCCTGGAGGGTTACGAGGAGCCCCGGTTGGGTTTAAGTAAATTTAAATCCTATATTATAACTTTATTCAAGACTGTAAAAGATTCGTACACAGGTTGCCTGTGCCTCAACATTTGGCCCAATACGGAATAAAGCAGCTTGCATTACTTTGAACTTATGGAAGTGATTTGATGATGTGTGCCTGGAGTACCTCCAGAATGAAATCTATCTCTATTTCATGATTTTGGCCCACGGGAAGTCATATAATGCATCCCGATGGGAACTTATGAATACTCACTCTCTCACCATCAGGACCAGGAAGGCCAAAATGCCCAGGGATGCCAATGTGTCCCTGGAGAGATGAATAAAAGATGGAGAGGAGGACCAGATAAGGCCGAGAAAGATGGAGAAGCAAAAGGAGGCGGACAAGGTCGCACACTGAGGCTGATTGGAGATGATGGATGTGAACGGCTGAACTGCTGGACGGCAACAATAACACCGAAAACACGTCTAAAAATATCTACAAAGAGTTGAGGTGCGAACGCTTTGATCTGCTTGAGCACTGCTGAAGCGGAGAGCGAGCGGTCTGGAAGAGCCAAGCCTTGAGGCAAGTGTATATGCCCATGGACTGCATGGTGCTGGCTTCCACGATGTAGTCCAAGGGCACATACCCTCACATCAGGGATCTCTGAAGATCTTTTCTCTCTGCTGCACCTGCTGAGTGGAGGAAGGAAGAGGAGAAAAGTGGCAGTGGGAGAAATAACGACGACACTACGTACTGTAAGAAGCTCTGGATGCGTTACGATTGCAGAACGGCAGTTAATTGCTCCTGCAGTAGTTTAAACCTGATCGTGGATTTAACAGGGACAGATGAGAGCTGTTTGTGACCTTGGCCTTTTTATAGAATCACACTGGTGAGATAATTCAATGAGCATGCTCTTTAGATTTCGGTCGAGCGGGTAAACACATTTGCTGTAGAGAAAAGAAACCTGCCTCGCTCTCTAAAACTAAATCTGTATTTTTCAAGCATTTACTCACCCTGCCTCCCTTTGGCCCCATTTTTCCTATAGGCCCCGGAAAACCCTGCGTGGAATAGAAGAAAGAACATAATTCAAACTGAGGCACAACTTCAGTCCAACCAAATTAGGCTTTCTCAAATCTTCATGATGAGCAGCAGTTTCATCCAGATTTTTTTTTTTTTTTTTTGCATCCCTTTTTAAAACTCTACTCAGGATCTTGGCACACATGCATATATGGATGTTGCAGCAGTAATATTTCAACAGCATTCAGCATCAATTTCTCAGAGAGCAGGGAAGGAAATATCCCCCCTCTTCAACTATAAAGATCAACTCCCAGCTCAGGAGAAAACCCAGATGATTCACGGCGTATAGATGGTAGGGGGTGCTAAAGCCTAATCCATCACACACCGCCAAGTGTGTGTGGGGATCAGAGTTCACTGAGGCACCAAGGCAGCCTCCGAGACCGCTTCCTGAACTCTGGATCATCATGAACATTCAGCAAATGCAAGTGAGTAAAGCAGACAGCCAAGTGGTTGTTTTTTTTTTTTTTTTTTTTCCCCTAAAAGTTCAACACTGTTCCTCAAAGTGGGGTGAACACTGACACCAACAGCTTGGAAGCAGGGAGCACCCAGAGGAGCTGCGGCATTCGTCACACTTTTATTACCCTTTCTTTCTTCGGGGTAGTGCTTCCTATGGAAACCTTTTGACATTTTATTTCCTCGGTGGATCAGCGGCAGCCACGGCTGAAATTCCACCACAGGTGCTTCTGGAGTTTAGAGCCGCTGTTTCTCTTCCTGTGGCCCTTTTTTTTAACCTTTCATTTAGCTGCTATAAACTTTTTATTAGGATTTACCCATACTGGGTTTTGTTTTGTTTGTTTTTTGGAGCCTGACGCTGCGATGCCGATGGCTGAGATTTTTTTTTTTTTTTTGCTTTACCCAGCATCCAATATCTTTAAATGTGATTATTTTCCAGCTCCAGAAAACACACAAGGTTTCAATGTTTCCCCTACAATTCCCATTTCATTCATCAATCTGACAGTAAGCTAACAATACTAGTTCAAATTTGATTTATTAAAAAGGTCAAAATTGCACCAATATTTTTCAAAAAAGCTAAACTCAAAATGGATTATATGTTAACCTCCAGTTATTGTTCTATATGTGTGTGTGCGTGTGTGGCCCTGTTCAACCAGCACTGCAACACTAGATTTACTGCACCTGCCTGCCAGGATATCCTTTGGCCCCGGGGCTTCCATCATCACCCCGCTCACCCTGTGGAGTTAAAAAGGGACAGAAGAGAAATCAGTGAGTGAGAAAGGAAGGGAGCGAAGACTGAAGGATGGAGAGAAGGAAGCAGCGCTTTTCAGGAATTCACGGTTTCTGTTGCAGCCTCACCGATCGCTGTAGTACGGGGGTTAAGACAGTCGGGGGGTGAAAATGAAAGCCAGCACTGTACTTATGAAGTACCACACAACAAGCTGTTGGTCCTATGAAGAATTTAAATCTCTCCGCTTCTCAATAGAGACCTTTTTGTTTAGTCAGGTCTGTGTTGCCAGTAAGCGCTATTATGGTGCGGTTCAGGCCGCATGCTGTTAAGACTACGGCCAGTGCAGTTTCATCCTAATATGTTTATCCTCATCAACGCACAGTAGAACTCATGAGTCATTTCTTCCTTGGAGTTAAGACCAAACCAAATGCATCCCATCCGGAGGATTGTTTCAGTCTACATGTATGGGAAGAGCGAAATAAGATTATCTTATGAAGGCATGCAAGAGACTACAGGCTCTCCATACAATGTATTTACGGCTAACCACGTTCACTACACGCCGGCAATCGTTAATTTCCAAAGAACGCGGACAATTCATGTGCAGAGAGGGACCAAAAGTCAAAGTGCATTGTTAAAAATGTTATGAGAATTCTTGTAAAGGGCCAAAAACTGTAGCGTCTGTATTAGTTTTAAATGTAATAGCAGTAAAAGGTATTTAGATACTATTATATACATGTATGTGCTTTATTAGGTAGACTGGTATAATCGAATGCAGTCATAATAGCATCCATCATTACAAGCTCATAATGTTCTGGTTTTATGACAGAAGCGTGCAAAAATAATCTGAAGTTTATTATTGAAGCTACAGTTAAAGTCGGTGTTGGACGCGTCATGTCATCAGCTGCGTTTGATCGGTCCACATAGAGACAATATTAGAAACGCCTCTTCACAAAATCCAATTACCAAACTTTATTAAACGGCAGATATAATCATTTGTCTCAATGACTGAGATAGTTTTTGATCAGGCCCTATATCCCTGACACAATAATACACACGGAGGACACAATACGCATCCCTGGTGAGACGAGAACATTTCAAATATCTGTGACAATCCAACTTATTCCAGCGATCAACAGTTGGTGGCGGTAGGACACTAAGAAGACTGCTAGCCAATGAAAACTTGGCTGTTTTGGTGTAATTCAAACAAATAAATTGACTTAAAACCCACAATTTGCCATTTTGTATCATGTTTGATTGGGAGGGTCACAACAAATTAATGACTCAGGAGTTTTCTGAGGCGACGTAGTAAATTCTTTCTGACACAAGATGTCACCGGTTAAACTGACTGAACTAGAAACGACCAAATCGACTGCAGAAAGAAAATGTTCATTCCCAATCATTCCCAAATAAATGAGTGTGTTATATCCGGAGAACAGGCTTTTTTCACAGTCTTCTCAGAGATAGTAGAACAGGAATTCAACCAGGAAGGAGGAGGAGGAGTGACCTAACGGTGTCCAAACTATTTAGCCCACTTGTAACTCTGCCAGAATTCCCTCGTTTTTCCCGCCAAGATTCCCAAACGACTGATGTGTAATGTCTCTGCTCTCTAGCTGTAATCCCCTCCCACCCATCACCCCTCTTTCTGTACGTCCCGATGTCTGTGTTAATATTTTCTCTCTGCCATTCCCTCCCTTTCTTCTCTTTTGTAACTATAAATGGAAAGGCGTGCTGGCGTCTAATGGGAGCTGCCTCTGCAGGCTCTTAGCTCTTCTGTTCAATGAGTAAACACACACTGACGTGCAATCCTAACACACGGCAGCCATCAGACGCACAAACAGCATGCTGTGGATTTAGACAGTATGATAGGGCTTCAAAGCGACGAGGGAGGGGCCGCGTCAGAAGAACCAAAGAAATCACATTTCAGCTGTTTTCAGACGGCGCTCTCGCTGTTCAGAAAATCATCTTTGGTTTGCGTCCTGATTGTTCTTAATCCCTTCAAAAAAAAAAAAAAAAACAACCATCACACTCAGATTTTTTCTTTTAAGGACCTACTCTATGCTTTTTCCACCCATTGACCTAGAATCACCAACATTACAGTGACACTGCAGCTTGGCAGTACAGAAGTGAAGATAGAGAGAGAGAAATTTCAGATATCAAAATTTATGCAGGAGAGAAAATGCATCATATACATGAACTTAGAGGAATAAATTACTCACAGGTTCACCTGGGAGACCCGAGGGACCAGGGTGACCTTTCTGTCCCTGTTGACAGACAAACAATAAGTTTAGAGTTCTGCACAACAAATTTAACTACTACGGCATCTTATCGCATTCAAATTCTGCTCACAAACCCTCCAGAGAGGTTTGGACAGAAAACATTAACAGTCAAAGTTAATCTAATTTTTTTTTTTTTTTTGTTTATCACCTTGTGCTTCAGAACATCTCAGTTAACACCACAGGGACTGAAATCATGTGGAAGTTTTTCCAAGTTGACATAGTAAGGACCTTACTGTGTTTCCACATAAAAACAAAGTTTAATAAAACAACTTCATTTCACCCAAAAGGCTCCTTTAAACCGTGAAACAAAAGACGGATTCTCAGCAGTACTGAGAAGAAAGCAAATGCCTGTTTAGGATTTTTAAACAGGCATGATGCAGTTTAATATATTCCTGTGTTTGTTTCATCACCGCAAGCACGACGCTGATAAAACTATTCTGTGTAATCTGCCTTTAATTAAGCAAGTAAACCAATTAGTGAGGTAACAATTAACACCCATAAGGGTAATTAATAGCCACCTTCATACTGTGTGCCAGCTGGTTGCACAATGTATTCATCTTCTCCCAATCCAGAGCCTACAGTAGATGGAGTCATGTAAAGTTATCGCTGAGGGAAGAACGCGTTAATCCCTTCAAGTGTGAAGTCATTAGCCACCAGCTGTGTCGGCCTCTCAGCGGCAGGACAAGTGAACCGCAGGGGAGGAGAGGCTGATGTTAAACAAACTGCATCAATGCAAACAAACATTTTACCATCGAGAGGCCCATACAAAGCAGTTTGAATGCTGCCACCAGAGTGTCTAGATAAGGATTAAAATCTCTTTCTGTCCTGTGAGATATTTAGTTTTATTGATATAAAGCACAGCTCAACTTTAAAAGCTCCTTCGCCCGAGTTTATGGAGGCCTGCAGGTCGGTCACGAGAAAGGAGAACGCAACCAGATTTAAAAAGCTCATTTTATCATGATTAGGCTGATTTCAATATTGAGACCAGTTTATTGACGTTAGATTAAATTCATGTGAAAAATAAAGCAGGAATAATATTGGTTTTCATACTTGGCAGGATGCTTAACTGGGGAAACATCAATCAGAATCAAGAGTGATTCTACCACATGCTGATTAAATGACTTCAGTGTGTGCCCCGACCTCTTATGTCGACATTTCCCCATGTAAATATATATTTATCCTCTTTCTAGTGGAGACTTTGATGATAAGATTAATACCACTCTCTAATCTGTTTTAAAAATGAAGCAACAATCAGGAGATGTTAATTTTTTTTTGGGGGGGGGGGGGCATAACAAAAAGACTGAGAACACAACTAGCTTGGCTCTGACCGAAATTCTTCACCTACATGACAATTTTTGCAAATAAAAACTTGGTGTGGTTCAAAAATAAACAAAAAAGGTTTTTTTCTGGGGACTTTGATGATTTTGGGTGAACCATCTCCTTTCTTTACCTTCATATTTACTGTACTTCCATCAGAACTCCAACAGGAAAGCAAATGTGTTCTACTTTTGTAAATGTGTACTGATGCTCTTTAAAATGCCAACCCTGTGTTTTTCATCCCAATATTTCCATTAACTTTAAAGTAAGTACAGTTAATTACTGTGTAAAGACACCACACACACACACACACACACACACACACAGTGTATATCTGCTTCAATGAACACTTCATTTAAACTTTGTGGCGCAGACAGTCTGTGAAAAATTCAAACCGTAGACGCTTTGTTCTCCGAAACAGAATATTCAATACTTTTCTGTGAATTATTCAACACACGTTTTGCAATAATGGAGCCTGACGTGGCTGTTGTCTTTGGAAAGTTGGACCGCCTGATTACATTTTAAAATTAAGTTTTGTGCCTATGGAAACCATTTGGCTGCACAACACGGGGTACTGTAATATTGAAGGACCCACTGGTGGGTCAGGGAGGGCCGAGACAAAGTGAGACTGACACGCCTGAAACTGCGCTGGCACGTTAACATCCCATGTTGATCAAACGGCTAATATCAGTCCAGTCAATCATCTTAACCAAGGAAAAAGTAGCTTGATAACACTCCGTCGGAGCAGCTCAAGTGTATAAAGTCTGTGACATCACCAGGATGTGAGACCTGATCTTTAGATGAGCTGAGGAACATTCATGGCTGTTTTACAAATGCTCAGGGCGCCAATAAAAATCCTCTACAAAGAAAGAAAGACATAAACCCTTTTTTTTTGTTTTTTAAGATTAAAATTTTCACATCACGTCCCCCGCAGCTTTTGGCCACAGTCGTTCTACCAGATGCCGTTATACTGTAATGTCTGATTATGAAAGAACAGAAAGAAATGCTGTTGCAAAAAACTATCGGGTAACTCAACAGCGGCTCTTGTTTTCAGTCTCATTTCATCCAGAAGAAGAACAAACACCGCACCCTGTGATGAGCTTTAAAATCCATCTATTATTTGTCTGACATTTATCTGCAGAAAGGTGAAATACCTGAAGGGATTTTAAAAAGAGAAGATGAGCGTCCTGCAGGTGCCAAAAGCACCGCAGCAACCAAAGGACAAAAGAATTTGTCTGGGCCTTGCAGCAAAGCCGATAGAGCTGAGTACAGTAAGAGGAGGGACAAGAGGTCTCTTCCTAAAGCGCTAATCATACGAAGGGTCAAAACAACTTTCACAGTCACTGTAAATCCACACAAAGATGGCAAAGGATTGCAATCTCCTCTAGTTCTCCCTCTGCATGAGTAGCAAACTGTTTCAATTAGTGTAACTCACACCACATCAACCCTGCAGGCGACGGGCAAAGTGCAGCAGCGGCAGCAGCACTCGTGTCTCCCCTACAGAATCAGTAACAGACTCTTCTTGGCTTCTTTCTTTCCATAGATTTCCATTTTTTATGATAACACAAAAACTGATTCCCACCTGGCCTGCCAAATAATTCGCTCTTGGACGAATGAAACTCAGAAAATAAAGGTTTGAAAATGTTATTATACACAGCTGAGGACCAGGAGGGGAAAAAAACTTGAGGGCCCCACAACTAATAAAAAGTTGAGCATTATTCCAGTGTGCCATGATCAGAGTTGGCTGTGTAAAAGCCGCCCTGGTCCAGAGCTGGTTCTAACACTCTGTGACGGTTTCAGCACGACACGCGAATACATGGATCGCCTCTTACTTCGCCGTGCAGGCTGACTCTCAGGCAACCTTCCCATTACATCTTTACACATTTCCCACAGTGAGAAAGGCTTTCTCTGGCAGCAGGCCAGGGGCAGAGCAAAAAATAAAAAAATAAAAGGTCCATAAAGCTGGAGCAGGTCACAGCTTTACTGGTTGGTTGAACAAGAGCAGACAAGAGAACAAACGCTGAGCTCCGTTCTGTGGCAGATGATGGAATTTCGGTGTAATTTGAATAGAAAAGTGCGCTGTAAGGAGTTCTGGCTTCAAGTCTACAGAGTATGAGCAGGAAAAAAAAAAATAGTTAAGCACAGCTGCAAGCAATGAGGTGTCTGGTGGCTTTCAGCAGAGCCAAGCTGGCTGCCTTGATTTTATTAGCTGGATACAAACTGCATTTTAATGCTTTGTATGGATGTCAGCAGTTACTCGTGCGGATGTGAGCACCTTTAAAGGTTAACGCAGGATTGAGTGGGGAGAGATGGAGGGCAGAATCCTACCTGAGCCGACCTCCAGCACGGGGAAAAAGTGTTACAAGCACTTAACCTCTGCCGGGATGCCCCGCTCCACGATTAGCGTAAATCGGCGGGGAGAGGATCGACTCTGTTCTCATGGGTCCAGGTTCCATGACTCATGAGGCGAGAGGAGCTCTTCCTTTTTTCAAGTTGGAGCCCTCCCCACTACTACACTGAATGGAGGGGCCTTGAACTCACCAGATGGTTTTTCACAGTCTGGTTGCATAACACATTGTTGGAAATCCCGCCAAAGCGTTATTGGACTCCCACAATTATGTCCCGAATGAGGACAGGGCGGTGTGTGTCTCAGTCTGACACAAAGTTGCTTACGAAGGATTTCTCATGTTATCTGTGTGACAGTTGTTTTTTTAATTAGCTTTCTCTCTCCCTGACCTCTCAGTGACCATCACTGCGCTGACAACGGTTTCATCTCTGTCCTTCTGGCAGCGGGCCACAACTTTTCCAGAAAGAAATGCTGTTGCAACACAACTCAACAGCGGCTTTTGTTTTCACTCTCATTTCATCCAGACTAAGAACACACACACACACCGCGCCCCACGATGAGATTTACAATCTATCTGAACAGCATTTCAATTCAATTCCACATTCAAAATCTCAGAGATTTCCTATGGTGAGTCCCTCCTTGGTAAAAACTGTGACTTAACAGTTTGTGTGCTGTTTCTTCTCCTCATAACGAGAGCAATCTGGGGGAAATGCTAAATTAAATGTACATTTTGACCTCCTTCAGCGTTGAGAGGTAACAGATAGCAGAGTTGTTGTAGAAGATTTAGCGAGGCCTGCTGCTCATTGTGTTCATTCCATTACTACAAAGAGCACACAAAAATCTACTGTACATGTGATGTTGATTTTAGCAGTGACATTACACACATGTTGTGTAACTTTTTTTTCCAATTCCTTTATTTCTTAAGCCCCACTGTTGCCTTGAAAACTACCCAAATGACTCTTATTCCTGCCCCCATGATGCACGGGATGAATTAATGGGCCATAAGTTATTCATCCCTGACACTTGGACTTCAGGCTGTCCTCCTATCCTTGATAGTAGAAGGCAAAGGTTTTGATTTCATCATCCTGTCTAAGTCATGATAAGTTTTACATTTCCCAGAGACCTTTGCAAAGGGAAAACACTGACTGGATAGCATACTGCTAAAAGATAGAGTGGGAAAAAGAGAAAACAAAGCAAAGCATCATGGGGCTGGAGATAATGCAGATAACACGGATGAGTGTTTCAGCTGCCTTAGATTCAATCCCACCTCCATCCTGCTGCCGTAAAGACACACAGGAGAACAACATATCTATCGATCCTCTGCTCGAAATAGTCCAGAGACAAATGCTCCATTTACTCCTGTTTAATTATATTAGCTGTTCCCAGTAAACAGCTGTTTTAAGAAACTCTTAATTTAATTAAGAAACCCTTAAGCTTTTTTTTTTCTCCTTTTAAAGATTTATGCCTCCAGTTAGAACCGACCGACAGCTTTTGATGGGATTTGTTGACAGTTAAATTAAAAACATGTCTGATCAACAACTTCATTCTTCAGTGGTAGTGAGTATAGTGTTTTATAACTTGGATAAGGAAATGTCATATTTAGTGTCATATTTTTATCAATTTAGAAAAAAAAAAGACCGATTCAAAATCGTTGTGATAAAACAAACAATATGCGAAAAAAACAAAAACAAAAATTGAATTACTGTGTTGTTGGCACACTGTTGCATAGTCAGAAATCCAACATGCTCTGGTCCACTTGAGATGTGTAATTACTGTGAGGAGGCTCTGGAAAAAGGCCAAGGATAAAATGCACAAGGCCACGGAGAAAACACGCTGCTGCTAATCATCACTCTGTCAGGAGTGACCCGGCACAGCGGGGTGTACAAAGTCACATCGTGCAGACAAACAACCCTGAGCAGGACCTGATCGCACAACTAACCCACATATTAAAACTGTCCTACTTTTTTCTTTTTTGTTGTTGTTTGTTTGTTTGTTTGTTTTTGGAGAACCGCTCTCCAAAGAATGAATGACATAACGTGGATTTACAACCTGAACTGTTTCCAGTAAACTCCTGCTTTCCTCAGCTTCCTCATCATTTTGGAGGCGATGATGCAACCAGCTATTCAAACCTTTTGGTATTTCATCCCACATGGGAACCGGAGCACAGGTGTGCTGCTTAACGCCTGCGTTATGTTAGGCTGCTTTACAGACATCCATGTTTGGCTGGAGCACAGATTTCCATCCTCAGAGGCAGATCAGATTGAGAGTGTACGTTTGACTTACTGATCCTCCACATACATAACTCTCATTTGGTCATTTAACATCTGATTTCTGTCTGAAAACATTCTGAGGATGGAAAAAAGAACATATACACACATAGAACAGAAACTTTCACACATCTGGGAAAGAACGACAGATATCAGTTACTTCTTTGTATATTTGCACACATGAACAAACACGCAGTTTGAGGTTCGTTGTTTTTTGTTTTTTTTTTACCTTTCGCCCATCTTGGCCAGGCTGTCCAGGGGGGCCCATGACACCAGGTTCTCCCTGAAACGACAAATTAGGTCACATTCAATACGCCGGCATGTCTGAACGAATGTGTCTGCATAATAATTGAGTGCACAGAGAGGTACTTTTTGTCCTTTTGGAGCTTGACCAGGGGACAGTCCGGGATCTCCTTTTTGCCCCTGGAACATAAAAACAGAGAATGTTTTCTCTTTCATAAGTTATTTCCTCGTCTGCAGCAGCGTTCACAGTGTAGTTTCTGTGGTGCTACAGCCTTCCACTTCTCACGGCGCAGAAGAACTCCTAGTTTGCATTTAGACTATCTGAGAGTAAAGACCTGATCCCACTTATTGGTGAGTGTAGCTGTTTATTTACACAAACCCTGGGTGCTTTTATGCCCTCCAGTTGCTCGGTTTACATCAATCCAGCGAAAAGTGATGGGGAGCGAACGTGTACATTCTTCTCCCTTTTCGGGCAGTGGGAAGCTCTGCCAGTGCGTTCCGACTTGGCATTTCATGTCTGATTGTACTGGTGAAAGATCTGCCCCAGTAATCTGCGCAATTATAATGTCAGAGGTCCACCGGGGAACAGATCATTTCCTGTGACAGCGCTTATCATGTAAGGAAACAAGTGTATGGGAAAAAGAAAATGGGGCACTGTGTTGGTTGGACTGTCATCAAACAACTGCCATCATCAGCTCATTACAAATAAAGAAGTTCTTCGACTAACTGAAGTTTGGGTGTGGAAATAAATCCGCGCATTGTGTCTCACCTCTTCTTTTGGGCAAAAGTGAACAACTCACTTGCAGTTGAAAAGAAAATACTTTATCGATCAAGTTACTGATGAAGGTGAAATTACGGTATAATGGACTATTTATAATCTGCGTGTTCGTGTCGGCTACAACTTGGCATTGAGGAGTCTGTGGGAATTTGCTCCAGACTGATTTATTAACAGACTCCGAAGTTCTGCTGCAGCCAAAAGCTACATACATACACAAACACTGTGTCTTTTCACCTCAACTAGATCATCTGAAGGGCTTAAGCTCAACATGAAGTTCAAGACTTTAATAGGCACGTGTACTTTCCACTGATTTTATGGGTCATCTATGCCTTCATCCGTTTCACCTTTAGGTCCACTGGTGGGTTACTTACAGTAGTAGGTGACTGAACGTCAGCTTGTCTCAATTTCTCCTCCTTAATATTATTATAATAATTATATAATATTATTGACATATTCAAACCAAAATTTGGCCAACACGCAGTGTGTTTTCATTATTCTTACAACAGAATAACGTGCCAGACCAGAAAGTCTGCTGTTGGAGGTGTCTGTTCAAATGAGTCAAACTAAGTCAGGCCAGGTTTGGCGAGTGTTTAGCTGACACATACGTACGATATATGAGATATGGTTTTCTCCCTGGTAAAAGCAGGCCGAAGTATGGATTTAATTACGTTAAATTACTGAACGCTGTGGAAAATGCTGAAATTCAATGCATTTGAATGGATTAGGGACAGGCTTGAAATAGGAGCGATTTTCCATTTTACTCCAGCGAAGTCGAACTCGCGGACTCCTTCGTGATATCAGACTGACATTTTATGGAGCTAAGCAACCTTCACTGTTGTGAGTTCAAACCAGCTGGAACGCAGACTGATGTCAAGTACTTGCAAATTAGTGACTCAGAAAGATTTGAAACTGCTGTTCTCTGCTGAACAGAAACAAATGGCTTTAATGGTTTTGTAAGAAGGGAGAAGAGTTCCACCAAGAAGATCTGACCCCCGGCATGCAAAGTTGAGTCACAAACAAACATTCAATGACAAAGTAGAGCCAGAAGAAATATTTGCTCTTCATATTTATATCATTAGCTACAGTGTGCTAATTTTTTACAATTGTGTTTATACTGGAGTGTTTTGAATTTTGGGAAAAGCACAGAGGGGAACAAAAGCTGAGCACTTTATTAGCAAATCTCCTCTTTTACCAAGTCATGAGTTGGAAGTTGGTAAACTGAAGATAAAGGGATGTAAACACACATAAGGCTGGCAGCAGTATTCAGTTAGGCTGTGGCATGAGAGTGGACCAAGAAATGTTTCTCCTTAACACCACTAACAGCAACCTGGACTTTGGTGTAAGGATTTATACTGTTGCTGCCAGTTTCTGACCTGACCATCTGCTGCCTCGACAGAAATCTGCATTCATCAGTCCAGGCTACATTTCTGCAGCCTTCCCAGCGTTGGTGAGCAGCATCGGATTTCTCTTCATGGCTGACAGGAGAGGAACCAAACATTGTGTCTTGCTGCTGCGGCCCTTCCTGCTCATGGTTTGGCATGTTGTTAGCGCTGATGCTTTGCCTCCCACCACAGTCATAAAGAGAGGTTATGTGAGGTACCGCAGCCCGTCAGATCTGATGTGTGCCTGGTTTCTCCTCTGACCTCTCTCATCAAGGCGTCTCCGTCCACAGAGCTGCTGCTCGCTGGATGTTTTTCTCACTGCTGAGTAGAAACTCCAGACGCCGTTGTGCATAAAACTCTCAGTTTCGTTTGGCCACAGTCGAGGTCGCCAAGATCACATCTTTTCTCCATTCTGATGTTTTGACATGGACGTTAACTGAAGCTCCTGATCTGTGTCTGCAGGGATCTTATGCAATGCACGGCTACCAACTGATTGGCTGGGTGGATAATTACATGAACGAGCCTGTCCACAGACATTTCTAATAAAGTGCTTGATGAGTGTATCAGCCTTTGGCTACATGGGAATACTTTTTAGTAGCACAAATTTGTTGGGTTTTTTTTGGCCTTTCCATGAAGTTTATTGGCAAAAAACATTTCAAACATTTCAAACATTTTGAATATTACCATCCTCCTTTGATGACTTGGATGAAGTAGTTGTAATCCTTTTCCAACTGAATGATAGCTGCTTTCAGTCAGTTGGAAAAAGATAGCAGCTTGGATTGATGTTTTCATTTTGTTTGTGGGACCTGGGATCTAACCCTCATGGACTCAGTGAATGTGGTGCAGAGTACGAGTGTATTTTCCTTCCTTAAAATAGAAAAATGCTATTTGAGCTAAATTTATTTGATCCACTGATCTGTACCTTCACTCCGGGAGGTCCGGGACGACCGGGGTTTCCATGTGGGCCAGGGGGACCCTGAAAACAGAGACATACATGAATCAGGAGGAGACTGGGTGAAGGTCATCATCAGGGTCATTGAGAAAGCCTCCTTTGCAGCAGCAGCGAGGAGGGGTCGGTGCTACATGTGAGGTATTTACAGCTGTATGTACATATTGTTCCCTTTCCACTGCCTGTGTTATGGGACAGGTCAGCAACGCCCTGAGGTCCCGCCGTGTTTGTGTTTAGGTGCTCTGTGAGACATACTGTGTCTCCTGCCTGCCCTGTCTGCCTGCCTGCCTCTTCAAGTTATAACATATGGATGTGATTTTCCTCATCCCAACACTTTTCCACTGGTTTCTGGGGTCCCACAAAGTGAAGGCCACTCATACATCACACCATATTCCACAATCACTTTGTGCCACAAATTGGGTATCTCTGTTTATATAACATGCTTGGATGTGATTCATGGAGCTATCTGTGCCAGATGTTTTATCATAATGGTTCATCTCCTGCAAACCACGCCAAGTACAGGAGCAGAGAATGGGGAGACTAAAATCCTTTTTTTTTTTTTTTTTTTTTTTTTTCCTGGTTGAAGGGACGATAAATTCAAGCAAGCTGCAAAGAGGGGTTGTTTGGAAAAATAAAGCCACAACTTCCTGAGCCATCCAACTGAAGAGTCCTCCGTTTAACTGTGTGTGGAGTGAGGTTGAAATGCTGAGCATGGAAAAATCTTCTCTGACAGAAGAAGAAGAAGAAGGAAAAAAAAACAACATGAAACACGAAACATGTTCAGATGGCTCAAACAGGAAGCTTCTGTGTCTTCGTCCCCTTCTTTCGAGCTGTTCAGACTTTCCATGGGTTGCGAAGAGAGACCTTTTTCCCCCAAGCTGGAGGTGAAAGTGAGGGATCTGATTACTCTGAGTCAAACAGACGGTGTACGGTTGGGTGATCCAGCCGGTTTCTGTCTCAGTTATTTATCTGTGCTCTATTATCAGACTGCAGAGACGATTCAAACAGCCCAGGCCTCCTTTTCCCTCCCCTCGCACTGGCCATTCCTCTCCCCTCACGGACGCTGGGGCTGTTGGACATATGGAGACACTTAACAGAAGCTCATCTACAGATTTCCTCCTCCTCCTCTTTTCAGAGCATTCCCTCTTTCACTCTCTTAATATTAAAACGTATGGAAATCATTATTCCAAGATAGCAAAGGGAGGAAGAGGCAGAGCGATATGGAGGTCGAGGCAGAATATTAGTAATTGCATTCTCTTAAGGTGAGGAGGCACGGTGCTGACGACAGGGTGAGCAGGTGTTGTCCCCCTTGAACCGTGGATCCTGGGGAGAATGACTCACTTTGTCCATCTATCTTTGTGCGGGAGAGAGGAGGAATAAACATCCTCTTTGATGAATTATTGAAAACAGCTTAAGGGAAGATGCCAATTACAACAAGTGAACATTAACAAACGCAACGAGCACACACGTAAAACCAAAGTCGGCATATACACAAACGCACACGGGGCGGATGAGGGGCACCTGTGTGCCAGAGTCGTGACCAGGTTTACGATGTGGGCCAAGGACTTTTACAGGAGTGACACGCGTGGAGCGCCACAGTTTTTATAGACCATTAACCCAGAACAGGCCTGCTAACACCTTCTGTGTTCAGCCTGTTTATTATTCAATATAACTTATAAGAAAACTGTGAAAGATACAACAGTACGACAACAGATACAAATGGAATGCTCTTGTTTGAAGAGCTGCAACTAGCAAATGTTCATGCCAAAAAAATGACTTAAACATTTAACTCATTTTGATAAATTGGACAATATGTTCAGTGTGGAAAATAATCTTGTGCGATTCCTCTGCCTCTTCCAGTCTGTCTCTCTCTCTCCGTCTCTCTAAATGTGCTGCTGATTATCTTAAGCACAGGCAATAGTGCAAAACGTCTGTGTGATCAGTAATGACAGGGGAAAACCCAATCAAAGCTCTAAAAAAAAAAAACGGCTCATCTGCCTCGACACGTGTAATTCATTTCGGAATAATCAAAATTTAACAGCACACATAAATCGGTTGGGCTTTCTGCACCAATCAGCCAAGGGCCAAAGCAGAGGCGGGTCTCCAAATCTTCACTATGTCATGTCATTGAGTGTCCACCATTTCATAAGCAATTATGCAAATGCAATTTCTCAGACATCGCGCACTGGCTGTACACTGGCAGGTCCTTTTCTCTGCACAAAGCCCTCTTTAATCCACTCTTGAGCCTCCCCTTCAGGGCCACGTGAACCCTGACGCTCCACCGGAGCTTAGGTTGCTCGGAGGAACGTGGACGCTCTCACGTGTTAGAGATGCTGCTCGTCGGTAGCAGCGGTGAGACTGTCTGCTCGGTCAGACATGACACTTATCTGTCAGAGAAGTAAAGCCCTGATGGTGCTGTGTCATTCCAACTGCTGTAAAGATCCTGCAGCAAGTACAAGTGCCAAGTTTCACCCCACAAAAACCGCACATTTTCTGCAACGGCCCACTTCACACATGGAGACTTTTTCTGTATCTGAAGTGAAAGGAGAATGTGGAATGAGACGAGTGACCTTCAAAATGTTATTCACAGCTACTCACGCAGCCCTGAGAAGAAAAGGTTCATCATATATGTCTTCATTTTCTCCGGAGCTTATGACTTCACAGCAGAAATTCACACACAGACAGACAGAGATGAACAAGATTTGATATTCTTCAGATTGTGCTGATGGCGTCTGTCACCATCAGCACCGAGCAGAATCAGTCTGAACCTTCCATTCAACCTCTGCATGTTAGCTTTGTTGTTCATGTGTGCAGCTGTGAGGTAATTCTGTCTAATCACACGATCTCTCCGGGAAAATTGCGATGGTCCAAGTTTTTACAATCAGTAAAAACCTGAACTGTTTCTTTTTCTTTTTTTTCTTCACTCTGAGTCAGCATGGCCCTGAAGTTGGGTCTCAAGAGCCTGATGATGAATGAACTCTATAGAGGTTGCTGCAGTACTGGATCGAGCTGCTGAGCTCCAGACGGGGTCTTAAATGCCTTTAATAAGATTGGGACAAAGCCTTCTTTCTTCCGTGTTTAAAGAGATTGGGTTCCCACAGCACACCCCTCTGAGGCCCGACCACAGGGTGCAGTCTCACAGGCTGCCGCAGGTAGCTCTCTCTCTCTCTCTCTCTCTCTCTCTCTCTCTCTCTCTCTCTCTCTCTCTCTCCCTCCCTCCCTCCCTCCCTCTCTCTCTCTCTCTCTCTCTCTCTCTCTCTCTCTCTCTCTCTCTCTCTCTCTCTCTCTCTCTCTCTCTCTCTCTCTCTCTCTCTCTCTCTCTCTCTCTCTCTCGCGCACACACACACACACACACACACACACACACACGCACGCACACACTCATCTGTAGCACAAGTGCCCTGCAGGAGCAGTTCAGCTGGAGGTCTATCAAGAGTAAAACTGAAACTGCTATCTATCCATTTTTCCCCCCACCTGAAACTGTACAATATTTATTTCCGTTTAGGACTCATTTTGAGGCCAAGTTCAGTTTCTGCCTCATCCTTTTTTCATATAAAAAGAAGGGGAGTCACAAGTGCAGCAAACTACACACACAACCATCAGAAGTAGGGCTTTAAAAAAAAATCTATCAAAATAGCACAACTATCACTTGGGACAAATTATTTTCCAATGTTTTCCTTCTTCTTCCTGAAAGCATGAGCTCAAAATAACATCTGCATTCACTCCCTTTGGCTCCATCCGGGGGGGGGGTCACAGTTGTAGGCTGACACTGAGGTACAAAATGAAAGACATGGCACCAGAGGACGAAGCCTTGTACACTAAAAGCATTTACAAATGTTAGCGTAGGAAGCTTGCCCAATTTAAGAGCTGGTGCTCATTATGAATGAGACAGAAAGCATTTACTCTTGAATATACATACATATTCGTCTCACATCTTTTTTTTTTTTTTTTTTCCCCATGTCCATCTGATACCAACTGTATGTGTTCAATTAATTTTAAATTGGCAACCCACAGATTCGAGGCTTATGGCTGTTTGCTCTCAAGCTTTACAAATGGACTTTGGCAGGAGAGAAGCACAGCTTGGTGTAAGCTGGAGCCAAAGCAAACTAATGTCTAGCTGAATAATTCTCTGTAGACCAAACTTGTCAGTGCTTGATCAAAATGCTCAAAGATCTCTTCTAATGGCATTATCTCACTATAATGCAGGTTCAGGTGTGATAAAGATGCCATGAAGGTAGCGAAAGTATGTATGGTTTTGAAATCAATAAATAATGGAAAACCAGGAAGTCTAGGAAGGTACATTGAAAACTTGTCATTGGGTGGGAGACACTCACCCGTGGGCCCCTCTTTCCTGGCTTTCCTGGCAACCCTGGAGGTCCTTGAAGACCCTAAAAAGGAAAAACATGAATGATTTCAGGGATAGAGTGAAGCGAGGCCTATAAATACAAAGCAGGAAATAAAAGCTGCTGCTTTTGTTGCTGTCATTTCCAGGAAGTCTTGAACAGTCTTGAACAGAAGAGAAAAAGAATCAGATAAAAGTAACTGAAGTTAGGCATTAAATCAGTTAATACACCGAGCTCGAAGTGGGGTTAGCTGGAAGTAGCAAAGCTCTTACTTAGAAGGATGCTGGCAGGCGTGAAGACGCCTTGTTAGAGGCCAGAGCTGCCAATATTATTTCAGTGCAAAAAACACTACAGCACACTGACTGTAAGTCTGACTCATTGTACTGGCAGGGAGGTCGGTGCTGATTCCAACCACGGCCAATCACATTAATTACGGGCACCGGCTAGCTTTAAAACAATTTCATACGTGGATTAGCAAAGCTCGGAAAGGTCGAAGCCGATGAGGGTTCAATCTGGGGGAAGGTGAGTTGACTTGAGATGACTTTCCCGTGGCTCCGGAGTTCAAAAAGGAAATGATAAAGGAAAATGGGCCCATAAACAGCTCGAGGCATTCCAAGCTGAAATTGGACTACTGTAATATTGTCAGATGTATGGAGTACTTTTGTCCTGGGCGGGATCGATACTGTGCTCTTTCAGCTAGCCGGCACTTTGAAGAGCTGAATGGCTTTCAACAACCTCGAGACTCTTTAGGCTGCAACCATCAGGCTGTCCACACATGATAAGCAAGTTTGAGCTGAAGTTTCTAGTTCTGGAGGAGGCGCCACTGCAGCCCTATATTCAACATCCACATCTTTACACACTCTATAAATAATCACTATTCGTGGCTTTAATAAAATATCAAATGATGACTGGAAGCTTTGAGTTAGACTCAGGTTTCTGGTGGAGCCAAAGCAAACGCAACCTTGTTTTCAAAGCTGACTGCTACTTTATCTGTCAATAATTTTTCCCTTTGTGGGTTTTTTTTTGTTTGTTTGTTTGTTTGTTTGTTTCCATCAGAAACAAACAAACAAAAAATAAAAAAAGGATTATAGATCTCAGTAGCTGATTGTTGAGGTATAAAACGCTGGTGGTGGAAAACTTTCAAGGCAGAACTTCTGAAAGTTTCAAACGTCTTTAGAAAAACAAAAGTTCAAAAAAGCACATAAATAAAAAGTTATCTAATTTTTCACCTAGAGCACCAACTTAAGTATGTTATTATATTAGCAGACCACCGAAATAATACAGGTCCCTTTTTTATTCAAACCAAAAACCTCTTGGACTTGTCTCTTTGGTTGTTGTTCTTTCAAAATGATTTTGCACAAACAGTTTTTAACACCCTTTCCTGGCCTGAGCGTTCTTTGAAGCAGCTCTGCACTTCCAATTCTCTCTTTATTATGTATTAATGCAAATTCAACACTTCCTGTAACTGTTTCAAATGAAAAATCCTCAAAACTTTCATTGGATCAAAACAGAGCTTTTATTGCTTTGCTGGCAGGAAGCGAGCTGTCTCATTTACACTTGCTGCTGTTCCATTTCCTGGATTTTTCCTTTTTTGACCAACTTGGCTTGTTCCATGGAGACTGAAGAGGGAATTTAATTCAGGCATTGTTTTATTGTGTACGATTGCATCTCCCAATGTGTCCGCGTGAGAAAATGACAAAAACTTGTCATCAGGGCAGGAAAGAAAATAAATTCTGCCCTGGATTTGTCTGTTTCTTAACACAATCTGCATCCTGTGCACACCCACACGGGGATCCATCCTATACCAGGCTTATATCTCAACATGTAGAAGTATTAGACTGTTTTGGCACTGAAAAGCGCCATCACAGCTCACCATGACTGAAAGAAAGCAACGCAACACATTGAATTTTGTATTCACAGTTACACAGAGAGCTCGTCAGCACAGATTATCAGATCTGATTTACTGTGTTAAAGAATTGTTGTAGACTACTAAACTACTTGAAACATTTGCTGTCTGTGTCCCGCGAACATCAACCTTAATCCCAGTACAGCGTAAAAAACACTCTGAGCAGCTTCAGAAGAGGAAAGCTGGAGAACTCCTTTACACAATGGAAAAAGTGGGTAAACATTTTGTTTTCAACAGAGAGGAAGTCTACAGTCAACACTGGTTGTTAGATGCAAAGATAAAAACACTCTTCTGATCTCAGTTCAGTCTCCTGCGGTTAAATCTTTAGGTATTAATAGGTTTTAATCACTTAGCCTTGTTGCGTTAGCAGTAGAAGTCATCACAATCATGTATTTTAAAACTAACATTGATGTAGCTCAAAATATGTTGAGTTAATAATGCATTTGATTTTACTTTGAACTGTCATGTCTGTAAAGACAATTTTCCATTTCCTTCATTTCCAGCACATATTGTTATCATCCGCCCAACTTTAAAGTATCCATCCTCCGAGCAGGCTCTCTCTCTCTCTCTCTCTCTCTCAGAGGAATCTAACACCTCGCTGCCAGCCACTGCACTCAGACAAACACTAACTGGCATGAACCTGACTATTTCTAGCACTGTTGCTAAAAAGGAAATCACAGTAATCAGTGCCAATTTGACGAGGATAGAAAATATCTAACACCGAGTCAGAGAACAAACTGAGGAAGAATCCATTGACAAATCCCAGACAAGCTCAAGCAACTGCACTCATCGCTTCTGCTCTTCAAATCGGCAAAAGTTTTAGAGATGCAATTCTTCGGTGACTGCCGGATTTGCAGAAGCACGCAACCACGAGACGCATCTGCATCCACGTCAGCAGTCGTCTCCGCCATCAAAGAAAGGCCATCCAGCACGGAAACAACAAGCTGTCAAACTTGTGTATCATTGTGATCCAAAGATGTAACAAGAAACTAGCCCAAAGTTAAAAAAAAAAAAAAAAAAATGGCGGTCAAGACTTAAAGACATGCATCTGTTAGAATAACAAACAGGTTTTTATCCATGCGTGGGGCTCTGAGGCAGGTTTGTGTTGTGTTTGTTGAGAGCTCACACACTCACCGGTGGTCCTGGTTCTCCCTTTAGTCCAGGTGGTCCAGCCAGCAGTGAGAAGTGGGTCGGTTCCAGGTCAAATGTTTGGAAGCCATCTGTTGCAGCTGGAGTGACCGGGATAAGGGAGGTGGGTCTGACATCCTGCACACCGGTCACTTTTGGCTCAGCTTTCTTTGGAGCTACTGTGCTCAGCTGCTTTTCGTGGGGAAGGTAGGCGTTTGAAGGAGACCCCTGTGTGGAAGCAGCTGTGGTTTGGAAGTGTGGCCTCACCTCTGATGGTCTGGTGGAAGCAGGTAAATCCATAGTATTCCCAACCGGCTTCAGGGCATTAGCCTCTCCTTGCTTTCTGCTTTTTCCAATGAACAAAGTCGGGCTCGGCGATGTCGCGCCGATCCTCAGAGACGTCGGAGCCGTTTGACTCTCAAATTTTAACAGGCTTTCCAAGCCTGGATAAACGGGTGGAGAAACAGACACAGCACCAGGTTTTGGATTGCTCGCAGCCTGATGCACGGATGTTTTGTTTAGCATCAGCAATCGGTCAGTTGGAACAACAATAGTAGTCCTGATGTTTTCCTCAATCAGGGCCAGAGTAGGCCTCTGCCCCTTTTTGGAAAGCTCCGTCAACGACAGCGGAGTTAGATGAGTGACAGTAATATTTGGATCTGTAGGAAAAAGAGGTAGCAAAGGTGGAAACACAGGCCGATACGTGTCGGCTTCTCTGCAATGTTTCTTAATGTAATCACAATAGTTATGAGCTGCCTTAGCAGAGGGATAAATGTCAAACTGACAGATGGCACCTTCAAACGGCACCGAGTTGTGGTTCATTTTGCCCAGCAGGAAAGAGCCCTCCGGATCCAGGGACACGGCTTTTTTAGTATGCACATCAGTATGTACGCTCTTCTCTCCACAAGAAGTGTGTAAGAACACCTGATGGCCTCGCACATCCAAGGCCAGACTGTGCCACCGGCCATCGTGGACGTCGTAGTCGAAACTCGTGGAGCTCCTCTGGCCCACGTGTACCACGACCTTCCCCGGAACGAACTGCAATGCGAGCTGCACTTTCCGTTTCTTAGACAGAACTGAGAAAAGAAAAGCGCTGTTGATGCGATGCACAGTAAAACTGAGGATCAGGGAGAGGTTGGTGGAGCTGTAGTTAGCAGGGATGACCGTGCGCAGAGGCGCCTGGACGCGTGCCCTCGGGGTAAGGATAATTCCAGACTTAAAGGGGATGATGCCATGAGGGATGGATCGGGCGCCCGAAGAGGATGACCCACCCGCTCTTCGTCCTGAGAGCCCGAGCTGCTGCAGAACGTCCACATCTTAAGGAAAACAAAAAACAGTGAAGTCAGTGACTCATAGTTTGGAAAGGCATATAACACAACAGAACATGTTCGTGACTTTCTCCTTTCCAAATCCTCCAAAACCAATAACATTAATACATCTTTGGTGAAAACACAGACCACAAACACGTAGAAAGGAAAAACTATTACAATATATGAAAAGTGCAAATTTAAAAGGGTTGATTACGTCAAACATTCCACTTATGAGACACCATATTAATTTTTGTCACCTATTAACAACTTCCCATTAAAGCAGACTAATCTGCATCAAAGTAAAAACATATGTGCTGCAGTAGAAGTGGCAATTTAACATAGATGTGATGCCAAGCAGAGGAGTTCGCAAGTTTAAAGTTAGACTAATGGAGATGATGCAGCAAAGGGGATTTAAAAGGATGCATAAAATGTTCAGCAAGACTGCCACATATTATGTAATCATTACATCAGTCTTAATTAGAACAATCTCAGGAAACGGAGGCTGAACAGTTCCCCGAAGAAGACAGGAGGTGGGGGGTGTTATGAGGAATATTATTGCAGAAACAGAGAAGTCTAATCTCACTTTATGTGGTGATGTCTGCTGTTTGAAGACAGAGGCTCGAGCTCATGAATCACGCTGCTGTGTTTCCTGCAGGTTTTAATTGCTACTTGCTCCTCATGGGGGGAAAATGTGGGTCATTTTCACACATTACAGCGTTCTGTACACTGTACACGGCTCCTAATTGGATCCACACCTTTGTTGGGTTTAATTAAATCCACAATTCACTGTGGCAAGAAACTGACTTTATTTGTGGAGTACTCATCGCTCCAGAAACAGACACAGACTGTTCCGTGGCTGGTGGCCACTCATTACCCCTCGCAGCGAGAAAGGATGTTATCATTTTCTGGGTTGTGTTACTGATTTGACATAATTCTGTGTTTTACAAGAAGTAAAGCGAAGAAGAAGAAGAAAAGGGGGTGGGGGCTGTTTTTTAACCTCTCAAGCACCTCAACTCCAAAAACTCAGTGGCTCCCAAACCTCACCAGATGATCCCGACCACAGAACCGCTTTAAAAATTGTTTGGTTTTTTTTTTTTTCTTTATCTTGATATAATTTTCAGAAGTGTAACATTCAGTGTATTTTGAAAGTAAAAGCCGGTTTTGGTTCCAACATCAAAACAGATTGGACAAGTTCCCATTCTCATACTATTGTCTATTGTTAGGCACCAGTGCAAGTCATCAGTAATGTCAAACAAAGCCTTTTTGTTTAGTTTAGTAAGGTCGGAAAATAAAGACTTGATCATCTCCAGCCAATCAGCGTCCCCCGTATACAGTGCATTAATCCTCTCAGTACATGCAATGTAGAAACTAGAAGCTTATACATGGATCTCTTTTTCCAGACTAATGTAAAACAAATGTGGGGACTACGAAAATGACCTGCTAAATAATGAATTACAGCTCAGCGGAGTGGAGACTAGTTCAGACAGTGTGTATGTATGCATACATACATACATACATTATACAGGTCAGCTTGATACCAAAGAAAGAAAAATATAAAACTGCAACTGAATCCAGAGCAAACCCTTCATTTAGTACTGAAAGAGAACTGATTTGAAATGTACAAGGACAGCAAAATCATTCTTCTACTTTGCTATCCTGAGTTATCATGGAGTAATTTTTGATCAGGACATGTCCTTTGTCCCTCAGATAAAATAAGTCTCCAGGACAGCCTTCATTTAAGATTAGAAACATCCTGTATCAAAAGGATGGCGAAAAACTAATCCATGCATTTGTTACCTCTGGACTAGACTTCTCTGATTCATCACTATCAGGATATCCAAACAATTCTCTAAAAGGACTTAAGATGATTCAAACGCTGCTGCACGAATATTAACAGGAACTAGAAAAGGAGATCACATTTCTCCTGTTAGCTTCTCTTCACTTGAATAGGATTCAAAATCCTTCTCCTAACGTACAAGGCTCTTAATGACCACGCTCCATCATATCTCAGAGAGCTCATAGTTCCTTATTGTCCCATGAGGTCACTTCGCTCTCTGGATGGAGGTTTATTTGAGGTTCCTGGAGTCTCCAAGAGCAAATCAGGAGGCAGATCTTTGAGCTATCAGACTCCTCTTCTATGGAACCTACTCCCAGTATCAGTTGACTTGATTTGACTGTGATTTATGATATACTTTCACTGCTTTTGCTGTGTACCTAAATCTGAGCGGGTATGAAGCTCCCTGAGGGGGTTTGTGACCTCCTGATGAGCTGGGAGAGCAAAAGGAAAACTGAAAACTGAGCATAAAACATCCTCAAGACAAAGCACTGGTAAAGAACAGGTGCAGCCAACAACACGACTTTTCTCAGACACCTCGTGGAAACAAATGCATTTACACTTTAAGCATGCTGTCGGTGCTCACTAGAGATTCCCTGCAGCTGCTTTGACCTAAAAATCTTCTACTGGAGAAATAAAACAGGAATAAATAAAAAGTTTAACATCTAATTTGTTTATTCGGGAAAAGTGTTTTTCATATTTAAAAGCAACATGATAAATCACAACCTGTGTTTCTTCAAAGTCACCTTCTGACCCTGATACATTAACACACCTGCTGATCATTGAGTATTATTAAGCTCTGAAGTTCAAATCAGTCAAAAACTCCTCCCACTCTACGTTAAAATATGAGTGACCATGATAATTCCCTTAACCATGAAGTAAAGTCCCAGAGGTTATGTCTCTATGAATTATTTACTATGGTGATTCAGACGGGTTTCCTTCTGCCTACATGACCTCCTGGAGTTGTTGGGTCGACCAGTGACCCCCAGGGCTGCAGGAATAATTCCCGCCACTGACAGGTGAGCCATCATCTGGAAATTGGTTGCTATTACATCTACGGTGACATATTGCGCCCCGCCCCTGAAATCTGCTCCAGGGATGCTGCAGTGACTCACCTCGATTGGGCTCTGAGCCTTCTGAGACATTGTGTTGGCTGTTGATCTGTGTGCAGCCATGGTAACTAGGCAAAAACACAAAATTTGAAGTCCTATGTACATTTACATCTGGTGTCTGAAGTGAAAATGTGGTGGACCTTTGATAGAGAGAATACACTGTGCAGATTCTTGATTGGGTGTTTAACACACTGGAGTACAGCCAGCACCGTGCAAACAATTATTAGACTATGGTTACAGCCATTTTTCCATGTGCAAGGTTTCCTTATGAGAAGAGAAAACAATATAGACTTTGTCCTACAAGTGATCCAAACGCAGCCTGCAGGCTTTTACACTGAGCAGCAGGACACTTTTTCCACTGCAGCCTTTGCAAATTTATAGTCTCATTAGGATCTTATAGTTTGCAAATTAACACATGCTTAAAAATAAAATAATACGTCGGTCTCTGCCTGAGCGTTCATCACGGGAGGAAAACTTCATGAATGCAGTTTCTTAAGAGGGCACCATGGAAATGATCTAACAGCTTTTGACTGACAGCCAAAAAAATAAAAATAAAAATATATCAAACATGCTCGTGAGTGTCTTAAAGTTGTGTAAGAAACATCAGAGCTCAGCTGGGCGTGAGTCAACAGATGAAAGCGTTAAGTCGAAGCGGGGAGGGCTGATGGGTGATCTAACCTTTACTAAGATGTTTGACAAGTGAGATGCTCCACTGAGGCTTCAGAGACTGAGCTGCTCCAGATCAAAAAACTGTTTCCTAATTTCATCAGCGTTGCGTCCAATTAAATTAACATAAAAATTTATAAGATGTTTCAGAGATTCAGAATTCTTCCACTAATAAAATGGGTCGCAGCAGAGGCCAGAAATTAAACTCCAATTCCACCATCCTAAAACAGAAAGCTACGCCATTAAAAATAATGAGCTACATTTTGGAGTTTCCGCCGGCTCAGCCCAAAACAAGCATTTTAAAGAAGCAGCCCATCTCCTGCAAAAACCTTCAAGAGACAAGCAAACTTACTGATTTAGAGGCAAATCTGCCTGAGCTGGGGGAAGTGTAGAAGCCAGTGAAAGATAATCCCTGAATAACTTGGACAAACATCTAAACAACAAGGTAACACACTTATCTACACACTCACTCTGTCCAGCGATATTCAGCCACATAATATTATTCTCATATTATCAACCTGAACAGTGTATAAGAGACACCTGATGTGTCACCGTGACCTCCCATGAATCCATTTCAATGTAACGTGACGCCACCGACTCGACACGATCACTACAGTCCCATGAAACAACAAGAGGCACACATACTCACCTTGTGCTTGTGCGAGTCTCAGAGAACAGGTGCAAGAGAGTATAGTCCAAAGAATGAGAACTCTCCTAAAGACAAAGAAAACAGGTTGAGATCATTTCGGTGTTAAAGATTTATTACTCTTTTAAATACAGTTCGTTAAATTCCTATCAAAGGCAAACAGAGTATTCTTTCTCCTTTTTCTTTTTTATTGGTCTGACCAGAAGCAACAAAATGACTCACTCATTTATTCAAACCTTAGCTTATGTGATTTATCAAGTCGTGCTTTCAGCTCTGAGTCATAACAAGGACAGCATCAAAAATCTTGGTGCTAATTCTTCCATGGACTCCGATTTTCCACCTGCCACAGTGACCAGACCTGATTTGTTTCAAGGACTCTTAACATCTGTTTCAACAACAACAACAACAACAACAACAACAACAAAAACAAGCTTTTGTCTTTTCTCCCTGTCTGAGCAGATAAGAAACTTCTCAACCGGACCACCCCTGAAGGCACCACGTCGCACTGCATCGCTTTACAGTCATGTTAAAAGTGTAGACAGTTGCAATCGGGTTCATGCATTTTATTTCCAACATATGAACTCCTTCAGCTCTGAGCTGCGAGTTTCAAATGGACTTCATCCATTTCAAAAATGTGCGAAATATTCTCAGCCCACAAAAGACCATGTATTCCTTTCAACTGGAATTAGAGCAACCCCCTTTCTCACATGACAACAGTGACATTTAGCACATTTTCCGCCGTTGATTTCTCAGTGACATTTATATCACAGGACAAGTGATGACAGGAGTGTTGACCGCTCACATGCGGAGCTGATAAACCTCTAAAAAAAAGGTTGGGTTTTTTTTTTTTAAATCACAGCTGATAATCACAGCTAATGCTACAGTCATTTCATCATATGCACTCCATAAAAGCCGGATGCTTGTCGAGCATGGGGATGGAGGGAGTGGTGCAGGCGCAGCAACAAGTGCCATAATGAATGCACTCAGGGGAAATCTTTTACATTTGTGGTTTTCCGCAGAAAAACCATTGGTCAACCACTGGCACACTGACTGCCAGTTGAAGCTCTTAAAACTTTTTTCCTCCGCTGCTCTTTATGTCACACTATACTGACATTAGCAAGAGAAACATAAAAAAAAAGGGGGGAGCGGGGGACAGAAAGGGGGTGTGCAGTTTGTTACGAAGCCTGTCATATGTCCAGCAGGGTTATATGATGCAACAGCTTTTACTTTTCTATCCCCCTCCCATTACTGGGATGGCCGGCCAACCAGCTGAGTGAGATGCAGAGCAGGGAGGAGAGAAAAAGGAGGAGGAGGAAGAGGAGGAAAAGACTTCTTTCTCCTCCTCTCATACATCTCCGTCAAATCAGTCCCAGATCTTCTGGCAGGTCACACAGATACAAGCTGCAAAAGACAAAAAAAAAAAAAAAAAATTCCCCAGAACAGTCCATCAAACTAACAAACCGAGCTCACCTGCTGCACATTAAACTCCACTTCAGTGACTTATCGTTTCAAGCATTAACTCTGAGGTGTATCCGTACGACTCTGCAATATTTATGGTGAATGTTATCAGCTAAAACTAACAAAATCTGGCAACTAAACGCGGAATATATCCGTCAAACAGCCGCGTCGCGTTCATACTGACGCAGGTGATGATAATAAGTATGAATGACTTCCTGGTCGAGCCGATAACAAACACACAGGAAGGAAAAGAGTTGTTTTTTTGTTTTTTAGTTTAAAATAAAAATAAAAAAATTAATTCATATATATTGACTCACCCCCCGACTCCAGAGCTTTTCAGGTTGGAGTGCGGGGCATTGTCCGGCTCCATCTCGGTTACTTCATTCTTCTTCGGGAGTTTTTACTTCAGTCCAGAAGTCCAGATGAGCCGGATCAACTTTTTCCATTCCAGGTATTTTCTGAAGGAGTGAACGTGCCGGAAAACAAACAAACAAACAAACAAGCAAGCAAGACAGCAACTGGAAGGACTAACCGGCAGACAAAAGGCGGCTTTCTGTCATGGTCTCATCTCCTTTTTAAAAGAGAAATTCAAAAAGAAAAATGTTCAAATAAAATAAAATCCCTGTAGTCTCCAGAAGAAAAAAAAAAGACGCTCCACCTGTGCGCTTCCTGTTTATGTTTTTGTTGTTGTTGTTGTTGTTCTTTTTTTTTTTTTTTTAATACATCTCCCTTTCTCGCGTTTTCCAAAAGTAAAGTGAAGTCCAGCAGTCTCCGGCTGATGCGGGACAAGACGACGAGCCGCCCGGGTGAGTGTGTGTGCGTGCGTGCGTGCGTGAGTGAGTGCACGCGTGTGCGTGCGTGTTATGTGTGTGCCGACTTCCCCCAGAATGAAAGTTTATTGTGGACCGATGGGGGAATGTAGAGACCCGGGGAGGGGGAACACCTCCCTCTGTCGCCCTCAGCTGACACCGTCCGTCCGTCCGTCGGTGCGCTCCCTCCGGCTGAAGGTGTGTCTCTTTGTGGGTCTTCCTCAGTTGTGTTGTGCTTTTCTTTTTGTGGGTCGGTCGGCGGCAGAAACGCTGCGATGTTTTATAATAAGTGATTGAATCAGCATCTATCTGCCGGTCAAAGGCTGCTGGGTGCAATTTGAGCTTTTTCAGGGCCTCACATAAGATTTTAGAGGCCCTGGGGGCCATGTGAGTTTAGCCCCCCCTCCTCCTTTGGCCACCCTAAAAAACACCAACAGGAAACCTTCAGCAGACCTCTTTAAATGTTTGTTTTTTTTAACCAACATTAAAAGAAAAGTTGGCTTAAAATTGTCTTAATTCAAATTTAGCCAACTTAGTTTGAGGGTCAAGGTGTTGTGTGTCACATCAGTTGTGTCTTTATCCTTCAGAGGACGTGGTTGATTTGCAAAGCTGTTGTTTTCACCTTCATAGCTGTCCCTGTTGTTTGTTGCCATGTTATTTTTTTTAGCCAATTAATCTTGATGTTGATCAGATTATGAAGGACCCGTCCTTTGTTTCCAAGGCAGAGAAGGTTGGATACAAAGGAGACCAGTAATGTGATCGACCTTCAGATGTAGCCTGAATTGGGACACAGCTACGGTGGTGAACAGAGCCGTTGTGACGGTCATCAGCACTTTCAGATTTTTTTCAAACGACTGTGTGATGACAAAGATGACGGGTCTTTGTCTACAGGTGTTCATCTGATTAGCAACAAACTAGAATCAACCGGTGGATGAATCATGCAACCAAATAAAGCAACCTCACGATCCAGAGTATTTACTTCCTTATTTAACTTTGTACAATATAGTTGAAGCCCAATCGCAGTGAAGAACCTTCAAACACACCCTGAACTTTAGAGAATATAATTAATTAGTCAACGTCATCAGGTGATGTTCAAACTGAAGGCTTTTTTATGACAGCCTTCTTTCACCTCCTGCTTCTCCAACATCCACTTCCATCCTCGGCCGAGGAGCAGGGATCTGGGTTTGAGGGCTTCACTGGTTTCAGTATGTGTGTGTGTGTGTTTTTGTGTGCGTGTCTGCGCTGTCGTGTGCTGTGAAATTCCTCTGCCAAAGAAAGTCCTCATTGACCCGCCTTCAGCAAACACGCTATGACAGTGTCCAGGGGAGACCCAACAGAGCACCGATTCAGCTGCCTGCAACTGGATCCCTCCCGCTCGCACAGAGCCGCCTCACAGTCCGTCCTCTCAGGGCCAGGAAGGAAGAAGCTCGCCGCTTTGAAAGAGAACTTCCCATGTACCTGTCTGGGCTGCGTCGGATGTGAGCTTTTGTTACCGCAAGTTTTAGTTCGCAGACAAGAAGGGCAATGTCCTCGCTGCCTGTGGAGGATCTCCAAAAAGGTTGGAGGGGAGGAGGGAGGTTTAAGGTTACACTGGGTTTAGTAACGATCAGTGTTCCAACCTACAGAAGTGGTTCCTCAAACCGAGAACCAGAGATGCCGAGTGCTCTTCAAGGCATGCCGTGGGAAGCCAAGTAAGACGAGGAATCAGTCATTCGAAATACTCTTATTTGACTTCTTGCCAAGAGTTATATGAGAAGATTGATACTGTTTCCAAGTCAATGATCAACGCGAAGCTACAGCAAGTGACAGGTTAGCTTAGCTCAACAGAAAAACAAAGGAAAACCCAGCCCGACTCCATCCAAAGCTAACAAATCTGCCCAAACTAGTATTCCATTAAGTACCATTTTCCCCAAGTTTCTTTCATTCTGAGCCAGCTGTCTATGGCACTCATCCCCAAGCCAATTCATGCTTTTAAAAAACAAAACAAAATACTTCAACATTTTCTGAAAATGCTAGTAAACAGAACATTTTTTGGAGCAGTCTGAGTGGAGGATTAATGCACTCTTAGTGCGTTAGCAAGTGTTGACAGCAGCAGTCCAGAGTGAGCTGAACTGGACTACAGGGCCCAGGTTAAGAAAGGAGCATGTCGCCCAGTCCAAAGGTATGACGACATGCTTTTAGTTTCTATTTTTTCTAGACAACAATTGAGTGCTGTGGAACAGTGGGATAAGCTACACGACATGAGGATGTGACTACACTCACACTCTTCATTGGATTTGTTGACAATAAGATAAATGGATAAGGCAGACATCCCTTATTGCACATTGGTCAGAGAATGGGGGCGAGGTATAGCTGTCAACATCCATCTTTTCCAAAGCAACATGGGTCAGTAAGTTATATAATTCTTCAGTGGAGTCTTTCCAGATAGCTTTTCTTTGGGGAGTTGTGATCTGATACCTATACTGGTGGTCCTGAACATGTAAAGACTTAAGAGCTCATTTTAGGTCGGCCCCTGAGACACCGCCGTGCCTGAAAGCAAGATCACCGCAATTTTATCATAGATTTCCTACCTGACAGAAGTTCAACACGCACCGCTTTCCAAAGCAAGCAAAGACCTTCCATTTTGTGTTCGGGCCAAAAGCCTGAATGAGCTGTGGTGGAAAGAGAACTTAAAGTTTTTCTTTTAGTGTTTTATAAGATTTGATTTTCATCCTTTCTTCGAATGTGACTGCCATCCTGGACCTCATCTATAACCACTGACAGGTGTGGGTGGATGCTGTGACTGTTTTTACTCCAGACCAGCGGTGGGTAATGAAAGTCAGCTGGCAGTTCACTCCAACATTACAATGGATATTAGAAGTTCAGTGTCTGTGGGAAATTGGAGGATTTTCCTGCAGACAGACGGTGTCAATGCAACCAGGGTCTGTATAGCATATCCATATGAATCCTCTTTAGCTAATAGAGTCAATGTTGTGTGCCCAGACCAAAAATCACGGCCATTTATTCCTGAGATTAGTAAGAAAATAATAATAATAATAATAATCACAGATATGGGTCATTCCCCTCCCTCAACAGGCCTCAAAATATGAACTTATAAAATAGCACATCCTTTCATGTCACGCTCTGGTGATGGAAACTCTGTGTGATAAACACAGAGTCTTTTGTTTTACTCCCATGTCTTGGGGAATTGGGGCCAGATGAATGCAGCAACCTCTGTCCAGGCCCAGCTGGATCCAATAAGAGGCTGCCCCGCTGCTCTGTTTACCCATTCCATACATACAACAGGAAATTTAGAGAAAAGTTCTGTTCATTCATGGTGCGTAAGTCCAGATTTAGAGTGATGTAATCGTATCTCTAAAATCTCTAAAATTCATAGCCTCTGGTATTTTAAGAGTTAACTCATTTCATTCTGCCCCCTCGTCTCAGTGGATTAACCACAAGCTCAGATGAACAGATAAATTAGAGACAAAACAACTTTTAATAATTGATAATTGTAAATTTTCAAGCACAAATAACTAAAGTTACCAGATCTAGGTTTGATTTTAAATGTGCTGCTTTACTTCTAACATGAACACTCAGTCCAAGTGATAAACAATTCAAGGTAATGAGTGATGACATGTTAGGGATATATTAGTTTTTGCTTGTTGTACATGAGTTTGAAGGACTGTTGACCCATTCATTAGCAAACTGTATTTGGGGTCAGCTGCATGTCAAGTAAATGCCTGCGATATTTTCTTTGCAGCCGCAGGTCTGTTACATACATCAGTCATCTCCTACGCTTCAGCGGTCTACACATTTCCTGCATTAGGCTTTTTTATTTAGAAAACATCATAAATCAGAGCACAGCGCAGTGATGCAAAAAGCCAAGAATCACATATCTTCCCTTACCTCTCAATGAAATTGTAGTAATGATAATAATAATACTATGAAAAACAAAATCGTTTGACAAGACAAAGACTAAATCCTTCTGAAGGCCACATTAGATGTGGTAATTATTGCCAATTCCTTACCCCGCAGAGCTGCAGAAAGACGGCTGCTGCTGCCAAGTCAGAGGCATTGTTGTGGTGACATTTGAGTGGAGGATCAAACCGCTGATGAATAATCCATATTGAAAAGCTGCTCTTTCTGCCAAATGTCAAACAGCAGCAGGAGCCATTGTTCAAGGAGCGGATTTTGAAAACTTTCCTTTCACCATCATCAAAATGCTGTGTCACATAATGTAGTGCACTGAGCATAAAGCTGTTTGAAGTCTTTGGGGGCAGCAGCGTTAGCCTCATATATTACTCTTCATGCAACCCTCACTGACAGTGATGTTGCCGCGCGCTTAAAATTTAAGTTATTGCCATGATTCGTAATTTGGGTCATTACGGCCTAAATCAGCAGGTCCTATGTTCTTTTGAGTTGTATTGCAGGTAGCTAATATGAGCCAACGCCGGTGATGTCATTGCTTTAATACAATAAACCTGAACCTACAAGGGATCTGCTTTGCTTTGTTAGATTTATTTATTTTCTTAGAAAGCAGATTGATGGAAACAATTATCCAGGTTTTCCCATGAATGAAGCCATCATCCGTGGACATGTTCTGAGATTCCCTCACACTTAGTTTGGGAACGAGTAGTTTGAATTCTGGTGGCTGTCCCAATATGATAATAAAAGAGGGGAAATGCTGAATATAGCTCCAAAAATGTGGAATTTAAGGAATCGGTCCAAAAAACTTGGTGCTGGCATCGCTCTGTTGAAAGCTCAAGCAGTCAAACCACATGGGACAGATTTGTTTAGGCTACAAACTCCAATAAATTTCATTTCACAGATAATCTGGGTCTGGCTCAGGATGGGGAAGAAATCTGCCTTGACAGAAGACACATTTTGCAAGTGTGCAAAATTTGCATTTGACTAATTTCCACTTCAAGTCAGTTGTTTTTTGTTTTTTTTGGGGTTTTTTTTGTTGATGTTTCTGTCACAGCAATGAGAACATTTTGCTTTCCTGTAACTGTAGCTTTGCATGTGTCACTATCACGACGGTCTCCAGTCTATAAATGGCTGTCCTATTCTTGACGATAAAGGCGATCTGTTATGGAGAGGTCTCACTGCAGCGCTACATCTCACAAATCTTCAAACCTTCGCTCTCATCCTCAGCCAGGCCTCATTTATCCTCTGCTTTAGCGTGTGCAGCTACTTTGAGCCAAGGTCAACTTCCTGCTCCCTTCTTACCGCCGACTGCAGCAGCTGAAGATGAAGATCTTCATGCCGCTGTTAATCGAGAACACATCATAGTTTTCTGTGGGCACCATAACTTACCTGATTATCTTGTCACCATCCAAATAAACTGCCAAACAGGGTGCTTCTAATTAGGCTGACACAAAGCCAGGCAATGTCTCCGGGGGGTATTTTACAATTATAGACAAATGGCCTCCAATTGGTCAGCTGCACAAGGACCATCTGATGTGTGTGAGCCCATGGTCGGTGCAGAACGGGCTTACACGGACACAACAGAGGGTTTGCTGTTCTGACGGACATCCACCGCCCCCGGGCTTCCGTAAGCACAAACACACCACCTGGGTTTCTAAATGTGGACTGAAAAACTGGTCCACTGTTCGCAAACATACACCCCTGCCCATCTATTACCTCATGGTACACACTGACTCAGACTGTTCTCACGGCACAGATCCACAGAGTGGATCCAGCCGGTCCCAGCACACGTGCGTGTCCATGCAGAAAGGAGGACTCACTATACTTGTGTTTGGAGTTTTTGAAATACCAGATACAAAGGTTGTCAAAAGCTTGGCTTGGTCCAGCTTTTATGGACAGTTAGCTATGTAACAAGACTAAAGGTTTAAAGCCATGCTAGAAACTCAGAGATCACTCATGTTTAGCTGGTATCGTGTTTACCGTCTTTATTTAGATGATGAAGGATGGGATGTTGTTGGTTTTTCAGATATTTCACTGTGACGATGGTGCTGGATGTAAAGTTAAGGTGATATGAAAATGTTAACCAGATGAATTGATGAGTGTCTGATATCTGTCATGAAAAGCTAATCCAATAGTTTCTTAAAATCACCTCCGTCATTAAACCCCAGTTGTTATTATGTGAATGCGGAGCTGAACAATTTTCAACACATCAGGCGTTTATGGTTCGGTGAACAGACACTGACCCTTTCTATACTGTAAGAGGAAATAAATTACATCACCCCGCCCAGAAACTTAAAGGAAGTCTAAATCATTGAATATCCCATGAGCCAAAGAACCTATTGTCCACCTCATTAGTTTGGTTTTTGCCTCGAGTCACAGTCAAGAAACTGAATTCCCAAAGCTTCCCTCTCTGTGTTTCCCCCCGCAGCATAACAGCAGTTGTGTGAAACTTAACCCCTCAGTGTATCTGATGTGTGTGTGTGTATTGCAGCTATTTTTCAGCTCTTAAAAGGGAAGAATTCCTTGTTTTATGAAGATTCAACTTGCACCTGTCACAGAGATGAGTGATGTGTTTAGCCTGATTGTTTCTGGTCTCTGTGACAGTAGATGTTGCACCACGAGGGTGAGATTTCGTGTGAATACAAAGGCCTGAAACCAAACCTTTAAATTCCCAGCAGACTGAGCTCCTGTGATTTAAGGCCTTGTTTCTGGAAGATCAGTCGAAAGAAGCTTGCGACACTGCAGGATTTGTTTCAGGCTGAGTGCAGATAGCATTAGTGGCCGGTCAATGGGGTCGCTGATCTGAGTATTACATGTAACAGATAACCGTGAAGACCTTATCGAAACAAGTCGGCAAACTACTGAACACGTCTTGTTTGCAGGTTTATGGTCAGCCAGGCACGTAAATCTGAGTCATTTTTAGTGCTGATAACAAAATTTGAGCAGCCTCACCTGCAAAACTTTGTAGAGGCAAAAACTTAACTTGCAAAAACACGAAAATAAAAATTTGTCATCTTTCCTTCGCTGTGCAGCGTTTTAAATGGACCACAAATGCAACCTCATTCATTCACAGCAGGATAACTTCTGCAGATGTAATCTTCAGATGTCTCATTCATCTGTCATCATCCCAGGACTTCGCAGAGCGTCTTTATCGGGCTTCCTCAGACAGGAATTTGCGACTGAGACTGCAGATGAAATATGAAGAGATTGGATTCAGGAGAATCGCTACTGGCAGCTCTGCTTGGAGGAGATAATTACCACTCTGACAAGCTTTGATCTCAGGTACAGTTATACTCAGAATGTCGGTGTTGATAGAACAATGAGACGTCAGCCTTGAAATTCAGATGCATTCCCCACAGTTCCCCCCACACACCCCCCATGCATTGATTCTGAATAGAACCACCATCTGGTGCATGTAGAGAGCGACAAACTGGGGCCAGGTGACATTTCACCATTGAGCTGTCTATAAACTCTTGATTTATAGAAGTGGAAAAAGGGGATCTGATGATGGCTACTGAAAAGTTCCCAGGGAAAAACAAAAAGAAGAAAAGGAATCGTGGATTAGTCATCCATGACCTGTAAATACTGTGGGTGGAATGAATCACTGTGGCTTCTTTTTTTTTTTCAGGAGGCACAAAATTATTCAACAAAATGACAGGGATCATTGAGCCTTGTACTACAGTCAGTTTCAGCAAAGTAGGGGGTGTGTGAGTCATGAGGGGCAACGGTGGTGGGAAGAAGAAGAAGAAGAACATCAAGGTGAGGATGTAACCTCACCACAAAGAAGAAAGGTTCACTTCATTGAGATTGCTTTGAAAACGCATCCAGACCACAGTGCAGCCCTAAAGCAAACATACCTCCTACACCACCTGCCTGGGCTAGACTGAGATGCAGCATTTTTGTTTGCAGGGCCACCCAGTCGTAGGAAGGAAGAGATCCGTGTGTGTGTTTGAGTCCGGTTTTGACCTCAAAATGTAAACAAAGAAGCCGAAGAAGTCCGTTTTTTGTTTATCGTGTCACATGGCGAACTGTTTTCATGGTACTCAGTTATATTTTACCTCCTCTTGTATCCGACTCATCAGCCCGACGCTGATGTTGTTCTCCTGAAGGCTCAGATGCCTCAGGCGGCGCTGCGTCCTGCTAAGTAGCGCCCCCATGATGTCGTTCCCTCCTACGTCGCTGATCCCGTTCCCGTCCAGGTCCACCTGCAGCAGGCTCGTGTTCTCTTTCAGCGCGTCGGCCAGCAGCCTGACCCCGGGGTCGCCCAGGTTGTTCTCGTCTAAGATGATCTGAGTCAGCGAGCCGTTTGCCTTCAGGCTGTCGAAAAGTTCCTTCCACGCCGCCAGATCAGCGTTGCTGGTCTGCGCCAGTCCCAAGTACTGCAGATAGGAGTGGTGCCTCACGTACAACGCCAACACCTTCACCCCTTCGCTGCTCAGGCCGTTTCCCCCAACGTCCAGCTCCGAAAGAGCAAAAACCCTGAAGGAGCTCCACCCGGTGGGGAGCTGCAGAAGCACGTTTTGCTCCGATGGGAAAAGCTTCGCCTGCTGTATGGCGGCAGCAGCGCTCCCTGTCTGCTCCTGCAGCTCAGCTATTCCAGTCAACAGGGTCAGCACGCCATGGTCACGCAATTTGTTGCCAAACAAGCTGTTGGGAGAGAAAAAAAAGCTGTATGACAGTTTTTTTTTATTCATGTTGTAACCACTTGCACACTGACACTGACATCTCCCCCCGATGTGGTATGTAAATTATTACAACCCGCAATGACACACATCTGGTTTTTCTATCTGCTTGTTCTGCAGCTCCAAGACAAGCAGCTTCAATGTAATGAGAAAAAAATCCACCCGTGTGTCTCAGTGGTAATTTTATACACATTTCTCTATAATTGAGCCTGATAGATTTGGTGCTATTATTCCAGCGCAGAGATGAAGGTACGAACAACTGCAGCAGGGGTATTGTTGGGCTTTAAACAGGCATTTCCTTCATTGTTTTGTCAATACTTTCATCTATTTACAGGAGTATGTTGCGTCTGCTGTGCACATTGAAGAAATAGTTTGACATTTTGGGCAATGTTCTTATTTGCTTACTTGCAAAAGAGGTACATAAAAAGATCAATACCAAGTCTGGCAGTTAAATATGAGACTGCAGGCAGCAGCTGGTTCACTGAGCTCAGCATGAAAAGTGAAAACAAATGTTACTTTTAGTTAGTTTAAGCCATACCAAAAAAAAAAACCCCCACACACACAGAAACTGTGTAAAATCACAATTCACCATTTTAATGCATGACGTGCTATTTCTTGGCCGAGGCTGGTAACTTCCTGGAGCAGTCCTGTTAAGTTTAGCTGACCAGCTGCCTTACATTTAATGCGCCAGTGACCTTTTCTCACCGTATTTTGCCAGAACTTAAATCCATTACCAGCATTTGAAACCGGCCCCTTTGAGCTGTGTCTCACACTTTGAGTTTCTAAACCTGTCAATATTTCTCTGAATCAATGCCACAAAGACACATTTACTGTAGTTAGCTGGGGGAAAGGAAACAACACTGAAAGGTGAGGCACTGGAGGCATTTCTTGTTCACATAAAAGAGATGGATTGTGTAATAGAAAAGCTGAAAGCTGATATTTCTTCAGTGCAGCGAGGAGGCCAACCATGGATTTGCTGTGCTCCTTTGTCTGCTTCATCAGTTCTATTCATTTCCTTTAAAGGCAGATTCACTTATTTAGGCTGATCTTCCCGGATCTGTTTGTTTTCTTTCAGAGTTTGGATTCTGTACTCTGTCAGATTTTTGCTGGATCACTTGACTTACTGTAAGCCCGTGACCTGAGGCTTCGCTCGCAGGACGTCCAACAGGATGTGAGCGCCATATGGGCCGATGAGGTTGAGGTTGAGGTTGAGCAGCGTGACCTCGGACGGGCTGGTCTTCAGGGCTCTTGCCAGGCTCAGCAGAAGGTCGTCGGTCAGGTCGGTGTTCCTCAGGACCAGCTGTTCCACCTCATCGGATGTGCTCAGCACCGCGATCATGGCATCGAGCTGCAGTCACAAAGCAAGCCAGCGTCATGGAAGAATTTGAACCGTGCTGCTATTTTTGGATTTGGTTTGGCTTGGTGCGAGACATAGTTTCCAAAAAAATAAGGCATATCTCTGAAAGGTCATCTCTTTACTTTTTTACTTTTTTTTTTTTTACAGGGCTTTGGAAAGATATCATAAGAAGAGATCTATAAAAAAATGTTGGACGGATTGGAAACATTTTACAACAACACCAATATATTTATTTATCTTATTTCTAATACCTTTTTTCTATTCTGTAATCCTGCGGGGAAATGGTTCCCCACATGGGGATACGAGGCTGCAAAAAAAAAATGTGATCCAAACAGATATATCTTATCTAACTTCTAGTTCGGCTGAATCACCAGACAGCAAGTCCTTATAAAATACAGAAAACCCATTTTGTCCCGCAGACAGATTATTTTTCTTCCTGGCAGAAATAAATTTTGCATCAGAGCCCTGAGAACTGAGTATTGTGAACATCAAGTATTTACTGTTTGGGTGTGAGAGCGGCAAAGCGCCAAAAAAGTGTTGTTGGCCGGGAGATGTGAGTGGGACAGGTGTCGGAGGTTTTCTAAACACAGACGTGGGGTGAGAGTCCAGGGAGACATATGGTCTGGCTGTCAGCCACGTCCACTGTGTCACTTTGCTGCACCTTGAGGAATTTTTCAGGCACAGTTTGAAGTTTTTTCATCATGATAGCTACAACCGAGGCAAACGTCTGCCTACCCCAGATAAAACTCAGGGGCCATTTGTTACAAACTCTTTGTGTTAAACTCCCAAATAATGATCCAGTCCTTCAGTTTAGGATTCATTTGTAGTCATTTAATCAGCTTTTTGCCATTTGAACTCAGCCATTTACCGTTATTAGAGTCCACTGTATGTTATGTTAACTTCCTGGCAATTAAATGCATATTTATTCAGTTTAATCTGCATCGTTTCATTTCACTTTGTCCTTTTCGGTTATGAATCAAGTCTTGGTTCTGTATGAATGTATTGAAAATATCAGAGCACTCAGTCCGCAGAGAAATCAGCCGGTGATCAGAAACTTCTGTAACTTAGTTTTTGTTTTGTTTTTTTCTTTTAAAATGAATTTTTTCTGCCATTTTTGCCTGACACATCGTCCAACCTTGCAGGATTTGGTTTCTGAGTGATTTGGTTTCAAAAAACCAATCAGACGAGAGTCTCGCCAAATTGCTTTGGTGAACATTTGCGTCTTTGCTTTTTATTACGTTTCAATTTCTGCCGCGTCATTGTGGAAGTTTTCTACCGTAACTTCCCTGTTAATGCATAAAACGAAACAATCATCTTAATAAGCCGTGCAGTCATTAGTGCTGTGCGCACACCTGTGCCTGCAGGTCTTGCTCTTTCTCAGGCTTTTCTTTGGCGGCGCTCTGGGTGGTTGCGTCCTTTCCAGCCTGTGGAGCTCCATCAGGCTGCTGCAGAGCGGGGTCGTTCTCTGAACTGAGCTCCACCTGTGAGCCTGCAGCCTCGGGGCCCCTTGGCAGCATCTTCTGGAGGCGGCGCCTCTCCGGGACTCGACACACACAGAGAAGGAGAGAAGACATCAACACACAGTGATACTGATAACGACTGCTGGTGCAAATCTAAAATTCAAATTAGAGCACTTCTGATTTGCATGTGCAGGCGTCTGAGTGTGTGTATGTGCGAACAACATCTGTGTAACCTCTCCGGCACGCCGTCCATCTTCTTTTCAACAGACTTTGAATGCGTCACCTCCTTGTAAATTCAAGCCCTTCTGCTAAAGTGTATTATGTAAGTCCGTTACAGGCCTCCAGGGGGATTCCAGTCTGTTCCTACTGTGCTGTGGTTTCTTTACTCACTGTTTGCCTTGAACCAGTTGTGTTTATTTGGGCCGTGCTCCAACGCGGCACTCATTTCTACACATTCTTCATGGAAGTCCTTCAGTCTATCCCCATCTCTGTTTTTTCCATTGGACTCCAGCACCATCTTTTTCTGCTTAGTCAGAGCTTCCTCATCCTGCAATGAACCTTTGAAAGGAGAAAGAAAATACTCTTGTTCTTTCCCATTTTCCTTTTTCCACACAGAGTATTAAATTGAAATACCACATGCAGCTGGACTGGACAATCTCCACATGAAACAAATCTCCTTTCTTTTTCCATCTCCTCTTATCGGACTGACAGCGGATCAGATGAGTCAAACACTGCTCACCGGGAACTTTCCTTGTCTTGTTCGCTCGCAGCTGCTCGGTTTGCAGCTCCCGTTTCTGCTCTTGTCTGTCCAACAAAACTCGGTCCTCACTTTTTTCTGTTGACGTTGACCTCGGGGAGACCTCGGCACCCTCGCTTTCTTGCCCCTCTCTTCTGTTATTTCCAGCTGTCTTCCTTTTGCTGTCTTTCTGATTACCCTGACCCTTGCGCCGTTTCTTCTTGGAGGTCTCTTTAATCCCAGATACAACATGGTCCTCACTGTCTGTTGATCCTCCGCCGCCCTCCTTGATGTGTTTTCTTGTCCTCCTCACTGATTTCTTTTCTGGTTTGGCCGGGATGAACAGAGGAGATGATGGACATGACTCAACCGTGCCTGCATCGGAGACGTACGAGAAAAATAACGTTCGTGGGACATTTTTGAAATCAAAATTAGTCCACTAAAATCATGAACTGGGCCTGATACCAAGAATATATTGATGAGTAAGTTTTAGGCAATAAGAGAAAATTGAGACACTCGTTTCCAGGCTTTGTACCGTTGCCAGGGCTCAGCTCAAGAGGGAGAATTGGGTTCTCCTTTGTGCTGTTGTTCAGCTGCTGGCAAGAGCTGTATTTGTGTCGGAGACTCGTGCATCTGAAAAAGATGAAAAATGTGCTTTTATTGTGACCCACATTTCCTCCCCTGTTCCACCACCAACATCTGTCCCTATCGTCCCTCCTCTGTCAGCACACCATGCATTCTGTCTGCAAAGCTGTGTTCCCTCAGTCCGTTTTGACTGGGTCTGATTTCCAATTTTCTGCCAGTGTTTCCTCGTCCGTCTTTCAGAGGTTGAAGTCTAACCTGTAACAGGGTGTCCCACCGGCCAGCCAAGTGAGTCTGAAGCAGCTCTTCCTTCCCTGCTGGAAGCCGGGAGCGTACCGGTACTCGCAACAGGAACTCATCCTGGCCGCTGTGATGCCGTTAACGTAGAAGGTAGCGCTGAAGGGAAAGCTTCGGTGTCTCTGGGAGACAAACTGGAAGTTCTCTGAAACACGCAGGAGGACAGTGTTAGAAAATGCTTCTCTGATAGATTCAACATGGTGAGTTTTATGTTGTGTGGAGATCAGCGGATCTGATCCGTGCTGAAACGGTGCTCTGCAGTTCTTCCTAAACTTGTGACCCTTCATAGTCGAGAAACTCCAGTTCGCCGGGAAAAATTACAAATGAGTTTTCAAATCGTTTTGGCTTCGTATTGAGGGTACGCTGTTTCATACATGAGTTTACGAGCTGTGATCAGTTCATACAGCAGTTTGTCAGTAATGTTCTCAGATTGTTGTGTTTCAATAGTTTCCAGAGGAATTAAAAATAGCAGAACCTGAACTGATTGTGAATGATGGCTTGTCACACCTTTGTGGGGCCCTGAATTTCAGGATCACTCTCCAAACCATGTTGGCGCATCATGTGTCGACCAAACCAACACGTAAACCAACATCAGACTTTCTCAACTCAGATTAAGAAAAGTACTTATTCCAAAATCACAACACACTCTGTGAAACTGTTTCCACTAAGGTCTCTGAGTAAAGAGACCAAGCCAAGCCAAGTCATGGGTACAGAGTCAAAATATTCTAATACAGGAATAGGAATAATCTAATACAAAAGGAAAAAATGTTGAGCTGGAGTTTCATCCCAGCACCATTAACCAAACCAACAAAAAAAAGGGTGTGCAAAAAACTGCAAAAGATAAAACAACTAAGATTTAAGTTGTAAAAAAAACAAATAAATCACACTGAGTTGTATTCGCTCACTTTATGCAGCTACGGAAGATTTTGGAAACAGATCATATACAAAGATTCAAGCAGAAATCCATAAGCTCTTTGTTGTCGATCTGCCCGGCGCATTGATCCCCCCACCGGGAGCGACAGCTGTACAGAGCGAATCAACACGTACCACCTGCACAGATGAAATAACTCGTCCATCACGGCCTGCAGGCTTTCTGCAGGAGTTTGTATGCTCACTCCGAGCCTGCCTGGACTTCCTCCCACACTCCTAATTCATGCACATTTGGGTTGATTGATGAGTTTAAATTGGCCCGTAGGCTTGAATGGTTGTTTGGATGTCTCTATATGTCGGCCCTGTGGGTAGACTGGCGACCTGTCCGGGGTGTATCCTTCCCCCAGCTCACCTACAACCCTGACTGACATAGATCAGCTCTCAGTTCTTGTTCAGTTCCAACACTTTAAGGCCAGATGAGTAACTACAAGAAAAGCCTCTAATTGCAGGCATCTATAGAAAAAATGATGCTAATAACACAAGAAGACATCTAAAAACTAATTTAGCTTTTTCTCGTTACCTCCTGGAGTCACCAGGCCTTTGAAGACGCAGATGTTCTCGCTCCCGTTGACCTGCTGAAGCACCTTGAGCTCATCCTGCGTGGACTCAAACCCACGACGGCTCTGTCCCAGGTAGGTCATTGTCACGCTGACGTTGGATTTCTTCGCCTCTCTTTGCGCCTTTATGTTGCTCTGATGTGCAGAGAGAAGAAGGCAGAAAGGTTTTTGATTTTGATCCACGATGGCTTGATGGAAATGAAAACAGATGCCAACTTGCTTGTTTTTTGGGGTGAGCGCCCGTTCGCTGAGAGGCCACTGAAGAGAAGGAGCCTCTTCTCTTGTCGTACAGGTAAGGACAGGACTGAGACAGAGCCCCTCTGATGGAGTTCACACTGGAGGTCTTTGTTGTGATGGCGGGAAGGTAAACGTCATCTTTGCCTACTCTGGTTGAACGCGCCGTTGGCTCATTCAGCTGTGAGAATAATTACTTATATTCATATTATTAACATCCCCATTAAAGACTGCATTGGTTTTTTGTTTTGTTTTTTTTGTAAGTCACATATTCAAGAATTTTAAATTCAATGCAGCTCAATTACTGTATCATCATTTTTTAAAATGTGGAAAAAGACCAAATGATCTGAAACATTAAAACATTTTTTAAATAGTTTCTTCCATCAAAGTCATTTGGAGTAATGTGACAGTGGAGCCTTTTCCCCTTGATTCATTTGCTTAATTCATTTTTTGTTCAATGCTTCTGAAGTATGTTGCTCTATATATTTGTATTACTAAATCACCGCACAGAGCTGTGTTGGTTTTTTCTTTTGAGTCAGGCAAAATGTAACTCTGGTACAAAGTTTATTTGTTCTAATTCTCATTTGCATTTCATAAAAACAACTTTGAATTTAGAGAGAATTTCTTTCATGAATATTTAATAATTGGCTAAATCTGAAGCAAAAACTATAATGAACCAACCGCGGTTCTTATGGAGTTGATGAATATTATGGGTGCCACGTGTAAAAAATGGAAATAATTAAAAAAAACCTGCTCCAACGTTCCCTGATAAATATTGCAGCACTGCAGCAGAGCAGGTTATAACTCTTAAGCTTTAGCTGAACTGACGCTGCAAATCAGAAGTAGCTCTCGCTGTAATAATCATATACTATTACAGCAGTGTTTTATCCCTCACCCTGTAGATCTCCACAGTGTCCGGGCTCTCCAGCAGGAGGAGTTTGCTCTTCGCTCTGATCAGACTGGCAATGGAGTGGATCATTTTAGCATCTCTACCAGGCTGAGGCGGGATCTGTCAAAAATAAATTCAGGGAACGAAGGGATAAGGGTGTTCACAGCAATCATAATAAAAACAGTAGGACAAGAGCTAATAAAAAACGAGGAGCTGCTGGTTAGAAGTTCTGGCTGCAGCATGTGCTATTTTATTCAGTAAAATGATTCTATTTAAATATTTAAATTGATCTTATTTAGTCAAATTTGATCAATTGTTTGTTTTTTATTTGTTATTCTCTGACTGTCTGCACTTGCTGTCTGCTTCAGTGTGTTTGTTTTCGGGCCGTGCTCGTTGTTATTATGTGACTGGTTGTGTTGTTGTGACTCTTTTAGTCTAAACCAAATGTAGATGCTGCTGAGACACTTACAGGAGTGTCCCGGCCTCCTCCGTGGACTCCCCGATGGAGGAGATCCTGGAGGAGACTGTCTCTCCTGATCCTCCTCATGGATTCCCTCTGATATGACTCCACTCTGGGCTGGAAACGGCAACAGATGGATCTGATAATAGATTTTAACGTTAACATGTTACACAAATTCACTTACACAAATGCCACAGAAGCATTGGTATTTGTACGATAGTTAGCCTAGCTTAGCATAAATCTGTGCACAAATGAAAGGCCATTTGTGCTTTTAGAAGATGTGGTGTGTTGTAACTATGCTGAGCTAACAGCTCATGGATCTTTATCTTAGTTTTTATTGGACAGTCATTAGATTAGATTAGATTTGTCTCTATTTGGAGAAATTCATTTTGGCCACAGTCATTAAAAAAATCACACCCAAGAAAGACATCACATACATAAATGATAATAATCAGAAGCTGTTCATCTGTTCAGCATGAAAAAAGCATAAAAAAACCAACTTGTATGATCCTTCTCATTTGTCAACAAGAAAGCCAATCAGAGAGAAGCAGACAGAAGTTTACTGCTGAGTTTATATGATGATGATGTTTTTTGACTCAGAGGCCTGATAATGTGAAATTCTGTACAGAGTTTGGACAGTTGAAGTGAGAAAGAAGGAGAACAGGTTTAATTCCATCAGTGGGATGTAATTCAGTCTGGAGACAATGATGTCAAGCCCGGAGAAGAGAATTTAGAGACTTCTTCTTCTGATTGGACTTGTGAGGTCACTGTGGTTCTGCAACTGAATAAATAGTCAGGTATAAAATCTGCACACTGCTGCTACCCCCCTTTTCTTTTTTTCCGTTGTATGCTAACAAGCCTCCATTGTTCCGTTGCTCTGTGCGCAGCCGGTCTGCGGATTACAGTATCTGTAACCTAATCGCAGCGTCAGTGGCCATGTCATCTCCTGGGCTGGTGCCTCTGGGAGAGGAGGCAGCAGGCAGCAGGCAGGCAGCCATCTCCTGAGATTAGCGGCCAACGTATGCATGAGTGCACTTCAGCCTCACATGGTAAATAACAGGAAACAGGACTTGTGCTGTAGGACACATTTACCTCTTTATTTTCAGCCCAATTTATTAGTTGTTGTCCCAAATTGTGCATGAAATATGGAAAGGAAGCCCTGGAGTCGGATTAATATTGTGACAATCACACATTTTGTGCAGAAATATCTCTTCTGTCATTGATATCTATTCTTTACTGAGTGAAAGAAACCTAACTAACAGCTCTGTCAGTAAAACTACAATCTAAACTTTAGTAAAAGTAGTTTTACGCTGAAAGCATCAAGAGTAGCAGCTTTTACAGTTGTATTATTATTAAATGATTGCTCTAATGTTTGTGCAGCATTTCAGTATCCAGTCTGGATGAGGTGGAGCTAATTTGACTTCCATTATATCCTGAACAAGTCTGCGTCTGACTGCATTCTGTGTTTTGTTCATACTGTACAGCCAAATACACAGTTTGTCCACCACTGTGACCTCTTAGTCATCCTCATTAATGAACCATTCAGCTGCCTAATAATGCTAAAAACGCTTCAAAAAGTACTCATTGAGTCTTTCAAATGACTATCTGGAATTATAATTCAGTATAATAAAGCTGAGACATCTTTCTCTTCACTAATTTCCCGTCAGGACAGAGGTCTTACCTGTCGAGCTGACTGCGTCTCTCCACCAGGTGATCTGATACGTCCACAGCTGTTGATCTCCTGTTCTCTGCTGCGTCTGACACCCGAGCAGCCGTCACCTTTGGCACCCGGCCCCCGCCGCCCCGACACTGGTTCCTCATTCAACTTTAACTGGCCCTGACCTTCCCTACACGCACATGTGCTGCTGTGGTTTATGAGGTTTCCACTCCCATCTGACTTTTTCCAGGTACCTTTTCCACTCAATGTGTATTGATGCTGAAGATGATCCTTCTACACGTCAGAAGCTTGAATGTAGTGACATCCAATGCCCTTCAATGCTAAAAAAAAGATCATTATTGAGCACTTACTTTTGGCCTGATCTAGAAAAGACGAGAAAGTGTTTGATATGTTAGTTCAATTAACTTATTCACAAAGAGAGAAAGAATAGCAGGCCTGAAAAATTCATAGTTTGCAGCTCATATGAATATTGAAACAGGTTTTTTGATGAGACACAATCCACCATTCTTGCTCCTCCAAAATACATCCCAAAGTTTATCCTCCAGACTGAGAGGAGGATAAACTGTGGACTTAGAGGACTTTGAGTCATTTCTATTGCAAACGTCTGCAGACAGCAACTCGAAGAGAGAGTTTGCTGCTACAAAAGCTGTTTCTTTGGAAAAGACATTCCTGAATTTTAGTCTCAAATTGAATTCAGATCAATTTAGGAATTTGGTTTTTTATAGAACAAGGACTTTGTATTCTGTGACAGAAGAACGTTCAGTGGAAACACATTGGAAGGGGAGTTTTCCCAACTGCCAGTAATGATGAGAATCTGATTAAATGTTCATGTGGCGATTCTTGTAAGAGACTTAAAAAAACCCAACATGAAACCAATCCTTAATAAAGACAGAGTTTTCCACATACATGCTGGCAGACTGACATGTGGCTCCTAGCCCCTCACTCAATGTCGACATAATTGGTGCCATGAAAGTTTAGACTGTGCACAGCTTGTTGCCAGGAACACTGAAGGAATATAAAGGGAACTGTCTCATTCATCTGAGGGATTAAAAAGAATCCAGAGATGAAATCACCATCACGAGATTTTTTCCCCCAAGTGGAGACAAAGTATATGAAAACAGCTGAAACCTCCAAAAGGTTTCATGGAATAAATGGAGGCTATCGTACGTCTCTCCTGACACTCTGCCGTCACACGGTGTTATTGTTATATAACTGGCATTTTGCTGCCATTCCCCCTTAAAGACCTGCTCGTGCTCTCTTCATCTCTCCTCTGTGAGCGATCTGAATGGTCGCACTGTGCGCCCTCCTCGGCTCTCTGAAAAGAAAAAAAAAAAAGCCTGACCGGCCAAGTACACACCGGTTCCATGCAGTTTTGTTATGTGCCATGTCACATCCAACGGGCCTCTGGAGGCCAACAGGCTCCGTCTGCCTGCTGGATCCATTACATCCAAAAGCCTGATAGGGGGTCTGAGTGTATTTGGCTTGGCAGTCCAACATTTGCTTCCCGCCATGTTCGCTGAAGCAATGTGTCAGTTTATTATGGGCCCGCCGCACACACCTCCGCCCTCCAGCGTCCAAGATGTGACGCACGTCGTGAGTGGTGCTTTCCAGGAGGCCTGGTTTGTCTTTTTCTTCCTCCAGCTCAGCATCTTTTGAGGGCCGAGATTTGCAAAAGTCATCAACAATCAGCGTTGTAATGAATATTTGGAAGTGTGGCCACATTGATTGTTGATGTTGGAGTTCATCACCTGTGGTAAAGCCCTTTATTATTGACTGCTTATGTGATATCTGGCTCTCGGGGGACAGTTTAGATTACCGGCCCTTCATTCCGTTTCTCATTGTAAGAATCAAAGAAGCAGAATATATTTCATTTCCTCCATTTATTCCTTTTATATAGATTGTAACCGATATAAGGCAGCAATGCCTTAGAGCGGCGATGGATCAAATAAGCTCGAGCACTCTCCCATCCTCCCTCTTCAACAAATGGGATGTCCTTCATAGGATTTCAATAGCAATTCAAATCAAGTCAGCACTGTGGCTGTGACACTTTGACCCCTCAAAGTGGCAGAAGCAGGAAGTTTTGAGCTATGCATTTAGATTCTCCTGCAGTTTTTTCCAAACCCAGATGAGTTTCCCCCCAGATATTTTTCAGGTTCACAGCCTGGTAGCTGCAGAAGTTTAACGATAAGTGAAGCAGTGATGTGACCGGATAGGCGCTCGCTGAGTCTCTGGACCTGAGACGAGTTTCTGCTGCTTCATTGTCGCCCCTTCAGCAGGCACATTAACCCCACAGAGTTACAGAGTTACAGAGCTGCTCAGTGGCCACTACTTTCACTGGGTGGCTTCCAAGAATGAATGTGTGCAACTGTCAGAGCGAACAGAGCTTTTTAGAAACGATTGGAAGTGAATGGGTTGAGATGGAAAAAGCAGAAATATCACATGAGCATATGAAACAACAGGACACAGAGCAGAGTCTCGGTCTTTATAACAGTGAAATATTCTGCTCTGCAGATTATCATAAAATTGATGGTAAACTTCAATTTGTTGAAACAATCTTTGTCTCAAATTCATGCAGAGGAAGACAAATTGGACTGCTCATCTGATTTCTCCAGAATATAGAAATTGATTTTTGGCTGTAAAGTTTCAGATTCTGTTGCCAACAATGAAGGTCTGAAGTTGAGGGATTTTTTTCTTTTGTTGTGGTGTTAAAATCTATAAAGCTGTGAAGTCTCCAAAGCCCATGCAGGCTGAATAAAGACGTTCATTAATTCAATATGTTTTTCTGGGCAAGGCATTTTTATTAGTGTGAACCGTTATCATCCATCGAGGTACCTCAACGTACTTGACTGAAACAGAAAATAAAATGCACAGTAAAAGAGCATTACAAAACAGATAATATATAATTGAAGAGCAGGACTAGGCGGTGAAGTGAGCGCAGTGGAGAACAGAGCAGTTTTCAGCCTCTTAAAGCCGGTGAAGGTTTGATATCAGCTGGGAGCCGGTTCCAGCAGTGAGCATCTTCTTGGCCTAAAGACATTTCACCCTGTTTGGATTTAACTTTTGACTCTCACGGGCATCCTCTGCTGCAGAAAGGTAGCGACATTATGAACCATTAATCACAATTAATAAGCTGTTCAGTGATTGTTTATGTTGCACCTTCAGGTCGTTTATCTTCATCACTTGGACTCAAGTTCCTTTGTCTCTTGAGCCATGTCCTGTTTGATTTTTCAGTTACTTTCCAGTTGAGTTGATTTGCTCGTGTCATTCTTTATTATGGGAATGACACTGCTGAACAAACATCAGCTGCTGCTTTCTCTCACATCCCGTCATGTCATCGTTTCACCACTTGAGGGTGCAAGAAGACTGTCAGGCCATCACATCATCATGCTGTCGTTGCTTTAGTGCACATAGGAGGGAGGTTTGGCAGCTCTTCCTGCAGACTCTCGGTGCTCTGTTGATCCTCTGCACTTAATTACCTCCCTCTGTATCATCTCTTCCTGCTGTCAAGGCCATTTATTGCGGCCACTCAAACTTCTAATTGGCAAGTTTAGTGGAGTTTCAGCCAACGCTGGACTTTCTGCACACACTGCTGCTGTCTGGGAGGCAGCTCAGTTTCAGCACTCAGTCACAGCAATTTCATGGTATGGTAAAAATTATATTAATACAAAAAACCTGGAGTGCATCATACAGAGGAATTACATTTTCTAAAAATTGGAAATTGGCAGATGGGAGAGTCGGTGCTTATTGCACACTGATTTCACACATTAAGAATGAATCCTCAGATGAAACCGCACACACACATACAAATAAAGAACATCCCATTCTCTTCAACAATTTGCAGTGAAGCACTTTGTCAGGTTTCTTTTTTAAACATTAAAATCATTTTCCCGGCTGCTGCAGCAAATTTGGAAATTCTATTCATCTTTATAATTTGAGTTATAGGAACGTTGCTGTTGCACTTGAAGCTTGTATTTAGTTCATCTTGGCTGTGATACCTCTTCTGTGTGTAGGATCTTAAGTTAACGCAGCATCCATGCACTGTGTCAGAAGATGGCATGAGTGGCCTGTCCCATCTGTGCAGAGCAGCAGGGGGGCCGGAGGTGGTCCCAGCTGGAGACTGGTAGAGCCATGTGGCAAGTTGGCACCCTCCTTGACAGGACACGGAGCAGGCTGCATAGCAACCCCCCCCCCAAAAAAACAAAGGAAATGTTGTCTAAGCCCCAAAATCATGTTTCAGTAATCATTAGACATCAGTGTTGGCTTGTAGCAAAGCCATAATCTGAAATTACCGTATGATAGTGGATTTAAGGCCACCCTGTGGTGTTTATGTTCTTACCTACTGCTTCTAATAATGCCGTGTTCATGTGTTTGTTTTCACGGGCAGTCTTGATAACCCACTGCTGTTACACACTACAGTGAGTCTCAGCTCTGCAGGCTCAGAAGGGGCCCGTATCTCAAACTGAAAGTGTGGGTGAAAATTTGCATGTGTTGCAGTTCACATTTTCTTCTCTCCTGCGGTCCAGACGTGCAGTTGAGATGAAATAAAACTCTCCTACATGTGAGGCTGTTCATTCGTCTATGTTATCCCTGTTAGAGTTGAGCAGCCTGCTGTATTTAAATCAGAATGATCTCATTAGCTGTGTCTGTGCTGTATAATTGGTTGTCTGGGATGTAGAGCTTCGATCCCCGGGCTCCTCCAGGCACTCATGTGGTCAGATGAGAGGGTGAGAAGGGAAATCAGAGACAAGCCCTTTGTCATTAAAGTCTTCTATAAATGTGTTTATTATTTATCTTTTAAATGTATTTGTATATAAAATATCATTTTTTATCTGTGTCCCCAAACCTGTCTGTCTGTCTGTCTGTCTGACAAAATAAAATTTTAATATATTATCATTCATTATATCTGACTTTATTAGTAATTTTCTCCAGAATAAAGAAATGATGATGTTACTGTGTGTGTCACTGTAGTCAGCAGACACAGGCCTGTTACACTGTTAGACAGCAGTATAGTGATAATATCACCTCTCTGGTTATCTATCGCACAGCTCACAGTGTTGTTCAGTTCAGTTCAGTGATACATGACGTTTGTCTGTATATATATATATCCCTTTTTTATGGAGTCTGTCAATACAAAACCTAAGCTGCCACGCTCTATAGCTTTATCTTCCACTGAGATCAACATTCAAATCCTCACACACAGGCAACAAAATCCAAAATAAGGCGGAAAGAGCACGGCACGGGCCGAAAGACCGGTGAGCCCAGGACAAACACTCCTGAGCTGTTTTCAGCTCTCAGGTGGCAGAAGGTGAAACGGAGCTGGAGTCTTTCAGACATCAGTGTGTTCCTCTGCAGCAGCATGTCTCTATTCATCACACGGAAATGTCTTCACAGAGAAAATATCTGGCGGGGCTGAGTGGGAGAGGGATAAATCCTCTATCAGGGACATACACACACACACACACAAAAACTGGTCTCAAAATGCAATGCTTCGTCGCATTTGAAGAGCTATTTCACAGTTTGGTGCTGGTTTTTAATGTCACTTTATTCAGTCTACTTGAATTATGATGCTTATACAGATTTTCACCAAGTGTTAACATTAACGTGGCTGTGAATTCACATAAATATCCACAGATACTAAGATGAGTATAAAAATTGCAGCATCTACAGAAAGGTGCCTGCTTTCAATCGTCATTTCTTTCCTAGTATCAGCATTCTTGACTAATTGATAAGTCACCAAGTTGAAAATGGCATTCTGCTCTGATAGACCAGGATGCCACGTTGCTGCTTGTTTTTTCAACAGGAAATGCTCATCTGCACAGTTATTATCTCCTGGTGTCAGGTCCCAAAGTCCTTTTGGGACTTGCGGGAAACTGCCAGCTGAAGGGGAACATATGTTAAGAGTGGACCGGGTGCATTGTGCATTAAAATTTGATGATTATAGTATATAAATCCTCTGATCTATCATTATAACCATATTTAATGGCAGCTAAAGGTAACACTTGCAGAGGACGTCGTGTGGATTTATAGTGGTGTGTGGGCTGGATATGAGGCTCATCGGAGACCCGTCTGGGAAGTCAGTAAAGATGTGAATCTGATTACTAAGCCCCTGTGATTCAGGAATATACTAATGGACTCCTGTCTCTGGTTTGCAGCATTAGAGCTGCTCTCCCTCGGCTCGGCACAGTCCTGTGTTGATGGCTGTTTGTTTGATAGATTAGCGAGGATGAGATTAAGACCACAGTAATAATTCCTCAGTGTTGAAAATAAAAATCCATATACATGTGCTGAAAACACGTTTAAAGAACATTAAAGAACCTTCCTTTAATGGGAAGGTTAGGTTAGGGAGTGAAACACTTCAGGGTTTGCTTCACGTCTAGATGGTCAATCACTGAAAAACATCCTTGCTACTTTTCATTTGGACATGTAAGGGAGGATCAGGCTTCGAATTACACAGCGGCCCTCTGGGGAGCCCTATTTTACAGTGCACCACCACTTGCCAACTGCTCACTATCCAAGCCAAAAACGGGGATACTGTGAAAAGACTGTCTGTCTACGAGGCCTAGTCTCTAGTGTCTGGAGGGGTCCCATCTCTGGTCTAGGACCTGGGGGGGGGGGGGGGGGTCGCTGTTCCTTGCTGTAGCCCGGTCCATCACTCGTCACCAATTGACCTAGACATGTTCGGCTGCCCCCACCAGGAATCGAACCGCAACATTTTTATTGTGGGGCCACTAGATCACCGTGCCACTCAAGTCACCACACCGGGAATTGAACTGGTCTGGTCTGGTCTGATGTAATCTCTGGCCTCTGTGGAGGGATCCAGTCTCTGGTCTAGTCTAGGACCTGGGGGGGGGGGGTCGCTGTTCCTTGCTGTAGCCCGGTCCATCACTCGTCACCAATTAACCAATTAACCTAGACATGTTCGGCTGCCCCCAGCGGGAATCGAACCCACGACCTTCTTATTGCGGGGCGACAGCGCTATCCAGTACGCCACCGTGCTGCTCAAGAGCAGTTTGCCCGTCATGTTGGGTACCGGTACGGATAGAGCAATTTTAACCAATACGAGTACCAACCGAGTAATACGAGTCAATATCCGTGCTGGGGCTGACGGAAAATCCTCCTCAGGGCGTCCTGTGATAGGACAGAGCGCAACGCGTCATACTCCGAAAGCCACGCCCACCGGAAGAGAAAACAATCGGCACTGTCCAGTAGTTAGCTTAAAACATTATTTCAGCATGTCAGATGATTATTTTAACACGCTAGCTGTACCGGAGAAAAAACGGTACAACGAAAAACTCACATCTCATTGTTCCTTCGTTTTTATGGAGAAATGGAGGAGGTGACAAACATCGATATTTACAACTACTTGATGCGAGTCCCCCGGTAAGATGGTCATTTAACCTGATAGAGATAAAAAGTTAGGCTACATCCACACTACAACATCATTTTAAAATAACTTCTTATAACCCAAACGTTTCAAATCTGCCCCACTTTATAAGGTTATGGGGTAAAACCTTGATGCATGCAGCCCGCATCGTTTCTCATTCTTACTGTTTCTTCACCGGGTCAGTTTTTTTTTTTTTTTTTTTTTCTTCCGGTCGGCTCGTTCTTCTTACTTTGGTGGTGTAATACAAATGAAGCTGTAAATAAAAATATATGGAGGCTTACAATAAATAACGCAACTTCTGACCAACCCATATCAGTTTCAGGCTTAAAAATACAACTTTAGTATAAACCACGCCCACTGCGAGTTTAAGACCCGCCCCTTACGAGTACGAATAATGATCCAGATAATGTAGATGGTTGAACAGATACAGATAGTGGTGTACTCGCTCATCCCTAATAATAATAATAATAATAATAATAATAATAATATAATATTGCACCTGTACATGAACTGGGACCAGGGTTCTCCTCATTAGTAATGAGATGTTCAGGTGCGGCTACGTAAATCCAGCAATTCTACTCCAGTGCCGCCACGGCCACAGCAGGAATATATGGAAGTGTATTAATTAGTTGAGACAAATGTTTAGAAATATTGAACATTAATGAGCAAATAAACACACACAGGAATGACTTGTTTATTCTTTTTCATTTCAGGAACCTCAATGTAGGGAAAATAAAATATAGCTTAAAGTGGGGTAAATGATATTCAGAGTTCAAAAAGATCTTTTCACTGTTCTCAGCTTTAAATTGGACGTTTGTGTCTTGCCTCCTAACACATTTAGATTTTAATTTTCCTTATTATCAAATGTTTTGTGTGTTACAGATTCAGGTCAGGAAAACAGAATAATAAAACACACGAGGCTGTTGAAAATGACCCGACTGTGAAGATCTTCTGATCTTCTGACTCCAGGCCCTCGGATCATCTGTCAGGAGCGTCACCACACAAAGCTGCACGGTCGTTAACTTTATAGTGTCGAAGGTTCCTCTTCCTGAAGACCATCCCGTGACTTCATATCACTTTCTGCTCAGTTGGGTTTTTTGTCAACCGCAGCACTTTTTTTAACAACTGCAAGAAACGTGACATCTCCAGAACCTTTAAAGATCATAGTTGGCATGTGGGGTCATGGTCAACACCCCCAGTGGCTCAGTTTGTGTTTATCTATCTGGTTTGAAGAAAACTTTAGTTAATTATAAAGGTAAGACATAAAAAATTAAGATCTGTACTAAAACTGAAGCATTGCTTTCATCTCAGTCAGTACTTTAAATGTGCATTTGACAAAGACCTCATAAACTGAACATAAATCTAATATATTGCAGGGAACATAATAATCTGTACAAAAAAAATTATATGTAATATTTATATAAAGAGACACGAATTGAAGAACATGCACACCTTAAATAAAATATGAAAGGTTAATTGAACCGTGGCAGAGTAGCCATAATTCTCAAATAATGATAAAAACAGATGGTATGCTATATTATACATGTAGGTTAATCTCTCCATTTCCCTTTCCCGAAATACATATAATTCCTTAAACAACATATTAAAATGACATAACATTCTCATCTTGTCCTGTTTTCTTTTAGGTCTTTTTCTATCAGCGAAAGGCTTGCAGAGAGACAAATATTGCACCACAGGAAGTCTCCAACAGGCAGCTGCAGGGGGGCGGGTGGGGTTAGTGTGTCATTTGGTGGCACACTGACCTTGTCGGTCAGTCTTCTCTGGGGTCCCCCCCCCGTATTAACACCAGTGTGTACTTTAAATCACATTGCTGAACTTAAGGAAAGTCATCCTCATGAATTCATCTCCACCAGAAAACTAATGATTACATAAAATCCCACGAGAAAAAGGTCTGTGTGAGGGTTAACCCTTTAACCCTAACCCTCTGGAAAACTCCAGGCTGGTCGGGGATGTGTAAGAAACAGGACATTCAGGATGCACATGACATTCTTGTTCAGATTTATGAGTGTGACCACAGACTTTTGACGTGCTCCATATGTTCACACCACACAGCTGTTGGTCAAGAAATAGATAAGATGCATGTTCAGCATAACTTCTATAAAAAAAAAAAAAAAACAACCTCATCTGGGTCTACATGATTTAAAACAAGAAAAAAAAAATGAAAACGACGACTAATAAACCGTTGGAAGATAAGTAGTGATTGAGTATGATTGTTTCCAGGTGTCAGATTAAATTGATATTGGTGTTTTATTGAAGCTCTCCAGATGTGCTTTGTCACTGTTGATATATTTTTGCTGCATGGCTCCTCATTTTAGATGCCGTCTGTATCTAACTGTGTCCAAATGATGCCAGATGTATGACAGCTCCCATTACCTGCTTGAATATCTGAGTCAAGTGAAGGTGGAAGTGTTCATTATTACACTTATTAATTCAAAAGCATATTGGACTTTGATTATCTGTCAGATGCTGAGTACGTATCTTTGACAGAGAAATATCCACCCATATGTTGCATTTTTATGTTTCTGTTGATGCAGATCAAAAAAGAAACAGTATTTACAGTTTATAGTCCAGAAGATACCCTGTCAGCAGCTTTTTTTTAAAAATCTTTTTAGACTTCAGTAAAGCCTTGACCTTCTGAAAATTTGGGATTTTACAGCTGAATGGCTCGACCGGCTCAATGTGGGTGCAGTCGAGCTACCAAGGTGGTCAAATGAGAGCTGCCAGCCAAATGTTTGGGTCTCTATTTTGGTTCTAAGAGGGCGCGTTCAACACATTTCAGAGGATGAAACTTTAATCCTCACAGTCGGCCCTTTGGGGAAGTCTCAGCTCATCTTATCTGGATAATTATAGGATTGATTTCTTTATACCTCCAGACCTCAGACTTCTCTGTTGCTGGATTAACTGAGGGGCCTCGTCGACGGGGAGAACAGCAACTGCTTCACCTGGTCTGTCCATCAGTTCGTCTATCCATCAACTCCTCCTCAACCTTCACGGAGTTACATGAGATGAATTATTTGACCTGATCTGAGGCGTTTTCTCTGGACAGAGATATAAATGTGTAGCACTGAGAGTCAGACTTCAGAGACACGGAGGAAGTGATGGAATGGGTGAGAAGGAGCTGACAGGGTTGGGAAAGCTAGCAATGGATATTTGGACCCCCCGAGTGAAGATGTGAAATGGTGAGGACTGTTGCTGCCAACACTAACACTTCACCCTCAGTATAACAGAGAGGAAACCCCTTCCCCCAAAAATGCACACATTGACAGAGAATCAGTCACTCCTAACTCCTATTTCACTCAATATTCATATAAACAGGCAACTTGAGCTCACAGTAACATATTTCAGTATTGGGAATCCAAAAATCAGATACAGGACTAACCAAAATATGTTTTCTTCATATTTAAAAGAAAACCAAATGATCATTAATTTTTCTTTTGAACTACACTGGACAGATTGATAATCAATCAAATGATGTGCAGATACACATTATATTAATAACTGCCATCCACACAGCCAAACTAACTGCAGAAAAATTGCACTGAACATGTAAAAACCTTCAACCTAAGCTCATTATCATGTGACCCGGTAACACAGAGGCCACTGAGGGAGTCTGGTCTGAGCCCAAAACTGAAACCAGTCATTTCCTTAGGTGTCAAACTGAAGCCAGTGTGTATGTGAGGGGAGTCTCAGGTTTCAGGCTGACGGTGTGGTGAACCGCTTAGAGAAGGGGTGGGTGGGTGGTGGGGGGGATCGACCTCCTCAGACCGGTCAAGTGCAGTGTCAGTCAGAGCAGAACTTGGCGGTGACCGGCAGTTTAAGCAGCGTGCACTGATAAAGCAGAGGAGGCCAGAAAGCTGACAGGAAGCTGCTGCAGGGAGGCAGAAGCACAAATCCTGACTGCAGATCCTGAAGGGCTGAGGAGATAAAAGATGGGAGTGTACAACGATCAGGGGTAAGAGTATCAATCTTAATACAGGAGTGTACGAGTGCAGGGGATTTAAAAGCTGCACCTGGAGACCTGTTTTACTTAATTCAAATTTAAATTGTATCATCTTTTATTGCCTCTGTTCAGTTCATGCTCTTCAAGGCGATATCCATATGTGTTTATTTTATATTGGTCATACAATAAGAAAAGTATTTTTAAAAATAATTCTAATTAACTGTAAATCCTTTATAGTTAACTTTAATTAAGATAAACAATTAGGATACTTATTGTAAAGGAGCCCTTAATAAATATGACAATTTAAAAATTATTGCTTGATAAAGAAAGACAGTCATGGATCCAAACCCTTTTTTTGTGGTCTGTGCTGCAGGGCTTCCCTGGAGGAACCAGAGCTTCGTCTCATGCTGATCAAGAAAAGTCCCGGAGGGTCGGCCCGGCACCGCCCCGTGTCAACGCGCCACCCCCTCCGCAAACAGCTCAGCAAACGCCCCCCCAAAGACAGCTCCACTGATATGATGTTTGTGGGTCAGTTCCTGCGTTTGTGTAAATCTGACAAGGAGAGTTTCTGATTGAAGAACCTCGATCATTACTGTCAAGTCCAGGTTATGAGAGGACAAAGTTTTTTACAGTTACTGAGATCTGGCATTCCTTATAAACCTTAGAAATAAGACACAAAAGCAGCCTCTAGTGATTCTTGAGGAACACCTCATCGATTTCCATCTCAGCTCTGGAGCTTTCTAAGATCTGAGAAAAAGGCTCAGATGATGTCATCAGGCTTATCACAGACTTCTCATTTTAATACATGCTAATGACATTGAAGATGTTTTTATTATTATGGTAAGACGTCAGTGTGAATGAGTCTGGGCAGAAATATGACATATAAAATGAAGAATAATAATAGACAACGTGACAAAGTAGTTAATCAATATCTGCATCATATTTAATTATCAAAGGGGCTCACAGAGCTTCTGCTACTCGCAGGTCTCTGTTTATTGGGTTTTCCAAGAAAGAGAGAGCTATGACTAAAAATGAAATGATATGAAACAAATGAACGGGGGGATCGAAAAAAAGAATGAGAGATTTTGGACCAAAGCTGATAAAATGCAGGCGTATTACTTCTCTGCCAAACAGCCCTGAAGCCCCTCCGGAGGCCCAACACCAGACGGTTAATGTTGGGTTTTTTCCTGTATTTTGTCATCCATCTGCCTTGCAAATTACTCATAAATTTTCTTTCATCACTTTCATCACTCATCCTTCGGCCAACGATCACCATGGAAACGAGTGAAAACATCCAGTGCTGTTGATCTATGCCTATATTTTCCTTGTTTTACTGTTTCTATTGATTTTAGAAAAACATCGAAAAATTGTATAAAAAGTGAGAAAAAAACTTCATTTTAATTTAATTTGAAATCTTTTTTTATTTTCTCTCTCTCTCTCTGTTGTGACATTTGACCTTAAGAGTCTTTTAGGGGCAAAGGAGGAGATTTGCTTTCTTTTCGTGGCAGCATCATGAAGAGGCCTAAAGAGCACGATTATTATAAAATTACAGCCTGTTTTGGTTTTGGCAGTCGGGGGGTGGACCCAGGACGATCCATCCTGCCTGGTAGAGCAGTTCTGTCCTGAGTACAACGAGTGGAGAACAGCAGCACGCATGGTGAACAGCCGGGGCAGCGTGGCTGTGGGCACCCTGGATGGAAAGATCTACACGGTGGGTGGAGAAGATAACGTCCGATGTCGCAGCAGCGTGGAGAGGTGAGAGGAAGAATCATTTCAAGGCATCTCTTATTAAATGTATGTCATTGTGGTTCTAAAACAGTTTGACATCCAAATTTTTCTCCACTTCTTACAATTTCTAAGAAATTCACAACTCCATTTGAACATATTTGGTCATATCTGGGTTTGTTGTGATTCAAATAGTTTGTTTTTGTTTTTGTTGGTTTTTCGGAATAAGCTGGGCACAGCTGAACCTTTTCATTATATTATATCACACTCTTGGTGAAAATGTGTTTTAAATACCAGTCGTCTCTTAACAAGTGAAGGCTGCTCTACATTGACAGTCAGATGATGGATCTGATAAACTCTGGCCTCCTGTTTGACTGACATTACTTTAACCTCAGGGTCTTTATTACCTGTGTGTCCCGACCAAGACAGAATATAGAAGATAACTAAACACACATTGAAACATCGGGGACATTTCCAGGGTGAACCAACGACAACTCGGATTGCATTCAGCAGCCCTGGAAGAATAACTCATATGCTGAATGAATGAACAGACACAAAAGACAAAAAGAGAAATGTAAAAAATGTAAAGGTTTCACCAGTTTTGGGACAGTTAAAGATAAAAAATAAAGGCAAACACTAAGTGGGAGAATCACTGTTTATCCCATTGACCAAGGTTTGTTAGAAAGAGGAAAGATCATCTTTTATTTGTTGGTGTTTACATCACTGAACAATAGAGGTCAGTATTAAGGTAGAAATCAGATGTAGGGCCTTTGATATTAAACCAAATAGTAATCAATGGTCAGATTTTTTTTATTTTAGTTGTATCTATCTACTCATGTTGCCGGGGAATTTATTCCTCACATTGCCAGAGAGAGTCTAAATAAACTCTTTACATATATGCAGCACTCCTGTAGCACTTTTTCTCCCCCTTCCTCCCCTCCCACCCTATCAGATGTCTCCAGTGGGGGCTGGCTCTGGTCCCAATTCTCACAGTTATCCTGAAACGAATGCCAGCCAGCTGACCCCATAATGATTATCCTTGGCTGTAGACCAGCAGGGAAAAGACCTGCTCTCCTGACTGATGTTCTGGTAATGGTCTGAATCATCTAGCTCTCATTTCGGTCACAGGAGAGCGCCTCTGGGGGGCGGTTACAGCGCTGTTGTGACTTCTCAGATGTCACTCAGGCAAAAACTTTGCCAATTAGAGGAAAGTGTTGTTTTTCATAATGTGGGTTTTTCCTCTAATGGCCTTGAACGGAGAGGAAACTCTCCGTTAAAGCTGTTCAACACACACGACAACAACAACAACATCAAACACTTTCTCTCAGAATGGATGTTTGTTTATGTGTGTTCCTCAAAAGTAAACATACAAAACAAAGCACTTGCAAAATATGTTTCCCATGAAAGCTTGGATCTCTGTTGGTTCTACTCAAGCTGTTATCACCAGCAGTTGATTTTAACCTCCACCTCTTTGACACCCTCGCTCCCTGACCTCCATCCTGCCAGGTACAGCCCCGACACAGACAGCTGGAGCTCAGACGTAGCACCCTTGAGCAGCCCCCGCAGAGGAGTGTGTCTGGTGGCGATGGATGGATACCTGTATGCTATTGGAGGACACGATGGCGTCACTGCTATGAATACTGTGGAGAGGTACTGCAGCACTAAAGTGCTACTAAAGACTATTATCTTTTTTTTTCTTTTTTTTTTGTGATTCCTCTTTTATAATCACTGTCTCTGTTCAAGACATCTCATCTACTTGGATTTATCTATAAATACTCTGTAAGATAGATTTTTTTATCTTTTTAAAACAGCTTTTCATTTTCCCGAAAATCATCTGTTTCAGTTTATTTGTTTCCTTCAACCAGTTGGCTGTCTCTTATATCTAGATTGGAGGAAATATTAATTTTAATTACCTGACATTTCACATCACTTTAAGAGCAGTCTGAAGTGGCTGACTCAGAGGAAGGAAGAAAAACATGATTCATTGGAGTTATGCAAGAAATTGAATGATTGACGCACTATTTGTTAAATTAAGTGCTGCTAAACTTTTATGTCATTTTTCTAGGTATGATCCAAAAATAAACTCGTGGAGGAAACAGCCACCAATGCTCACCAGACGCAGTGGAGCCGTGGCTGCTGTGCTGGGGGGTCACTTGTATGTGATCGGAGGAAATGATGGTGATTTGACTCTAAACTCAGGTGAGAGACCTGTGATGAGAACGTGGGGAGGCAGGGGGGCTGTTGAGAACGGTGAGAAAGCCCATTGAGCTCATAGTGAAATCTTCAAATGGCTTTTTTTGTCTGACAACAGCCCACCAGAAAAGTTTGAATAGAGAACGTAAATTATTTTAGGTCCAATATTGGATGAAATGTGATTTCAGGGTGTGTTATAAAGCAGTTCTGGCTTTTACATTTATTAATAGAAAAAATATCAGAAAAAAGCACAAACTTTCAGGATTTGTTCTCTGAGTTTTTGCTATTTGTGATTTCTCTGAAATATTTTATATTGATATTCAATCACGAAGAAAACAGTCAGCCACTCAGAAGATAGACTCAGAGCTCTTCTGATTGGCTCCCTGACTTGCTTAAAACCACATATAGATCTTTTTCTGGATATCAACACTTCAAATAAATAAAACTGTAAAAGTAAAAATAAAAAATACGGGACCTTTAACAGTCGCTGCTTGTTGATTTTCTAACAGAGGTATGACTCTATACAGCTGGCACAGAGTCCACAAAATAAATAAAGTGGCACTAATCTTTTATTTATGTTGGGATGCTGCTACTTCTTTTATTTTTAAATTGAGATTTTTCTTTGACAGCTCTGAGGTGTGACAGACTAAAGTCACACATAACCTCTACTTTGACCTTTTATTTCCTGCCCGTATCCCAAATCCAAGGGCACACACACACACACACACACATTCCTAGGCCCTAGGACATTTCCCAAGGATAAACACTGGTTATGTTGCCCTGCCACTTCACGGCAACTATTTCAGTCTGTGAGAACTGCACGTCGCGAAAATTCCCACAACCTCCAGTGGTTCCCATCATGTCCTTAGAAAAACTGTTGAAAATTACAATAACTGGGGATCATTTTAAAGAAAGTTTGATTTAAAAAATAGACAGCACAATCATGTCTCTGGTGTTTTGCTTTCTGAAAGTTGCTTTCAGCTTTTCAAACACATCTGAAGTTGTAACAGATCAATATGGCCTGGAAATTTTTTACTGTAAATATAAACACCGGGTCTGGCTGCTCTTACTCATACAGTCTGGGCAGCTGTGTGTTATATGGTATATATGGCCTCTGACTGCAGCTCTCCTCTATATGTTCCCCAGTTGAGCGGTACAACCCTGTAAATGGCATCTGGTCGATATGCTCTCATATGCTGAGTCCCAGAGAGAGCGCCGGCTGCACTGTGTACCTGGGACACATCTACGTGTCCGGGGGCAAAGACGAGCTCGGCCTGGAGCTCTGTGCTGCTGAGAGGTTTGACCCCGACATCATGAGGTGGTCACCCGTTAGGTGCATGAAGAACAAGAGGAACAACGTGAGTAAAGAATGACTGTGATCAGATGTTATGTCATGGCTTCTCTTCTGATTTAATGTTCAAGGCATATTTACATGCAAAGGGTGATTTAGTTTACTTTACTTGCTTTTACATATTATATAGATAGAGGTTTTTAGATCATTTCTTTGGATCCTAGCTTCATTTTTGGTATCCAATGTATTGGATAATTAAAACAGGTGGTTGTAATCCTCTTTAAAGAAACCTAAGGTCACAAATGTATTTAAATTGATTTGTTAATGATTTCTTTTTGTTGATAATGTCTTATGTATTGTGTCACAGGTGTCCCTTGTAGTCTTTAATGGAGCCTTGCTGGCCATGGGAGGCTCTGATGGTGTCACCAATCTGAAAACAATAGAAGTTTACAGCCATGAAACCAACACGTGGAGGTAAGAAGAGAATCAAACTGTCAATCACTCAATATTAAAATGACACCCAAAGAGCTTAATATAGATTTATTTCTACCGTAGTTTGCCGGGAACATAAAAGCCATAACGTCATTACTCTTGAAGAAGCTATGAAGTGAATCACTTCTGAGCCTAATCAATGATCAGCTACAACTACAATGTAGAAATGTATTAATATGGAAACAGTTTGTATAAACTGACAAATTGCACAGAAGTACCAAATATACAATATGTTTATTTTATCTGAGCCCAAGTTCAGTATTTCAGCAGTAGAGTTAAATCTATACTGTTTTTTTTTAAGAGAAAGATTAACTAAGAAAGTATAAATCCTTTTATGCCAAAGCGGATCCTGAACACTTGTGATTTTTACTTATTTTAATATAATTGAAATGATTTGTATTGATAATGTGATATTCCACACGATCACAGGATATATTGTTGTACAAACATCTTAAAAAGAAAAAAGAAAAAATTGAAACACTTTGGTCTAAGGCAACTTCGAAGTGACTTGATGACTAAAATGAGAAAAGCTTTGTCATTCTGTGCAAAAGCTCCGACTCATTAAAATGTAAATGTAACTTTTGCAAAGCAAAACATGTGCACAGATGTCTGTCCTTCCACAACGAAACAGTTATCAAATGAATTTCAAGCTCTGGATAAAAAAAAAAAAAAAAAAAAAAAAAAAAAATATATATATATATATATATATGTTAGATCTAGACAATCTGCTGCTGCTTGCAGCCAGACACACAGCCACTTTGTGATTCATACAACAGGCTGTATGTATCCTGTTTGCGGCTTCTATATATTATATATGCCTGCAGGCTGCTCACTGAATCTGGGTTTTTCAGTGTCTGAGTCTCAATGTATGCCTCTCCATCTGTTTTTAGACACTTTGGAAGCATGAAGAGCAAGCATCCAGGAGGGAGAGTGGCTGTGCTCAACTGAGTCTCAACTCCGCGTTCAAATGCTTTGTATTATATGAACAGGGGGAGGTGATAGAGACAAAAAGCCCTAATGGATGTATGCCGGGATCCAGGACACATTGTGATATGGTTTAAGTAAGGTGGCATAATGACTCAATAATTAAGGAGTTCGCTCCAACATGAGATATGTCAGCATTGGTCGAGGCTGGCAACCGCCGTTACAAAACGACTGTGAGCTTTAAAGCACATTATAGGCTGCCAGGTTACCATTAGGGTAAGTTATGGATATTTCTATTCAGTTTCTCTGGCTCACAAAGCAGACCTCCTGTATAGAGATGAATCAGAGTGAACAGATACATTTCAGGTCATATTTTCCCTACTAGGTACAGATTGATGGGCTTTAAATACAAATTTAATATGATAGTGAGTTTATATTAGACAGAGGTAGTCACAAAGATATTAGTGATCTAGTGCTTTAAGGAATAAACACATAAGTATTATGATGTGATAATAATTTGTGATCATTTGTACTGATTCAGTATTAATGTGAAGTGGCAGGTATGTAGCAGAGATGAAATTAGGGAAAATGTGATATAATCCAGATAGATGGTAAAAAAAGGAAGTTCAGAATTTGGCTGTAAATGTTTATAAGACTGTGTGAATGTAAGAGAGACATTTTAACCTCAATATTAATTGCAAAAAAATCGGCGGATAGGAGGTTATTGGAACTGAAAGGCTCACTGAATGTTTGAAATCAACCACAACTAATATAAATAGGCATTTCAGAAAAAAATATAATGTATATGAATCTTCTTGAATAGATTTAGTCAGTAGTTAAGTCTTTGATTTCTTTTTTGACATGTAGATGATAATATTGTGGTGACTGTCTGTAATGCCATCACAATGCAAATGGACCACCATGAATACAGAGTAAACAGATTTTCCCATCATAATTTCATAATTTAATTTGTAAACACTCGGAGAATGGGCTGTAAAATAACCCAAATCATCTGGATCGAGTCGTGGAAAAGAAATCTGTGGGAATAAAGCTCATTGGGTGAGATAGGCTACTGAGTGATATCTGACTGTTGGCATGGGAAAGCATAAGTAGCTGTGTGGGCTTTAAAATGATGACGCTCAGAGCTCTTTCCCCCGGAGAATAATAGGCTGAAATGTGGAGAGGCTGAGCACAAGGAACGAACGTAGAGCAACACGGATTTTCCAGAGAGACACAGCCAGCAACGTCTCTCCCACCGGTTCCTCTGAGTGCGCAAAATGAATATCTTTTTCAATTTGAGAGGGACAGTTGTGAGGCAGATAGCAGAGGACAGAGGTTTAACAGGTATGTTTGAACAGATGAATAATATGCTGCCTACTGAAGACTTTGCATGTTGCCTATACTCCATCAGTGCTGTTGATTATTTCTGAAATTAAGAGGAAATTGAATAAATAACTTATAATTTAGGGGCACTTTTGTGGTCTAATTCCAGCACACTGGGGTTATCATTATTATTTTCATGTCTAATTTAAACTCTTGGTCTGACAGGATGTGTTTTTAACGACTTGCATGGTTAATTTTATTCATTCCCAAAGTTGCACTTTCTATCCCTGACCACCAGATGACTCATAACCTTTTAAGACTGAACTGATGAGGAGGATGAGTCCTGACACATGAAGACACTGTCATGCAACTTTGAAATCAGAGACAAGCGTGTTTTTATTTAGAAAATATGATGATTAAGGGCCAAAAAAAAAAAAAAAAGAAAAAGAAAGAAAGCACACAGCATGATCATGCATAACTGCAGTATCTATAATCAGGGTCTTTAAAGTATTTATATGAGAAGTTTCCTACTTCGTAAGGATTATTTCACGGTTCTCCGGTAGATGGCGAAGGAACAGTGGGTCGCTCCAGGTGGAGACACTCGCTCCTCTCCCCGCCTCTCGCTTCTCTTTCCCGGGGAGGGAGAGGAGGATGCTGCGGCTGCTGCAGGAAAAAAATGAATCCATGATATTTAACCTGAAACAAGACTCAAAAAGCGAGATTTTCAATGTGATTGTAGACCTGGAGGCGCTCTGATGGAAAATTCGTTTCTAAATATTATTATTATTATTATTATTGTTGTTGTTGTTGTTTTTATTATTATTAATGATAAAGATGATGATGATGATGATGATGATAATACAGACAACAGAAGGCAGGTGAAAGTTAAATAATCGACATTGTTGCGGTTCCTCCGCCGTGCGGTGGTAAAACAAAACTGTTGCTAGGCGACAACGAGGCCCGTCAATATCTGCGGAAGTGCCTCGGCCGTGGCGCATTGATATTTCAAATTAACCGTCAGGTGTGCGGCAATTTTTAACGGTTCGGAAGGCGCTTTGGCCAATCAGAGGGCAGGGACCGGGACTATTTGTTTGCTCGTAAATATGGATAAGGCTGGGGTGGTCGGGTTAGCCAGCTGTTTTAAGTAAGCTAGTTTCTCTGCAGCTGCTGTTAGCTCGTTTTGAGGCTCCACAATGGATGTCATTGCGTTTATTCAAAAGAAACACACATTTATTTAACTCGGTGGGACTCTGCTTTGCCGCTTCAGTCCTCGTAATTGCCGTTTTCCGATGATGGCAGAGCCGTCGCGGTGTCGTCCGTCGGTCGGACACGCGGACGGCGGTCGGAGGTCTCCGGATCCAAGCGGCCGGCTACGATGATGGGACCTCGGCCAGAAACTGGAGCACAGCCCGGTAAACCAAGTTAGTGAAGAAGTTAGCGGAAAAAGTCAGGCTGTGGTGGCATTTCTGCTCCAGCTTCAGGCAGCTAATGTCGAAATCCAGCTACATATCTCGCTGGAGTAAATAATAATAATAATAATAATAGTAATAATAAATGATATTGCAGCTGTTTTAGGACCGTCAGTCCAGCTGAAGGGAGTTTGTGTTTGTGTTACCAATTACTGGATTCTTACACAGTGATTTCTTTTTCTTTCTTTTTACAAAGTTTTTTGCAGTTTTCATTTCTGTATTTTACATACAAAACAACATATAGTTTTAACTTAAGCTGTCTGAAAAGTGTCCAGCTCCCACTTGCATTATTTACAGTGGACTTAGTTTTGGTTGATCACCAGTACAATTTTTTTTTTTTTATTTTAAAATTTTTTTCCAAGGCTTTGTAATTGTAATTAAACTTTCTTTTAATGTGTTTAATGTTTATTGTATAACTAAAAAAGTTGTGAACCACCTTGTGTGTAACAGGAAGTTGATGTCTCCCCCCCCCCCCCCCACATCACCCTGGCATTTATTTAGAAACCAATTTCATCTCTGTGCTGTGTGTATTTGAGCTTTATGTGTTTTTTCTTTGTTCTGAATCTGTGGTTTTCTCTCCATCAAGGGAAGAAAGTCCTCTTACCGGGAGCAACTCTTGTTTGCTATTATTGTGGCCACTTTGCCTCATCCATTAAGTCGGCTTTTAAAGGTTGCAGACTGTATTTTCATAGGGGACGTAGTTTATTTTACTCACAAGGCAGAGTCATCTCTTTTTTTTTTTTTTTCCTGTACTTATATAGACCCCCCCCCCCCCCTTTTTTTAATATTATCACTTGGTTCTTTATTGCCTCCTCCTTTCCCTTCCTTGTAGCTCTCGACACACCAATTTGTCATCAACCCACTCTTTCCTCTATCTGAGCCTCTGAGGTTCTTGTGCTTTCACTGTTTTTATCAGGCAGAGGATGTCTTTGGGTGCCATTAGTGCACTTAAGGCTGTCTACACTGGACTATGAAGACCACCCACAAATGCACAGCTCTGTATTTCCCACATCTTAAGGCATTTTATAGGGAAATAGAAGCCACCTCAACACTCCACAATTGGATTAAACATTCTTATGTGAAATAATATGAACATAGATTAACAAAAAATGACACAAACGCATATAAATGGAAGAACGTACATTAATCCGTGTTTTGCATTTAGAACTGGAAATCTGTGAATACCACCCAGACAAAAGGATCCCTAGTAGCTAAGTCAGCACAAAGAAGCCTCTGCTCTTGTTTACTTTCAGTAAATGCATAACAGAACAGCAGGTGATTATAGACCATTGACCACCTCAAATACTGCTTTCCACTTTAACAGAATATATGCTATAAATAATAGAACTTCCACAAATGGGCATTTTATGAGAGAATGCACATATTAATATTAAACTGTACTGTTGCATTACAGTGTGTCCATATAAACCCTCTCTGCTTCAAGAGCAGCATATTCCAGAGGGCTTGCTCAACTCTGAGCAAAATTAAGCTGCGACTCAGGCAGTGAACGTGGTGTTGAAGAGGGGAATTTTTAAACTCACTCTCTGTGTTTCTCATCCCTCTCTTTCTCCCCCTCTCATTTGTCACTCAAGTCCCCACTCAAGAGGCAGCCATGAGCCCACCACGCCGACCATCAAGTTCCCATGGTGACAGGTAATTTCCTGAAGCGCTCAATTATCCTACATATGTCAGTAGGAGTACTTGTTTACATATACACTGATACATGAGCAGTATTGTACACAGACATGCACAATTACATGTGCACATATACTGCTATAAGTATGTGGGTGGTGTTTTCATGTGTTTCTGTAATAACCTGGTCTGACAGTGTCCACTTTGAGGGTAGAAAGGTGTTAGTTTTTCCTTTTTGAATAATGTATGTATATGTTAATTTTATTTAATAATATATGATGCATGTGGAATACAACATCATCTGGTCTCATGTGTATTTTCTTTGATTCAGTAAATCAGGTCCTTGCTGAGCAATTTAGTTCAGTTTAGTGGTTCCCTCAGCTGTGTTTAACATTCTAGACAGGGCAATTAAGGAGTAATAAGTATTCATTCATGTGTTTGCATTGCCCAGATGAGGCAAAATGATAAAAAATTTTATCAGTTGTTCTCTTTAAGTCACCTTTAATATATAATTGCTGGTTTAATTTGAATCGGTAAGGATGGACATAGATACAAACGCACTTTCTTAATTTGCTGTAGATTTTTTTTTTTCCCTTATTCTTTCCTGGATTATTATATACAATACTGATTGTAAACAGTCTGCTTGCATGTCATACAACGCCATAACTGCCTTTAAATTTCCCAGCGCATAAAAGCCCTCCCCCACTAATGGACTTTCATTTAGTGACTTGTATTTATTGCATTTGCAAAAAAATCTCAATTGCCTAATCGCCCTGCCTGTTGACTTGAAAATTGTTCTGTATTATGAGCCTTTGTAAGACAAGCTGCCTTAGCAGATCATTGTGAAAGCTGGAATATTGATGTGCAGATGCTGCTCTGCTTCTCGTACAGCAGGCCATCCACTGAGACCCTGCAGAAGAATAACAGCAGCAACTCAGGTGTCATTCTGGACATTTCGGCTCTCAAGATGGCAGAAGTGGATTCAGAGGTGCCTCCACTTCCACCTCGTTACCGCTTCAGGGACTTGCTACTGGGGGACCAGACGTTTCAGAATGATGACAGGTAGTATGACAAACACTTTTATTATGTAGTACGTTGAATATGAGAGGCTGCCCTGGGTCTTTTCCTGGAGCGAGAGAGAGCGTAGTGTTTGTGTGTATTTGTGCATGCATACATCTACTTTATATTTAGATTTCCCCTCGGTACTAAAACTGTTTTCTGTCGTTAATGGTAGTTCATGCATTCCAGAAGTTACATTAAGGTTGAGTATTACAGACTACATTCTTTTCCCACGAGCTGCCTCATCTACTTCTTCAGTCACTGTTGTCCTCAGCTGCCCAGAGTGACTTCTCACAATAACCCCTTAGAGAATGTGGCAGGACTTAACTGTTGGTTTGATGCGGAGGTGGGTACAGCAATGGAAATAGAAACAGTGGCTGTGTTTCTGGGCTTGTTGCACAGGGGTTGTTTTTGGACTGCTGCCAAAAGGGAAATTGGTGTGCTTGCCTCTTTATTGATGATTAATTTAAGAGTCACTGTGGTAAATTCAGAAAGATTGACTCTAAAATGGATTCTGTGTTTGGGTAGGGTCCCGAAATGATGGAAAAAGACTTGCTGAAATGAGCAGATATCTTGATAACTTAATAAAAGCATTCAGCAGATATGAGAAAAGCATTTCCGCCTTACCCATCCTTGCCCCTTAACTGGTCTTCCAGTCTTTTAATTTTCTTTTTTTTTGGGGGGGGTGACTCCAAAAAGCTAAACTGTCGCTGCGGTTACAGAAATGATGCTGTTTGTTTCCGAAACGGTGAAAACAAAACTGAGCACCAACTGCAGCGAGCACTCACGCTGTCCGTGGTGCTGAAATCAAGCACTCTCTCTACGACAAGCAGCGTTTGGGCTTGAAGAGTGGCGCTTTACCGTCTTCTGCTTGCTTTGACAGTAACGTTACACTCAAAATTAACATGAGACTCATTGCTTGAACTTTATCACACTGTTAAATCCAGTTCACTGTTCATTAAAAGATCTCCAGACTGCCCACAAAGCGTAGTCGATTAATATTGGCAGCTGCCTGAAGGCAGGATGTTTTCCATATCAAAGGCATGGATGGTGCCTGAAGGAGACAGGTTAGCAGGCTTCTCACTAAAGAAACTGGACAAAGAGGGCACAGGTCTTAATTCAGCTGAATGGGTCATTTCATGCAAAACATTTTAGTTACCTTGATTTATTATTATTTTTTATTTGCTTTGCAGATACTGCAGATCTCAGACAGAACCTCCGCTCTGTTAGTAGAGCCCTCGTGTAATCAACCCATCAGCCCTGATTGTTGTATCACCATCGGCACACCATTACTAAGGGTTTTATTTTAATTTGATTGCCAATCTTTGACAGTACCTCTTGATTTATAATTTTACTACCAGTTGAATCTGACAATGAGCGGACAGTGTATGTTATCTCTCAAGTCCAGGCTGTTGGTTGTCAGTAAAGAATCGGTAATCAAAAGAGTCTGTGGATGCCTGTTTGTCTTTTGTGTTAGGCTGATTGATCTGTTTTGTTTGAGTGAAAAATTTTCATCACAGATGAAATTTTTCATTGAAACAAGAGTTTTATATGAAAATTTAAAATCTGATTTGCCACCATACACTCTCCTCCTTTTTCTTCATTACACCTTGGCATCTGTGGCTCCCTGCAGATCACTGTTTTTGTCTGCATCTGTAGATTATCTGTGTGTGTGTGTGGTGTTTTTTGTGTGTGTGCGTCTTTCACCCAGAAGGTTTCCTGTGAGTTGTTTTGCTTATCACTATTCAATTGCAAAGGGTAATTAGGGCTCGTTGCCTGGCTACCAACATGTGTGTTAGGTCTTTTCACAGAGCCATATAATTCCTTGATCTGGCTGTGACAAATCAGCATCCTTTTGTGTGTGTGTGTGTATTTGTGCGTTTGTTTTGTTTTTCACCTAACCTCCCCAGAACAAATGATGTAAACAATAGCTTTTTACACTCACATACATCTGCGCTATGTGTTAGAAAATGAATGAATGCAGAAGAGAACACCACGACATCAATCTTATCTCAAGATAAAGAAATCGGTAGTTTCCAACCAGTGGCACAGGATCGGCAGATGGTTTCACTGGGCTTTGGGGATGATCCATTTCATGGTTGATGATCTTTTGCTTGCTCATGGTTGTTGATTATTTCCTGAGCTGATGTCATGTTGAGTGTAAACCTTCAAAACAAATTAACCCCTACAGGGCGAGTTAGAACACCCCTTCCTGCCCTCATGGCTTTTTGCATCTGTTTCAGTGCATCTGTCATAGTGAGCTGTGGGAGCTAAAGTCAATTGGCTGAAGTACTCGTGCAGTGATAATTCACTAAACATAATGGCATTGCTGGAGGGGTGGGGCAACGAGAGCATTCGGATCCACAAAAGTCTTGTTACTATGGCATTTTAACCTCATTGTCAAATATAATCAATATTTAATTCAAAGTTTGTACTCCATAAATGTCATTACTACTGTCCACTGAACTAAAAAAAAAAATTACATTAAGCTCACACTTTTTCTTTTCTCTATCAAAATTGAGTGGGTGGTATTATTTATATATTTAGTGTACTGCATAGTTTGATTTTACAATAGAGAAACATTGTGAGATAACTCAACAGGGATGTTTTAATCCACCTCACAAATCAAGATACTATATGAAATTACTTTAGAAAATCACATGTAGATGTGATAAGAATGATAAGAATCCCACATCAGCATTAGGTTGTCCTCCCGCTCATTGATTTACATACATATTCTGCCCCCATGTGCTGATGCAGCCCATATGAAGGGTAATGTTCCAAATCTCTGCCAGTTCACTAATCTATGTAGCCTACCACTATAAATTGTATATTTGTATGTATAAATTCTAATTGAGATATAGCTGAGCTGGGACTTTGTACGAGCTGGCTGATCATTTGTGTTCCTTAATCCTGTTTCTTAACGATATCATAATGTATTGAAATCACAACAAAACAAAGCATGTCTCAGTGTGTTTTTCTGTAAGCAAGTGCAGGGCTCTTGGTGTACAGTATGCTACCCTTAAGGCAGGCAAGAAGCCTTTATGTGCTGTATAGTGTGCAGTGGTGGAAGAGCTGGAATGTGTGGGGCTGGGGGTTTCTCCTGGGCCGTCATTATCTCTCTAGTTTGGCATCAGAAGGATGTAATGATGATTTTGCTGTGTGGGTGCTGAAGAAGAGCAATCACGCTGAAGTCATGGGTCTGACAAGGTGTGTGTGTGTGTGTGTGTTGTGTTTCCTGCAGGTGTTTGTGTTTGCGCTCTGTGTGGACACACAGCTCCGTCTGTGTGTGTCTGATTATACAGCTGAGTGCATACGTGGGCTTACTTTTCAGTTTGTCAGCCAGCCGAGAGGGCCCCAGCCTCAGTCAACATCAGAAATAGTAACAAGCCACAAAACATTTTTATACACGCCGACAGAGTTGAAAGCAGAAAGAGGAAGGAGAAAATTGGTTCCCTCTATCTTTCCTCTCCGTGTATGATCTTGTTTGCTGGGTTTTTTTCCCTCTTAATTGAAGCAGTATGCTGATGGGAGTAATGCTGACTTGGTTAATGGTGTTAATTGGTCAATAAATCGACTCAAACACTTCTTTATAAGCCAAGTAGTGGTATTTGGATTGGTTACGCCGCACTGTTCAGATGACGAGCAACAGCTGGCCTCAGATGTAGATTGTTCAGTCATCATGCTGTGAAATTCTATTCTGCTCATTATGGCCATTTCTGATCTAAATCGATTCTGATGACGTGTTCCCCTGCCACTATACTTAGTGTAAATTGGAAAAAAAAAAGGGTAGCATCTCACACTCCAAGTGGAATAAAGTGTCCACAAATGGCAATAATTGTGGCCTGGTAATGGCATCAGATGTTTGTTTGCACTGATTCTTTTGCAGAAATGACTGCTGGAATTTGATGCATGGTGGATTTCTTTGTGAGTGAGTTCCGGATGATAAGATGGGTCAGGATGCTGATGATAAGAGAGAACAAAGACAAAGAGGGAGGTGAGGAGTAAAAAGAAGATAAAAAAACCCCAGAGGAGGAAAAGTCTGAGTGCTGTTACTGGTTCCACTAAGAAACCAGAACTTGCAACTTAGACCATAGGTGACATTAGTCACTGCCATCAGCAGAGTGTGGGTGGATGACACTTGAGGACTGCTAGACTCGTTGTCATCAGCAGCAGAGGGGCTGTGTGTCTTTGATGTGCTGCCAGTTTAAGAATTACTCTTGGTGTCACAAGGAGGCCCCAAACATGTTGTCCACATTCTGTCTCTTCAGGCACATTCTATAGGGGCCATGTTCCTCAAAGGATTTGTGCAGTCAGTGAGCACAAACTGGAATGTGACCAAGTGAGCAGTGACAATGAGAGCTAGCCAAGGCGCTGCATTCCTGAAAGGCTCGCTTTGGACAGGGTTCCGTTTCAGCAATGTCTGCCCTGATTTGTTTCCCTTCAACATATTCTAGGTATTGATAACAGTGGCACAACATGCTTAAGATGGAAAAAATAGGGCGGCAGCTCTGTTAAATGTCTTTTATTGGTTTGAATCGTGACCAATAATAATCATGAAATGATTTGAAACATTAGAGGCTGAGCTCACAATCATGGAGGAATAGGTCAAATGGGACAGACAATTAAAGGCGTGCTGCAAAGAGAAAATCATCAGGGGAGATGGGCTGCTCGAAGAAAAATACAATTTCTTCTACCACTAAGCATTAGTTTCTCCACTGAGCCACTGCGCCTTTGTGTCTGGAAATCTCTGACGCATTAGCTGTTTAGCCCCCATCTTTTGTCTTTGCCAACTTAATTAGTATCGCTGCAGTTGGCTTGTCAGACTTTAATAAACAGCTGTGAGGATAGAGACATTTTGATGATGTTGTCAGTGCTGTAGAAGGGTTTCCATTTTTTGTGTGTAACTGCAGAACGCAGTTGCTTCCACTAGTTCAGAGAGATTGAATCATAGTGCGTGTGCCCTAAATTCTCAAGGAGCATTACATTAATAAAGGTCTGGTTTTGAATAATCTTAAATACTCAATTATCACTCATTAATGTCTCATACTGGTGTTTGTCTAGTTGCAAAAGCTGTGAGGAGATTTAATCTGTGGTCCTGTACTTGTTTACCTTTTTATTTTTTTCAAGACAATCAGGAAATTTTTTCATAATCAATATCCCCCCTATGGTTCACTGATCATGGATTTACTTCATTATTTTAGTGACGAGCCCAGGAAATCGCTTAACTGCCTTGCTGCTCCAGTGATGTGTAAATGTGTATCTTTTTTCCTCCATCTATTGCCTGTTTATTTGGACTCTATCTTGTGATCGTTTCTCTCTTCATTTAAGTTCAATTCTTGTTATTCTGTCTGTCTTTACAATCTGCGTAAGTGATACACAAAAATCAGACTTTTATTATTGTGGTAGATATTGCAGTTGTGATGTGCAAATATTGTGTAATATTTCAAATGCTTGCTCTATGGACCTTTGTTTATGTTGGGAATAGTAGGATGCACAGATTACGTAATACACTGAACTTTAATAATCTCCAAGTTCTTTAAAGGCAGACCTGGAGTGTGTGTGACATTTAAAAAAAAAAAAAAAAAAAAAAAAAAAAAAAAGACTGAAATCCATTAGCCTGATATAGTGTCTTGTCAGTGAAAGCATATGACTCAATGATAAACTGTGAACTGTGAAAAAAACTTTGACTTTTTTTTCATAAATTAGGGAAACTCATCTGACTCAAATTATAAAATGGTAAGTAGGAAGGCCATTACTCACACTTCCCCCCCAAGGATCAATACAGACTGCACTGAGTTATTACTGAAAATGAAAAGTTTTATGGTATGATCGTATTTGAAATGTTGCAGCTGTTCACCCATTTAAAAAAAAAAAAAAAAAAAGAGCTACATCCATAAAGACACAAGTTGATTCTTCTGATTTATGCAAATGAAAACAGCATAATCTCTGCTCTTTTGGCACACCATCGTCCTGTTTTATTCATGAAACAGTTGAACGTGGCCTATTTATCAATAATGTTGCCTGCATATTTTCAGTGTGGTTTAAAAAGAGCTAGAGCTGGTAGCTGTATGTGGGGAAAAATAACAAGAATCATATTCAGCAGTTTATTTGGCTGCATAGGCTGTAAGTCAACAGTGCAGAAGACTGAAGAAGTGTGTGATTGAACGGCATAATTTAATGGCTCCACAGATTATATCGAGACCAGGTTATATATTGTATTTTCTCAAATGAGCCATTAGGTCTGGAACGTTACACAAACGAACCCTTCCTGAAATAGACATCTTCCTTTTTTTTATGGAGAGCACATAAGGTTATGGCCAATAAATGGGTAGTTCAACCTTTTTTGCACGAGAAAGCCTTGGCTAAGCAGCAGTCGGTCAGCATCCGTGTGAATGCAGCGCAGTGGAGTGCGTGCGTACACTTCAATGTGAGTCTGCCAGTGGCATTGGCTAGACTTCTTCCTCCACTCTGGCTATGCTGTGCACAGGCAGACAGCTCGCCCACAGAAACACTAGCTCACTGCTTTAATATGTTTTGACAGAGGAAGCATTATTACAGCTCTCAACGCCCATCTGGAGCATAAAGCCGGGGCATGGCCAATGAGGGAGACCTGGTTTCTCACCTAAACATTGTGAAATGATCTGCTCTGTCGTCACCTTTGGTGCCTTATCACAGGCTGAAGGGCACAATTTAAAATGTCTCATCGGTGTCACGATAGTGTTAGGTCTTTCAGCTCTGTCCCAAAACTCTTTTTTTTTTTTTTTAACTCCCCTTTTTATCTCATTGACATGAAGTTATGGATTTTGCTGTATCTGAATTGCTCAATTTTAATAGAGCTAACTGCAGCTCTTTTTATGTTGATATATCAGGGACTGTACCCTCTCAAAAATTCAGATTGCCTCTGACATGATGTATGCAAATATTCTGTCTGAATCTGAAAGTGGCCTAATAGGCATTTCAGAATATTTTCTTACATCTATATTAATTTTCCTTTTGCATTATTTGAACATTATAGATGGCCTGTTTCTCTGGTTGAGCTGCAGGTTCCACCAGCTTCTGTGATGTACATGAAGCATGTGAGGATACTGTACCTCATGAGAAATAAAACCTGGGGCTATGCTGCCATCTGTGTCATTAGATATAAAGTACATTAAGCCACTATTGCCTGATGTCCATTTCCTGTACAGTATGCTTTTTTTCCATCACTGTGGACAGATGACTCACAACGTGCAGTTCTCTGCTTCCCCACATCGTGTCTCTATGCTCATATCTGTCCTGTTTCTGCATCCTCCTCTCCTCCTCCTCTGACAAATCTTAATATTCTTTCCATATCCATCCCTTTCCTTCTCTTTTTATTTTATTTTTATCCTTTCTTTGACTCTTCTCTTCTAATCAATGGAAACCAGTTCACAACACACCCATGGGCACTCAGCACAGACGCAGTTCCATCCAGAGCAGATTTGTTTGTTGTCGTGATTGAATAATACCACAATGTTCATTGAGCAGCATGTTTTCATAAATGGATTACAGCTCTAACTGCTGGAAAATGTTTGGCAATTAGGAGAAGCGTGGAGGTGGAAGATATCTTTAATAGTATTTATACAGAGGATGTTGACTTTGTACATATACATAACATTAATTTCAGTGTTGTACGATAATTTGGCACTATGACATCTCTAGGATAATTAGATGGTTACAGACTATAGGCACCACGAAGACTCTTAACAGGAATAGAATCAGGATGATGTGTATGTTTGTATCAGCAGTTCAGAAAGGACATTTCCCCCCTCCCATTTATTTTCCTAACTAATTGTGGATAAAACTCTCAGCCCTCCATCCACCAGCCACATCTCTAATCCTGAGCTTGCTATCAACAAATAATTTAATGCATGTCCTGAAGGCTGAACCCAAAATTACTCGTGGAATGAATGTTGAGTATGCCGTGTCCTTCCTAAATGCATTTCTATTTAGGGTTCAGCTCATGTGGCTCCACTGGTTACATTAGAAATAAACTGCATCCTGTGAACACATCATCCGGAGATGGGCAACATTAATCTTAGACACTGCTTCTCAGTTAATCTCTGGCACAGTGGAGTATGACCTGAAAGCCAATGGCAAACCAATTTTAGATGACCGATTTAGATGTACATTTTAATCAAGTTTTTAAAAAAGCAATATCAAAACCTTGGGAGTTATTTGATTTAGTTTTTTGACCACGCTCTTTTCCTCATCTCAGCTTATGAGTTCAAGTCAAGACTCAAGACAAGACTGTTAACGTTTTTAAAAGCTTGTGAATTGTCGGCTCCTTGTTAAAGCAATCGGCAGGGGGCACAGTGGCTCAGTGTTCAACGCTTTTACTTCATACCCCCGTATGAAGAATATACGCTGGGAATCACCCTTCTGCCTTTGTGTTCTTTTGCATGTTTCATGAAGCTGCTCAAGTTCATTCTGGGTTTCAATCCTAACACATGTTCAATTACAAAATGATTGTTAGAGGTATGTGTCAGTCTGGTCCCATGTGCAGGACATTGGCTCAGCTAAATTCTCCCTGACAATGGACCATTCAATGCAAAGGACTCTTAGTTTCACAGAGGTGTTATCGTCGGACATTTAAAATCTTAAACATCTTATCTGCTGCAAAGTATGAAACATGTTTATGTATAGTGTTAAGTGTGTCATTGACTTAAACTGCTTCAAATTCTGCTGTTGGTTCCTTAAATTCACAGAGTTAAGAGAAGCAACAAATAACTTTTTTGTTTTGTCAGGAAGTCAGGTTTACTAATTCTGAATTAGTAAAAGGAAAAAAGTTTTAGTATTATTATTATTAAAACACAAAACTGCAAAAGAAAACTGACTGGGAAACTAAATGTAATGCTCCAGCTCCCCAGTGAAGAAACTGTACATCTGTCACACAGACACACACTATGTGACAAAAAAAAAAAAAGCATCATTACAAAGTATTTATTTATCAGTGTATTGTTAATGCAAAAAAATCCAACTTATTTCTTGCGTATAAATCAGAAGTTCCCTGCTTTCAGATATTAGGTCACATTTCAGGCTATCCAGGTGTGCCTGTTTGCATATTCAAACCGGCCTTCAGGCTGTGTAGTGTCTGTCAGGATGGGTCACCTGCTCATTTGTTTGTGGTTGTCATTGTTCTTCAGCTGTTGTCCGCAGTCAAAACAATAAGAGCAAGCTGGAAGAAGCTTAATATTGAAGATCTGTCCACAGTGAGGGCCTTTCTGGGGCGCTGAGCTCACTCAGCGTAGATCATAAAATAGCATATGTGATCCCAGAGTCGTCTAAATCTGCAGGAATCACACAAAGAGCAAACGATGGGTTGATGGATGTGAATTATTGGCTCGTTCCTGTGATCGCAGGGCTTTTTTTTTTTTTTTTTTTTTTTTGGCTGTCTCAGTTATGTAAGACGGTCGGGGAGCTCATTTGGGTTGGCCAAGCGCTTGACGCTACATCGTGACGACGCGTGAGTCTTGCAGACACACGGTGGGAACCTGACATTTCCATCAGGGATGGAGCAGCCGGGAGGCGCACCGGAGCTGCCCGTGATGCGGCAGAGAGGCAGCCGCTCTCCCTCCGCCTTCGTGCCGCACCAGTGAAACCGGGGAATGCGGTTTTCCGGCGGAGTCGGTCGCTGACTGAGCCTGAGCTGACGCCGGGAGGAGGAGGAGGAGACCAATCGGCTGCTGGAGGTAACTCTGCAGGGAGGCAGGAGGAGAGAGCCATGGCAGGCGCAAAATTGACGCCCTCGCCCTCGGAGATCGACCCAGACGTTAAGACCGATGTGCAGAAAACCCCGGAGCCCACCTGGGTCAACCCCGCCAGTCCGCTCCGGACCGTGGGCTCCTTCGGGAGCGATGCCGGCCAAAGGTAGCTACCGCAGATCGGCACCGAGGTGGCATGTTTCTGAATGCTTGCCCACACGCAGCATCCGCGATGTAACATGATGCTGCGAGCGCATGGTGCATCAAGTCTTCCTGGGAGGAGAACTTGGCTCCTTAACCGCCCTCAGCAAAAGTTACACCGTGGTGGATAGCCCATAGTCATTAAATCCATTCGCCTGTTAAATGATACTCCACAGGGAAATTTATAGTAACAGGAGTGACATGATCGTTACACACCGGAGGCTCTATTTCCCGTGTTGGCGTTGAACATGAACGCAGCCAGTGCGCCGCTTTATCACACTGATGACATGCTGTAGCTGAATGAACGCATTCGCCTCTGCCGTAAATCATTTATCTCCCAGCATCACTAGGATTTCTTTAATGGCTGCAGTGTATAGTGATTACATAATTCAGTGCATGCTGCATTCCCATTACAATTTTCTGAATCTGATTTTTTTTTTTTTAATGGGACATGGAAAACAAATCAACATCACTGTTTCGAAAACGTGAATTTATGCTTGTGATGCAAAAAGACTAATGGGAGGAATAAGAAAAAAAAAATGCAAACCATAGGCGATGAAGTTGATTTACCTTTTTTCTTTTTGATGAAACCTCTGTGTTATATTTGAACACATGCCTACACCACTCTAACCTCCACTGTGAGGACACTCCTACCATTTGTCAGACAAATTAGATTTAGGTTTGTGTGACATGGGAGACTTTTTTTTTTTTTTTTTTTTTTTTTAAATCTCCGTGGGAAAAAAAAAAGAACTTGAGAGTTGCAGATTGGCGCTCTTATCTGCAGGTTATAGAGGGTTGGTTAGGCTGGAAATAGAGTGAGTGCACTTGTTTGGCAGTGTTTCAGGTACCCCTGCGCAGCCAGTGTTCAGTGTGCTGCAGTGTGTTCTCTCAATATTTACAGCACATTTTTTCCCCTGTTTTAAAATTTGAGAGAGTTTACATTTTGGATATGTTTGTGATCAACATTTGCTGTAGAATTTAGCGTGTAATAATGTATGATGCTTTTAGCGGGGGAAATAGTTGAAACAGAAATGTACACCTTCTATGCAGACCAAAGTTTATTGTATGTGATGCCAAAATTGCAGTAAAATAATCTCAAAGTATCATTTAAGTCACAACCACAAGACTCAACTGTGTGAAATCTCTTTTATATATTATTCATTTCTCTCTGTCATTCCTAATAGAGACTTGCTGAGACATGTACAGTAATGTAAGACCCCCCATTTCTCAGTTATCAAACACTCCTCCTCCTCTTCCTGTAAACTCCACACATACACCTCTGCAAAGCTTCTCCCTCAGAGAAAAAATGTCTAACTCAAGTGCCTTATTTTGGTGACAGACCTGGAAGAATGTCATGGTGCGTTACAGAGTTGGCAGTCTTTTCCTGTACTGAATCTTTGGCTTTAAAGATGGATTGGATTCTTCTCAAAGGGTTTGATACTTGACGTAATGTGAACTCGTGCCATCTTTTTTTTTTTTTTTTTTTATGTAGTTTTCATTTTATTTATGCCTGAAGGAAAGCCATTGTGCTGATTTTTGCACTTTTAGCTAATAAATGTGAACTTAGTTGCAATAGTTTGACAGGCTCACCCATTATGAATTATATCTTGCAACTCCAGAACTTTTTTTTTTTTATGTGCAAACTTTGCACCTCTCAATTTATGTTCTTGCTGCTAAAGCTCCTGATGATTCTGGTTGAAATGATCTTGGTTTGGAAGTGGCAGCCTGGCTCAGAGTGATCTGTGCAATGCAACAAGAATACCAAACAATCAAGCAGTTCAGCTAAGGTTGCAAAAACTAATGCTATTGAGTTACCTGTACACAAGTGCTGATTGCTGATATCTATGTCATAATGAGGAACTAAGGTTGAGCTTTTGATGACAAGACTTTCTGTCAGCTTCTTGGATCTGTAGATGGACATGCAGGGTGATTAAAGGGCTAAAAACTCAGCTGATTCTACCACAAATGTGATCACAGCGATGATGGAGAGGGTTTTTAAGCTCTACATGAATGGGGGAGCTGATCCTCAGTGCTATCGAAAAGTGGTAACTATCCCTATATAACTCCCTCCATCATCACTTTATCTGACTGCCGTTAATGACAAAATGTAGACCGTTATGAATTCAGTCTATATTGGTGATGGTGAAAGTGATGAAGCTGGCAGAGATCGCAGTGAAATCGCTTCATCGTTAAATGTTAGTGTTAATGAATGATGATGATAAGCAGTGGCATATGGGATGACGTACATGGCAAAGCTTGCTGTGTTGTAGCAGTGACTGCAGATCTGCTTGAGCCGTAAAATGCTGGCAACTGGTTTGAACAGGCTGGACTGGGAGCATATAGACCGACAATCAGCTGGGAGAAATAGAAAAGCATTGACTGGATATATTGCAGTGTCAGACTTTTGTTTTAACGGGGGTCTCATGCACAATATCTCCTAATGGCCGAACCTGTAAAGCCTAATGCATCGGTTGGCCAGGCTCTCTGGTTAATCAGCTTAAGATCACTGTCAAATGTTTTGTTCCTTGGGAAGAAGTTCTATTATTTTAAGTGAAGGAATAGATGTGTGTCTCCCCAGTCAGAATACTTTCTTTCAGAGATGATAAAAGTTTATATTGTGGCGGACACGAGGGGCTATGCCTCTGGGGGTGTGGTTTAAGTTCCCGGGCTCTGGTGCAAGGTTGTTCCTGCTTCAGTTTGGCTTTGACTGAGGAACAAAGTTCAAACTTGCCTCTGTCTCCTGTGTTTTTCCTCATCCTGCTACAATATATCATTTTCTAAAGTCTACACAGAGCCCCCGCAGATTTCCTGAAGGCTAATGGGATGTATTCAGGATTCTTTCAACGGTCTAGGACGCAATCGACGTAAGATGTGTTGCAAACGAAAGAATGTGACAGGAGGAGATGGGGAATCAATAATCTTGCCCGTGAAGAATTATTTATTTCTGCATCATTTAAAAAGCCTAGTAATCCAAACTTTTATGTCTGTTGTATTTAGATGTCAGTGTTGTTAATAGAATCCGATACACACAGAGACAGAGATGGGTCTTGGAGGATCCTCAACAACAGAGGGGTTGACCATCTTTTAAACGCAAGACGTGCTCAAAACAGATAAATTCACACAGATTTATTTTCCTTTCCTCCTGCCTCACCAACACATGGGCTCTCTGTGAAAAATCTGCTTGGGAAACAGGCATTTGGTCTGGCCAGTTGGCGTGCAATAAATCAGACAGAGCCAAATGGGAGCCGTTGTAACGCTTTCCCGTTGAGGCTGCATCAGTGTATTACACAGGATGATTTTGCTGGATATAGGCCAGCAGAGCAACCTCAGAAAGGAAACTTCAGACAGACAGATATGCAGTATAAACTTAATGCATACATGACGTGCAGTAACATAGAGCCTCTTAACGCACATGTCTATCCATCTGAAGCTTTACTGTAGTATATATGTTCTGTCAGCTGTGTTTTCTGTAAGTCACATACTAGCTGATACAGTGTGTGCCGTCCACTGTTCAACTAATACAGTTTAATTACCCTGACAATTTAATTCATCACAAGTACGCAAGGCTTGGGCACAGAGGGGGAGGTATAATGCAACAGACTTCAGGAAATGAAGCCAACCTGACGGTTACGGGATATGTTGGTCAGCCAATGAGCTACTAGATCAAGAAGAGGAATTAATTAGTGTGAGTTCTCTCTCCTGAACAAGACAATCATATTTAAAGACACGTGAATATCTGTTACTGGTGACTGGTGAAAAGTGTATTTATGTACATATTTTCCATCTTAGAGAGGACAGCCTCTACATGAATATCATGAAAATCTTTAGTTTAATTGGTGCACAGGTGAAATTTCAAAGTCAACTATGTTTTTCACTCTGCTTCTCTGGATTTGCTGTTGTCTTCTTCAGATGGTGCGTTGTATTGTCTCTCTTATCGAGTAGTTTTCATCGATTCAAGGTTAAAAAACTTTGGATCAGTCTTCATCTACTGTAAATGTTGAGGTTCCACTCAGCATGATAAAGTGCAAGCATCACTGGGTAATCACTTTTCCTCAATCCGCACCCAACAAAATGAGTATTTTTTTCTGGTGTAATCAAGAGTCAGTTGGGAAACAGCAGGAAGGTAATGGGCATATGGCCTGTCTAAATGAATGCTAGATTAGCCTTGATGTCATAAAAGAAGCTGCTCACTGGAGTCAACCAACAGGAGCTTATTTCTGTCTGCTTGTTCACAACCACAACAATTTTAAATTCTCTTTATAGTGAAATGTTGGGCTGTTTTTCCAGTTGCCTAATGCATGGCTTTAAAGTTTGTACTTTCTGACAAGGACACATATTAATGTGTCTGCCATTAGAAAAACATCACAATTTCTTGTTTAAGAACAGACAATTAGAATCTAAATTTTTTATTTACATCCTTTTGAAATCCATTGCTGCAATTTGTCCTCACCTTTGTATTAATGCTTATGTATAGCGGCCTGCTTTCACAGAACAATTACTATTTAATTGAAATTGAAGTACCCAAGCTTTAATGAAGCATTTTAATGTGATCCTTGGAGAAACTCACACATTGTCCATCATTTCTGTTCATTAAACCAGGAGAAGAAAATATCGCAGCCACTGACTTGAGAGGTAAAACTGGAAAATAACACTCCCTGGTCACTGCGCATTCCCCTGAACAAAATGGACTTTTAATAAGACCTTGAATATCAATGTAATACATCTGAAACCATGCAAGTGGCCTTTAATTAAGTCTTTGCAACTCTTTTCAGGAGATGCAGTGTGTGTTTGGCTGTGTGTTGTGTAGAAGCCTATACGTGTGTACGTATATAGGCCCAATCATTGATCCGACTCATCGTCTCACTTGCTTTCTCCAGCTTGTAAGAGCATCACTTAGCAGAGAATCAATCAGAAGGTTTCAAGAATGTGCACTAATTTGAGCAAAGCTGTCCAACTCAAGGTTGCTTATAGAAACGGCTCAGCGTACTGAACTGAGTCTGAGCCATGCTTCACAAAACCACCCCCCCCCCCCCCTCGGCTATGAAGACTGCAGTGTGCAAACCTTTGAGATTCGAGTAGATTGCTAAAGAAGGGAGAATAACAATCTGACTGAATAATATGCTTGGGAGAGAGCCCTTCAGAGTACCGTTAACACTGAGGCCATAATTTGACTGATGAATCAATGTGCACTGAGCATCAACAGTGGGTAGACTCAACATCATAAGCAGCTTTTCTGTCAGCATGCATCAAGATGCATGAATGCTCTGTGGAGACACCATATATATAGATGAAAAAAAAAACCCACAAACAAAAGGAGGTTTTCAGTGCAGAGAAGATGCTTAATTTATTCCATAGAGTACATAGTGCTAAAACATTGATTGAAAACATACTTGACACAGTTTCATACATAACTGGGGCAACTTGACAGCCAAGTGTTTAGGGCGCATAACAGTTGTGTGTTGAACAGTAAAGCCCAAGGTTCAATTCTCTGACAGGTATGGGTAAGCTCTTTCCCCTTCCCTCTGTTTTATTTCCTGCCACTTGACACAGTCCTTTCTGATTTAATAAAGGCAGAAAATGGCCAAAATATTGACTGGCCCTGATAAATGAAATTAATGGATCATCAAGGTGCCCATGACTTCATATAGTGCTTGGTAATAAAGCACAGTCTTGTAAAAGTCATGAAATATATTGTTTCTTTATTTTCCCAATACTCCACTTTTTTTAAAGATTGCTTGATGTCATTTGAACCCCTGAGTTTCTGTAACTGGTGGCCTAACTGGAAACGGGTACAGTGAGGCAATCATCAACCAATGACATTTCCTGTTAAATAATATAAAAGAATGCTTTTGGTGGTGGTGGTGCTGATGGATTTTTTGTATTCATAGATCAGTACTGAAACACACAGTTTACAGCTGGTAAAACTAAGCTTCAGTGCTGGATTGTTTAAATGTTAAGTTACTGGACAAACTTAATCATATTTTTTGAAAGGGGATCTTAAGCCGCCTCTGTGGTATATAGGAAAAATGCTGACAAGTCTCCAGAGGCAAGTTAGCCGACTGAGAACTACAAATCCCACTTGCCCTTGAAATTGGTGCAGAGTTGATGTGTGAGAGGCCCTCCCACTTTGTATCAGTCAGTGCTTGAGGCAGTTCTCAGTGAACGTAATTGAAAGGATACTTGGAAAGTGCAGGTCATTGTGCGCTTCTTGTCTCGGTGGCTCGGCTCATGCTTGTGATCCCAGAGGTGAGATTAAATTTTCTTCTTTCTTCTTCCTTCTCTGTATCATCATTAGTGTAAGACTTTCAGGGCATCATGATGCTAACTGCATGGATTCTGGGATTGGATTTCTTTGATTTTTACATTAAAAAGACAGATGAAAAGGACAGGCAGAATGCTTTAGTGTGTGAGTTGTAAGCTAATTGAGGTAGGGAAGCCACTGCTTATCAGTTAAAGCTCTTAGGAGCCAGATAACAACTTTATTGCTTGTTAAAGTGTTGCCAAACAGCCGCCACATGGACAGCGAGACAATAACCGAAGGGATGAGCTTGATATTGTTATGCTTTTTACCTGATAAGCACACTAATCATTTTGTTATTAAGTGTGAACTTATAAATTAAGTTCAATTAAAACTTGAGAGTAGGTCAATATTTAATTGAATCTGGCTTTTGAAAATCTGAAACTATTTCATGCAACATGATTCAAGGTGACATGACAAAAGAAACTTGTGTGAATGACAAACCTAAGGTAACTGTTGAGTGTACGCTTTTACGGAGACATTACTAGAAAGTTGTAGCCGAATGCTGTAACTTTGTAGTAACACTTGGAGCTGAAAGGTTCTTGATTAATCACAGGAAAGGTGTATGTTGTCTCTTATGACCTAGCTACTTCCTGAATTTAATGGACAATCCATTAGTCCATTTAGAAGGCATAAATGGGATGATGTTTCTTGTTTATCTTCGGAGCTGTCAAATAATGATCCTTGAGCTTTTCTTCTTTTTGCTCTTTCGACCAATAGACAGGTTTTGCTCTGTCAAAGCTTGAAAGAGACAACAACCTAAATAATGATATAACCCTGCTAACGGCTTTAACATGTGTAACATTAAAATTAACCCCAAACCGATCGACAAACGATCCACTCTTTCTAAATCTTACTGGAATTGCATTTGCACTCAAATTAATTAAAGTGATGACGCTGGTTTGGAAATAAAATTCACATCCTTTACTGTGTCAGGAATGAACTTGGCCAGTACAGAATAAGGTATGGGATATGTTGTGTAGGATAAAAAAAAGAATATGTTGGTAGAAAAGCATGTATTCATCATATGCATCATAGTTAATATTTTCTATAAGGAGATAAAGGACTGCTGTGCTCCCTTGGCCATTTTTTTTCAGCACAATGGGCTTGTCATTGAAGGGCACACTTAAATAATAACATCATTGATGGTTTCATTTTATTGGAGTGTCTCATCAAACACTCCTATGTACGTCATAATGAACTCAAGTCTGTTTGTTCGGCATCAATTCAAACTGTGTTCAACCTTACCTAACCCTAAGCCATCAGAGCTTTCCACACATCCTTAAAAATCAATATGAGTATGTCCTCCTCTGTCGTCAGTGTTGTACACTTCCATTTGCTCCCTGGTCATCTCAAATAGATGCCTCTTAGACTGACCAAGAGGGTGTGTCCACTGATCCCCTGTGGTTTGCATTAAGTGTCCCATCTGTTCTGTCAACTGAGCTTTTGTTATTGTTTTGGTCAATTAAGTCAATGTATAGTCTTTACCTTGCATGTGTCCTGTGAATTAACAGCTCTGAAATACAGTTTGTATTTCTTTTCAAGCACAAACTGTCTATTCCCACTGCTAAAGTTTATATTTACTTGCATGTGGAGTTTGAAGGTGACTGTGAAACCTTGGTGGAAAAGTCTCGACAGTAGCTCCTGACTGTGCAGCAAGAAGTCCTGAGACAATTGGATGTAATTGTCATTTCATTTCATATTTGACTGAAACCAAGCCCTTGATTGAAGTGCCTACCCATAACTTGGATGAATGATAATTGTATATATTATATTAACTAACATGGTAATTTCACAGCTTGGACCCTCTTGCTGCACAACTTGATGAGGTTCTCCTTCAAGGTTATAAAATGGTTGCATTATGACACAAGATGCAAGTGAATTCAGATAAAGTGCAGTGGTGTCAACCTTTCCTTCCCTTTCCTGTGATCTCGACCACTCTCTCTCCTAATCTGTACCTATCTGTGTCCATGTGTGCTGCGTCCAGGTATCAGGAGGAGTACAGTATGGACTCAACTAATGCCCAGTAAGTCCCTGGCAGCATCATGCTTGCATGGCATGGATTGTGTCTGCAATGGAAACTGTACACCATACTGATTGGGATGATATCACGAGCACCAAAGCACTGTTCACTTTGACCATGTGTGGACAGATATGTAATGCCTTGTTTGTGTTTGGAGGTTATATTGCCATCATCACCAAAGTGGCCAGTGATTGCTGTGGTAATGAGATATCTGGGAATAACAAATCCATTTGTTGCTACCTTTTCAACAGTTGTTGTGGGAGCCTCAAACATTTTAGCCCATTGTAAATTTTTGCCAAACCCAACTATACCACAATAAATGTTGAAAAGGAAGCCTGTAAATGTTTAATTAACTTTCTGGTGTATTACTATTATTCTTTTGACTGAATGTACACACTTCACTTTGTCAGAAAGTACGGTCTGGACTTGAGGCATTAATCATGTGAGATGGGGATGAAAGAATATCCTGACAAATTAACATATAAAGCTAATATTGCTGGTACAGGTGATGAAAACACCAACATGTCAAGTACTGTGGCTGTGCATGCTGCTGAGTCACTGATCGCGACAGCATTCATACTATTCACCCCTGTGATAGTTGGAGTTTCCTTCTCAGCTGCAGAGGGCTCATCTACTATGGGTTGCCACTAGAGTGTAGTGATTGTTGGGGCTGTACTGCTGTTGGAAAATGGATTGTAATCCTTGGGGATGTGATAAGTGGTGAGCTATAAGCATGTGTTGACATGCAAGTGTTGCATGTCAAGCAGCACTTGCATGCAGTCTTGCGTGGTTGTTCTCTAAGTAGAAATTCAAGCTGACAGACCACATTGCATTTAGTTGTTACAACATAAATGGAACGCTTCTGTGCCCATTAAGAACGGCAGTAGTCAAAGCAACATGAAGGTATTTCCTGTGGTACTGGAAGGTTGAGCCCGTTCTAGAACATCGCTGGAAATGTCAAATCAAGTTTGGGTTTTAGCTCCTCAGAGTGAATCTACCTTTGTGCATTCAGGAAATCATGCTTTGGTTTCACTCTGCGTCTGTGTACACAAAATAAAGAAACATGCACCTTTGCTAATGAAGCAAGAGAGCCAACAAAGTGCGGTTAAACTGCTTATTTCATCTCTTGAAATGCATCAAGAGCTGGTGTGCACTATCTCAACTGGTTCCTCTCATCATGGTGAAACGTCATGCAGAGACATCCCTGATTAGCTCCAGTAGGTAGGTTACCAATTCTGTACCGAGATCATGAAGTGAAGGACAAAGTAAAATTGTGCAAGTATCTAAATATGGGTGATATTTTTTTCCTGCAACACATGAAGGAAGTGTTGTTTTCATTTCTGAGGATTGCCAATGAGAAAATACCCCGGTTTATTTTATTGTTTTTATTGGACTTTTTGTTGGCCTATGTTATACTTTGAAATTTTTAGCATAAATAGACAATACTCCTGCTTTGGCCTAAAATATAGCTTTTTTTGTTTCTCTATTTCAGTTCTGCAAATGAAACTGTGGCTTCTTGACTCTGCTGTAGGAGGAGTAGCAATGAATATCAAAGGCGTCTTTTAACACCAGTGATATAACCTTAAGTTCCCTCTAGATGTCATTGCTGATTTAAGGGCTTTCTTGGTCAGGTTCTGTGTGTTACGGTAATGCTTATGCCCTGGAACATCTCAGCTTTTATTTGGCAAAGAAATTAACTCTTTTGCTTTCTAAAATGTAGCTGAATGTCCCATTTCTTACACTCAACTTCATGTGCCAATTTTTGAGCTTAACTCTTTATCGTTTGATGCAGGACTAATGCTAAGCTAGTTGCTATTTTACAAAACCGTATATGGCCTTTATCTGACACCTTAATACTTTTCAGATCTGGTTCGAGATAAGATGTTAAAAGTTGGCTGACAATCCAGTAAAGAGGTGGCACATATACAAAAATCATGGATAAATAAACACAGCAAAGATCCTCTTCGTGCCTCCCATACACAGCAGCATACATGCTATAAAATTGCCCCAGAGGACCAGAAATGGCCTTTACCATCTCCTGCATGTTGCTCCCGTCAGTCGGCTAGCACCCATTAAGGTGATTATCCCCCCAGCTGATTATAACACAACCTCTTACGGTTTCCTCATGAGCTTTTTGGCTTCATTATCCGTTTCACAGTGTATTTTAACAGTTGCCCCATCCCATATTTTGCCTAAATTCCACCCTTTTTATATTGTCATGAGGCGTTTGTACAAAAAGTACCTTTACAATGGGAGGTCTTTAGATGCTGCTCTGTGAAACATAAGCAGAGAATAACAAAGATGCCACAGCTTTTTAATATTCATGTCCGAGTGTATTATTTTTAGAATCCCTGTAGCTTTCGTTTCAGGCACACTTCTGAGGGCAGTGCATGGGAAATTTTCTATTTTCAACTGTTTGCTTTGTCAGAGGGGGGGGAGCAGAGCAAACGTGATATCAGACAGTGAAATTATTAAAAAAAGACAACTGTACACAGGCTGTAATGGGAAAGACTATTGCCACACTGTTCATCAGCTGAGATGCATGATGCTGATGGTCTGTGTGCAGATTCTACGCTCTGGGGACTAGATGTTATGATAAACTATGATACATGCTGTTTAATTTTTAAATGAGGGCTATTAATTTCATTAGTTGCTATGACAACATTGTTGTAGTTATCTAGGAATGGTTACTCTGTCTTGACTTTAAGTGCTGCCAGATGCGCATTATATAATACCTTCTACAAGATTATAAGATTGAAAATGTTCTCCACTTTCTGTTCTGCAGAAGCACCATTTCAGTACCGATCCATGTTGTAGCTTCCTCCCGCAGTTCCTAATCCCCAGGTGATGCTACGCCAGGCTAATCCATATTATTGTTCACCTATGCTTGCCCCAGTTTCACTTTGACAAATATTCTGTGGCACATAGCAACTGTTTGACAGGATTGTTTTTTTTCCCAGCACCATAATAAACACAGGTGTTTGGACAGCTCTGCTCTGTCAGCGAGATTTTCCCCAGGTCACCAAGCTGTCTGATGTCTACAAAGCAGTTGTCGCTCTGTGTTTTGGGCAAGGGTGCATAAAATTGTAATCCTACCACTGGCAATGGTCATGGTCTGCGCATTCTGTGTGTGTGTGTGTGTGTGTGTGTGTGTTTACAACTTTAACGCTTGCAAAAGTGGCTCGTTTTTCAGGTTACACTTAAGCTCTTCATTACTTTCATCTTGATCACTCACTTGTAATGGAGTCATATTATGAATGGCTGTGATGTGCACAAAGGCTCTACATTACCATGAAATGTTAGTTGAGGATTTGCTGTAAAGGTCATATGATGCATCTGTTGTGACTGTGTGCCATCCTGGCCTATCCCTTTCTTGCCATCTTAAAGCTTAGTGGAAGCAAAGGAAGTGCGTCTTTCTAAGGTTAATATGCCCCAGTCTGTTGATGATGCCGTCTGGCATCTTGGATGGTTAAACTTCTTGTGTTTACATTTGACAGTTTGGCTAATGTCCATAACTTGGCAGTGATGGCTTGCAGTCTACAGTGATGCCAAAGAAAAGAGTGTAAGTACTTACACAGGTATTGATCTGGGTGAGCCAATCCTGGGAGTCTCCAAGTTTTGAAAAAATGGTGGCAGAGCTACCTAGGGAGTTGTCTAGATTGCCAACTATCTGGTTCACTGGTTCATCTGGATGAAAAGACCCTAACACCGAAAAAATATTTCATGTTATTGTTCCACTTTAAACTAAATGTGATGAAATAGAGAGCCAACGTAACAAGAAATGCTACTTCTTGAGCCATGCAGGTGTCTTCTCTTCCATTTAGCAAGCCAGAGAAGCTTCACATTAAAATATTTTTAGAAGATGGGACATGCTACTTCATGGTTATCATCACCCTCCACACCCACACACAGACAGAAACACACTCAGCTGTGTCACTGCTTCAGTGTTGTCAGGCCAGAGCCAACGCAGAGTTTATTTTGGAGTTGCATTTTAGGTTTTGCAGGTTTCATGTTTTTTTAATTTTAAGTGTAATTGCAGCTACCTGCAATTACTGTCTGATGCCCGTGTCAATGCAGGCGCCCCGATTCACCACCGTCGGTGTCTCTAGCCATGCTCCTGCGTATCAGGTGAATGAGCAGACTTTATAATTGGTTTATGTTTGGGTAGGATTGAGTTACATAGATGATGATGTGTGGTTGGTTCCTATAGAAAATAACATGTCGTTGTGTGTGTGGCGTTGTCTCATTCCTTATAGCGAAAAACACATTGAACATTTCCTGCCTTGGAAGCTGTCTCCATGGTGATGAGGGCCGGAAGAGGGGGGGAGAGAGGGGAATAGCTGGAAGGTGGTGCATATTTCATATTATTTCTTCCACCTACACTTTATCAACACATACATACGTCCCTCAGGAGTCTGCTGCAGTAATTGTCCCCCTTGCTCTCCCTGTCCTCCCCTGCCTTTTGTACGCCAGGTTCATCTCTTCACAAAAGGAGGAAAGTTCAATTGGGCTGTTATTATTACCCCTCCATGCTCATTGGTGCCAAAAAGCAGTCTATATTACAGATACTCCTAGTAAACCCCAGGTCATTGCTTTCATTCCTCTAACTGTAGCTATAAAGTAAGTATATGATCTTTCATGCTTAAATTATCAGGCAATCAAGGGCCCCAAGCCTATTAAGGCCTACTCAAAACTTTCATTTGTCATATTAAGTGTCATCGATGAGAGAACATAGCTGTTAGATTTGAAATACTGCAGTTTTTAATAGATGAACGTCAATAGCCAATTTTGTACAGTACATGTGTTGGCAAGGGGCTCAGAGTTTCTCTGCAATCTGCACGGTCTCCTCTGACATTTCGTGCCTTTCCCCCTCCGCAGGGTGCAGGTGGAGTTCTATGTGAACGAAAACACCTTCAAGGAGAGGCTGAAGCTTTTCTTCATCAAAAACCAAAGGTCAAGTAAGTACAGCCAATGGGGGAACATCACGCCCCTCTCCTCTCCCGCCGCCACTCAGAAATGCTCCGAGCTAAATGAGGAAATAAAAGCATGATGTAGGAAAAAGCAGCCAGTGATGACACATATCCAATTTCTGTCTTAGATGGGGTTTTTGAATAACATCAGCTGCCGTATTTTGAATGACTGTAGCTGTTTGTGTGTGTATACACTGAGGCCCAGCATGGACAACCGAGCATTGCTCATTTGTTGCGAGATGAGGCAGGGCTGCTGGGTTTTTGTCATTTGGAGATAAGACTGACAATACTCCAACATCTCAGAGCGATGTTGTGACTCTGTGGGTTGGTGCATTAAGTCTGGAAAATAATGCACATGAAAATACTTAGTTTGTATCTAGATGTTTAAAAAAAAAAAAAAAAAACACACCATGGGAACGCTTTGGTAAAACATGCTGTTAACATATTCTCATCACTGCCGTACTTCTGCTGCGTCTGCTTTAATTTGTCATTGTGAGTAATCTGCCATGATCTTTGGCATAAAACAACAGAGTCTGGTGAAAATGTCGCCCTTGGCTTCAGGGGTCTCTTGCTCTATTTCACTGCAACATTGTTTGTGTTTGTTCGGTTTTCAAATCATTTTAATATTGATGGTGGCTTCATGTGAAGAGGTCACGTCACAAGAGATTAAGTAGGTGCTGAGGCAGATTGGAAATGGCTAATTCAGTTAGCAACATCCTCTGGCTGGCAAGTATGTTGGCAAGTTTTTTGTTTTGTTTTTTTTTTTTCCTGCATAACTGCACGTTGTGCGTGCTCATCAGTACACGCCCGCGCATACCTTTTATGTTTTCCTTCTCTGCTATTTCTGTGTAATCCCAACGGTGATTTATCTTGCCTCATAGTCCTTTTAACATGATATTACAAACCAATAAAAGTGCTGTTTTTGTTCTTGGAGGAGGTAAAAGTTGCATGTCAGGGGAAATCAGTTGTGGCAGGGTGTCAGAGCAACACTGAACTGCATTAGTCATACTTCAATGCTTCGGCAGATATAGTCTCTTCCGGTCTTTCACTACAAGCATTTTATGCACCTGAACAACAATCAAGCAAGATCCTAGTGAGGAGAGATCTTCTGTCATCCATCAGAAGTGGACATAACACTGCGGGGTTTTAAATTTACAAAGCAGACTGGTGTGGAAAAAGTGTGAGATGATGAACAGGGTGTGTAGATGTTTTAAACGTAGTCAGCTCTGTGAACAAAATATGAGAGATTGGAAGAAAAAAAAACGTTTTTCTTTTTTTTTTCAGGCTAAGCTGCACCAGTTTTTGAGTCATATATCAGATGTTACTGTGTTTTCTGCCCTCAGGCCTGAGAATCCGTCTGTTCAACTTCTCACTGAAGATCCTCACCTGTGTCCTCTACATAGTGAGAGTGAGCCTGGATGACCTCAAGGAAGTCAATGGAAGCCCATGGTGAGACTCACACTCAGTCAAAGCTTCCCCATGCATCACTTACTCCCCACCTCTGATGTTAACGGGACAGAAAAACAGCAGCTCTTAGCTTTTATCACTTACATCTTCCATCACTTCCAAACCAACCAGATGACTTTCTGCATGTGGGGAGAAAAACTCCCATAAAACAAGAAATGTGAAAGAACATTTATTTACGTGGAAATATTTTACTTTCTTCACTTGGAATCTCTCCAAGGGCTTCTTATGTGAATTACATTTTTTGATTCATTCGTTTTCTATCGCTTATTGGTTTGCGGCTTATGGGAGGTGCCAGCGCCAATCCAGGCTCACATCACGTGAGGGCGGGGTCACCCTGGACAAGTCGCCAGTCCATCACAGAGCCAACACACAGAGATAAACAGACGAACAACCACTCACACTCAGACTTGCAGACAATTTACAGTCACTAATTAACCCAAAAATTATGTCTTTGGACGGTGGGAGGAAACCGGAGCACCCGGAAACCCACGTAAGCACAGAAAGGCCCCAGGCCTGTGAACTGAACCCGCGACCATCTTGTTGTGGGGAAGCAGCACTAACCACTATGCCCTATGAGAATTCAAATATACCTTAAATCAGAATTTAAGTCTGCAACCTTGTGAAAGTTTGATGTCTTGGAATCAGGTCCTTTGTTTTAAAGTGACAGCATTCTCTTATTTATTGAGCGTGTAAAACAAATAGTTCGTAAAAATGAGCAAAGATAATTTGCTATTACACTGCAGTCATGCTGATATTGTAGACGCTCTGTGCAAAGAGCTTTTAGAGACATGTTGAGATTGTTCTTTGGGGTAGCATGTTAACTGATGGAAAATGTTTTCCTGTGGCTGTTTCCACTTAAGCATGCACTTTCACACACACTTTAATGCCCCTTGGGTGCTTCCCTTGTTTCTGCTTTTTCTTCCTTTTCAACAGTGTAATGTGTCAGAACAACAGTAGGACAAACACATCAGAGTCACCAGGAATCAATTGGTACGCTTCGCTCAAATTGGCATAATTATAACCTGAATCGTTTTACATTTACTTTCTATGAAGGTGCGAAGATAATCCTCTCATGGTTTTTGACAGGGAATTGATTTTCTGGGTGACCAGACGGGAGTCTGTATGGGCAATACAGGTGAGACTACTGACATGCCAGTGAAAGTGCATATAAATTGCATTCTACTGCATGAATTGAATCTCAATGCAGAGTTTTAGCCAAACAAACAAGCACCCATTTACTAGATAAAAGAATTGCAGAGCACAGTAGTTCCTCACTGAAGCCAGAATTGATGAGTTGGCAGCTGTTCGTTTCTGATAAGTCCATCTCTTGCTCTCTGCTCCAGGTGACAGTGGCCTTAATCAGTTTCTTGGAGACCATGCTTATCACATATCTCAGCTACAAGGTAAGAAATGGCCCCACAGTGCACAGCTTCTCTCGATAACACATGCTGATGTCTTGCAGCTGTCTGAAAGTCCAGCACCACTTGTTTATTTGCTCCTGTGCTCCAACAGTTCTTGGCGTCCAGTCCAAATCCCAGTGCCAAGGCACACGTAAAATACACAGGGCCAAGAGTCTCTTGTCCTAATTTGAGGCTGAGACATTGCTCACTGTGGCAAAGACAAGTTATCTAAAAGCTGGAAGTGCAGCTTCTGGGTTTCATCTTCAATAATTAAATTTCCCAGAAATGGAAAGTTTCAGTGGTGTGGATTTTTGGCTGATTTCAGCCTCATGTACTGAGCAGTGTCTTCAGCAGTAATCAGTACTCAGTCTCAATTTATGTTTTCTTGGAAATATTATCTTTTTAAATTTGCTGATCTGAGACTGGTAGTTTCTCCTAAACGTGTTGTTCTGTACACTTTAGCTCCTTTCCCCATGGTGCTCTCTAAAGTTTGGTCGAGGATTTTATTAAATGCATTTTTTTTTTGTTGTTTTTGTTATTGTTTGTCTCTTCACGCCTCTCTGTGTGTTTTTCATCTTTCCTCGGATGGTCATGAAGGGACTCTTACTGCATTTATTTCACAAGGAGAAAGTGCCAGGATTTTATTTTTCTTTCCCTTGTAACACAGTGTATTGGGATCACGAAGCTTTATTTTCTTTATTGCACTTTTTCATAGCTCGTTCATAGACAGAATCCATATCATAACTGAATCTTTTCATCTCAGCTGAGCTCCCAATATGCAGTTGGCTGCAACCACACTTTTATGTGTATCCAGTATTATCTGGACTTTTGGAAATAAGGTCTACATTTTGCCAGTGTCGACAAAGTGTTGTTTTGTATTGGCAGGCTGTATTGAATATGACCTAGTATGTAATCCTGATGCACATGATGATAAACTTAATTTACATAACACATGCATGCACAAAAAATGCAGTTTATACTAGTTTAAAAACACTTCAAAAAATCTGGAAATTAGAGGAACATAGTAAATGAGCGACAGCAACTTCCTTCACAAACAAGGAAATATTTTTGAATGCAACGAAATCAAGTCACAGCATCCAAAACCACTTTACCATCCAAAACAACTGTAATTAGTTACACCTTTAGTATACTTGTACCAAAGAAAGAAGCTTGTTTGGAGTCAGCTGTGATAAGAAAAGAGTAAAATCCAACCAAAGGTCATTGTAACTGGAATTATTCTCTTTTCCAATTTCCTTTCCAGGGAAACATTTGGGAGCAGATATTCCAGATATCCTTCATATTGGAGATGATCAATACAGTGCCATTTATAATCACCGTGAGTAATTAACATAAATAAATTGATCAGTCAATCTGTTCCCTCAAAGTGTATTAGCAAACTCTATTTGGGCTTCTGGGTTCATTTTGTTATTGGATTGTTCTGTACAATGAATGATTTAATACGAATCCCTCCAGTGCAGTTTTATACCTCTTCCAGCCTGAACATTTAACATCCAAATAACCTTTATGGAAAGTTGCCAACTTTTATTTATTGATTTTCTTCTTGAGAATAAAGACTTCCTATTGGCTCAGGTCTGTTCACTGATTAGTATCTCATCCATGGTTTTTTGTTTTTGTTTTTTTTTTTCCATTTTCTCTCTTCATCCTTTCTCCTGTAAGATCTTCTGGCCTCCATTGAGAAACATATTTGTCCCTGTATTTCTTAACTGCTGGCTAGCCAAAGGTGCCCTGGAGAACATGATCGTGAGTATTTTATACTTGGTTTATAATTATGTATTGTTATGCACCAATTGTAGATGTATTTTAAAAAAGGGAAGTCAACACTTCAAGGCTTTTAAGGAGTATTATTTGCCCTGTGGCAGCTATATTGGAGGTCTCCTCAGCTCATGAGTAAAGCTCCCTGTAGGGCCTGAGTGAGTTTATACAAATTCGTTGCGTGCACAGATTTCAGTTGAGCAAGTGAATTTCTTTCTTTCTCATTAGTTGACACTACTTTTGTTAACACATCTAATTTATGTACTAGCTAATGCTAATATATTTTAAAGCGATTGTTGGTGTTAATGCTGGTTAGTTTGACAAATTACCCTGCTGGCTAGCAAACCTTACTCTAGCCATTTGGTTGCATGAATTGAGCTGACTGCTGTTTGGAGAAATAAAGAAAGGCTCTGGATGGAGTCTGAACAGATCTGCCACCGTATTATATACATTTTTCTCAGGTGTACTTTTACATATTTTCTCTTAGTGGACTAGACTGAGAGTTGAGTTAATGTGGTTGATGGTCATTATCCCACCAGCTCTAGTTGCAGGGGTTCAGTGATGCAACTGCGAAACATACTAATACTTAAGACACCTGAGACCTACACTGAGGTATACTGACATAATGATGAATTACATTAACTGGGGGAGTGCACATTTTAAACCAAATTAAACCCAAAACCAAGTCAAGCCCCCCCCCAAAAAAAAAAAAAAAAAAAAGGATGAAAGAACCAGTTGCTGTAATGCAACACAGAAAAATAGGAGGGAGGAAAATGTGTGCTTTGCAGAATATTCGTGCTGGAGCATCGTTATTGTTCAGGATATGCAGTGGGTGCAAAGTCACAAGGTATATGGAATTCGAAGCAATTATATGATATCCAACTGTGGGAATGCATGCTCTCACTCTGATGCAGATGAGACAACGACTGAGTAAAAGCCTCACGCCAAGGCGGTTATTGCGCAGATGGTAGAATCTGGGGCCAAATAGAGCAGCACATGGAGAGAGAGCAGTGGCAGGCAGAACACGCTAACAAGGTGCAAATGGAAATGAGTCGGGAGCGGCATATATTTCAAGATGGACAGTATGTTGTGGGACAAAGTATAATATAGAAGACCAATAAAACAATGGAATTTCATTTATTTTATTGTGTAGCCTCGCACAGACAGAATCTACACAAATTAAAGCAAAGTTAATGAATATTAGGATGTTAATTTGCTTTTCTTACTGAGTGTAAAGATGTTGTAATTCCCAGAGAGTGGTAAGAATTTGACTCTCAAACCTGCCTATATGTCTCTATGCTACTCTGTCCAGAATGACTTCCATCGTGCCATCCAGAGGACCCACTCGGCCATGTTCAACCAGGTGTTCATCCTCATCTGCACCTTACTGTGTTTGGTTTTCACTGGGTGAGTGAGCATCTTTCTCTCCTGGGGAGGCTATCATGTAATCTTACTCTGGACTGACCCTCAGTGTAAAATCAGGTGCTTGAATCTGAACCTTCCCCTTAAGCGTCATATATACCAGAGGTGTTACAGATTGAAATCTGACAGTTGAAAGCAGAAACAGCCAATCAAAAGAGAGGCTCAGAGTCTCTCCTCTAATTGGCTGGCCAACCTATTTTCACTAGAGAGAAGCCTAAGGGAGGAATCAAAAACCACATCGTGATTTTCCATTCTTCAAACCACAAATATCTTTTTATGAACATCGACACTTCAAATTAAACACAGGAAGAGTCTGAAACATGAGACATTTAAAGGGAAAGCCTTGTTAAATTTTCTTTTTAGGTCTAAATAGCTTTTCATTCTTTCCCCTATTTCTTCTATCTCTTGCATTTCCAGTCTAAAGAAGCCCATTTGTTTTAATCAAAGCTGTCACTTCTCTTTGGTGGCCTTACTGAGCCTTGGCCACCTCCCAGCACCTACCTCATCCACTCCACTCTGTCCAGTTAGACATCCTCATCTTCTCACCGCCCCCCCAACCATCTGCCTCGGGAGTTTCATTAAATCTTCAACTAGTGTCGCTTTAAATGACAGAGGAGACTTAGCAGTATTGACTTTGCCGCCCTTTGATCCTGGGCAAATTGAATTTTGACACACAATCCACCAGGCTAAATCATAATACTGCAGGAGATCCCCCTAATCAGAATATCCTCTTTTGTTTCATTTGGATTATCTTTATCCATAGGAGACGTGTGTCACGCCACTTTGTGATTCCTTGTTTTTCTGCAGAGCCTGTGGGATCCAACACCTAGAGAGGGCTGGGAAGAACCTGTCCTTGTTTGACTCCTTCTATTTCTGTATCGTCACCTTCTCCACTGTGGGCTATGGGGACGTCACACCACAGATCTGGCCCTCCCAGCTGCTGGTGGTCATTCTCATCTGTGTTGCCTTGGTGGTCCTCCCACTACAGGTAGTTAAACAAATGTAGAGCAGTTAAAAGTTAAATTCAGGTCCTAATTCAATGCCCAGTCATTATCCTCGTTGGGTTAGGGTCAAATATTTAATGACATTTTGTTTTAACTTTCATAGGCTGATAGAAGCAAGCACTTCAGTAGATTTTTATTTGATCTGACATTTTTGGCTGAAGGAGATATTTGCAATCTCTTTCAGTAATCAGGCCAAGTCGTGCCATCCCACACTTTTCACTGTGTTATTTATTCTTTTTAAGATCCCAAACATGTTGATCGCTTAAAATGTTCTGAGGTGATTACTCCTGCAGAGCAAATTGGCTGAGAAATAGAAGTGAACTCATGCTGCTTCCCAAACTAAACCATCAATAGTTTTCACTCCAGCGTATTTCCCCATCTGCGTCCAGACAGCAAATCTGTCTGTCTTATGTTATTCATTCATTTCTTGTTGCTTGTAACGTCACATTAAATTTGATGTTGTGTCAGTTTGAAGAACTGGCATACCTGTGGATGGAGAGCCAGAAGTTGGGGGGGAACTACAGCCGCCACCGTGCACAGACAGAGAAGCATGTGGTGTTGTGTGTCAGCTCGCTGAAGATTGACCTGCTGATGGATTTCCTCAACGAGTTCTACGCTCATCCCAGACTACAGGTACTAGCTGTTTTGAGCCGTTCTGTGGGTTGGTATCAGCCAAACAGTATTTTTGTTGCTTATTTAGTCAGGAATATTTCATGTTCTGTAGAATATAAATTTTTATGGGTTTTAGCAAATGCACTTGTTTCTCGTTGTCGTGCAGGACTATTACGTGGTGATTCTGTGCCCGACAGAGATAGATATTCAGGTTCGCCGTATCCTTCAGATCCCTCTGTGGTCTCAGCGGGTCATCTACCTGCAAGGCTCTGCCCTCAAAGACCAGGACCTGATGAGGGCCAAGTGAGTAAAAATATGGCATGGATTTCACATTGAGGCAAACAAAACAGAATAAAACATGCACTTAATTGTGTCCCAATTATGTTTGCACCCTTCCTGACAAATTATTTCCGCTAATTAATTAAGTAAAATCTTCCTCTCACTGATAAAACCAGGTGTTAATGCCTAATTCTTGGGTCCGTCTTGACTTGGAAGTTTTGTGTTCCAGTCTATCACATTATCTTTGTCTTGTTTCGTTTCACTTCAGGATAAGAATCTCTGTTCTTCATGCGGATGCGTTCTTCACATACCATCTGTTCATATCAAAGAACACATCCGTAGACGGCAATAAAATAATAATAATAATAATAATAATAATGCTGTGCCCAATCACGTTGGAAATTGTTTGACCTGCTTATTCTGGCTCAGTATTACAGCAAAATCTGCCTCTCGTGTTTTATTTTGTTTTTCCTGCCTCGGGGTGGAACACTGGCTGTTGTAGTTGTGCAGTTTCAAACTGTTTGTCATGTTGTCATGTGATTTTTGGCGAAATGGAGTCTAAATTATCAAGACGTCATGATGGTGTAAAATAAGTCATAAATTTGTCTAGCAGCCAACCCCCTTCTGCAACGTGCAGGGGATCAGATGTTATTGGCAATTTCACGCACTGAGATGTAAGAGATAAAATCATTCAGCCAGGTAAGCCTCATTGACACATCAGCCCTGAAGAAATTCAATGTAATCGTTTAAGACACGCATAGTTTTCAATAAGTTCACAGAACATGTGAGTTTTCTGTCATAAATGAATGATCCATACTCCTCGTAACGACAACACAATAAAGGCTGATGTCAACCAACAGCAGATTGTTTTCATGCGAGATTGATGCAGTTGAACTTTCCAGTCGTTGTCATGGAGTGATGTAATTGCATCCATCCCTCTTTTTTCTTTAAGCCGTTGATCTCTCTAAGTAATGACTTTTCTGTATAGTTAAATGATCTCTCAGCTATCCCCAGACTGTGACCCTGCCTTTTTTTTCTCTGTTCGCCTCTGTCGATCCCCAGGATGGATGATGCCGAGGCCTGCTTCATCTTGAGCAGCAGGAACGAAGTTGACCGCACCGCTGCTGTGAGTCACGGCAACATTTGTGACCTCTGTTTCACATTCAGCATAAACCTTCTCATAAAGAGGACAATTTCAACAGTGCCATTTCTTATTCAGAGTTTATATTTCCTTTTTAAAAATAAACAAGAGATTGGAGATATTCAGATAATATTTAGTATTGAGCACACTTTGAGTCTCTGGGGCCAACTTGAGGTCCATAAAAATCAAAATGCATTTAGAACTAAGTGACTGGATAAATAAGATAGGTCCATTTTTTGTTCCACAGGATCACCAGACAATTTTGAGGGCCTGGGCTGCGAAGGACTTTGCTCCAAACTGTCCTCTCTACGTCCAGATTCTCAAACCAGAAAATAAATTTCATGTAAAGTTTGCTGGTGAGTGCCTGAAGGCCATGCACATGTTTTCTAAACACCTACTATTTTAAATTTAAAACGCTTCTAAATCTAACCTTGCACTGTAATTTATCCATTTCAATCAGATCACGTAGTGTGCGAAGAGGAGTTCAAGTATGCCATGTTGGCACTCAACTGTGTGTGTCCAGCCACGTCCACTTTAGTCACTCTCTTGGTTCACACCTCCAGAGGACAGTGAGTTACACACCGCTGTTTTACACTAATAGTAATTATGGCTTTTGTCATGCACACTTGAACGCCACAGAATTAAACAGAAGCTGTAAAAAGAGTTGAATTTGAAGAGTGTAATATTCTACAAAGATGGAGCTGGTGATGAATAAGTGGACTGACGTGATATTTCAAACAGGCTATTGTTTGATTACTATCACAGTTGCCTTCGATCTTATAATCAGTAATTCGGCCTATTTAAATGGAGAAAGGTGCTTGTTGGTCTGCTTGGTATCACTGTGCGTACCACACTGATTATGGACAAGATGAAGATGAAGAAGAGCTGTCTGAGCAGATAAGGAAGATGAATATCTGCTGTGCACTGTCAAAATCAAGGAGAACTCCTGAGACCACTGTTGCTAATATTAACAACCTCCCTGGAGGAGGACATTAGCGGAAAATGAACCTTAGATTAAACAGAAGGGTGGAAACACAGCCAAGAATAAAGTCAAAACAGATACGAAATAATAATAATAACAATATTCAGTCCATGGGCTTCATGGAGGAAGACCCAGGGAGAAAATGACTGATCATAAAAGATTGGACCATTCTGAAGTGGTGCATGATGAGTCCGAATCTAGTCTCACAGATGGTAAAAGGCACCTATCGGACCTGGAGGACCAGGAGCAGTTTGCTGAAGAAGCGTAGGAGTCTCATCACGAGGTGCTAACAAATTTGCTTGATTGCTGGAACGTGTAGTGATTCTGTCCAAAAGTTAGAAATTCCACCACAGAGCAAGTTTCTGAACATGTTACAAAAAAAACAAAAAAAACAAGATGAGCTTTAGAGGTGCTGGTAGGTGGATTTCTTTTAGCTTTTTGGATGCATATTCCCTTGTTACACCAGTCATTATATTAAAATAATCTAAACTCACGGGGGGCAGTTGAATATGATAGAGTCAGGGATGCTGCTTTTCATGAAGCTAGTCACTATTCCAGCAAATGCAATTGGAGGGAAGAAGGAATTTAACAGTACAGCAAACACATTTGTTTCTATGTCCATTATCATTTCACGCATAAGCAGACAAGTGTAGGCTACGGTGACTCTCTTGTAATGTCAGCTGAGCTACGTATTGACCCTACTGACAGTATTTTAAATGTCCTTTTTCAGTGGCTCGCACCTTAGTATTACTTATGAAAAGATCATGTTGACATTTAACTACTCCTCCTATGAAACACTTTTATTCTTATGAGTGCTTTGCTGCTGCGTTTATGTTTAATATGAGGCCATATTTAATCCCCGTTATGATTAATAGAGAAAAATGACAGATATTGCTGCAGCAGAGTTTTTACTGTCATGAAGACTAGATCTGGCTTTTCTCTCTTTCTCTCAGCAGAGCTGACTACTACACTGTCACCACAGCAGAATCATGTCAATGTCAAGTCAGTAAACATTGCATTCGTTCCTTCTTAGGCTAAAAAAGCTTGGCGAGTTTTTTTTTCACATCCTCTGCAAGGTGACTGCTGTAGCTGCTCTACACAGCAGAGACACAGCACATCCATTATAACTTCCATTACTGGAACTTGTTCTGGCATGGGGCTGTGAAGGTGACAGAAATGGAGATGGACTGCTGTATGGCAGGTGTTAAATTAACTGTTAATTGAGTAATTGATTAAGTGTGGCGTGTATGAAGTGCCTAAAAAAACACAGCCTCATAGCCCTTTCTCTCAAATTTATTATTGTGACTAGAATATAGGAGGACAGGATCAGGAAGGCCATGGAAGGTCAGAGATTTATATGTGTATGGGGAAATGAGGGCTGTTGAGTCACAATGAAAGGCACTGATGATTTAGGGGGGCTCTCTTCAACCTGAAATACCTCTTGAGCCACACTTGAAATAAAAACAGATATTGATGGCAGCTCAGTTACCTTCTGACATCCAATTTAAAATAAATTCTCTTCCTTTTAAAACAGGGCTGCTATTTGTCACCATTCCATGATAGAGGTTTGATTCTTCATTTAACTGTGATTCAAGTAGTAAATATTCTGATAATACTTTTCCAGGGAGGGCCAGCTGTCACCGGAGCAGTGGCAGAAGATGTATGGACGCTGCTCAGGAAATGAGGTCTACCATATCCGCTTGTGTGACAGCAAGTTTTTTGGGGAGTACGATGGAAAAAGCTTCACCTACGCTTCCTTCCACGCTCATAAGAAGTCAGTAACTTTCACCAGCTCAGAGTGGGCACACCATGATGATGTGTTAGGCCATTAAAGTGCTGGACGTCTTTTAGAGCAAAATCTTTGCCCATGCGACTTTTCCCTCTCAGGTACGGTGTGTGTTTGATCGGGGTGAAGAGGGAGGACAACAAGAGCATCCTCCTGAACCCGGGCCCCCGCCACATCATGGCCGCCACTGACACCTGCTATTACATCAACATCACCAAGGAGGAGAACTCGGCCTTCATCTTCAAACAGGAGGAGAAGCACAGCAAAAGTCTGTCCGTCGCCGGCCTCTACGATGCCCCCTCCAGGCTGCCGGTGCACAGCATCATCGCTAGCATGGGTGAGGAAGACTACACGCATTTAGATGTAGAGAGGCCGGTGAAAAAAGAGGAAGATGGAAGACAATGTCGGTCGTTGCCCAAGCTTGAAGAGAGCAGAAAACGAATGCTTTGCTGTTGATGTTTCACTCACACCGAGCATTTCTGAACATTGGCTGCCTTGGTGATGCTGTCTGCCTGTGCTGACTCTTATGCATGAATTTATTTATTTTTTTACTTTGTCGGCTGACGTCATTGTGTTGTGCTTTTGTCTTTGACCTGTGATAGTTGATCAGGCCACTTCATTTGGTAAGTTTGTGCATGGAGCTTCACTTATTCACTCTTATTTACTGTTTTCAAATGATAGATCCCGTTTTTTATTTTATATATCACGTATGTGGCACATCTTTCATATCGGCCTTGCATATATGATGTATCTGATGATATAAATGTGACTGACAGAATATCAATCCTCAATTGGACATCTATGGGACTCATAAAGTAATATTTTCTCCTCAAGGTCAAACTGATGAGCTCCAGAAGGTGATAGGAATGCTGAGCAAGTTAAATGGGGGCTTTATTATATCCAATATGAAAAGGTGTTTTCCAACACAAGAATGTCTGAGATAAAGCGGCTGTGGGTTTATGGGTTTAACAGCACATGGCAGTACAGCGGTTGTGCATGCTATGTCTAAGCACATTTATAGTATCAGGCTCAGTTGTATACATATAATAATGTCCTGTTCTTTTCAGGCACTGTAGCCATAGACCTTCAGAATCCAGACCCCCCCGAGGAAAGCGGCAAACTTACCTTGCCGACAGAGAATGGCGCTGGAAGCCGCCGACCGAGCATTGCACCTGTCCTGGAGATCGCTGACTCCTCTGCCATTCTGCCCTGCGACCTTCTCAGCGACCAATTGGAGGACGAGACCAACCAGTCCGATGAGGAGGGCTCTGTAGGGTCAGAGTAAGTAGCTGTGGTTAAAATACACCCAAAATGATTGATCTCACCTGCCATCCTCCTCATAATGCTTCAGTGCTTGTAGGAGGACAGATGGATGGATTTGAAATGGGTGTGTAATCTGTTTGTCACACTGGGAGGTTTAGAAGGAGAAGTGATGAATTTTTACATCGTGATAAGGACTGGGTCAGCAATTTTGCTCTGGAGCCTTCACATAAACCCATAGTCCTCAGATAGTTGCCTCAGAAGTCCAGCAATGCAAGAAATCAGTTTGTGTTTGCAGTGTGTTCCTCTCGTCTCAGTGTGAGTGCTTTCATTAGATCGAGATTAGTTCAGGATAGATTGTGCTTCAAAATCTCCAACCCGGCACATAGAAGTCCAATCTGAACAGCAACTTGTGAGACACAGACATCTGTGGGTGTCGTAACGGTTGAAATAACACACTCTTCCTAACCTCTGAGCTTCTTAATACCTTTCAAAAGCTTTGAAAAAGATTGGATCCAAGGTCCCACAGTGCCATCATGTGGTGTCTAGGTTGTAAGTGTGGTGCATTTGTGAGGCGCATCAATAAATTAGACAATTTATTTGCAAAATCAATGGCACTGAGAAACTGATAAGGATAATTGCTGAAACATTACAAATGAGGGTAGCAAAAATTAAAACTGAATAGACTGAAAAACACATCGTAATTGTAGATGTAATGAGCAAGAATGACTGCTTTACAATTACACACATCGGCGCTTTGAGCCAGACAGCTGCAGAAAACTAATAATGAACTGAAACAGAATCAATGTGATCTCTGGTCCAACAAAATAATGAAGAAGGATTCAGGGGAAAAACTCAGTATAATTTTATCATGTTCAAAGCCTTGATGGAAATTCTGTTGGATACCCAGATAGAAAAATACACCTGTCCTATAGTTGGCACACATGCTTGACTCATGGAACTGAAACTTTTTTATCTGGGTATTGTGTAAATGTTGGTCCAGGTTTCTTGACTTCGGTGTTAAAGTTTGATAGGACTTTTTTTTTTTTTCTCAAAGGCATCTCATGTTTCTTTTCCATCAGTTTTGTGAAGGGCTACCCTCCCAACTCACCGTACATCGGCAGCTCTCCAACTCTGTGCCACCTCCTGCCGCAGAAAGCTCCATTCTGCTGCCTTCGCCTCGACAAGGTCAGCTCACCTGCAGGACAGGATGGAAACAGCACAAGTTTATTAAGTTAGCTGAATGTGAAATGGACTTATCTGTCACATTTATATGCTGTTTCTGCTTAAAAATCTGACTGACTTCTGTTTGAATTGTCCCTCTAACCAGGGCTGCACACATAACAGCTTTGAGGATGCCAAAGCGTACGGCTTCAAGAATAAGCTGATTATAGTGTCAGCAGAAATGGCGGGAAACGGTCTCTACAACTTCATCGTACCTCTTCGTGCTTACTATCGGCCCAGGAAGGAGCTCAACCCCATAGTGCTGCTGCTGGACTACCCGTAAGACAGCTCAACCCTCCCAACCATCCCAGTGTTAAGTCTTTTATGTAGAGGCCCTCAACATCTCTGCGTGTAATTATGAGCATTATGATAATATTTCAGTTGACTATTCATCCCTCATCATCTCCAAGTGCAATATCTAAACTGCAGGAGCTGCGGTGTTGTTTTTTTGTTTGTTTGGGGGGGTTTTGTGTTTGTTTTTTCCGTAATTGACAAATGTTGCTACAGTGATGTCATGTCCAATAAAAAATCTAATTTAACTTATATAGCACCATCTGGCCATCTGCTTCGACCGATTGGGTTGAGATTGGAAAGGATGAAGCGAGAACGAGAGCAGGATGAAAGCGAAATCAAATGGAACACAAAAAAAAAACCCATACAAAAGCAAAGATGCTACTAGTACATGAGTAAATATCAGCAAATTAAACTAACAGAGGAAGCAGTGATAAAATGAGCACATGAGCCAGAACTGGCTGGAGTAGAGTTGGCAAGTACGAGTTCACTTTTCTCCCCTGGTACATAAAAAAAAAAAATAATAATGATGATTAATAGAAATCAGTTCTCTGTGCAGAAAATGGAATCAAAGTTCAAAACATTGACCCATGTGTGCCTGTTTGTGTTGGTGTATAGTTACATTTCTTTGTGGCGGCTGTGTGTGGATTTAAAACAACCAAATTGCCTTTAGTAGAAAATTGGATCCATATCTTCGCCTTGCTTCACTGAAAAAAAGAAAAGAAAAAAAAGAGCTTTTGCATTATTCATAAGCAAAAGTTCTCTCCAGATAAGAGCCTGTCTGTGTTATATTTGTGTTAGACCAACAGAAACGTGTGGATCACTGCAGTGATGTGTGTATATGCCCTAGCTGACCGTGTGCTTCATTAACCTCGCCCAGATCTCTGCGGATGCTCAAACAGATAAACTACAAATACTTTGAGCCTAGAAAGCGACACCCCCAGGAGTTTCCATAGCAACCAGTGAAATCCTCCGGTTGCAGTGAAGTATTGAGTTCATGCTTACCTCTCGTTGCCTATAAGCCACCAATTGGTACAGTTCGTAATCCCACTGCTCCCATAAACAAAGAGAGAGTTTTCAGGAAATTGCACCAACTAGGTTGTAATCTGTCACTGGGGCTTTATGGATATTATTAGTGTGGGACACTCATTCAGGATGTTTCCCTTTTTTCCTGCAGGCCCGACAACCACTTCTTAGAGGCCATTTGCTGCTTTCCAATGGTTTACTTCATGGCTGGCACTATCGATAAGTACGTATGTATTTGGATTCTAAAAACCTCTTCGTCTGATTAACATGTGAATGTCAGAATGTCCACAACTGATCAGCTACAGTAAAGTGTCATATTTTGAATTTTTCTCTAACATATTTTGTGTTATAGGAAGGTAAATGTGAAGCTGCTGCCTCCAGTTTTGCAGTGAATCAAAATTATATTTTTTGCTTGTGTAAATTTATTATTAGGAAATGTTGGTTTTAAGACTAGAAGCTCAGCATAATTCTCAGAAATGGTTTTGAATCGTGTGTGATTATGCTAAACTATCTGATGCAGTTTGGTCATAAGTGGTACAGCCTTTAACCAGCTGAAGTTATGATAATTCTCTGGACTGCAGGAAATTGCAAACTTAAATAATTATGTATTGAATCAACAGATAGATTATTATAAAGTTATTATAATAATATATTATTATTATTATAAAGTTGTTGGAAAAAATATTATATATATCTTGACATGTGATGACTAATGAACACTGTTGTTTTCTGATCGGACCAGCCTGGACAACCTGCTGCAGTGTGGAATAATCTACGCAGACAACCTGGTGGTTGTGGACAAAGAGAGCACCATGAGCGCTGAGGAGGACTACATGGCAGACGCCAAAACTATTGTCAACGTGCAGACCATGTTCAGGTAACAGAGTGTGTTGGAATTATCCCGCTAACGTATAAATTGGATATTTGTGATCAGATTCCACTTAACAAATTCATTCATCTGTCCTCAGTGACGTGCAGGAGAGTAAGTGTTTGTTTTTAGGACTTAAATAACCTCATCTCAAAGAAAAGTTTCAGTCGTCAAAGCTCTGAACCCGCTCTTTTATTTAACAGCTAAAATTGAAAGAGTTAATCACTGCGGCACCAGGCCCTCCCCTCAGCACAAAGCGTTTCATCTCTCTTTATCTCCGCCGCCCCCAGGTTGTTCCCCAGTCTCAGCATCATCACCGAGCTCACACACCCGTCCAACATGAGGTTCATGCAGTTCAGAGCCAAGGACTGCTACTCACTCGCTCTCTCCAAACTGGAGAAGGTTAGTGGTTAAGGGGTTTAAACTCTGAGGCTTTGAGTCAGTGGCGAAAAGTAATGAAACTCTGTGATCCATCTGTCATTCATCCGAGTGTTCAGGAGACAAATCAGAGCTGGATTATGGAGGAATAGCTGTAGCAGTTTTTCTGTTAGTTAATGCTGAAGGAGCATCTTCATCCCTGTTCATAGTTGCTTTCTCCTTTCTGCACCTTTTCTCTCATTTAAGCTCTCATTTCCTTAAAAATCTATGAAAGCCAACAGACCATTTCTTTTCCACATAACTCCCTCTGAAGATGGAACCAAAGAGAAAAAGAAAACAATGACATTTTAAGATGTTACTGCTCTGCGTCCTCGAGAGTTTTACTGTTTATTTTCAGATAGAGCGTGATAAGGGCTCCAACCTGGCCTTCATGTTCCGGCTGCCGTTCGCTGCTGGGAGGGTTTTCAGTATCAGCATGTTGGATACACTGCTCTACCAGGTGAGACATGTCAGTCAAATCTGGGACGGGGTTTTTCTTTGTTTGTTTCTTTTTTTTACGGCCATTTCACAGCAGCCCATATCAAGTAAAGAGTGGAAAAGTCTTTAAATAGTTTTTTTTAACAGTCACTAAGTGCCCATAAAAGGAAAATTATTGTCACACAGTAATTCCAGACCTTCAAAAACCATCACAGACTTTTTTGTAATGGAAATAAGCCTTTGGCTAAATAGCTAAAAGTAGTTTTTACAGATTGGACTGTAGTTACTCTCTCTCTGTCCACAGTCTTTTGTTAAGGACTACATGATTGCCATAGCGAGGCTCCTTCTCGGTCTGGACACCACGCCTGGCTCCGGTTACCTGTGTGCTGTAAGTAGCCTCTGAGAAATGTTTGATTGAACGTGTGCGATGCGCACCGACTAAACTGATGCATTCTCTCTCCTCAGATGAAGATCACAGAGGAGGATCTCTGGATCAGGACTTATGGCAGACTCTTTCAGAAACTTTGTTCCTCCAGCGCTGAGATCCCCATCGGGATCTACCGCACCGAGTCTCACATGTTCTCCAGCTCAGAGGCAAGTTCAGCTTCAAACCTGGAGTCAGGTTTGATTTTGGCTTCATCTTGAGTTTCTGGTTTGGCCTTGGCTGTGCTTTCTTTGGCTTCCTCTCATCGTTCTTCTTTTCATTTCCATCTGTTATTCTTTTTCTTTTATTCCTCTTTATTATTTAGTTTTTTTTCTTTGCGTTGAATTTTTTTTTTTCCATTTTTGCCTTTATTTATTCCTTCTGATCTTTGTCCACTGTTCTTTTTTCCTCCTTTATGCCCAACTTTCTGCACCTTCTTTTTGTTTTTAATTCTGTGCCATTCTTACGAAAACGGGGAAGGAAATGAACATTTTTAGCTTAGATGCCACAATTTTTTAGGCTTATCAGCCCGAATGATTATTGAAATACAAAATACTACCTAAGTGACTGAAACAAACTCACCAGAAATGAGCCAGATCTGGCTAATGTTCATTTCCTGCTGTTAATTGGTAATAAATTAGAAAATTCATCACAATTAAAATTTCATGTGCTGATTTTTTTGAAGCTTTTAATAATTTTGTTTGCTTTGAATGCCCCCATCTTTCATTGCATCTCTGTTTGGTTTCATTCATCAGCTGTCATCTTTCGCTTAAAGCAGGCAAAGGTAAAAAAAAAAAAAAAAAGGCTGTCTGGATATTGATGAATACCATGAAAATGCCAGAGTTCATTAATACCATTTCTTGGCAGCACATGCTTCATAAAATAGCAGACAATGGGAGTTTTCTTTTAATGTGATTCAGACTGGATACGTTTTGTTTGGGGTTTTTTTTTTTTTGGAATAAGTGTAATGGGATCAGCCTTATACAAACACACGGAGAGTATCCAGCATTAACACCGCCACCCTGCTCTCCCAGTCTCAGGTGTCCATCAACGTGGAGCAGGCCGAGGAGCAACGAGAGCGTGGAGAGTCCTGGAAGGAAAAGACGGCCCACAGGAACTCAACCACGAGCGACCAATCGGAGCACCCGCTGCTGAGGAAGAAGAGCATGCAGTGGGCACGGCGTCTGAGCAGGAAGGCCAACAAACCGTCGAGTCGGGCCGAGCGCATCTCGCAGCAAAGACTCAACCTGTACCGACGCTCTGAGCGGCAGGAGCTGTCAGAGCTGGTCAAGAACCGCATGAAGCACCTGGGCCTGCCCACCGTGGGATACGGTGAGTAGAGCAGCTGATGGCGTGCTTTGTTATGTCAAAACTGACTTGTGAAAGCTAATTCAACAAAATAGTTCACGATATATTGCTTTATTGTATAACAACATTAAATACAGTACAGGTGACTAAGTTTCTATTTTCATTGAATTTTGTAGAGGTTTAATGTTAATAACTCCTAATCCACCTGAAAATGAGTAATAATGTAAATTATGTTCATTGCAGATTGGAGTCTCTGTTCATTAAACATGTTTGTAAGGTCACAACGTCTCTGGTGGCAGAAACATTGTAGTTGGCTGACTTTTAAACCTCAGTGGTTAAAAAAATATTCATGATCATAGTGAGTGACGGTGAGCAGACACGTCGCTGTGATGTGTTTGATTTGATTGAGTTTCAGTTCGGTTCAGTCGGCTAACCTTCATAGGTTTTCAATTTTTGTAAATCACTTTGTAATCTCTCATTTTGATCATTGCAATATGAACGCACTATTAATTTGATTAATATTCTTATTACTCCTTCAGTTATTATTATAACTGTATGCCATTCATCTAAAGCTGATACGCTCTGACGGCGAAAATAGAATGAAAATCTACGTCATAACGCATTCTAAATCGTCTTGTAAAGATCAATCACTTTTTGAGTTACGTTTTAAAGCAAACAGGCCAAAATCTCACTGCTTCCAGCTCCAGCTTTTATCACTGTGGACTGAATCTGTCTGACTTTTAGATTATTTTGTGTTTTAAATATGCAAACTGAGTATTATTTTCCTATAATTTTACAGATAGGAAAATGAAGTGATGAAATAATTTCCAGATTGATGGTAAATGAATAAACATGGAAAATAGACTTTATTGACCATAAAACGAGCTTTTATAGATACATATAGACAATTTACTACCCCCAGAATAAATGAAAAAAATTTTCTGACTAAAGGGCTCAGCTTTTATCATTTCATGATAACATAACTTTTACTCTATAATTTTTCAGATGCACCATCAGTCTCCGGAGTAACCAAATGAGTCAGTCTATGCAATAAGTTTAAAAAGTGCCTCATTTAGCTGCTCTTGGACTACTCGTCCTTTCTTCACAGGCTTCAGTCTGCCCACCCGGATAACGCTCACTAATGGGTCTATTAGCTTTTTGAAAAGGAAACTCTTTCATCATGTTGTGTTGTTTAAAATACGTGACAACATCAACTCTGAAGTTTCTACTCATAGCGAGGCATTTGCCCCTCCCACTAGGACTTTCCCCAGCCAATTACTTTATTTCTGCCGTGTGAACAGGGCTGCATTCAAGATGTTTATTTAAAACTCCAATCTGTGCTCCAGTCATTCTGTGTATCATCTCATTTACTGTTAAGACACAGTGCTGTGGGCCTTGATAGGACATTTCACCTCATCAACATCACCCTTCGTTTTATCACATCCAGTTTCATGTCTCATCTGACTCCTCCCTCCATGTGCCATAACTACATCATTACATAGTCCTAGACATGCAGATGTGAACATATCATGCATGTAGATGCAGGAGCACTAAACCTTTTCTCAATTGCATTTGATCACAGACTGCGATTGCCTGCATTTTTATCAGCCCACTTCTGGGCTTTCTTTTTTTTTTTCAGTTATTCTCTCCTTCCAGCTTCATGCTTTTTAAAAAAAAAAAAAAAAAAAAAGGCAGAATCATGCTCCAGATGTGTTGCACTTGCTAATTATTATGTAACATGTCAATTAAATACGTTTCAGGAAGAACCCCAAAAGCTCAAGATCTTCCTAAGAACCATGAAAGTCAGTGAGGATTACTGCAACATGTGGCAGATGAATAATTTGGAAGTGATTCTGTGCACACACTAATGCATGGCTTCTTTGCATCGCTCTCACCTTTTTAAAGACTTCTTTTTGAAACTGCAAATGCATTTGCCGCCTGCCTGATCTTTGTTTTCCCTTTTTTTCTTGTTTTCTTCCCCCTCCTTCTCTTCCTTTTTCCTCCTTTCTTTCTTCTGACTCTTCTGTCTTCGCCCTTCCCTTCCCCTCCCCTCCCTTTGGCTTGTAGAGGATGTTTCTAATCTCACTGCGAGCGATGTCATGAATCGAGTAAATCTAGGATATTTGCAAGGTAATTTGTGTGCTGTTTACAACTCATTTACAACATCTGAGTGGTTACGTCCATCCTGTGGAGAAAGATTTTGTCCTTCCACCAGCATCCATTGAAGAACAGCGCACTGAATCTGTCTCCAGGACACGTAGTTGATCCGTTTTCTGCACACTTATCTGTGATAGCTACTCGACATTTTCTAGTTAATTCTAACTGACCACATAAGGACATTGAAGTTAACAGTGAATGCCATTGCTTAGAGTTGCAGGACATTTCAGAGCAGCCGTATACAGAGGGGACCAGGCTGTCAGGTTAGCCGGTTGATCACAGTACTGCAACTTTACTGCATGAGTGTGTGCGCGTGATGGTTGTATGTACAGTATGTACAGTATGTGTGTATGTATGCGTGTCCCGCCAGACTCGAGTGGTAGATCAGCAGCCAATCTCTCTTGCTCTGCTTTCTCTCTCTCTCTCTCTCTCTCTCTCTCTCTCTCTCTCTATCTCTCTCTCTCTGGTCTCCTCTTGCATTGTGTTCCCGTGAGGTGGCGTTCCCGGTGGCTAGAGTACTGCAGGGCACACCAGTATGGCTTCAAGAGTGGAGCGGAACGCGTTACGTCTGTGGATGGAAGATTAGGTGTAGATTGTAGATGTAGACCTCAAATATAAAGAATTATGTGTGTCAGAGGTGTCCTGATGTAGAAAGTAAAGAGCGGAGATCCTTTAGTCTGTTATTTTCTGTACACCACGACACCTCAGAACGTATTATCACTTTATACAATGGCCACTTAGCCACGGGCTGCATAGAAAAGCTTGGTGTAGTTTTTATTTTTCCTATTTTTTGATGCTTTGCCAGTCAGATTCAACACGTCTTGTTGCTGCGGTTGCCTGCAGTTCAACAATGATTTACAGAGGCAAGCAAAAGTAGGTGAACCCTCTGTGTTTTAATAGCTTTAACACGCTGCCTCAATCGTGTAATATTTGATGAAAATTGTTTTTAAACTACCAAACTTTAAAAAAAAAATCGTCTTGCGTATCTGAGCTGGATGCATTCATTAAACATTCACAGTGTTGGTGTAAAAAGTAAGTGAACCTTTGAGTTTAATCACTCAAACAGCTGCTGATCAAAGCTGCAAAATAAATCCAGGAGGAGCTTTGGATCGTTCTTCTTACAGAGCTGCTTCAGCTCAGCGGGTCAGTCCAACAGGTGGATTCTCTCAGTTCAAAGTCATATTGTCTCAGATCTACTGTGATGATTTGGGTCTTCCTTTCCAGGTAACACCTGAGATTATTTTAGAAGTTAGAGTGGCTCTAACCACCAATCCTGTTTCCTGTGTCTGCTTTTATTAGAGATAGTAGATATAGATCTTTCCTTTCGTTCTGGTGTGATCTGGGAGTTGTGAGGTTATCAGTTCGCCTCACTATAAATCTGATTATATGTCGAATTTGGATTTATATGATGGTGTGTTCATCCTGAGCTGATTGGGGTGGGGGGGGAGGGGGGGGGGACATTCTTCCCTTTCATTTGTATGCTTTGAATTTTAGTGGGTTTTTTTTTATTTTTTTTTATCTTATGTTGTATTTTGGTGTAAAGTTGTGGTTTTTAGAACTGTACTGTTTTTCTTTGTGGACCACAGTTAGTTCAGTCACTAATGCGGATCCTAACAAACTAAACTAAACGGGATCTAACAGGGAGACCCAGATTCCAGCTTTGACAGCTCCTGGTTCTAATAATAGAGCTTTTTCTTTTTCTTAGCTGAGGGGTTCACACTTTTTTTTCCAGCCAACGTTGCAAATGTTTGAGTAATATTTTCCAATATAAGTGAGTTATTTGTTAAAATAGATTGCACTTGTTCATGATCACAACCTGGTCGTATTTTTAAGACAGATTTATAAATAAATGATGGTGATTTCAAAGGGTTCACTTACTGCTGGTTATCCTGTCAGCAGGTTTTAGGACAGGAAAAGACTTTTCATTGCAGTGGCTTTGTAGTCCAGCACATTGGATCTGAAATTAAATTAAATTAAATTAAGAATAACCAAAAATCACCCAGCTACAATAGACCGTCTACACCTGCTGTATTTAAATCAGCAGGAAGTGTAAATGGATCATAAACAGTATTTCATAAACGAGATCACATAAAAAAAAACAAACCATCAAGCCATTTTTAGTTCAAGTTAAATATGATATTCAGAAACACATTTTAAACGTGATGGAGACGTCAAACAGTCTCTTTTGTTCTTATGAGCCATCAAATATGTTAACTACTTTGCAGTCAAAGACTGGATTCTGTAGGTTTTGATGAATCTGCGTACATTTCGGATCAGTAACTTGCTGCAGTGGCCTAAAATCATGTATTTTAAATTTAGTGTTAATTTTATTTGTCCATCTGATCTGCTGGACTACGACTCATAACGATGAAAATCCCCGAGGTGACTCTTCCTCTGCATCGTATCTGTTCGCTTTCTTTTTTTCTTTTCGTTAAAACTACTGAACACCAACTATGAGCTAGTATATTTCTGTGGCCATGGTATAATCCATGTTTGACCCACATCAGCCCGGTGTGGACTTCAGCGGACTAAAACTAACTTCCTGGTGATGATCCAGCAGCAGGTCGTCCCTCTTCCACTTCACACTCCCGATGTGTTCTGCTTCACTCTCCGTTTGGTCCAGTCTGACAGAAGCAGGAGCATGATGTCCTCTGTGTCTGTGGGGGGGGGGACACTCAGGGTGGGCAGGGTTGTGTGTTTGTGTGCGTGCGTGCAGAGGAAGAGGGAGTGGGGAAGGAGGGGAGGGTGGGGGGGGGGATGCTGAGTGTCGTCCGTTGGCATGGCAACCTGCCGCCTCATCAGCCTGTTGGTCCAGTGTGGAATGCGCCGGGACAATGAAGGAATGCGATGGAGCGCCATTTCTGTGGCCGCGGACGCTGTCTGCATGTTGGCTCCGTTCTGACGCTGCGCATGACGGTCCTGTTTGAGTCAGCAGGCAGCATGGGCCTCCCCGTACCCCCCCCCCCCCCCCCCCCGTGCCCTGTCAGTAACGGTTAGCCCTTCTCTCTCTTCCACCCCGCCTGGCTTTAAAAAAAGAGCCACAAGCAGGTGGGTGTCCACGGAGACACGTGTGCCCTCCTTTGCCTTCCTCTGTCCATCACGCAACGCAAGTAGGAGCTACTGCCAGAGAGCACTCAACACACAGACATCAATAACACACACACTCCCACAGTAATATCACTCATCTGGGAAGTGGACGTTAAGTCAGCTTCCTCTTATTGATTAAAACTCAATTCATAAAGTGTCACACTGTGGAAGCGATTGTTACAACTGTTAAAGTTCAATAATGCATAAAATATATAGAATTTTTGTTAAAAAGCTCTTTAAAGGCGCCTTTTTGTAAGTTTTACTTTTATTTTACTTATTTATTTTGCAAGAGAGTCAGTTTAACCAGATAAGAGTCACAACACGATGACTTTGTTAGAGGGATGAGACGGAATAATAGAAATAAAATATGGGAGTTATTTTCAGCTGCTGAAGACGACTTCCGCTAAATAAAGGAATGAAGTGCTTCTTCTACGCAGCCGTTCATATTATCTATCAGTCACAAATCTTACCAATAGCCCCTTTTTAAATAAACTTTTGAATTTTTAAGTAGTTAATATTTATTGCAGCAAAAATGAAGAGCAATCTATCACCGAATAAAACAAAGAATTATTCGAATTGAAATAAACAAGAAAATCTCAAATAACCCAACTTGGCAGTACAGTTTTCTGTTTTTATAATAGAATAAAGGACAATGACTTGTTAAATTAGAAAAGATAATCCTTTATTAGTCCCTCAGTGTTTTTTAATCTGTTGACGTCTCGACCTTTTAATGTCTCCGTGGTCTGGACTTGTAGATGTTCCCGAACTATATCTTCTTATTTATTCATTTTAAGTTGTTAATGTGAAACATTTAGCTCTTTTATTTCCTTTAAAAACTCTTCCGTCGACTTGAATTCTAAAACTGACATACTGCAGCAGGTTGTTCTGGAGAATCGTTAACAGTTGTAACAAGCCTCTCTTTAGCTCACAGCCAGTCGAGGAAACGAGCATCCCCACGACTTTTTGTCTCGGATGTTCCCAAACTGAGTCACTCTGCCTTTGTCCTCATTTGAAAGGTTGAAAGTGGTTCAGGGCTCATTTCCTGGCTGATGTGCTGTAAAATGGAGGAGGATGAGGGAGGGCTCCAGAGCCGCTCTGAAGGTCTCTTCTGTCTCTTTTTCCAGACGAGATGAACGACCACCAGAACACGCTGTCCTACGTCCTCATCAATCCTCCTCCTGACACCATGCTGGAGCTCAACGACATCGTGTGAGTAACGGAGCGAAGGACGCGTCACTCTCTATTCTTATTTATCTGTCCACTGAATTTTACTCCGCTCTCGGTCTCAGGGGGAAAACCGGCCAAACAGCATATTTTTTTTTAAATGGTTAAAGACGCCACACAAAGTTTAGATTAAATTGGAATAAATCATTTTATTTAATTTATTTTTGAGTAAGTTTGATGCTTTAACTTGTGTGCAACATAAACGGCACACTTTAGATATTGTCGGGAACAATCCGGCTGAATGTGTGTGACAATTTGGACTCTTCTGGATTTCGAGGCCGCAGTTTTCAGATTCTAGTTCATGTGCAGGTCCTGCTCCGTGTTGTCAGATGATGTGGATTCTGCCTCTTCAGGTACATAATCCGGTCCGACCCGCTGGCCCACATGCCGGAGGACCCGCAGGTGGGGCAGCCTCGCAGCTCCAGGAACCAGCAGGACTTTGGCGTGGAGACCAGAGACGAGACCCACCTCTGAAACCACACCGCCCCCTTCCTCCGCCCTCGACCCCGGTCCTCCACACCCTGACCCTTAACCTCGAAGACGGAGCTTGTTTGTCTCGCTCAGATGAGGACGGCTGTCCACGGTGAATGTGCATTATGTGTCTCTCAGGCTCAGAAACAATCAACGTGTGAGAAGACGGAGCTGAGAGACCTGCTGTTTCCCACCGAGCTGCTACAGGAGGGTGCACGAAGAGTGCCTCGCCACACACATCCCCCAACGCCTAACTAACTGTACTAACCCCCCCCCCCCCCCCCCTTTCCCAGCTAAACAATCCAACACCAGGCACTGGAAGCTCCCCCCCAACCAAAGGTCTGAGAGATTCGATGGCTGCAGTGAGAGGCCGTCTGGAGGATTTTATTTTCTGCACATACAGAATCTCAATCATCATTTCACCAACCCCCCCCCCCCCCACCCCCCAGACAGACTTCACCTTATCTACCTAAACTCACAAAAGTGGCAACTCCGCCCCTCACCATCATGTTTTCTAAAGAGAGGAGTCGATGCTTTGAATTTCATCACCATGAAATTCCAGTTCATGTAAACTTTCCTTAATTTATTACAGACGTTTTGGTTTTTATCGACGGTTTGTATTCCCTTTATCAGAGTTTCATTTTCTTTATGAGCACAAACTTTATTACGACTGTCCTCTGAATACACTCACACTCTGTCGTGGCATTTTTAATGTCAGCCATATAAACATTTATTTCCTGTTTTCCTTCAGAAGCTTTTTTTTTTTTTTTTTCTTTTAAAAGTTGAACGTTGTTTATTTATTTCTCAATTATTTCCAGAGTCTTGAATCATCTGCTGTATGTCCCATTTTGTTTACTGCGTTGTAAATATATTTAAATGATTTGTACATTATGTGCCATTCTGTATCTAAATCAGTGTTTCTGTTTTAACTTAGAGCCAGTAACCAGTACAAACATCTGCAGTACAGAAGAGCCAAAAGAATATCAGAAAGTTAGGGATCTGTTCATTTTTCTTATTTCAACAATCATAAATGAAGTGAATGTAGATTGAAAACAGCCCACAGTGCACAATGATCAGAAATCTGTGTCTTTTACTGTAGTTCTGATTTTCCGAATGATGTAAACTCATTTTTTTTATTTATTTCTTATTTTTTGGGGGGTTTAAATTTATGAATGCACGTTTCATTCCTTTTTTTTTTTTTCTTGTTATTTATAGCTGTGATGTGATTGTTTTTTTATTTTTCAACTGTAAAATATCTCAAATGTTTTCTAACCAAATTTAAAGAGACACATCAACATCTTGTGAATTCTGCTCAGTTGAGAGTCAGACGAAGAAGCCGGAGATTAGATTAGTTTCTTAGCATAAAGCTAACAGAAGGATCACGCAGTGCTTTAAAGCCTGCAGCTCTAATTTACATGTTATGTTTCTGTTTTAATTCAGACAAACGTCTTTTGTTAGGATTTAATAAGTGTTTATGCTAAGATAAGATAAGCTAACGGTCTCCTGGCTGTGATTTAGTTTGCAGGACTTGAATCTGTGTCAGTCTGATGGACAGAAAATGAGCTTTTTCCAAATGTTCAGAGTGATATTTAAGTTATCTTTGTCAGATAAATTGTCTCACTGTTTTAAATCTTATCAACATCAGATTCAGGTGATCTTAATTCTTTAAAATTTAACTTTCTATCATAGCTGACAGTAAACGCTGCAGCTCCATGACTTTTTATTGGGTTGGACTGGCAGCAGTTTTGCACAGATATCGACATGCATGAGTTAAATCTGTCTCCAAATACATCTGAGCAGAAAATGAAATCTTACAAATTTCCAAATTCTACAGGCCACAAGTGTCGAAATATTTTCGTCCGATCATTTCTGGGCTGTGTTTAGTTCCATGGCTGTAAATAGTGACTTTATACATCCACAGTTTGCCATTTTTCTTTGTTTCTGTTTCACTGCCTTGTGTGTGATTTGAAAAAGGGAGAGAGGACTTGAACTACTTTTGCACTAAGCTCTGCTGGGATGTCTAGAGCAAAACAGCATGACCCTTTAAGCTGAAACTGTAGGCGGACAGTATTCAACCATTCCTGTGAAGCAAAGACAGTCAGATGTGCAGTAACGTGTTTGCAAAGCTTCTTATGTGCCATATTTATTTTTCATGTCAAAGAACAAGTGATAGTTATGAAGAAGTAATCATTGTTTAATTTTTTTAAAATCTGTTTTTCTTTGTTCTCTTTGTTTGTTTGTTTTTTTATATATATAAATATATATATATATATTAGGAATTTCGATATTTTGCAAAGAGTCCAGTGGAGCAGAGCTGGTTGATCTTTGCACTGTAGCCCCTCAGAGAGGTCAGTTTACAGGGCAGGGCCGCGATGGAAGATGGGATCGGTGCGATGATCCGTTCATTAAACGTCTTCCTGCGTCCTGACGTCACCAAGAAATCACTTCAGATCTCCGTCTGTCCGTACTTACAAAACCACAAGGGGCATGTAAACACTTTAAAAAAAAAAAAAAGAAGCATGTCTTGATATACAAGCTTGCCAAGAATAATACATTTTGTACATTTAGCAGGACATTTAGTGTGATGTCCCGTCGCTACAGAAACACATAATCAAGTCAACTGCTTGCAAGTTGGATCCATTATTTGATACTGTGTGTTTAGATGAATGGAGCATGCATGTCGCCTCCGTACTCTGTTTACCTCCACTTTGTTTTTAAGTCTGTGTCCAAAAGGGGGTCGATCCATTTTGTACTCTTTCTTACGAGAGGCGACGCGTCCTTCTCCGTGTGATTAAAATATGAACAAATAAATGCTGCATGCAGCCGGAGCGAACGAAGGGAGACGTGTTTTTATTGCTTCTCAGCTCTCAGCAGTCAACAAACAGCTGATGTTCCTCACAGCTGAGCTGGTGTCGTCAGATCAGAGAGGTCAGAAACCTGCAGCCTGTCTAATGACTTGTAGAAACAAAAAAAACCAAAAAACAGATAATTGTATTGAAGTGTATCGGAAAATGGCCCCTACTTCTCAGTTTATGGTCTCAGTGTGTCTGCTTTAATACGATATGATTAAATCACAGTGTCATTTAGAGGACGGAGACCATTAAGCAGGTTTGTGTGGTGACAGACTTTCATCACACGTCGCTGATCCTCTTTCTCGTTATTCGGGAGAAAACATGAGAAACTTTTCCTGTTTTAGTTTTTTCTTTTCATCGTCATCATCGTGTGGGAACATTTAAATGTTAGCTCTCGTGTTTCTAAAGTTTCACACCAAAGACAGAGAATACGATACAAAAATCACATCGATCTCCTTAAATTAATCTTTTCTAACCTTCAGAGTAAAATTAGTGAACCTGATGAGCTGTCCGAACTAACGCCGCTGCCTGTGGACGTGGATCTGCCTCCACCTCTCTCGGGTCCAGCGGCCGTTGTTCTGGACCACCTCGTGCAGCAGGTCCATGAAGGCGGACTGGTTCCCCCCCAGCAGCGAGGCACCATCAGGACCGGGCCTCCTGCTCTCCGCCCCGCTCACAGCTGGCCGGGCCCTGCTGCTGCTCCTCTGTGCAGGTCTGAGGACTCTACTGGGACCGAGTGGTTCTGGATCTGGACCGGACTGGTCCTCCTGCCTGATGTCAGTGTGGACTCGGTCCATGTGGGCCGGATCGGTCCTCAGAAGGTCTTTGTTTGTTAAATCTTCCCTCTGAGCAGGAACACACGGATTCTCCTGTTTGTCGATCTTCTTCACTTCACCTGGAAACTTCTCGCCTTCCTCCTCCTCCTCCCCGTCTTCCTCTTCCTCTTCCTTCCCCTCTTCCTCCTCCTCCTCCTCCTCCTCCTTTCCCTCTTCCTCTTCCTCTTCCTTCCCCTCCTCTTCTTCCTCCTCCATCATTTGAAGCCTGGCCTTCCACTGTGCTGCAGTGGGAGGCCAGGTGGAGATCCGCCCCATGCGTGACCTTTGACCCGGCCTGTCAGGAAGCTGTTTGCAGAGCTGTTGGGGGTTTGTCGTGCTCAGTTCGGTGCCGATGCTCAGATACTGTTCGCTGTCGGATCTGACAGACACACATTCGGGGTTTCCATCCAAACTCCCGTCGGCTCGTCTCTCTGTTGTGTTTCTGATCTGGAGTCCCCCTCTGGCTTCAAGTTTGTGTTCCACTTCCTGCCCTCCATCTGTTTGTGTTTGTGTGTCTTCCGGTTGATGCTGTTCAGTCACCGACACACAAAAAAGAGACGTGAGGAGAACGGCGTCGGCCGACTTGGCTCTGACCGACCTGCTCTGAGCCGCCTCCGGGTCTCCGTCCTCTGGACCGGGTCTGGTGTCGTCCTCCACCTGGCTCTCCTCCTCCCTCAGACGTCCGGGCATCACAGTTTTCCTCCTGTGATGCACCAACAGGACACACAACACAACAGGCAGCACACAGACGACGACTGCACAGAAACAGACCGTTATTTTAGATCATCTGCTGAAGTTTCACCACAACAGAACAGAAATCTGAATAAAAACCCACCGAGGACAACGATCAGCAGGCAGACGGTGTATGAATCCAGTCTGAAGGGGGCACAACTTCCTACAAGGAGGAATCACAAACTTAAAAAAAAAACAACCCAACAACACCTGATTTCTTTCTTTTTTTTTTTTTTTCAAAACCTCAAACTAAAAACCAGAGAAGAAGAAAAACACATCATTCCCTACAGTGAGTGGAGGAGGGGGCGTCTCTGTCTCTAGCTGCAGAGGTCCCATCTGTTGCTACGGGCAACAACAGAGGTACTGAACAACTAGAAAGACATGTCTCCATGGCAACAGTCTCCAAACTGTGATACTCAATCAATGGATCATTAATTAATTAGGTTTTTGAATAAATTTTTAAAATGTTTGAAGGCAGAGAAAAATCTATCTGTAAATATAAACCAGATTGTGGTTGTGTGTCTGTTGTGTTGTTGTGGCGACATCTGCTGGTGAAAAATCATCAAACACTTCAGGGAGTGAAAAGTTTCCATCAAACTCAGAAAAACAGCAACACACCATCAATTTAAAGACCATGAGATGAGGCAGAAAGCTCCGGTAATCAGATTAATTTGTTTTTATGCTTTTTACTATTGGAGATGAATTTGAAAAGAAACAACACGAGGAGAAGACTGACATTATTTAAAAAAAAAAAAAAAAAAAACCTCACAACTTCACATTTCTGTAGTGATTATCAGACATCTAAATTAAATCAAATGAAATCTTTCTGCTGGAGTTTCTCTGATCACAAACTGATTCTGTTTGTAAAACGGACCAAACGAGGAGAAGGAAACTTACCTGTTTGTGTCGTGACGACTTCAGTGGATCTGGGGGGGCCAAAAGTTTCCCCAACTAGGAAAAAACAAACACAAAAACACACAAATATACACAAATATATGCAGAGACAAAATGGCAGAGAAGAAGAAGAAGAAGCAGAAAAGTACCTGTGTGTGAGGAGGTGGTCGTAGTTTGGATGGTTTGTTCTGACGGAGCTGAAAGAAAAAACAAAACCAACAAGTTCAAAATCTTTTAAGGGTTCTGAATTTTCCAGCAAAATTCCTAAAACATGTTCTTTTTTAAACTTTTTATTTTTCCAACCCTAGAGAGGAAAACTGAGAAAATGTTGTTACAGTTCTTTACTTAAAAAAAAAAAAAAAATCTTTAATTTTCTTCAAAGACAAAAATTCTACATGTAGATTTTCTGCTAGCTGCCATAAATAAATAAAAACACTCCATGCTGAAAAGTTTCACTGACTCAGAAAGTTTATAATAAAATATACAAAAAAAAACAAAAAACATTTCTACCTAATTTTTAAAGTCCAGATGTGAAAATTTAAGCAACTCAATTCAGCAAATTCAAATTTCTATTTTCTATCTTTTCAAGAAAGATGAATATTTGCTTCCTTTCTGGGAAATGTATTATTATTATTATAATTAGGAAAGTTTCCAGGAAGTTTATTGAAATAGACCAGAAAAGGAAAAACAGGAGAAGAACCAGTTGGACCGGAGGAGGACTGGGGGACCGTGGTTAGACCATCAGGGGGTCCGACGGGGACAGTTGGAGACCCGGTCTGTCCCGGAGGGGGGGACGTCTCACAGGCCGTCACGCTCCACACAGGTTGACCCCTCAGAGACGGAGGACTCTCACAGGTCACGTCCATCGGTCTGTCCAGCAGAGACCTGCTCTGGAGACCTGAAACAGAGGACGGTCTGGACTCAGTCTCTTCAGACACGCAGGACTCGTTATTTGTCTCGGATGTCACAAACCTTTGAGGAAGACCACAAAGTCTTCAGCTCCACAGGAGCAGTCCCAGGGGTTCCCGTCCAGCCTCATCCTCGTGGACCCGAGAGAGCCGAAGACTCGCGGAGAGACCCGAGTCATCCTGTTCCCAGACAGGTCCAGCTCAGCCAAGGCGGTCTGGGATCGGAAACTGTTCAGCTCGATGGTTCTGATCCTGTTCCGACCCAGATTGAGCTTCCGGAGGCCGACGAGGCCATCCAACGTGGACTCCCTCACGACCTCCATCTGGTTCTGGGCCAGGCTGAGCTCCCTGAGGAGGCCCGGCCTTCCGAACCAGCTCCGGTCCATCTGGGTCAGCTGGTTCCCCTCCAAAGAGACCGTGGTGAGGTTCACGAAGGAGCTGAAGGCCCCTCCGGCCACTGCTGTGACTCCGGCGTTGTCCATCCCGAGTCTGGTCACCGAGGTCAGGTTCTCACTGCGGAACACGGTGGAGTTGACCTCCCCGACCTCTCTGAGGTACATCAACAGGGTCAAATACCCGGGACTGAAATCTGAGACAAGTCACACTTAATCATTTTTCTACTCAAACATCCACAAATCTGAACCAAACCCCGAAGCCTCACATGGAGGGAAGTCCTGGCAGATCAGGACCTGATCCACTCCGTCACATGATGGACTGAGCGGGACCTTCAGCAGCAGGAGGACCAGACCGGCGGCAGAGACTGTGGAGATACAGAGGAGTCACCAGAGTCCTGAGACCGGCACGTCTTTCTCCAGGACCAAACAAGTCCACTCACCTCTCATGGTCGCGGATCTCCTCGGTGCAGGATCTGGATCTGGGTCTGCAGGTCTGCAGGTTATTAGGTGTGATGAAGAAACACACGGTTGCCATGGCAGCTCAGTTTGTCCTGGTGATGAGTCGTAGTTAAGGAATGACCAACGCTGCTGTTCCAGTTGGCTGGCGGACTGTGAAGGTCCTGGTTCAGGTCCAGGCCTCATGAGGCTTAGACTAGACACGGAGATTCACTTTAAAGGTCCCACACGGTCTAAAAGTAGACCTCCATGTGGTCTTTGATTAGGAATCAGGTCCAGGTTCTGTATCAAGACCAGAACCTGCTATCAGAGACTGGGCCTTAAAAAGGAGCCATCGGAACTTCTGTCACTTTGTGATGTCACAACAAATCTGTCACCGTGTGACAGTTTTGTGAGCGTTTTCCTTACATCAGTAAACAGTCAGCCAATCAGAAGAGAGGATCAGATCCCCTCTTCTGATTGGCTGAGATGGTTTTTAGTTCTTAAAACCACAAACTTGTCCTCTTATAGATAAACCCTTCAAAATAAAACGTAGAAGAGTCAAATATGGAAACTTTAACACAAAAATGAATCCAGTGAACTTCCTGTTAGCTTAAATAGAAAATAAAAAAAAAAAGTGAATGAACAAAAACTACTTTAGTGATTTTGGGTGAGCTGCTGTGTGAAGGTTAAACCCAGACAGGTGTGTAAAACTAGTGAGAAGAAAATGAACAGATGAAGAAAGAATAAAAATAAAATAAAGAAAAATGTGACTTTTATTCACTTGAAAATTTATTCAATTTCAGTGCTTCCATTTGAAAATAAATAGATGGCATGGGATCAAAGCTAAAATCAACAAAGATGAGAATTACACTAGTGTAACAAAAAATGGTGACCAAATGCCGATACAATCTTTTAGTTAACATAAAAATACACTCGTACAGTTTAAGATCTACCCCCCCCCAAAAAAAAAACCCCTCCAAAATCCAGCAAATAAGAATCAAGTATTGTGTGGTTTGTGTTTTGGAGACAGCAGTAGTTTCATATCAGCCCGTCAGGTTTAGTGTCACTAATAAATCTTAGCGTTTGGTTTAGTTCCCACACTTTTCGTAGCGCACAACATCAGTGTTAATAATTGGTTCTTCGTTTTTATGCCCATTCAAGTAAAAAAAAAAAACAAAACAAAACAAAAAAACTCCCTAGCAGACAGGAAGTAAAGTGCTTGTGCAACACTTGTGGTTGTTCTCGAGGCCAACAATCGGTTTCTGTTAAAAAAGGAAAAAGGAAAAGCACTTTGATTTTTCTTAAAAGACAGAGAGAAGAGAGAGAGACGACGTGGCAGTGTGTTTGTCAACACCTTGGAGGAATGTTCTTTAATGTTGGTACATAACTGAACCACAGTCTGCCCCCCGACCCCCCCCACGCAGGACCAACACACAGAAACCCCCTTTGTGGAAATATCAAATACTGTCATTGGAATCGATTACAGAGTAACACGAAAACACTCTTCACAACAAGAGTGTGCGTCTGTGTGTGTGTGTGTGTGTGTGAGCGCCGCTGGTGGTGGTAACGATGGGACAGACCGACAAAAGCACTCAGGGGGAGGAAGAGGAGGAGGGGGGGGGTTACATTACAAGTGTTGAGTGCACCTTTATACAGGACAGTTCGAGCGTCCAGTGGAGAGAAAACACAACTAAGCTCTAAACATCAGAGAATTCCCGTTATGATGAAAACACATAACATCAGCTCAAACTCTATACCACATTGCTTTAATAATAATAATTATTATTAAAAAAAAAAAAAAAAAGCTAAAATAAAAACAAAACAAAAAAAAGAAAAGCATCATTTCTGTACCAAAGTCCGTCATTCTCCCTCTTTAGACACCCTCCAGAAAAAGGATGCTCCAACTTCAGTTTGTAAAAGGACTGTCGACGCATTTTAAAAACACAGATCCAGTGCTACACGATCAGCGCTCAGGTTAAAAAGCGGTTGAATAAAGAGACGACAGTACCACGATGCGTGAAAGGCCAACAGATGTCTGAGGGAGACGTGAGGAGCCCCCCACCACCACCATCACCACCACCACCACCACCACCACCCGCCGTGACGAAAAGAAGAAGAAGTAGAAGACAGTTCAGAGCAGCAGGTTTTCGGAGATCCCCGGTGAGGCAAATATCGGTAATGCCAGCCTGATTCGACAGATTCCACGCTGGAAGAGATTCTCGTTTTCTAAAGGGTCGAACAAAAAAGGTCCCTTTTTGGGACCCCCTCTCCTCCCCCACCTTTTTTTCCCCCCCATTTATGTCCAAAGAAGAGACGCTTCCCGGAGGGGAGGAAGGATTTTAGTGCTGCAGCTGAGCTCCTGACCATGACAGTGCTGAACTAATAAATATTTCATGTAAAAATCAACATCCACCACATTGTAGAGAGACAGAAGAAGAAAAACGCTGCATGCTCGAGTCGCCGCTGTCGTAGTAAAAAAACAAAACAAAACAGAGAAACCCGAACGGATGACGAAGCGGATTCAGCCGGCATTCCTCTTTTTGTTGCAAGCACCAGTTCCTCAGACCAACTGTGACACACACTCAGACAGACACACACACACACACACACACACAGACGCAGACACACACCGTTTGCCTTGTTTCTGTCTTGGTCCACCTACACGTGACCACATGCTCGGGGGCGTGACCTCTCCTGATTAGGTTTCCGGACCGAGCATGGCGGCGGCGAGCTTGGCTGAGAGCGTTGATGCAGTCTATTCAGGACACAAGCAGGATGGAGAGAAGATGATTTGGATGATAAGAGGGTTAAAAATCCAGGCTGCTATTTTACACTTTTCTTTGGCACAGCGCTCCTCTTGGCCTGCCACAGGTGGTTGTGGATGGTCAGGGCGTCCACGCTGACCGACACAGTCTTGGCGGGAATGACGGTGAACTGCTTCCGGTCCGAGCTGTACTTGTACAGCTTGTCGATCATCTTCTTGCTGATGCTCTTGGGTCCGGTGCCCGTCAGCTTATGGATCTCCTCCGTGTCGGGGAAGTACGAGTAGAGCGCCCTGAACTGACAGCCGCCGTCACGAAACAGGATCATCAGGTGGTTGGACTCACATTTCTCCAACTCCTGATCAACAAGGATCCAGAAAACAGTTAGTCATAAGAACCATTTCTCAAATTGTTGACAAAAACAGAAGGACCTTCGCCTCACTTTAATATAATAAGTTTGTATCAGAAAAACTGGCTGAGATTTTCTATTTTAAGATGAGATATTAAGATCAGGATCGGCTCCAGCCGTGTAGATAATGAAGAGATGGATAGTCAAAACTGTGCTGATCTGAAGGTGACGTCAGCAAAAATACAGATTGAAAACAAAAAAAAAAACAACATTTTTCTTTATTATATATATGAAGACAATTATAAAATAATAACCTTCCAAGAAAGTTTTGTTTTTGTAATACCAAGTTTGGCCTCAAGAGGCCGCACCAACACTCCAATCGATTTATCTGTTCATGGCTATTTGAGAGTTTAACAAGTTTTATCATTTCTTTCTTTTGTCTCAAAATGGAAAAAGACAAAAGCAAATTTGCTTCCCTGACCTCCCGTGATTAATTATTTCCAATCTCAACAAAGCTTATGTCAAAGCCATGAAACTATTGGAACAGGTGAAATTTGAAATGATTGCTGAGACTTTTTGGCCTCAATGACTTTCAACAAGAAACAACACGACGCCTCACGCGCGATGAAACAAACAGTTGGTACCTCGAGGATCTGGTTCTTCTGGGGCTCGTTGACTTTGCCCGCCAGGCAGCAGTGGGAGATGGCGTTGTGGATGATTGGCTTGTTTGACTTGGCGCTGGGCTCCTTGAATAGTTTGGGACCTAAAAAGGAGGAAAGCCGGTTGAACAACATGAAAACATAATGAATAAGAGGAACAGAAATTAACTGCGGGGCTACGTTGTGCAACTATCACTTCGTGTCTCTGTGAAGTAGCTGCTATTTATTTATCGTCTCTAAATGTGAAAGGATTTAATTTTTTTTTTTTTTTTTAAGTCAATGATCGTATAAATAACATTTAAAACCCAACCAGAGGTCCTGTCATTAAATTCAACCTGATCCCAGCTGAGGAGAAAAAACAAAACACTGTAATCATTCCTGCGTACTAACCGGTATATTCAGCCATGGAGGTGATGGAGGACGCGGTGGAGCCGTTGTCCCAGTCTCTCTCTGCAGTTCGGCTGTTGTTTCGGCTGCCTGGAAACGACTCCACTGAGTCACAGCTGGAGGACACAAAGGAAGCCTCAGGCTGAATAATTATATGCTTTTCTGTTTACAGAAAACACTTCAAATCATTAAAGTAAACGATGCACAGAATGTTATTCAACACAAGCCAATAAAAACAAACAAACAAACAAAGAAAAAAAACACTGAGGAGGTTTTACCGCTGGGAACCGGCTCCTCCAGAGTTCACGCTGTCGGCCTCGTTGGTCGCAGCCGAGGCCAAAGACAGACTGGACCCTGACTGGGCGTTACTCAGGTTGTCAGCTAAGAGGAGGAGAGGAGACAGTTTTATGTTTCATTGTTTCAACTCATCTAATGTGTGTGATGGTTCAAACTCAGAGGTTTGAGTCTTCTGATTTGTGTGCGACCTGTTTTAACTCCTGACTTATGTGCTAAATCTACACCATGAGATTCTAATAAAATAAAATAATAACGCAATTTATTTAAGGGGTGCTTTAAACAAAGCTCAAAGACGCTCTACAGGAAACAAGTCAATTAAAAAGAATAAAATCATACAGAATAAATGACGTTTCATCAATAAAAAAAGAAAAGTTAAAAAAAAAGCCACTCATCATCGAGGATATCTAACGGAGAGGCAAAAACTCGTGTCAAGCTGTTGACGTGAGGATCTTACGTGTGGAAGAGCACTTGGAGAAACTTTCGCTGGAGGATTCCTCCCTGAAGACAGACTTGGGTCTGTGTTTCTGTTTGGGTTTGGGGGTCTTGGGTTTGACGAGGCCTTGCTCCTCAAACATCTCCTGCTGCTTCCTCCGCAGATACTCCTGTTTAATGAGCTCCCGCCGCGTCTTCTCCTCCTCTTTACGCTGCCGGTCCTCCTCAGCCTTCCGTCTGGAATCGGAAACAAGCGCCTGGTTGTCAGCAGCTTTTTTTTTTGGTGGAGTAACGTACGAATGCTGATATTAACGGTAACCAAAAAAATCGGTTACCTCGCTTCGTCTCGTTTCAGCTCAGATTCTGCTTCTAACTGTTGTTTTCGGAGTCGAGCCTCCTCAGCTTTCTTCTGCTGCTTCAGCAAGAACGCTGCTCGTTTCTTAGCAAGTTCATCCTCGGCCTTCTGCTCGTCCTGGTTAACGAGAACGTATCATCGATAATCACTGTAATATTTAAACATTTGGGTACTGATGATAAGGTAAAGATCAATTTAATAATCCAAAGGTAGCTTAAATATTTCATTTAGCGTTGGATACACAAAATATTTAATGACACAGACCTGAAGTTGTGATGTCATCATGACTGGAATTAGAACAAAATGAGTAAATTACCTTGAAGAAGAAGCCCAAGACTGACTTCTGCTCTGCGTCAGCTCCTTCTGCCGTTCTTTCTTCAGGGGCCTCCTCTTCCTCCGGAGCTTTCAGGTCTGACAGATCGACCTCAATCAGGTGGGCTTTGCTGCGCTGCGCCTCTTCTGATGGTATATTCTCTTTCCCTGAACCGTCTGAGGAGTTGAGGTCGGACTCTTTCACGGTGCTGGACTCATCCAAGGACATTTCTGCTGCAGCCATCGCCGTCAGGTCCACTCGGGTTGGCAGGCGCACGTTGGCCTCGTCGCGAAGCCGGAAGGTGGCGCTCCGAATGTGGCCGGAGCCCGGCCTGTCGATTGACTCTGCTGCTGTGGGGTTTTTGGGGCTGTCGGGCTGCTCCACCCTGGGGGACCTGCCCCCAGTTAAATGCCTCGGATGTGGCAGTGTCTCTGACCCGCTCTGTGTGGGGGTGAGGGTCCTGGAGGCCTGCCGGCTCTGCTCCTTGGATATTTTTAGTTCTGATGGTTTGGACCTGGAGCTCCGGCCTGAGCTCAGCTTGGGGGGTTTCCTGGTGGGGGCGGTGCCAGTGCTCGGGACGTGCTCCATGTAATGAAAGCTCGCCCCCACCTTAGAATCACTGTTTTTGTCTCCGGTGGGAGGAGGAGGTGGAGTGGCACCAGGGGGGGACTGTACATTCTGTTTCATCAGCATCTCCTGCTGCAGCGACAGCTGCATCATCTGCTGCTGAATGCTGCCGATGGCTTCGTTCAGCAGCTCGATGGAGCGGCTGCACTCGTTCAGGTCCAACTCTTCATCTAGACAGAAGCTGCCGCCGTTTCCCTTCTTGTCTGCGTCTAAGGCACCTGGCGGGGTGGTTCCCTCCAACTCTTTGTCCCCCCTCAGGGCATCAACACACATGTCATCTTTACTTGACCGTCCTTTTTCCCCATTGAGCTCGTCTTTAGAGATGTCGGCTTTAACCGGGTTGGGTAAAGTGTCGCTCTTGCCTCCGCCTTTCTTTACGATGTGCAGGAAAGCCGCCTTTCCCAGCTTCTGCCTTTGTCTCGCCGACAGCACCTCCATCTTCTTCTTCTGGTGCTCAATGGCACGTCGCTTCTCCTCCAGCTGCATACGGAGCTGGACGATTTCAGAAGCCAGCACATTAGCACCACCGCTGCCGTCCCCTGTACGACTGAATCCCCCCATGGGTGAGGAGGGGCTCTGGTCTCTTTTAAGCCTCCAGGAGGAGGGCAGGGGCCCGCTGCTCTCTGATCCATCTGGAGTGGTCCTTTGGGAGCTGGAGGCACTGGAGCGTAGGTCATGGTTGCTGCCGAAGCGCTGCTGCTGGGCTTTACGCTCGGCGAAGGATGTCATGCGCACGCTGCCGCTGGCCATGCTGCTGGCCTGGGAGTGGGCGCTGAGACAGGGGCTCGAACGGCCACTGCCGCCATTCAAATCTTTGTCCTCGTGCTCTTTCACATTCATATCCTCTTGGAGTTTGGCTGATTCTTCTTCTTCTTCTTCCTCGTTGAAGGCTTTTCTGGGCCAGTTGGGGTCTTTAGTGGTGACTGCTTCGTCCAAATCCTCTTCCTCCTCATCTAGGTCCTCCAGCTCGGCGTCCAAGCTCTGGCCAGACTTTGGTTCCTCAGAATCTGAATGCAGGTAAAAAGCCCCGGCTGTCTCTCTGGACGAGGGGTCCACGCTGCTAGTGACGGTGGGACTGAAACCCACCTGACCCTGAGGAGGCTCCTCGGACAAATCTGCCTCCTCGCCTGGAGGGGTGAAGGTTTGGTTTAGGCTGCAGGGCGCTTTCCTTCGAACAGCTGATGTAGATCCATCTCCTCGGCGTAAGGAGCCCCTTCCTGAGGAGCGGGACCCCTCACCGCACTCCTCCTCCTTGTTTAGGCATACAGACTTCTCTTTAGCCGTTTTGATCACGGCAGGCATCAGTGGTTCAAGGTAAAAGCTATCTGGTGCAGGTTTGGACTCAGTGGAAGGTTTGGATCCCATAGTGGCAGCTGCTTGTGCCCCGTCCACCCATTTTGGAGTGGTGGAAGCATCAGTCCTTGAGACTGCCACCAGAGGCTCTTGCTCCCCTTCGGTGCTGACGTTGCCGAGCAGGCCGTGGCCATTGACTCTGCGCATCGCAGCCTGTAATGGCTGGTGAAGTGCAGTCTGGTGTTTAGGCGTGATGTTGATGGCGTTGGACACCAGGCTGTCCTTACTTATGGAGCGAGCCAGACTCACGCTGTCACCAGAGGCCATGTCTGCATCGCTGTCTGCTGCTGAATGCAACATAAAAGGGCTCAGCGTGGACAGCGGCCTGCAGACACAGAGCATGGGAAAGATCTCATTTTAAAAAGCCTGAAGACTGTACTTTCTTTTATTTAAACCAACACTTTCCAGCATTTAATAAAGATCACATCCATTATTTCCAGTGAAATAAAAATTTTGAAATCAATTAAATGAGAAAATTTGTGCTTTCATGCTCTTTTCAGATACCTCTGCCTCTTGTCAGGCCACGCAACAACAGAGCCTCGGGGTTGTCCGTCCATCTGAGTCAGAGAGTTTGAACGGTTTCTCAGACCTGACCAGAAACACATGAGGTGACTCAAGCCTCTCATTAACCACAATATCGTGATTAGTTGATTAATCTAATGCTGGAAAACATGTAGGATCTAAAAATGTGCACGTTTTCTAACCTGCACCATCCTCTCCTTGTTGCTTCTGCTGCCTCTGTCGCAGTGGCAGAAGAGGGTGGGAAGGACTGAAGGTTGGGCCTCCTTTACTGAAATCCAAAAAACAACGGAAATCAGAACGCACCATTTATTAATGTAGATTCACTAGCAGACCAGACTGCTACAAACGTCTCGGTGGATCATCCCAGTACAGAGGTCACACCCAAGACAAATAGACACATGTTCTGCCAACCAAATACCATCTGCACACACAGTGAGAGCCAAGAAATTCAATTTAGCACGACACACAAAAACAACATGACAAATTCCTAATGACAATACAGAAGAATCTCTTCAGGCAACTAACCTTAACTCATACAGCTAACACAAATAATGGAGCTAAATACTACAGACCAGTTTGACTTTGGTGCACATTATTATTCACTTTGGTGCAGAAGGAGAGGAAGGATTAGAGGTGAAGGGCACGTGAAATGAAAGTCAGACACGGCTGCATATCTACCCATCCTTGTAGGGTTACTGAAACTGGTTAGCAGACAGGATCATGATGAGGTGGAATGAGAAGGAAAGCGAGAGATGACTTACAGGGGGTCAGAGTCTTCAGGGTGCAGGAAGTACCTGTTACAGACTTCAGGGCTGCTCTGGTCAGCCACGCCAGGACTGGCCAGGAAGCTGCGCTTGGTGGCGTTGGAGATGGGCACAGATGGGCGGGCACTCTTGGGCTGAGCTACGGCTCGAGCTGAAGAGGAGAAGCTGATCAGTAAAACATCGGCTGGGAGTGAAGTTCACTGAGAAAAAGGTTTTACCTGAGGGGGCTTTCATTATATGACAACAACCTGATGTCATATCTTCATCGTGTGTGTGGTAGTTCGTGTGATACTTACCATCTTTAAACTCCTGCAGGTCTCTGGGCTGGACAAACTCTGGCTTGACAGTCTCGAACCACCAGAAGAGCTCAGCAATGAACACCATCACGTTGTGCTACGTGGACAGAAAAAAATAAATCATGAACTACCAGGTCAAATATTAATTTTACTGCAAACATTTCTGTATGTGTGTTTGTGCACCTTGAGCACGAGTGGCGAGTAGAGCAGGTCCTCCGTTGTCAGATAGAAACTTTTGTTCAGATACTCGTTGGCAAACTCTCTGAGTAGCTGGATGTTGTACAGGCTGTCAGCAATGGAGGGCACTTCCTTCAGGCAAATATCTGATCAGGCGGGCAGACAGCAGGTCAGATCGGGACGTAACTCAATGACCCAATGCCTTTAAATGTCACGCTGACTTGACTGGACCGGAAAGCAACGTGCAAGAGCCAGAAATAGTCTCACGCATAGATATTAAATTCAACGTTAGCAAGAAAAAGCCCGGTGGTGTAATGTAGCTATTGAAGGAGGGCGTGTTTGTGAGAGTGTGTACAGCATACCCTCCAGTTTCATGAGGTCTGGGCAGTAGTAATGGACCACGGTGAGCAGTGCAGCTCCGTCACAAACATCCCTCATCAGCTCTTCAAGCAGCGGGAAGAACGGCAGCTGCCGGCCTGAAGCGTGCTCCCGACGATACCGCACCTAACCCCCGGGACAGGAGGGGAGGACGACAGTTTAATGAGAAGAAAAGCCACAGCAGCAACACACTCCACCATGATACCACCAAAGAATGACAGTTAATGCTCTGGCCAACTCATTTAAGCATCAGGTCAAGGTTCTCCGCAGGAGTTTCAAAGCAAACGGTTTTATTTTTTGATTTTATAAATATAATCCGAAGGCAGGTTTAACATAATAACCCATTTTAGGGAGAACCCTGAAGAGCAGGTTAACTGCAAAGAGATGGAGGTGAAGGTGTTAGAGCAGTGATATGAGACACACAGTAGATGGTCAGCCTTTCCTCCCGGCTTTAATGAGGAAAGCAGCCATCGGTGAAGCCCAGTCAACTCAGGCAACGTGAAGCAGGTGACTCGGACAGAAACTGGGGTAATCACTGGCCCACTTATGGCTGCCACAGAAACTCACTCACCCCAGATGCATTAGTTTAGGATTCGTGCTCTCTACAGCTGACAAGAATGGGCATTTCCACTACTTATTTCAGCTTCCAAATTACTCTGACGCACAAACGAGCTTGATACACCAGACTCGAATGATGTAGGCTGAACATTCCTACACAGGAGATGAAATATGATTTGGAACAACAGAAATAGAGATGCTGAAGCAGTCTGCACTGACTGGTACTGCTGGTTGTATCACCAAATCCCTCTGCACGGCATACAAATATTCAGTTCACACCAGAAACACCGCTCCCTACATGATGAATAATGAATCTGACACCTACTGTGGTTCTAATGAAAGAGGCATGGGGGCAATTAAGCTGTTTACAAATGCAGGAGTGTTAAACCCTGAAGTAGGATGGGAGAAATCTTTACGAGAAACATATCAAGAGTCAAAATAAACTGCCTGAATTTCAGGCCCAGTAATCATCCGATCCTTAATGTGTGGCAGAGCTGTTGTATTATGTTGTAAAACATGAACTTTAAAATGTGGCCAGGTAGGATATTTTTCAGTCACTTTAATAAAAGGGAATGAGTATCATTCTGAACATGACAAATTAGTCATTCAAAGCCAAGTACAAGGAAAAAAACTACACACTATTCAAACCAACGACGTACAACACAAAACAGCAAAAAAAATATAGTGATCTAATAAACTAAAACTGTATTGAATATCTGCATCACTATCTCTATTTAGGGATATTCCACAAAACTCTAGCAGGTGTAGTCAGGCAGGTACTGATACAGTTCACAGGTGAAACTGAACCAAACAAGACGCTCTGATCACAAAACGAGTTCGACAGAAGTGAGTCTGTACCGCTTCAGAGAGCTCCTCCGGCTTCAGCATGCTGTGGGGCAGCTCGTGCACGACATCAAGCTAAAGCACGCACGCACACAGAGGAAACAGTGTGTGAGAGCAGAAGAGAGAAGCTGAAGGGTGAATGACATAGCAGATCAGTGAGGGGAGGTTGGCCAGGGATGGCACTGCAAAGCAAAGGAGGGGTGTACGCATGGTTTTGCTTTTTTTCGCCCTTGGCAAGCAAATACCAGACAGACACACACGCACGCACGCACGCACTCACGCAGAGCAAATCTACATGGCCTACTTAAGCTTGAAATGGGGTAGCAAACAAAGAGCAGGTAAAAGAGCACCTGACAAAGGTCATATTCACCTTAGACCAGCATATAGACATATTTGCCCACAAGGATAAATAAAAAAAAGAAAAGAAAGAAAAAAGTAAATAAATAATTGTCAGCTTCTCCCCCTTGCTGACACACGGGCTACAAGCAGCACAGAATGAGCTTGAATGAGCCACGGTGGAGTGTGCGCACACATCAACACAGAACTATGCGTGCAAGGGGGAGGAAATAAGGAGGAGGAAGAAAATGGGGTTATGGGGGGAGGTGGGGGTCAGTGCTGGCATCCAACTTACAGGGACTAGTTTCCAATACCATTTGGAGGGAGACTATCCAGTTTGCAGGGATAAGAGAGGGGAGGGAGGGACAGATGAGGAACAGGAGCAGAAAGATTAAAAGGTCAGAGTTACAGACAAAAGGATCGGATCTGCTTCCGGTTTAAACAGAGAAAAGGAGAGCAGGATCAGAACAGCTCCAATTAGGGAAAAACATTCCTGTTGCCTTGAACCTCATTTTCAATGAGCCAAAACTTCATGAGGTTTCAAATAAAAGCAAAAAGTCGATCAAAAGCCAGACATATTGGAGATACTAGCAGGAAAGAGTTGTGGGGTCAAGTATCAAAGAAGCAAATGCAAGACACAGAGTATGGTTGTACCTTTTGGTGGCTGGGGGACTCCAGTGGGTGGTGTTTGACTTTATGCTCTCTCTCTGTAATCTCCCTCATCTTCATGTTCAGCTGAAAAATAAATGATACGATAGATTCAGTAAAGTTTGCATGTGCTCTAGAAACGAGGTCGCTCAGAGAAACCAGGTTATGCAAATAATCAAAGTTATTTAACCTGCTAACTGTAAATCTGTGCACACATGCGGCAGGTTAGAGAACAGATTTCTGCCAACTTGTTTTGTTTTTAGAGGATTGTTTCAATCAAAGACAAATGATGCAGTTGTCTGAGGTGGAAAAGTTGGTATATCAACGCAAAGTGCAATGAAAACTGGCTCAGTGAATAAGTCATGATTTACAGGAGGCACACAACAGTTTCCTGAGTTTTTTTTAAATCATCAGAATATTTAAGAAATTAACTTCCCTCTGAGCATCTACCTTAAAATGCAGGAAAAAGATAATAGAAAAAATCATTTTGAATAGCTCTGAATAGCTGCTTAATCGTAGCAATTTATCAAATACATGTTTTTACAATTTTATCTTCTCAGTGGGAGGATTTGCTTCTTTCCTCAGCTTGATATTATAAAAATTATTTGTAGGTTTTGGATTCTTCTTCCAACAAAATTCTTTTGAAACTTCAACTTATCAGAAAAATATATCGAAGATATAATTTTTTGGTGAATCAACATGATTAAAAAAAAAAAAAAAAACGGTTTACAGATCCTCAGATAATGATGGTGCGATACATCACGATGATTCACTGCATCATGGCTTTTACTGCCTCAGGTCTCCAAGTCATTGAAAGATGAGTGCAACATGAGCCACACGGGTATTATTTAGCTCATGTCTGAGCTAAAGGAAGCAGACAAGTGGACAACTGTTGTTCCACATTGAAACATATTATTCATCCCACATGGTGCTGAGTGGTCAATGAGATGCAGATTATAACCAGCCTGGTGTTAGCGAGTGTGCTGTGATGCTTCTTATATCTGGGTTGTGTGTCTGAACCTTGTTGATCCAGAAGACCATGGCGTCCTCCAGGTCAAAGGGCAGCTCCTTGGAGGCACTGAAAGTGGAAAAGCGCTTGACAGAAGCAACCACTTTCTCGATGCTGATCATCTCCACTGTGTAGGCCATCATCAGGGCATCAATCATCGGCATGTGAGCACTCTGGGAGGGAGAGAGAGAGAGAAACGGGGCAAAATGAGATGGTGATACCACAGATTTAGACAACGCTCCTGCTCATTTCTTCTACTACTGATTGCAATGGCTGAATTTTCAAACAGGATTCAAAACCTCCTCAAATGTGACAGAGGCTGCAGGACCTAGAAATCGGGAGGATTTCCTTTTTCATTCCTAAAAAATACTTCCATCCCTTTTTGTAAGTACAAATGTGTTCAACAACCAGACACTGCTACTGCCACAGTTTAACTTTCCACCTTATAACCCAGAATTTACCATCCATGCAGAACTGCGTTCCCATAACATTGTTCCTATGACATCTTATTTTTCCTTGTCAAATCCCAATCCTTACCATTTACCCACAATGCAATTAGACCCTGATTGTTCAGTTGGAGATTCAGCTGCATTATCTGGTGTCATCTAATGTAGCTGATGACCTCAGGCATGGCTACAGAGATCTGGCAATGTTGACTTCTCCCCAAGTCCACACCCTGTGTTCAACCGAAACTGGCTCAAGTGACCCAATTTATCACATTTCACATATTTTAATTGTGACGCCACATCATTCACACGCACAATAATACCGCTCAAAACGGTTTGTTTGAAGAATATTCTAACTATTGCTTTGACAGGTAATCCTCCATCATTTGATGGCTTTTTTCCCCCCAGTGGATCGTGCTACTTAGCCACTACAAGTTGTGGACAAATGGATGAGATTAATGGATAAGGAAGTCATCTAATTCAGATTTCCTCTTCCAAAACAATTGTGCAGCTTTAAATAACCACCCATTCTTAATCAAAGGTGACTCAGCAGAATGGGTGTCCAACCTTAAACCCCCTCTTTGCATCCTAATGCAATCTAAAGCCCCAGCAGGGGCATTTTTAGTGCAAGTGGTCCAACACCTGGTGCCTTCCGATCAAAAAAAAAATCAATCCCCTGAAAAGCAGGGTGGGAATTAACACCAGACAAATACTAACAAACTTGTCCCCAGCTGCCAAAACGCAAACCTTGATTTTAAAAATTAATTTCTGGCAAAAGTCTGTTTTGTCCAGACTATTACAGCTTTGTGTGATGTGCTTGTATTCTAATCTGATTGGTGATGGATGTGCAGAGAGATTAGGCTGGTTAAGATAACAAATGAGAGCTATTCAGAGCTTTCTCCACAGCACGACCTACATGGAAGAAAACAACACTGAAGATTCAACTCCAGACAAACCTTGACTGCAATACTGAAGCAAGGCAAAGTTTATACATGAAGAGAGGATGAAGGCTCTGAGGAAATGAAATCAAAGGCTGGTTGAGATCCACTGGGTCAGTTGATTCACTTATACAAAAGGTATTGTGCATCTAATCTGAGCAGACCTCTGTTCACAACTGCTGCATCTCTCCCCTCATTTAAAGATTAACTGCAGGTTACTTAAAAAGGTACCGAAGGTTAGGCCATGGTTTTAAATCGCTGCAGTGATGGTACAACATTCCCAGATCTCAACAATAACCGGCACGAACAACATTATCAGAAGCAATTAAATCCAAGATGTACGATGATTTCCTTTTGCTGCTTTAATTTAATGTGTGAAGTATCAGATTCAGCTACAACACAACACAACATAAGTAGAAAATATCAAAAGCATCACTAAGCGCTGCTCAATAGATACTAAAAAGGACAAATTTAACAATGATGCTCTGTTCAATCTTTTGTTCTCCAACAATCACTCTGCCCTTAAGCAGCACAGTGTCAAGTCCTGCGGGGAGCACAAGCTTCTGTTGCCCTGAGCTGGGTGTGTGCATGCTGACAGACAGACAGACACGCGTACACACACACACACACACACACAAATATATATGTACACAAAAGTTTAAGTGGACTCCAGAGTATAGCTAGCCTCTGCAGGGTGCTGCAGAATGATAATCAGACAAGGTGCAGTAGAAACATCTGCAGGTATGAGATGTCTTTCATTCACACACACACACACAAACTCCAAAAAATGCAGGTTGCTATGGAAACGCCGTGTCGAGTCAGCAAACCGGGAGGAGGGAGGATGGTTCCAGCAGCCTATCACTGATAAGCGGTGTCCTGCTCAGGATTTTCCATCCCCTCACCAGGCTTTTGTGTCTGGCTACTTACACACAGGCCTGCGTGGATTATTTTGTCAGGCCGCTAACAGGAAAAGCAGACGCACATCCCTGACGAGTCAGCCTGCAGAGAGGAGTCCTGCTCAACACTGCCTTTGGTTTCCATGGTAACAAAAAGGGTCAGAAGATGGCAGGGAGCAGCCGAGCTGGTTGGCTTTAACGCTATCCTGGTGAAACTGAGAGACGGGATGGGAGGGGGGTTCTGTACTTCATTTATTACACGGTGACGTGATGCTGTTGTTTCAGGTGACGGCTCAGAGGACGTAAGATACAGACAAAGGACATTAAACCTGTCTAAGAGCCGATCTGTGAAAATATAAAGAGTGTGACACTCATATGATGACACAAAGGGTCACCGGAGCCAAGCCACCTCTTTCCTGCACAAGGGAAATATGACCTTTGTCGACAGATTTCCATTCATCCCAGAATCAAACTAATACATTAAAAAGCATATGGCTGTGTTGAAGGTATTTTAACTGAGCACTGGAGGATGTAGGGCAAAGAGTTTGGGCCAAAATTCAGCAAATGCACTTAACAGATTTGGAAAAATGTAGGTGAGAAAATGTCACAGACAATAAAATCCATTCTTTGAAGTATTAACGCAAAAGTAACCCTCTTAACACTGATGCTCCTGATTAAACTGCCTGTTCTGAAAGCACAAACGCCTCATTTATTGAGGATTCGAGATTTTTTCTCTCCATGAAATAGATAAAAAAGTGATATTTTTGACAACTTAAAGTATAAGTTAGTTCCACATGTGAAAACTGCTGGAGAGAGGAAGCTTATTAAAGCAAAGTCCCAGATTAAAACACAGTAACCACAATAATCAAAAGAAATGAACATAACAAATGTTAGACATCTGCTGATACAAACAAGGTTAGCTGTGAAACTTAGGTTTATTCAAATAACTGAATTAACATGAAGTCATTTATTAATTGTGATTAAACAGTAATTCAAGTTTTTAATAATAAACCAAAGTGACAGTGACAATATTACGATCAGTTTCACAAAAAGGGAGTCTGTCTTTTAACTTAACTTGTCTTTTAACAAGACAAGAAGTCACCAAATGCCACCCAGAACAGAGCACATACAACCCTGCCATGGCACCAACAGATCACACATCATAAATCCTAACCTCAGCCTTATCTCGCATGAAACTCAACCTCTTTGCATAAAAGTGATAAGCGTACACCCAAATCATCCTGAAACCATTCAACTCCTTTAAGAGCCAAAACCACATCCCGATACTCAGTATTAAAGTGTGTATTATAATGCATCACCACAGGCTTTAAAGTTTCTCCACACAATAAACAGAAGCCTCCCAGTAGCTGTTGCTGAGACTGACTCCACTGCTGGATGAGGACAAAAACACTGGCTACTTCCACTGATTTCACTGAGGTAAGATAAAATCTGAAGCAGGAAGAGCTGGGCACAGGTTATGTGCAAAGTTGTTTTGGCAAGTGGCCTAATTTCCTTTTTCTCTGACAGGCATCAGAAATCAGGGACTGCCTTTAAATCCAGCCAGAGCTGAGTTTTAATTGAAAACTGTCAAATAGGGATCATATCAATGATGATTTTTTTTTTTACCAGGCATCTAGCATCATGTCTATACCAACTTTCACTGCATTCACTCACCATTTTAATGGGCACGCAGGCCAGGTCTCCGTCTGTGACCGGTGTATCGTCACTCTCCACCACATAAATGCCCTTTCTGGACAGCGCCTGGATGACGGAGAGGTGAGACTGAAGAGAAGCTGCCTGCTCCGTCTTGAGGATGAGGGTGCAGACGCGGCAGTAGAGCTCACAGGACAGAAGCAAGCGAATGACAGGAGGCTTTATGTGTTCCTGGTCATACTGGTCTGTGTAGAACGGGTCCCTTAAATCCTCTGGAATATGATCTGCAATGGAGAGAGTAGGCAGGTGAACCATGTACTACTGACGTGGTATGTGCACTTCAACTTTCACACTGCAACTGGAAGTGAAGGGATGTATATGAAGTAACAGGTGAGATGAAAATATAGAAAGACATTATATGACAAAGGAGGATTACGATGACAAGCACCATTTAACAGAGACATCTCCTTCTGCCTCAGCTTACAGCTATCAAACTTCGACAATGTCAACCTGCTACAGGAATGCTACAAAGCTAAGTGCATTCCTTGGAATATTTGTTCTATTCCAGCTTCAGCTTACTTGAAGCAACCATGGCCATCTGTAATTGAAAGTCACAGCTTACTGCCCTGAAGATTACAATGGGTAACAGATCCTTCCTAAGCCCAGTCTGCAGTGAGAGAGGGCCTCTAAAGTGAAGCGTGTGGAGCTCATTTAATGATACTGGAGCCACAAAAACTAAATGAAAACTATGGGCTATACGAGTGTGTTGCTTTGGATATGAAGTCATTCTCAGATTCAGAAACCAAAGCCATATAGGGGCATGGAACGAAGGAACACTTGATGTGAGACATGTACAAACCAAATTTATACTGCAAGGTGAACCACAGAGCTCCATTAACAGAGCGTAAGATGTGTGTGAGTATGTGATGTGTTCTTAGTGTCTGCTCTGACGAAATAAAGAGCCACTCATCAGCAATCTCCTGTTCACAAAAACAGCTTCTTTTTGAATGACAGCGTACCAAGGATAACGTTGAACTCCACAAGTACGGAAGCAACAAACCAGGCTTTGAAATGTAATAACGAAGTGGTGGAACAGAAGAATAAAGTATAAAGCCATGACCTGACAGCGGCGACATCACAATCTCACACTCGTGAGAGAGTAGTGGAGAAATGGTTTTCTGTCACAACTCTGCAGGGAAAACATTTTTGATAAAACTACACAAGATGTGTCATTCATATTGTAGCTGTTGCTGTAATGAGGTGGGAGGGGTTTTCTGGGCCTTTTTGGGCCTTTAGTGATGTTTCAGCTGGATCAATTAAAGGCGTTACCTACACTGCTGCAAACATCAGTTGTAAAGAAGGTGCTTGAATCACAGCCTATGTGTTGTATTTCTTTCTGTCTCCTTCACATTTGGTTTCGTCTCAGCTGTCCTCCCTCCTCACTGGTCACGTAGCTTATTACAGTCCTGTTATTTGCTGACTTAGGAAGCAATTAGCAATTTCACATCTCCCCGCTGGTCCACACTGTACGTGAAGACTTATACAAAGTAGGAACTGAAATGGCAATAATATGATTAACAATGCAGCCCTCATTTCAGCAGCTGCTAATGCACAGACCACACTGACCAGGAGTGCTGTAGATTGTACCAATAACAACACCAGCCTGGTTGATATACTGCACAATAAAAAAAATGTGCTATGAAGTGAAAAACCACCCTGCAGTGTGGCTCATTCCTGGAGAGATGCGTCTGAGTATATCAACAAATTAGAACAGTGGGAGTAATTGTGTATGAAAACAAAGGGGTCTGGCCGGGGCGAGTCTTCACGTTTGACTTGATTCCATAGACACTGATGTTGTCTGGCAGCTGCCCCCCACCCACCACCCCACACACACAGACACACGGACACACACACCCTCCTGCTAACAAGAGCCAGCCTGAAAATTTTACAAACTGGGATGGGGTGGAGTGTGAGGATAGGCTCTGTCAAAAAGAACCAGGAAGTGTCCTACAGCACGATCTGCCAGCCCGGATCATCATCATACCACAATTAGCACAGGCGGGCCGGTCCAGAGCAACAACCAGTAATGTCCCTGCAATCGTGACAGGTGCTCGATCTTGCTGGCGATGAGTCTGGCTGTCTGTCGCTCAGGCTGGGAGCAGCTGTGGCACATGCAGAAAGCAGCAGGACAGGAGAGCATGTACACAAACGTACACATGCATGATCACAGACTTAACAGGGAAGCCACGCAGGTGAGGGCACAGCAGATGCACCTGAACTGCATTTCTTTGTGATGGAACGCCATCACCACAACACTGTTTGTGGCCGCCTGTGGTTGCACAAGCAAAGTAAAAAAACATGGCTGCATTTGCCACATAACAAACTCCATATGACCCATAGGGAGAAATTCAAATGAGCACAATATATTCAGTTCCCATGGGAGAAAGACAATTGTGGCTGCACCTGAAAGTCGCCTCCCTCTGGGCTGCTAAAGCTTTGGGGCTACTAAATATTTCTATTGTGACTGAACAAATTCTCCACCCAGGTTCATCTGTGGTGAATCCTTGATGTTTGTACAGGGATGTTGTTATGCTGCATCTTTGGGCCTGAGTCATTAGCCAGGGCATATGATGAACAAACGTCAGAGCAAATAGGGTTTAGGGTGAAACAGCACACTGAATAAAAAAGAAAAACTAGCAAAAGAAACAATAGCTTTCCTTCCATAACCTGTATGCCCATTAAAACCAACTCAGTGCCATTGGTTTAGTATGAATGCTTCAGTGGCAATAGGAAATCAGAGTAATGACCACAGATATAGGAGCGACCATAGAACACAAAGGAAAGATTGTACGTGCCTCTGAAATAATGATGGCTGATTTGACCTGAGACTATATTGATGTCACAGACATGCAAAGCATTGAATGATGGGACCTGAGCATCAGATAGCTGAGGCTAACACTGACTAAGCCTGACTGCTAAGATTAAGAGACAGTCTGCAGCACATCAAAACAGTTAACTAGCACTATAACAATGACAATATGCCGCCATAGTAATCCTGCAACATTTTTGAGGGCTGATGATTAAACATCTGCCAAACAGTCAAGACGTTCCCTCTCTCTTTTATCTCTATCTTTTAGGCAGCCATGTCTCAACTTAAAGGTTAAAAACTTATGTGACTCAGACTAACAGAAAAAACCAGCATGCTCACACATTCATTCCCCCCCCCCCCCTCCTGGACTACAGATCTGTAATAATTTGCGATCAGATAGAAATTCACATGAAGGTACAACAAGGAAACTTCCGTCTTGTCAGACTGCCGGTTAATTGCTGTTAACCTGGAGCTGCTGATAAGAGGTGTAAGGTTTTCATGCTTGGTCATCAGACAAACACAAGCAGTTCCAACTACAATGTGCCCCAACAAGATACAGCAGGCCGCACTCACTGCAATTCTATTTACCTATTTACCTACCTAACTGTCCCTTATTCTCAAAGATGTATTCTAACCTGACACAATTCCATTTGTGCCACAAAGTGCAGCCTCTAAAATTAACATAGCTATTTAATAGTGTGGTTTATTGCAAGGGTGCAACACAAAACTAAGAGATTAAGCTCACCTTTTTTTAAAAGGACATTTTACATTAAAATACAAAAACTTTACAATATATGCACTCAATTACACTGTCCCAGTTTGAAGAGACCAAATAAGCTTCACAGTGACTTCTGAATACAGACATGTTTCAAATATGCTCAAGAAGAATGATCAGAGCAAACAACGTCCAGATGGGCATCTGACACTTCCTACAGACAGAGTTGACAGCTAAATGTGCTAACTTCAAAATAAAATTAATAAACTAGAACCTGGTTGGACCTGCCTTCATTTATTTGTCAAACATTACATCTACAGTAAAATGGCAACACATGATTAAAATGCTCAAAAAGAATCTGTAAATCATAAATTTCTGCCTTTACTTCACCAGCTCTATCCAGTGAATAATTCTACTACAACAGATGATAAGCACTGCGAGGAATTTTGACAAAACAAATCCTTAAAAGGCTGCACTGAATTTCACACATCTCATTCCTGAAACTTGTGCAATTCTTGGCTATTGCTGCTACAGACAATACCAAATCTGCCCCAAAGATGTAGTTGCAAAAGCTGACTCAATCTTAACAGAGAGTGAGTTACTGGCAATGCAGGTCAGTAATTTTGATGCTCTGACTACAGTCTAACAAATATAGCCTAATACTCAGTGCCTGTCACTCAGCCTGATTTGGGTTCAATCTCACTGGCCACCCAACAAGAATGGAAGGATCTAGTGAGTCAGTGAGAAAGGCCTCACTTGCCAAGTGTCAACTGGGAATTAGTGTTGGCCCAAGTGCAGACATGCACAAATAATTCTTTCTCTTGAGCTTTTACTGTCAATGTTTCACCCATGATGCTCCATACAATCTGCTGACCATCAATATGCCGACAAGAGTAAACACACTGTTCCAACATCATCTGATTTTCCTAATTAACTAGGAGAAGATGAGGAAAATATGCAGTAAAATTACATCAAATTACTTAGGATTCATCAAACCCTGTATGGTCTTTAACTGCAGATATTTAGATCTCACTTACAGTTAAGTCTATAGAAGACTGCAAGGTTAAAAGATAAAAGCATTTGTGCAGATTAACCGTAAATCTACATTACTTACCAATGCCATAGGCTTTGGCAAACAGCCACCGAAGGTTGGCAGCTATCTTTGCTCTTGCGGAGTCATACATCTCCAATGGTACAACGTCCAGTGTGCCTTCTGCTACACCAGCCAAATCCACTTTTCTCCTGGTACTGTCCCCGCCAGCACAAAAATCGACATCCATCTTTAAGGAAAGAAATACACATGATGTTACATTCATATAACAGCACATTAGCCATCTAAAGTCTGCTACGATGCAAAGCCCCTTGGCACAGCCCATGCATCACTGGATGCTCCATTAGAGTAATTTTTCAATAATGAATTTAATAAATTCCCATCTTGCCATGGGTTTGTTTATTATCAGGGAAATTGTTGTTTTGGCTGCTGCTCTTAGTCCTCCTACTATTGTTCAATTAGAGCTTGCATTGTGAGTGGTAGAGACCCAAGTACCGAAGTAGCAAGCTTGCAGTCATGATCACAGTCATTATGTCACATACTTGATGACAGAGTGAAAACATTGCCTTTGCACCGTCTGATACATAAATGAACAAACAGTGAGGCCATGGCGACCTACAACGGACTCAAATAGAGAGATAAAACTCTGTACTCTACCAAATACACCAAGTTGTGATCCTTGTGTCAAAATCGCTTCCAGAAATAACATTTTGATCATAAACAAAACCTGAAGACTCTTACTGATAAAACAGTCATAAAACAAAAACAGCGACATCTTCACATTGCTTGACAATCTGAACTTTTGCAACACAACACAACACAACACTGACAACAGTTGACATCTCCAGATAATGAGAGATGATTGCATTTACTGTTAAGAGCCCACATACTCTGGAAAAGCCCTTCATTGTTACTTCAGGGAATGTGTTTTAATCTGTATCCGTCCGTGGCCTCTCTTTTTTTTTTAAATTTGGGTCACCATTGTGTTTCATTTGAAGCACACTATCATTTAAATTGAGAAAGTGCTGCACAATGAAAGCTTATTATTAGGGACAGCTACACTAATGTCCATAACAAGTGCCTGAATCAGGATCTTCACTTCTAATTCCCCCCTAAGGTTGAAATCTTACATGATCATTACTCCCACCGAACTACTACTTAAACTATACACTTCATTTTTTTAAAAAAATATAATTTAATGTGATTAAAGTCAAATTTATTTACAGCAGCAAAACACCTCCTGTGCATCACTGCCATCATTTCATTAATGATGACGGATGAAGATGAGGGAAAAACAGAAAAGATCTGTACACTAACACATAAAAAAAAAAAAACAGAGAAATGTTTTAATATTATCTAAAAACTGAACATCTGTGGAGCCTTTTTTTACCTGCTGCCTTACCGTTGTGTTGCCGATAACGGCCCACCGCTGGTCTCTTAGAGAAGCTAGCTGATTGCTAATCATCCAGATTACCTTTTTTTTTTTTTTTTTTAAACAGAGTATGTTGGGGGTGGGGGGGGGTTATAATAATATAATCAAGAGGAAATAAAAAAAAATTACTACCTTTAGGTGGGTAATTGTTGAATTGCCTAACGCGAGGTCAGCGAGGCGGCGGCCATGAATGCAAGAATGTGGCTCGGCTAACTAGCCGGCTAACCGTTAGCCCCGCGGGCAGCGCCGCATTCATCGGCCCCGGGAATGACGCCAGCTCGTCGGCAACACGTTTACCTTGAAAGTCGGGATGAGTGTGTCCACGTCGCCCTTCGCTTCCCTCTGAGTGTGTGGAAGGGGGGCGGGGGTAGGGGGGGTAATCAACCGAGGACCCGCCCGGCGGCTGCACGGTGGCCTGCTGTGTGGAAAATACACCGGCGGCAGGAGCAGCGGCGGCGCATCGTAGCCAGCTAACAATGCTAGCAGGGAGTCTGAGCGGTCTCCTCCCAGCAACAAGAGCCGATCCCCGGCCTGCCTGGCGACCGCTCCCCGGCCAGACCTCCGCACACACACACACACACACAGACACAGACACACACACGTGAGCGCGCGCCAGGAGGAAGGAAAAAAAAAACAAAAAAAAAAAACAAAAAGGAGGGATTTCAAAAGTAATTTAGATTTTTATGTGTAATTAAAAAATATATCTCTAGATTAGATGCCTCATATTAAAAACGAACAAATTCAAATATTTATTTTTATTTTTATTATTATTATTTTTTTTTTTTGAGGATCGGGCGGTGCGTTCGCGCTCTGCCCGGAAATCTAATTATCATCATCTAGGGCTCCGTGAGGGCAGCGACTGCGCATGCGTGATTACCTTCCAGCCTGTCACTATTAGCAGTGCTGCTCGCATTAGTGACACAACTGACTTACACATAATTTCCATTTTAAGCTAAAAATAACACGTGTTGTAACTCCAGAAAGTTATTTTAACTTTGAATCCATTCATTCCTCATTGTTTCAGATTACAGGATGTGTAAAATAAAGATACAGGACTATGATGATGACAAAGAGCTGCTGCCACCTATAGTCAAAGACATGAAACATATGGCAAATAAATTATTATATTAAAATAAGTATACCCGGCAATTATTTTTTTAAAGCAAAGCAGAGAAGCACCAATAGTACGCTTCACAGAAAAGGAAAAAACCTAAAGTGCAGCTCTGGTGAATATCAAGCACATGTGACTGTGCTACTAGGAGTTTCACATTATTCAATAAAGTTTTTCTTTCTATTGTCCTGTGTTGTCCTGTGACTTTGACCAATGATATCATCTAGTGGCAAATAGCAGTGTAACATTTGGATGTTTTGGTTTTTTTTTTTAAACCAAATTCATAAAATTTTCCATTTCTACTTTAAAGAATGCCATCAACATAAAATTACAAAACTGTTAAATGGGTCCAGTAACCTTCTGTAGTATGACTGTGTGCCCACATTCCGAGACATGTATATAATAGTGGCGTTCCATCACTTAAAAACAACCACACAGAATCCAAATAATACAGCCACAAAAAAAACTTTAATGCAAGAATGATTTAGATGCCAGTAGCCATGAGGCTGTTTGAATGAACAGATTGTGAGAGTATATTGCATAGGTTGTTGATCCGGGACAGTTCTGCATGAAAGCTGAGTGAAAAACAAAAAACTGTGACTCCAACAACTCTTCAGTGTCCCTAAGCAATAAAGTTCATTTAGTTTGTTTTTCCCAGTTCCTGTTGACCGTTTTGAAAGAAATCAGCATTTTCTGTGGAGCTATTTCTGAAGACACACAATCTCCCAAAGTTTGTCTCAAGATATTATGGGAGAGAGATGGTTTGTATGCAAGCCAATGCCAAAGTGTGGAGGTGGTGAGAGAGCTGATCACTGTGGCCAAGATAAAGGTCCACTGTGGAGCAGAAAGAGTGCAGAGAGGCTTCCAGATGTGTAGAAGTCCTCCATTCAAATATGTTGCACTACTTTAAAATCACACTGTGACCTTCCAGTCCATAAGCACATTTTATAATGGTTTGTAAAAACAACATTTGAATCATTGATTTTGTTTCACATTTGTAGATTAGCTTTGAGGTTTGCTAAAAATGTTATAAATTAAAAAAAAAAAAAGTTATTAGTTTGGCTTTGATATAAATAATGTAATATACATAGTTCAAACAAACACTTCTTTCTAAAAACATTTAAATATTTTCAAATATTGCATTTACGAAACCATGTCTTGTGTCGCTCTTATTCATAAGCAAAGTTCTAGATAGATGATTTAAAGCCATTTTTCAAATGCCAAACTAGAGCAGGGTGAGCAGAGGTTTGCCATAGCGACATGTTTAGAAAAACAATCTCAGCCTCCCTGAGCAGAAAGTCACGTCAATACCACATTTTAAATATTGATTAAAAACACTCAAAACCTTGGCAAAACACACCACCGTCCATATTGTTTTTAACTCTCAGTACATCCAGGAGAAGCGAAGCTCGCCTTGTTGTAGCTGGAGATTTTGAGTACTCAATGCAAAGGCTAATATTGCATAACACACTACCCATTGCAGTTCACACATCTCTAACACTCAAATCAAATATATTTCTTTACAGGTCAACACAAATCCTTGCTATTGCACTGAAATACAGGGTATTTTAAATTGATACATCTAATGACAAGGCAGGTTATATAGTGACATTTTGGTTTGGTTGACAGCATAAATGTTCCTTGCTCTCAAAAGAAAAAAAAAAGTAAACCAAAAGACCAATGGTGGTCGTGTAATTCTATTATTATTTCTTTGCATGTATAAAGATGTTTGCATCCCCATAAAGAGAAGAGAGCATGCATCTTCATCGTTCAAATTAAAGGTTTAAAACGGCCTTTTGGATTCGGCTCAGCTTCATTTAATATCCCAGCTCCAACCTTTTTAGACCAAATACAAACACTTCTCTTAACTTCTTTAGTGCTGGATTGAGCGATAGTCATAGAAGTGAACCAGTGCTTAATGAATGCAACATGATATTATGACATTCAAGAGCACATTGACAATAAACACGGGCCTAATACAGTATAGTTTTCCTGTAAAGACATGACTAAGACACAAACAGTTTAGTGTACAATTTTCCTCTAAAAAGGCAAGAAAGTCAAATAAATATGCTTGAAAAAGCTCAAAGACAAATGTTCTCTTTACACTGAGAGGTGGTTGACTTACAGTGGACTCACAGGTGTGAATGGAGAGTGAGGTAAATGTGTTTGAAAGCTCATTTTCAAACAGCGGACTTTGACCACCGGCCTCTTAAGAAGTAGACGATACTTTGATGAAAACAAGACGAGTGGGAGAAGGAAAAAAAAACCCACGATACTGACAGACAGAAGTCTTTCCACACATTCACCACAGATAAAACGCAATGATTTAAAGAGACAGACAAAACTGTATTTGATATTTAAATATTGCAAAGCATACAAAAACTTTTGTCTAACTGTAAACATTAAATTGATGTCTGATGTCATTGTTGCACATGGGGAAATTATATAAAATAAATCATGTCTGTCATAACTATAAATTGTTCTTATTAGAATGTAAAAACAACATACTAAATCTCAATTTTTTTATTATTACTGTAATAATATTAATGTTTGTGTTAACATTTTGTTTGTATAAGTGTTTTTACTGTACTGTTATAAATAGTTATATGTATAACATCTTAATTCATACTTTGACTCCTCGAGCTTTGTCTGTACAAGGCAAAAAGAATACTTGTGTCTCTGCCGTACTCAGTTACACACACATTCTCACACACATACACACCCCAATATGGTTAAAGATACACACACACAAGCTGCCACAGTCACACAGGAAGGGTAGGGGAGTTGGGAGGAGGGGGTCACCGAGAGGCTCTATGTGCGGTTGAGGGTCTGGAAGATTCTGGATATCTGGAGCATGACGGGTCCAGTCTCAGGGTCGTTCATCCACTGGGTGCTGTTCAGAGGATTCTCCAGCATGTCTTCAAAGGCTGCACACAAACACACACGACACACTGGTGAGAAATATATGCAACAAAAAAACCAGCATAAGTTGAAAACGTTCAAACTCTAGTAAGTTGCCTTCAGCAACAACTCTTAGGTTTGTTCTGCTCAAACAAACTCTGGTGTGGGTTTTTGTTTTGGACTGGTAAAGACTGTCAGTTAGACTCTTACGTGAGTCTTTTGTGGTAAAAAAAAACAAAACACCGGTTTCTGATGGTAAACTTCACTGATTTAAGCCTCAATTCGAAACCTAAACTGCTGATAAACCAGCTTATTGTTATTATTATTAAGAAGGCAATCTTACCATCCGTGTAGCCTGCATCTATAAAAAGCAATATCACTTTGTCACCATGGCAACACATGCATGTCAACAGTTCTGCAACTACAGAAATGAGTTCAGAAAAGAGGTTTGGGGAAATCTTATGTATAATTTTACAGCTCTCTGAAAAGAGAGATCTTTTCTACACAGGTCCAGTTTTGGCCACGACCAACAAAAGATTGCAGGTTATTTCCCGGAGAGCGTTTTGTGAGATGACAGAACGTGAATCAAAATACACAAGCTAAAGTGGTGCATTTATAGCTTGAAGTCAGTCAGTGAAATCTGATTCCCCCATGTGGCTCCATTTAGTCCTGCAGGACGACGTCCACTAAGACGGACTTGTCAGCTGAGTTGACTTCATGTTTGCAGGTCTTAGTTCATGAGTAATAAGATAGTGTGAACAAAAACTAAACCAGAAATAAGATGCAACAGTATTTCTGTGTTTGTATGTACCACAGGTGTGAAATGCCACATTTTTTGTAAAGCTTGTAAAGTTCAACGAACTTACTAATTTAGTTTGATGCACTATCACTTTCAACTCCTCGACTCACCTTTTAAAGAATAAACTCTTATTCTAAACATAGTGCAGAAAACAAAGCAGCTCTTCCTGCATATCAAACATGCCCTCCATCTGTGATGTCAACAGGGGCTGTTAAGAGAAGCTGTGTGAGGAAGTCCTCCACTACACTCGCTTCTACAATTCATCTTAAAAACAACACACAGACAACCAAATGTTTTGTAAACTCTCCTGCAAGCATGTCGTCATTTTCATTTAATTTGTAGTGTGCACACACAGAAAACGTGGACGATGGTTTGACTGTGTGTGTCTGAAACATGTCCTCTGAACAAACTCTGTTTTGTATGATTTCCTTCAAGTGTTAGTTTCTGATATTTTCTGTCTGTATGTACAATCACTATCCTGGAGGTTTACACTAAATTTAACCGTACCTAGCAGAGTCTTGGGATTGGTTAGACCCAGCTGGACCACTGGATTCTCCAGGATGGCTTGGAACAGCGGGCTGTTGGTGTCAATGCCCTTGTCCAGATCTTCTGGCGAAGGTTTCCTGTCACCCAACAGCCACTCACACTACAGGATGGGAAAAAAATAAGTTACCTCTCTATTTGTGACAATACAGTGATATCTTTATGGAGAGAATGTAGAATCAACTAGTTGTTCAAATTCTATTTTCATCCAATGACACAGCAGATTATTTGGATTACTGCTTTTAAACTAATACATACTGCTTAAAATTGCTACAAAGTCTACGGCAGCTGATAGTTTTTCATTTCTTTAGAGTCAGTGGGTCAAATGGCTACCCACATATTTTCAGCATGATTTATCTTCTGAGGTTTAATAAGATGTAGAATTATTTCTCATATCTGGTGCAAAGATTACCATGGATGTACAAACATACCGCAGCATCCTGTTGGTTGTTATTAACCCTCAGGGCATCAATGACCTCCTTTTCATCGAAGCCCATCTCCATCAATGCAATGACAGCCTGCAGAAACAAAGGCATAGGTTGCTCAGTCTAATTACAACAACATTTGCAGTCACACTTCTACGGAGCACAGCAGGTCAAGTGTCTTGGGGGCTTAGAAAAAATTAAAAAACAATCTGTGCACTGCAGCAGAAGTCGTGAAATGATGTTACAACCACTCAGGTGGCGGGAATGTTAGCAAAATTAACCACAGCAGAGGTGTTTTGTTGGGAAATTAGCTTTTGATCACTGTACTATTTTTGGAGACACTCTGCAGCAGAAGCCTCAGTTTCCCAGGGAAACTCAGGTATATTAAGCTCTACAATTAAATAAGTGAGAGAAGAACACAGTTTTATATCTAAAAAATAAATAGGCACAAGGTTAAGAGTGGTTTAAATTGAAAGCCTGTCTAAGTAATCTTTACTGCTTTCTACTGTATATTCGCTGACGCTTATATATCAGACTTTTATTTGTCTTGCATCTGCTCTGTCTGGAAATTTGAAAATTTTAGAGAATTAATTCATAGTCAAAACCTTGATTTGACTTGAAAGAGTAACCTACCCTTGAGTCCGGTCTGAACTCCCGTTTCCTGCGGATCCTCTTGAAGATTTCTGTGAGCTCGTCCTGCCTGCTGCTCTCTTCTGTGCTCGATTGGTTGGAGAGGCTGCGGAGAAGGTTTGGGCCGGAAGCTGAGGCCGAAGCTGAGGCAGAGGGGCCTGGTGTGGCTGCTGCCGTGGCTCCTGCTGCTCCAGAGGAGTCCTGACCTGGAAGTGGCGTGTCTACAGAGGGGTCATCCACATGTTCTATCAGCCACTCCATGGCCTGAGTTACAGACATGCTGCAGAAAGAAAGGATGAGGTGTGAACTAAAAAGTCTGGTAGGCACAAAAAGGTCAAAAATAAATAAAACTACCCAGACTCAGTGGAAACCCGTGAGACATATTGAAAGTCTTTACTGGAGTCAAATCAATAACTTGGATTTTTAATTATAATAATTTTGTAACCAAACACTCTTAAATTGACCCCATGAAAGCAGAGTTAAGACTTACTGATTCAATCGTAGAGCTTTGATGGCCCGGCTCTCAGGGAAACCCATCTCAGTGAGCTGCTGAAGGGCCGTTTCATCCACTCGATCCTCTTCATCTTCATCTAGCATCGCTGTAAAACACAGAAACACCAATATATCTTAGGACTGATAACAATGGCTGGGTAGTATGGGCCAGGTGTCAGAATCTGTGTCGTTGTTATTGTTGTTTTTTTTAAAGAAACAGTACATATGAAAATACATCTTGGATATTTGAAACAAACACTTGAAATGTGTTTCACTGCACTGAGCGGGATGGTGAAGTGGAACATGCCAAGTTTTCATGTTATCTTCATATCTGTGTTAGTAAACTCTGGGTTCTAAGGCTCCCTCCCTGATAACCTTGTTATATGTAATAACCTTGTGCTGTCCTAAGATTGTGTATGGGTAACACACTGGTGATGTTTTTTGGATGTAATGCACCTCTTCTACAATGTGCACAGAGACTGACAACTGCCCTGACAATATTTAATAACATAAGAGATCTGAAACATTCAGGAGTGCATGTATTGTGCCTGGCACATATCAGATGAAATTCATCCCAACTTTCCCAACTGTAGGATTATTATTATTATACTATTGTGAAGTTTACCATTGGCCTTTTTGAAGAGTTCCACAGCATCAGGGTTCAAGGCAAGAAGTTTCTGAGCCACTTCAATCAGAGAAACCAGGATTTTTCTGAGCTCTGTCTGAAACTGGAAAAACACAAACAAAACATGAGCAAACAAACATGCTCATATATCAGATCGATCTTTGAAGCAATTAATTTCAAAAGTCAGGTAAGTTTTGTATTAACAAATATGAATCACACTTTTTTCTTATATATATCTATATTTCAGTGTAAACACTCTGAGTCTGAGATGCTCACATCTCTGATATTGTGCTGAGTAACAGTGCGGTCAGTGTGGCGTGTGGACAGGTTGGCGGTGGCTTTAAGGATAGCATCTTTGTCTGGAGCTTTGTTATCTTGTTTTTTCTGTAAAAACAAACATGAACAAATGAGAGTTAGTGACAAGCAGATGGATTAAGTTGTGCAAAATTCAAAAGTGTAATTTCATTTCTATACGATCCAAAAAGTTAAATAATCTTACCTTTTCATCTGAACTAACTTCTGCCATCTTTGGAGGGGTCGGTGGCGGTCTTTTCTTTATGAGCAGCAAAACGTCTACAAATATGAAACATGTTCAGTTCATGAAAAACATGGTGTTGTGTTCTCATGATCCCAAATCCTATCAAATTTAAGGTTACCTACCTTTATCTTTGAGATTCTCGTCAGCGACCGTTTTAGTGTCCGTGAGGACTCTTTCTGTAGCAGCATGAATAAGTTTATGGTGGGTAAGAGTTTTGGGGTCTTCTAGACTTCCATGTACATACTGTAAAATAAGAAAGACATAAACCAGCTCAGGAAAAAGGAAGTGAACAGGAGGAATGCTATACTTATTTTTTTTCCACTATCATTTAATTGTCCAAGTATTTTCTTTAATTTAGTGGTTTTATCCAAAAGTCAACAACCTCAAAGTGTTCAATTTACAATAATGAAACTCAAAAGCAGGAAATGCTCCAATTACATAGGCAATAACCAATATATGGCAAGCATTTTGGTTAATAGATGAGTAATTCATTTGTCGTCAGAATTGATTTTTAAGTTAAATATTAAGTGAAATGAGCCCAAACTGAGAAATTTGGGGACTATTTACTCAATATATCATTGATTAATGTTAACTGAAAAAAAAAAAATCAATCTTAATTTCTGTGACTTGTGATCAAAGCTTCAAATGATCTTGTTTTCTCCAACCAAGACAAAGATTTAAGAAAAAAGAAAGAAGAAGATTCAGTTTGTATGCATATAAAAAAAAGAAAAGTATAATTTAGATGTTTAAAGAAGCTGTTTTGTTTGCTTGCATAACTTTCACAATGAATCTCATCAAAAGACTTACTCTATTCTATTATTATTGATGCCTTAACTATTTCAAAACTCAAGACAGGGAGAAACTGTGACAAGCAGTTTTTAATCACCTGGGATGTTTTCTGCTTTTTTTTTTTTTTTTTTTTAATCTACACTACTGATTTAAAGATTAATGAATGGCCTTCAACAATCAACAATGTCACGTGAATGATATTCATCCATCTGTGTTGTCATGAGAAGCAAACATTAGTCCAACTCTTGTAGCTGATGCTGTAGGCCATAGAAGGAGACCAGAGATGGCTGTGTAATAATAGACAGGATGAAGAGCGGTGTGTCCTCAGTGGGAGCAGAAAAAGGGGCAGCACAGTCGGACTGTTAGCTGCAGTTAGCCTGAGAGGGGGCAGCCAACCTGCTAAATTATAAATAGCAAAGTCTACCCAGTTACTATAAATACAAGTCAGCTAGTGACACCGACATTGACAGTTTATACAGAGGGCAAGAGAGACGGCAAACACCCCGAAGCCGAGGAGTGACAACACAAAAAAAACACAACACAAGCAACAGGGGGAGACACAATCAACCACTACAATAAAAAAAAAAAAAACCTACATGTTTTAAGCACTTCTCCTTCAGTTTCTCCACCGTCGTGTCTTCCGTGACCTCCTCCAACCACTCCGTGCCGTCCATGGTGCAGATGTGTATTTTCAACACTTTCCCGGCGAATATCTTCTCCTCCTGGACGAACATCTCTGCAGCCTTCTTGCTGTGGGGGGGGGACACTGTCCGGTCCGGTGACGTTAGCTAGCAGCGGTTGCTATGTGCTCCTGGCGAGCTAGCGTGCTAACGTTAGCACCCAGCTAGCTAGCTAGCTGGCTAGCTGGCTAGCCGGCCGTTGTCCCCGTAAATCCGCCGACAACAGAGCGAGAACCGGCGCCGATCAGCCGACGACCATCTTCGGGTTCCTCTGCCGGTTTTCGGTGCGGTGGCAGCCGACTGGTGCGAGTTGTTGATCCCCCCCCCCGTTAACACATAGGCGGCCAGCCAGAGAGAGCCCTATTTTCACTGTAAGGCTTGAACTTTGAACTTCAACGGTGCTGTCACCGCTGCATTATGGGAGTCGTAGTTATTTTATCAACAACAACAAAAAATTTTGTTTTATTTTTATTATTGTTGTTGATGCAATAATAATAATAATAATAATAATACGTATATATATATATATATAAGTATATTACATCTAAAAATAATAATTTTTAGATTAAAAAATATATTGTATATAATTGCAAAAAAAATAGGGCATTTTATTCAATATATAAAATTACTCTTTTATCAAATCGACAATGAAAGTAAACTGTACAATTTCAGCATCTACTGTAGCCACAACTTTTTTTGTATTATTTCTTTTAAGCTTTCATAAAGATATATGCAATAGTCCCAGGGATGACCTAGTTATAACTGGTTTGTACTATTTTAACTGAACTTTGTTAAGAAATGTGTACAACTTCGACCAATGCAAAAACAAAGTAAATCATTGCCAAACTGTGTAAACTGCTGGTGAAAAATGTCCACTGCATTTTGTGTCATAAAGCACAAGATGATGTCTTCCTCTTTGCTCCAAAAGCTGGTGTCATATTAATAGTTATTCTGTTTGAGATCATACAACACACAGAAAGGCGAAGAATTCTCACCATGGAGACACTGGGAGTATTAGTAACACTTTTCCGGGGAAAAAAGGGAAAATAAGCACTTGGTTGGTTCTGCTTTTTATATGATTTTTTTCCCCACTGTGTCAAAATATCCTTTACAGACTGTGATTATTTCAGATTTATACTAAATTACCACACATCAGGCTCTAACATAGAAACTTTACATCATTCTTCAAAATAGGAAAGGATTTTGAATTGATTTTGTCATCCAGAAACTAGCTGGCATGTGAAACCAGCTGTGTTGTTAAGTTAGGCAACAATCTATGTATTTGCTTTGCTTCCATGACATGCACGAATTGTATAGATGTTACAAACTTAAAACGCAAAGCTGTGATTAGACATCAAAATTTTGAACCACCAGATGGAGACATACAAAGTAAAACCAGCTTCTGCTGCTTCTACTGTGACTGTTGTTTTAGGTTTATGTTTGTTCAGCCGATCCTTGGTGTTTTTTTAAAATAACAGAATCTATCCAAAATATCTTTTTAGGTTCATCTTTCAGAGTTTGAAGAAAAACAAGACAGTTCTCTTAAGTAGAAGACACTTGAGTGCCCTTTATTATAACAAGAAACATTTGTACAGATTGAAAATGAAAAGGGAAAATACATTTCTTGCAAATTATATCTTTAGAAGAGAAAGAAAACATTTTACAGATATTACAATATCGCTACAACCTAATGTTTGTTTTTTTTATTATAACAATTTGCAAACTATACCAGTGAGTGTTTCACAAAACACTGACGTGAACACAACTGAAAACTTAGCCAACATTTGTATCTCTCTTTCTATTTACTGAGGTGTAACAGAAACATTTCATCACACACACACAAAGTTGCCTCAGTGGATTTTTATGTTACAGATAGGGCAGGGCGATATGACCTAAAATAAAAATAATTTTTTTTTTACCCCAAATTCGATTTTCAATTTTAAGCCCCCCCCCCCCCCCCTTCTTCATACAAACTAAAATGACAAATGAACTATTCAAAACAAGTTTTGCTTTTAATTTGTTTTGATTTCCCTTCTGGGTTAAAGTTGCTAAGTGTAAAAATTTCTTATTCACATTTTCTTCTTTTCTGGCGAGTTGCCGTACGAAGATCTCCACGAGCACTTGTGCGAATCACATCCGGTAATGATCTACAGGAGCCCAAGAGGAGCTGAAAACCAATTTTCATTCAAAACAAATCACCCTACACTTCAAATTTGAAGTGATCGATTAAATGGATTTATCGCCCAGCCCTAGTTACAGAACAGTAAATAAGTATCAATTTACAAAACCTCAAAATTTAGGTTTTTTTCTTTTTTTGTGAGAAAAACATTGTCAAATAATATATTGAATTCATTTGTATATAGCTCAAATGTATCTATGCATAAGGGACAGTAAGATACAAAATATATATATATATATATATATATATATTCTGTTGTGTTTGATATTTCAGAGGCTGTTGACTGGTGCGACACTCAATCAAAATTGCATGCTTAAGACATCAGATTTCTTAAACAAAATCTTTCTTACAAGGGAAATGCAAAATATTTACAAAAGGATGAACGCAGCCATAGGCTCAAGCTAATAGGAAGGACAGGGGACATGAAGTTTCCTTCTCCCTCTTGGACAACAACATACACTGTGGCTGACGGGCCAGTTCTCCAACACCTCAGGACGAACAGATACTCAAGCCTGCCTTAACTGCCAATCTCCAAGATGGCTGTATACTGTACACCACAATCACATCTCCACCACATTTCAATGCAATTAAATCCAGAAATACAAAATGATACTGAACCTTTAATTTGAGAAATGTACACAACTGTAAGGAGTTTAACCGACAATCGAAATATTTCAAAATGCAGTAAAAACAAGACGTTCTGCAACTCGCTTGTAAATCTACTAGAAATGAAATAACACTGAAACTTGAAATGTGTTCTATAAAATGCCCCTCGATCACAATTTTCTTTATAAACAAGATTATACAAAAAATTATATAATATAAACAAAGACTGAGAAATCATATGAAAAGGCAAAGACTAAAAGTCCTCAAAGAAATAAATACCCAGTGTGTATTCTGCGACTTTACTGCAGAAAAAGGTACTAAAAAGGAGTGACTTTCTAGAAGATGTCTGTCCTGCGTACAACCCGACACCATTGGATCCCCGAAATTTCTGTAAGCAGGCAATGCGTATAAATAAGACATTAATAAATAAAAAGAATGGATGAAAAACAGGTGCTGCTGTTAGTATAAAAGCATATAAAAAGTCCTATTAAATCTTGCTTACAGCTTTGCCCTTTTTCTCTTTTGTTCCCCCCACAGAGTGCCTTCTTTTTAATAAAAAAATATATATGGAGCTGCTCATCTGGGCTCAAGGATACACATTTTATTTGAACTGTTCAGGTAAATGTCCGATCTGAGACTGCATGCTTGTCGGTGGACTAGAAATGCCCTCTGACCAGTCGGACATGTTGGAATGAGGGGACGAACTGGACCACTGATCGGGGGAGCCGGGGGAGGGCGTCAGAAAGGGGTGGTCAGGCACCTGGACCTGATGGTTTGGGGTGTTGTCCATGGGGCCTGAATAACTGTGCTGGGAGGGCGGGGTGAGGAACTGGGTGCTGGGCATTGACTGGTTGATGGACGAGGGCATTATCTGGGTCTCCTGTGGCAGGATGGTGTGGATGGGCATGCTGGAGTTGCCCGTGCCCTGCTGGAGCTCTGGGGAGCTGAGCTCACCGCTGATGAAGTTCTGGCTGTTGGTGGTGTTTGAGTTTTGGTGCTGCAGCTGGATGCTCTGCTGCTGCTGCTGCTGCTGTTGTTGTTGTTGGAGTTGCTGGAGGTTCTGGATCTGCTGCATCTGTTGAGCCTGCTGCTGCATGATGTGGGACTGTGGACCCAGCCTGGTGCTCTGGATGCCCTGGTAGGTCATCATCTGAGACAGGCTGGTGCTGGGGTGGCCGTTGTGGAGGGTGGTCATCATCCCATGCTGGCCTCCCTGGTGCAAACCCCCCTGACCACTAGGGCCTCCTCTCAGTGGATTGAACTGGCCTGGCTGACTTATGTTGCCGTGCATCCTGGACAGCCAATCACACTGGCCATTCATGGCACCCTGTCCACCGGAGCCAGATACGGGCAGATGGGTAAGACGGGGAGGCAGCGGGTCGAACTGCATGCGAGCCAACTCCTGCTTGTTCGGCATCACCATGTGGTTTACAGCTAGATGCGGGTCAGACATGCCCTGCAGATGGTTCAGGGATACGGAAGGCGACTGCTGGAAAGGTGAGGTCATCATGGGCGGCGACGCCACATCTGAAACATAGCCGTGTGGAGACTCCAACGAGTCCACTGGTGACAGAACAGCTGAGCTGTCCAGGAGGTTCCCAGGCTTCCCATCTTGGGAATTCTTCTTCTTCAACTTGATGTCTTTGCCCTCCTTGCAGCCGATGCCCTTAGTGCTGGGCTTGCGTGCCTTCTTGCCCTGGCCTTGACCTTGAGGCTGCGGCTGCTTCATGTTGCCCAGGTAACCGTTGGGCGAGCAAAGAGGGGGTGACAAAGTGGTGCTGAGTGACCCTCCGTGCATGGGAGGACTTCGTACCAGGTTGTACTCGTCCATCAGCCGCACGATGTCGTGATGCATTCTCTCCTGGGCAATGTCTCTGGGCAGCCGGTCCATGTGGTCAGTTATTTCTCTGTTGGCAAAGTGGTCCAGTAAGACCTTGGCGGTCTCGTAGCTTCCTTCCCTGGCGGCTAAGAAAAGAGGCGTTTCCTCCTGAGGCAGAGAGAAGGGTAAAGACACCTTAAAAGATTGACAGATGCACAACGAACAATGTTTCAGGAAGACGCTTCTCTTTTGTTTTACAGCATGACTTTGAAGAAGAGATACCTTGTTGTTTTGCATGTCCTTGTTGGCACCGTTCTTGAGAAGCACAATAGCAGCCTCCACATTATTTACTGCTGCGGCCCAATGTAGGGCTGATTTACCTGAACAAACAAAAACAGGTTTGTTTTTTTTTCCTCCCCTCCAATGTTAAACTACATTCATAATAGAAATTATTTTTAAGCTCATCTAAGAGACACTTTACCAAAATCATCGATTGCATTGACGTCAGCATGACAGTTAATGAGTTCCTCCACCATGCCCTCCACTGCCAGCCTGGCAGCCAAGATCAGCGGGGTCGTGCCATCGTGCATACGAGCATCCAGGTCTGTGGCGCGGTTCCTTATCAGAATCTATAGAGGGACACACAATAGGTGATCCCTTTTGGACTTATTTCAGAATATTTACCCTGTGCCTAATTTATTCATTCTGGTCTGCAACAACAGATTACTTGACAACTATACTATTAAGGGATACGCCAAATGATCGATTGGCAATTTTATTGGTGGGCTAGTAAAATATCAGAAAACCCATCACAGCTTCCTAAAATTATGACTTGTTTTGTCTTAAACCCAATAAAAAGAAACATTAAACAAATAAAAACAGCAAATAGTCACCTCTCAGTAACTGGAAAAGGATTCATCAAAGACTGACCGACCTTTTTCTAATTTCATTTTGCAAGTACTCTAATGCAGAGATATCTTCGCCGTATGAGAACCCACCTGGAACACCCCCTGGGCATCAGCTGCCACAGCAGCGTGCAGAGGCGTCCTGCCCATGTTGTCCTGGATGTTGGCGTCAGCGCTGGCCTCCAGCAGGCGCTTGGCAGCATCAGAACGGGCGTAGCGGGCAGCCAGGTGGAGTGCAGTTTCGCCTGTACGGTCAGTCTGGTTGTGAAGGTTAGCACCCTGGTAGATGAAGTCGTTGATCACGTTGGCAGAGGCGTCCTCCTCTTCCTCGCTGTTGCCCGTTTCTAAACCTCCCCCGCTGCAGGATGCGATCATCAGGGGCGTGAATCCATCTGGAGAGAAAGACAGTGGAGGGTAAATCTCTGAGAGACGGACTGCATGGTCAGCACAGGCCCAGTAAACTGCCACAGAAAGGCAAGAACCTGCACTTCAAAGCACCAGGCAGATCAAAACAAAGCAACAAACAAATCGAATGTGGATTTGACACTTTTGGCTGGGTTGAATCATCACAGCTCTCTCTTTCCAATAATGGATTCTGATCAAGGCCTCAGCACAGGAGAAGCTTCAGAAGGAAAGTGAAGCTGGGGGGATAGAGGCCAGGGCTTGCTAAAGCTAGGCTGCTGCAAAAACGAAGCATTAATATCTAACTGTGAGCGGCAGCGCAGTCAGTCGACTTGGATAGGTTTTCTCCTCTTCAAAAGGATAGCAAGCCCCAGATCTGGCAGATTTGGTCGATTCAAGTGCATCGATCTGTGTAAGGGGAAAAAGTGTGCTCTCAAGTTTGTTAACCCTTTTACTTTGATTTTTTATAGCTTTTCTTCTGAGAATTTGACACATAAAAAAATTTAAATTTCTCTTCTTTTTTTTTTTTTGCATTTGATGCCTTCATTGGTTTTTAAATTGTAGAATAGAAAAGAAAAAAAAAACCCAAAACAGAGGTCTATAACTGGTCAAATGATTAATCTGATCAGGAATCAGTGATTCCTGTAGTGTTTTCCCCCAGGCACCAGGCTTCCAGCCAGCTGCTTTGAAGAAGATCCTTTACCCTGAGGACATGGGGCTTTAGCAACTCCTACACGCACAATTATGCACACACACGCACGCGCGCCTGCACACACAAAAACACACGCACAAGAAATGTGAAATGTTCCCTCAGAAAAGGCATGAATCCATTCAGGCACACACTGGAGAAATAGTGAAATATTAGCTCAGAAAATGTGTGAATCAACCCAAATACACACACAACTAGAAACAGTTATGTCTTTCACTTGAACCATTTAAAAGTGATCAATATCTACTTCCTTTTCGCAAGTTAAGGCACATTCAGAGCTGTGAGCTCTTTCACTAGAAACTGATTTTTCCATTCCTGACTTGAATTCAATGATTTAATTGATCGTTCCACCTGGATTTTAAAGAATGACTAATCCGCTACGTAAGATTTCACAAAGCTAGAAAAAGAATTACAAGGAAGGCGATAACACAAAAACTAATTTAATTTTATGTGGCAGTAATATACATTTATATATTGTCTTTCTTAGACTTCTAATCATTGAGTATGTATGATTCCATAAATAAAATGTGTTCACACAAAATTTGAGTTTTGCTGATAGATAAAAAACCTTAATTAAAACTTTCTTTATCCAATCTTAATGAAGACAACCAAGTCATCCAAGAACAAAAATGAATCAAAACTCGATGAGCACAGACATCCCAGAAATCTTCTTAACACACCAGAGTTCAGTGACCCACCTGGTCCTCGGACGTTGACATCCATGCAGTCATTCTCGATCTCGCCCTGAGGGGGAGTTGGAGCGATGGAGGGGATGCGCAGGTCAGCGGCGTCCAGGTGCTGCTGCGTCCACTGACGGTGGTCGGTCTGGTCGTCCGCTTCCAGTATAGCCTGCTCGTCGAACTGTGAGGACGGCGACAGCAAAAGGTTAAAATGGCTGAAACTGAGCAGGAGGGGTTGAGGTTAAATCTAATTAGTGTAAATACACATTTAAATGGAAAACACTTTTAAGGAAAAAAAAAAAAGAACTTAAATGTAAAAAGAAAGAAATTTTCGAATCCCATTAAAATTCCAGAAGCTGCTACTCAAGTAAGAAAACGAAATCCTTAAAATCTCAGTCGGTGCGTTCGTTTCCTTACCCTGAAGCGTTTTGCGTCCGAGGGCTCGTCCTCTCCCCACTCATTCTGGGTGTCATCCATGAGTGAAATGTCTGAGGTGTTTTTCAGTGGCCTGCGATGGAGCAGAAAGCCCAGTGAAAATCCCCCATACTCTACTGCCCACATCTCATCTGAGCCACTCACCATTAATGGTGCAGCAATACCGAAAAACAAAAGCATTGATTTAATCCGCACCCCACCCCTCTGCCCCTACAAGTCAATTAATGCGGACCTAAACCTGCTATATCATTATCATTAATGATCCGGGCAGAACCCCCCTTTACCAAATTTGACTGATCACCAGTTACACCCATTTTGTCCTTCAGAACTAGCCCTTCACCTGACTGGTGAGGAAACAGGTACCCGATGACACCGAGCGCCACTGGTGAATAAAGGGAAACTCACTTTAATCCCACTGAATCCTCTCCGACAGGCTCACGTCTCTTCTTCTTGCTGGTCTCTGTGGTCTTGAAGCCCTCGGGGAGCCAGAGGCGCCCATGCTCGTGGCGGCGCTTTCGGGCAGCCACCATCCCCACTCCGAGGAAGGCCAGTATCCCTACGCCGCCCAGGACCAAGTATATTGGGTAGAGGTTCTGAGAGATCTTTCGGTCCACATCGCCTGGTAGGAAAAGGGACGGCATGGTCAACGGGGCGAGGAAACAGACGTGGACCGGCGGGGAAGACAGACCAGGACACCCAGGACAAAGCCTGAGTGTTGGAGGAGGTCTAGTCTGGCTCTTCTTCGCCCCGTGGATCCCTCTCCAAAAATCCCACCGCAACCAGCAGCACAACCAAGAAACTGACTGCCGATCCTCACCGTTTGTAAAGCTAGCTTCTGCCACCTATTCAGTAATAATCAGAATTGCTAACCACTTTTCATCAAAAAAGGAAAAAAAAAAGAAAAGGGGATGGGGCGTGATAAAAAGAAAAAGGGGGGAGAAGAAAGAACATCACCACCTCCTCTCTCCCTTTTCAACTGAGGGTACTAGGAGACAACTTTACCATTTCTTCTTTAAAAGAAAAAAAGGAGGGGGATTAATGAACTTCAAATTACTGCACGCGCTTTAAGCTGTAAAGACGAAGGATTTATTAGGATTTTCGAGATAACAAAGACTCCCAACTTCTAGCACACTCCCGATCAATTTTTCCCCTTCTCTTTTTTTTTTCCACTAACGATTTTGAAATGATAAACTCCCCCAACCTAAACCCTTGGAGATGCATTAAGTCCTGGTATTACATTCAGCGAGGTGAAGGTTGCAGCAGCCCCTCACACTGTGGGATGAAGTGTGTCTGTGTGAATGTGTGTGTGTGTGTGTGCGTGCGTGCGTGTGTGTTATCTGTGGATGTATATGTGTACATGTCTGAGAGAGAGAGAGAGAGACAGATATAGAGTGTTATAATGTGCAAGTAAGGGATTGGATGAGTTGATTTGCAGCAATTAACCATTTTGGAGCCTGAAGCCAGTGGATTTACACAACCAGGGAAGGATTGATTGTTTAGGCCATGAGATTCACAATTGCATTTGTTCACTGCTGCATAACAAATACACAATCAAAGAGCAGTAGGGTTAAGACCCTACCAGAGGGCACAGCGGCTACTTTTCAGTTTGAGGGTGAGCATGAACGAGCACGTGTCTTATTCATTCGCGTTTGCGTATGTATGTGCAGTCGGGCCTTAAATAACCATAATGTTACATCAAAACAAATCACGATGCAAATGTTTTACTCTTCCACCTGTATCTTTGTTCCCCCCCTACAGCTGCAGGCACCTTTTGGTTTGCACTCGAATCAAAATCAATCACCAGAGTTTTTGAACTTGTTTGAGTTGTGTGATCAAATCGGCATCAAAGCTAAATTATTGGTTTGAGGTAAAAACGATTTAAAAGACTACACTTGAGATAATCTAAGCTTTTGTAGTTTAAAAAGAACAATACCAACAATATCTTGGTCCATTAAGAGTTTGTGACTTCATTACATTTACTCATTTGGCAGCCAATTATGATTTTCAGAGATGAAAAAAAATTTGTTGTACAAACCTGTAAATACCTTTTCTTTACCAGTAAATACCTTCATTTCAACTCTTTATAAAAAAGGCATACTCACTAAAAACTGCTTCAATGGTGTAGGGAACATCCAGTTTGCCACTGGAGGCCAAAGCTCCGAGGAAGGCTGCAGCATCATTGGTGCTCTGGAAACACTCGGTAGACTGCTGGAAGCACTGACGATTGTCCACCTCCAAGTGGACAATTGAACTAAAGGGGGATCAAAGAGACAGCATATACATTGAGCCAAAGACTAAAGACAAGATGAAACCAGTAGTGGGAACAATTTTTAATACTTTTCCTCACCCTTTAATCTGCAAGTGATCCAGCTCCCTCCTCTCCCTTCTGCTGCCTCCTGTCACATCATAGAGGCTCCTCTTCACCAAGTTCAGCACCTTGCCGGGGACTTCCGACCACGAGTCCACTGAGCGCTTGACGTTGTACTTCTTCAGCTCGTGCTCGCTCCCGTAGTACGGATATACCATCATCTCACCTTTGCCGTCCTTCCTGAAGATCACGTTGGTTCGGAGGACACGGCTCAGCTCCCGCAGGAAGCTGGATGAGTTGCTGAGGAGCTGCACGGGCGTAATGTAGACCACCAAGACCAGCTGGCCCACCGCTAGCTTCTCCGGCATGTTATTGGCACAGTCCAGGCCATCCCACTCGCACTCAGCGTTGTTGCAGCCCTGGTCACAGTGGCCGTCGGCGTAGTGGTCCTTGCAGTACTGATCATACAGAGGGCTGAAGAAAAAATGCAGATTGTTTTTAAAAACTGTTAAGTGGCCAAAAAGACACACAACTATAAACAAAAAAGGAGAAAAATAAAAACAATTTCAATGGTATTCTGCTTCTGTAATGAACATGACACAAGAAGGAACGTATCAACTTTTTATCTACAGCATTTATAAAACTACAGATAAAAAGTTCAGATGATTTAAAAATTAATCTTTAAACTTTTTAAAATGCTTGACTGGAAAAACAAATTCCTGCCACTTTGAAAAAAGGGGTGAACAATTGTTTTGGAAAGAATTCCATAATTTTTTAATTTAAATATAAGACAAAGAGTTTTGACAGTATGTTTTTATCCATTTAGTAGCCTGTCTCAGTTATCTCTGTGATCTTATCAGTAGCAGACCACAAAATCAATAAACTAAACAGATGTTTAAACACTAACTTGAAGATTTAGACAGAAAGGCCACTAACTTGCACTGTCCTTCCAAATTCTGGCAGTCGAAGCCGTCGTACAGGCAGCCGGCGTTGTCGCACTGGGAATCGCACTTTCCATCGTTGAAGTGTCGCCAGCACTGCAGCGTGTTTGAGCAGTTCTTCCACGGATCGCTGTAGTTCAGCGAACAGTCGCCGTTGTCCCACCCGCATGCGTGGTTGTTGCAGTCCGAGTCGCAGAACTTGTTGTGCTTGAGATTCTCGCACTCTGGGACCTCACAGATGACCTCCTCCTCCGTCGGCGGCGTAACAAAGTGTTCCGATCCTCCCAGGATGAGGCAACGAAGGCCGCTGAAGTTGGCGGGGCAGACGCAGTGGTAGTACGGAGACTCCGAGGTGTTTTCACACGTGCCGCCATTATAGCAGGGGTTTGAATTGCAGGGGCTGTCTGCAGGGTACTGGCACTCGGGCCCCGTGAAAGACGGGGTGCACATACACTTGGGAGTCTTGGGACCAGAGACGCAGGTGCCTCCATTGCGACAGTGAAGGCTGCCACAGGCCTGGGCATCATATTCACATGTAGAGCCAGTAAAGCCCTATCAGACGCAAATAAATAACCATTAGAAAAACACACCTGATGGCAATGTGATAAACAGTGTCATCTTGAAGCAGGAAATACAAAAAAAAAAATCATACATGACTGGTTGTTTTCATGTTGTTGTTTTATGAAGAGTGTGTTATGGCTCTTGTGTGTGTATGTGTGTACTCACAGGAGGACATTTGCAGATGAAACCATGTGGCGTGTTACTGGCTACAGCGCAGGTCCCTCCGTTACGACAAGGTTTACCTTTACAGCCATCAAACACTGTGTCACAGCGCCGACCTACAGAGGCGTTCATACAAAAACAGATAAACATCCTCACGTTTCCAACAATTCAAATCAAGTTTATTTTTATTGGCAATTCTTTTTTCTCTTTTAAACTACACTGATAAGCTGTCTAATCTTAGTGTATGACAGATATATTGTCTATGGCAGCAGTGTAAACATGTGCTGACAAGATACCGACATGACAAAGATACAGCTGATGTTTGAAGTTTTTTGTACTGCAGGCTACAAATCAGGAAGCACTGAGAACTTAATTGATCTGCAGAAAGTCCCAATTAAAAAAAAAAAAAAATCTAGATTGGCCAAAAAAAACAAAACAAAACTGCATCACTGGGATGTAACATCTGACTTGAGCCCAAAACAGAAAAGAAGACCTTGTGACTCAAACAAAAAAAAAAAAACAGAGCTAATGTCATCAGAGAATGTGGCAAATAAAACCTAAGAAGGCCAACTTCTCCCTCCAGCTACCACTCTGACCTCCAGCCATTTACCTGTGTATCCAGTCCGACACTCGCAGCGGTAGTTGTTGGTGAGCTGGATGCAGCTGTGCGTTCCCCGCGGGTCACAGGGGTTGGACAGACACTCGTTGACGTCTCCCTCGCAGCGCTCCCCTACGTACCCCGCGGGGCAGATGCAGTGGTAGCCGCCGACTCCGTCCACGCACTTGCCTTTGTTGAAACACTTTGGCTCTTTGGTGACTGGGTCGGTGAACGGGTTGCAGTCATCGATGTTGATCTCGCAGTGAACCCCTGAGGTTGGTACGGCAGGAGGAGAGGGACAGGAGAGGTGAGATTTTAGACTGTTGTATTACTGTTATCTTTGTTGCTGGTGTAATCATTTTCTCATCTCACCAAGCTTCATTTGGTTCTGTTTCAGTCAGTAATGTCCTTAATAACTCAGAATGACATTTTTTAGGGTAAAATTCACTGTTTCTCTCAACTTTTTAAAAATGTCTTTAAACATTTGTATTCATTAGATTTTAATACCTCTACAATATTATAATGAAAATACTAAGGTTGAAATGTTCAAAAACAAAACAAAGACATATAATGAGAGATTAAAAAGGGTCACGAATTAACAGAATTTTGATGCAACATATTTTTTTGGTAAAAACAGCTGCAGGATGTGAAACCAGTGAGGAAGGATTTGATAAATTCCTGTTAAAAAAAAATGTAACACTTGAAAAAAAATATGATTATACAATATAACTTTCTTTTAACTTTATGTCACAGTGTTTTCATCAAACACGTGTTTTTCTTTTGGGATAGACCCAACTCCACCGGCACTTCAGGCTGACCTACAACGCACACTCCCTTCATGTCTGAGAGAAAAATCAATGGCGTATTTGACAAGTAGAGGAAGGGATGCAGGCAAGATGGGAGGAGGAGTTTTTCAGACATGCCCTGGGTGCTGTTAAGCCCTAATTAATGAAGCGTGGAGAGCGGGAGAAGAGGAAGGATGGGCAGAGCGGTGTGGAGGTGTGTGTGTGGGGTCTGCTGACCTTGGGTTCCCCGGGGACAGGAGCATTTGTAGGTATTGATCAGGTCAATGCAGGTGCCCCCATTCTGGCACGGCTGGGAGAGGCATTCATTGATCTCGTCCGAACAGTTGGTCCCCACGTACCCTGGCATGCACTGAGAGACGGAGGGAACGAGAGAGAGGAGAAGAAGAAGAGGCAACCAAGAGGAAAAAGAGGACAGAGGAGAGGAAGGATTTAATCAATGTCTGACATGAAACAGAGATGGTTTTTGTTTACCTGGCTGTTTTCTGGCCTCCATCCTGCCAAGGCCAGCAGATCCTTTATTCCAGGGGAGATTAACATAACCGAGCTTCTATTTATAAACAGGCTTCATTAAGACTACAGCACATAGTGCTGTTTTAGCCAGAATGATTGGTGCTCTACGTTGAGGCATTTTAACCAATTCAGGAGACAAAACTGAAGGTAGACACTTTAAACTTGTAAAACAAGGTGTGCAAGTTCAATAAAGTTATTCGATTTATGAGAGTAGTTGCATTTGCAATGAAAAAGAATATTAAAGCAATATCCAACTAATTAAAACCTTAAAATGACACCTTCAGGTACAACATGAACTGGATACACAGTGGATACAACACAAAAATGGCTTGCCCAGTTTATTGATCTCTCAATTTTCTCTAAAATTTAAAGCTGCTGCGTGTAGCTTTCCTACCTTGCAGGAGTATCCACCTAAAAAGTCGGTGCACGTGGCGCCGTTCTGGCAGGGGTTTGGGGTGCATTCGTCCACCTGCTCCTCACAGTAGCTCCCAGTGTATCCGACCTGGCAGTGACAGTAGTGAACGTTTCCTGCGTCCAGACACTGACCCGAGTTATGACACAGATTTGCAACGCTGACTCCTGAACAGAGAGGAAGAGGGTTGGTACTGTTTTAGAAAAACTTAATTCACTCAGTGAAGAGTTGCATATTAAGACCATACAAGACGTGCACAGAAGAATGGAATTGTATTTTTCCTGGCTAAATGTACAGTCCTATCAAAAATATACAAATATATGAAAACAACACAGATATTGTTTCATCAACAGGGCAATTCTCAGTCAAGTCTGCAAGCTGACTGGCACGGCCACATGAAGAAACAGAGGGGATTTCAAAAGATAACATCCATCTTACCTCTCTGCTTGGCCGCCACTTCACAAGAAACGCTAGGGACATCACAATAAAGGCCCGTCCAGCCGGTCTCGCACTCGCAGCTGTAGGTGGTGCCCCTCTGCCAGCAGGTCCCTCCGTTCTTACATGGTGACGAGTCGCACCAACGCACTAAGTTCTGAAAGGAACAGGAAAACAGGAACATAATCACATGTAGCAGCTGCTTACTGGGTGCTGTGTAAACACACAGCATCATTCTGATATTTACTTTTACCCAAGAAAATACTGCAGTGAGCTTTGATGCGCTAATTGGCCTTTTAAGAGCATTTAAATAATGATACTTCAGTGTTCAGCAGGTCCGACAATGGAAAAGAGGAATTGGCAGGCTATAGTCTAAATCAAGCCCCTCTCCCTCTTTCTCCTCACCTGACAGTTGAGTCCGGTGTAGCCATGAAGGCAGGTACACTTGTAGGTGCCGTAACTGTCCTGGCAGGTGCCACCGTTCAGACAGGGTTTGGAGTCACACTCGTTGATGTCATGTTGGCAGTAGCTCCCAGTGAAGCCGGCTGGGCATAAACAAGTGAAGGTGTTGATGCCGTCCATGCAGGTGCCACCATTGAAGCAGGAGCTTAAGAAAGTAAAAAGATTATGAGATATGCAATACGCATTCCACAGCTTTTTAGGAAAAAGAGAGCAGGAGGTAAAAATCAATAAAACTCTCTTTATGTGGGCTGCAGGTAAATTCTGATCTATCCACATAAAGTGAACTAAGGAGCAAAAACTCTTTGTAGCAACGCCCTAAATCATTTTCAAACAAACTTACTTTACCACATGGGAGCTGCACAGACAATCCTGCTCTCATATTTTAGCGAAAACTGTTATTTAATGAACATCATTATATCTTATGTTGGGACAGCTGCAAACAGGAAATGAAGAAGACAGTTGGTGCAAATCAGTGTTCTACCAGGAGGGCAGTACTGGACAACAAACACAGGGTGTACAGAAACAGGAGGGTGAGAGTGGACCTGCTGAGGTGAACAAATGCCCTCACCCACCGATCTGTGTAAACACACACAATAACCCGTGTTCCCCTCTGTGTCTTATCTCTTAAAGTAAAAGCTGTGGAGTTTGAATATGATACTTTGAGCTTGTGAGCTCCGTACCTCTCCGTGCAGTCAGGAGTGTTATTTTCACAGTGGATCCCACTGAAGCCGAGCGGGCAGGTACAGGTGTAGCTGTTGACGCAGTCGGTGCAGTTGGCGTTGTTCTTGCATGGGTTGCTCTCACACTCGTTGATGTCTTCCTCGCACTTTGTCCCCCTGAAGCCGGGCAGGCAGGTGCACAGGAATCCGTTCACCTCATCCTTGCAGAGGCCTCCGTTGCTGCAAGGGTCTAGAGGGAGAGTATTCAACTTAGCCAAAGTGTTTTTTGGAGCGTTGGTGGTGATCCCAGAGAAAAGACACAAAAGGAGAAGATCCGGGGAAACCTACTGGGCTGGCAGTCATCAATGTTGGTTTCACAGTTGCGTCCGGAGAAGCCTGGTTTGCAGCTGCAGCGATAACTGCCCAAAGTGTTCTGGCAGGTCGCTCCATTATGACAGGGATTCTTCACGCACTCTTTGATATCCACCTCACAGGTTTGGCCTTCGAGAGGACGAAAGCAGAGAAGAAATGTTTCACTTTCTCTTTAAAAGGAACAAAACCTGTGCGTTGATGGCAGAACTTGGGATATAAAAGGATATTAAGTTACTTTAACTAAGCCAAAGAAAGAAGAATAAATGGTTGTGGTTGTTACACAATTAACGGACAGATGTCTTCAGGTACTTTAGGCTTTTTTTTTTCTTCTCATGTTCATATTCTCAAACTCTATTATTAATCATGAGAGTAAAATCAGTGTAATTCAGGTCAGTTGCTGGTATAATGCATGCATAATATTTTCTTATATCTATTCATTAATACTATTTTATGAAAGTTTTTGCATCATAAACCAAAATGACCGGTTACTCTCTGTTCTTTGAATGAATTAAAAACAGAGATTATGTTTTGGTGCAAAGAAAATCTTTTTATTTTTTTTATTTTTTTTTATTTTGGATATAAATACAGATATTTGAATCTGAATTTTTAATTTCTTTAATGGAGTTCTGCACACTGAAGTGACAAAACTATATAACCTTTACTCATAGTACCAAACAGATATGCAGACATGAACGTTTACCTTGCCATCCCTCTGGACAGACACAAGAGAAGCTCTGATAGTCTTCAGACTCCTGACACAGTCCTCCATGTTTGCAGGGTTCAGAGTTGCAGGGAGCCATCACGGTCTCACAGTTCTCCCCTGTCAGAAATAATGAGATGAATAATAGAGCACACCTTTAATCAAAATTAATCACAAACTGTGCTTAACTGTGACTGTGTGTAATCAGGTATGAGTCATGAACTTGGAGATAACCCAACCAAAATGGACACAGAATCATCTTTCAATCAGTGCTATCAGAAGATTTTAGCCAGGTTCTGTCAGTGTTAGAGGCCTGCAGAGACATTTCCCTATCTGTTTCCACAACACATGGCTCGTACAGGAAGCCGGCTCCGGTTTCCGGCCATTGTGAACCCATTTGCTGTTCTGTGAGACAGGAAGCAGGCAAACAGGAAATGTGTCAAGCACCCCGTTCCCACCCCAGCACAAGCAAAAGCTTTTTATTATTTAAAGTCCTGTGGATTTTTCCAAAAAGACAACTCGAAAAATCCAAGAAAATTTGCCCTTAGCCTTTCCTTATCACCTGTTTTGTCAAATAATAAGTTGGGTGACATGATAATATTTTTCCAGATCCATTATCTGGGATGCTTTTCGATCACAGAGGAGCAGAGTGAGTCAGAGGTTTGATGTCTTTGAGCCCTGAGGAAGTCTTGCTGTTGAACTCTACTCGACAGTTATTTCGTCCAACAATCATTGCCCAATAATTTAAAGTACACAGCCTGTGGAAACTGCTACCCGCCCCCACCCCAGGGCGAGGAAATGCCTGAACACCAGACCAGCACATAGGCATATCAAATACATTCAATAATATTTTCATACCAGTGTAAGGCAGGACACAGTTGCACTTGTAGCCTGCAACATCATCGATGCACGTCCCCTTGTTCAGGCAGGGGTTGGATGCACACTCGTTGATGTTGGTCTGGCAGTTTGGTCCTGTGGTCAGAGCGGGGAGGAGGGGGGATTTATTACCCACACTTCGATTGAAGTTGAAGGTCAACAGTCAAGTGGCGTGGAGGGAAATGCAGCTTGAATGACAAACACACAGCACGCAAACCAAAACACTGGCACGCACTCACACACCACACGCACACAAATACTGACCAGTGAAACCCATCTGACAGGTGCAAACATATCCGCTGGTCATATCTTTGCAGGTGCCTCCATTCATACAAGGGTTGGATTCGCACTCATTGTTGTTGATGTCGCAGTTTTTGCCGCTCCAGCCAGAATCACACAGGCATTTATAGCTGACAGGGACAAAATGTTGGAAATTCTCAGTGATAAAGTCGCCCCTTTGTTACTCAATTAGCTCCCATTTATAATCCACCATCAGATATTTGTGCAGGCCAAGTTTTAATGATCAGGTAGATCTTGATTTAAATAAAAAAGGTTCCACTGTTATGTCTGTTCGTGTTCAAACAGCATTTGCCACATGCATCATTGCTAAAAGAACAATTTTACATGGAGTTAGACTACAAGAAATGTTCCACTCTTTGTATTTGAAGCTAACTATCACAGCTTAGCTGCTAATCAGCTGCCAGCTGTATCCTCAGTATTTAATGGACCAGTGCTTAGGACGCAGTTGCACGGTTGCCCATTGCAACCAAATAAATAGTTTGCAAGTGTATTGGAAAGCCGATGGTGGCCTAAGGGTAGTTTTGGAAAATATAAAAAGCCCTCTTTGGAGCCGTGTGCAACATACTCCAATCACTATATAGACGTGAAGGACTTATTCCAAGCCAACAAAAAAAATCAATAGTTTTCAGCTGATCATACACTAATAAATTTATTATGACTCTTTTATTCCCTTTCTATCCATAGAGCACCATCCATTGTTCCTTTTATGTAAAGATATGGGAGAAGTACAAAGTTGATTCAGTTGTTTTGTTTTTAATCACCTTCTCTAATAATTTAAAATCACTGCGAAAAACAGTTATCAGTCAATAACTACGGTGCCACAGCCAGTTAGCTTAGCTTAGCATAAAGCCTGAACACAATGGGCGACGGCTGCACCTCTAAAGGGGCCATGCAGACTGCCTCACCCATTGATCTTGTCTTCACAGTGGCCATGGATGCAGGGATTACTGAGACACTCGTTGACCTGGGAGAAGCAGGTCAGATCGTGGTAACCCTCTGGACACATGCAGGTGAAGCTGTTGATGCCGTCGATGCAGGTGCCACCGTTGTGGCAGGGGTTGATGGCGCACTCGTCAATGTTGATGTTACACATGGTACCTACGACACATGAGAGGGCGGTTTGCCTTCGAATCAATATACATCTTTATTGATAGTTCAGTGACTTCTATTAATGGGATGATTTTGCTGCATATTTAAAGTGCGTTTTCTTTAACACCTTCAATGCAACTGCAACAGACAGTGCCGCCTCACAATGGCATCTATATCTGAGAGCAGTGAATGTATCAATTTCCAGAAACATGAGGGGTTTTAAATCCCCCTTTGTAGGCCACTTCAGGCACTGACGCCATTCAGCCTGGTGCCACGCATAACATAAAGGCAGCCCATTTAGCTTTAAAGCAGGGACCGGCTTCTGAGCTTTTAACAGCTCAACTTTCAGGAATCTTTCAGGAAATCTTTTCTCTTGCTCAAATCCCCGGTGACTGTGTGTGTATGTGTCCCCTCTCTTTGCAGGAGGGCAGCTTGCGTGTCCTAACAGCAGCAGGTTGGGGACAGGGTGGAGCTGGAAAGTGACACCGGTCGAGCCTCAGAGGAGCGTGTTCACTCGCTCGCCATCTGTCACCCTCCCCATCAGGATCACACTGCTCTGTCCACACCTCCTATCCTCCAATGATCTGACTCAAATTGTTATTCTGTCAATTAGTCACCTGAGACAGGGGTCATGTTTAACCCGCCTTACATTAACTTTAAAGTCAAACAAAAAGAAAGTCACCTCTGCCAAACTTAAAGGAAAAGAAGAGGAGACAAGTTGCTCACCAGTGTAGCCCGGTTTGCAGGCGCATTCGTAGCCATTGATCTTGTCGATGCAGGTCCCAAAGTCACAAAGATTGTTCTTGCAGTCATCGATGTTGATTTCACAGTTGATTCCTGCAAGAAATTTGCTCTGGTGAATTCATATGTCAGTAAGAAGCTCAACTTCTTTATGTTTTGTTTTGTTTGGTTTTTTTTTGAAAATGTGTGTGATCCTCACCTGTGGTTCCTTTGGGGCAGATGCAGATGTAGGTGTTCTCTCTGTCCTGGCAGGTGCCTCCATTTCTGCATGGCTGGCTCAGACACTCGTTGATGTTGGTTTCACACAGCCGGCCGGTGTATCCGGGCTTGCAGACGCAGCTGAAGGAGGCCAGACCGTCGACGCAGGTACCGTAGTGACAGGGGTCAGAGTAACACTCATTGACGTCTGTCTCACAGTGCCTCCCAGAGTAGCCTGACAAAAGAGGGGTTTTCTTTTATGCTGATGCATTAATTTGTGTTGAACTTCAGTGTTCTTGAAATTGTGTTTATTTCACAGGTTTCATTGCTTTCCAAACTTCAACTTATCTACCACTTCAGGTTTTTGTTGACACCTCTTTAGCTTTTGTTAAAACTTGCATACCTTCAGTGCATTCGCAAGTGTACTTGTTGGGTCCGTCTGTGCACTTGGCGCCATTTTTACACGGCGTGCTGGCACACTCATCAATGTCTATCTGGCAAAGGTTCCCAGTAAAGCCTGGAAAAAAACAACAACAAGAGAGTGGTATTTTGTGTGTGTGTGTCACATGATTACTATGTTCTCACCATTTCAAACCAGCCCCGCTCATAATCCTGAGCCCGTACCATAAGAGCTCTCAATGAATCAGAAATCTGCATGTTAATTAACGAGTGCAAAATACTACAAGCTCCCTGTTTTTCCCTTTCACTTCTTTTCAGCACGATTCAAAAAGGAGAAGGGAGAGTGGGGCTAGCGACTCACTTAAAGCAGGAGAGGGGGAGAGAGGAAAAGAAACGAGGGAAGAATGAAAGTTGCGAGGCCTCCTGACCGAGGGGTGAGAGACAAAGGAGGCCCTGTCTGCTCAGCGCCTCATCTGAGCCAAACTGAGCCTGTTGCCTCCTTTGTCCCCCAAAACCTCTCCATCACAATGTGCATTCTCCCGTCTTGCTTTCACCACAACTCCACTGCCCCCTTCGCTCCCCACCCACAACTAAAAAGAGTCAGCTTGACCTCTGACCCTGCACTATGCAGGGTGCCTGGTTATAAAAAAAACTTGATAAATGAACTATTGATAATTACCAACATTTTTAACTGCAGTATTCCCAAAAAGGAAGGAAAAAGGATGAATAGCTGCCATTCTCAAATAAGAAACTGTTGTTTTTTTTATCTATTACAAAATATTAGCAAGATGTTTATCCCTTATGTTTGGAAATTATGCAGCTGTAACTGCTAGAAATCTATTAGCGAACACATCATAAGTTGTTCATTAATGGATTTTGGTCTGAATCGTCCTGCAGCTCTTTTCTAGCAGGTAAAAGATCACACAATCCAATGAGTCAATTATTTTTAAAAATGGAAAACCATGCAATTAAGAAAATGCTTTTAAACTTTTTATTGAGAGTTTTGTGTAAAGAGGAGATACCAGAAATGTTTTGTGTGTTTTATTTTTGTCATTACGATTTTCTTTCAGCAGAAGCTTCTAAAGATGAGTTGTGTTAGCTTTGGATTCAGTATGATGTTAAGTCTGAGAAAAAAATTGCACGATCAATGGTGTTAAAAAAAAAAAAAAAAAGTCAACATAAAGAAGAAGCTTCGATACTCAAAAAGTGGAACATCAGCTGTTTGCAGATGGATAGAGGAAAACAAAACCAGAAGCTTCTGTCCGCAGAACCGCCAATTTCCAACTGTGGAAACAAACCACAGCTCAAATTGTGTTTATTTGCTAGAAGCCGATGCAGATGTTGAGTTTCTAAACAGTTCGGCTAGAGCTCCCCAAAGAGCACTCCTGACTGAAATCAAAAAGGATAAAGGAAATAAAAAGCTCCATGAATGAATTTCTTACTCAGATGCACACATATGCATACACACACAAAAGGTGAAGCAGAAATGCAAGCATACACAGGAGCGCATGCACACATGATGCACCTCAGTGGCCAAAGAGGGATTTATCCCCAGACTGCAGGAATCAGACATTTCAATGGCGCTCAGTGGGGTTTCCATGGCTATTCCATGTACAGAAATGAAAAGAGGGGACCCTCGCCTCGGGCCTGGCTTGCAACAGGGACAAATTTACATCTCAAGCAGAGCGGTTAAACCCCTCCCCCTGCTTTAGCTCACCCTTCCTTCTTCAGCTTAACGGTCTGTGCGTTACCCACAACTCAGACCTCAGAGCACCCCCCCAAAAAAAACTCTTTCACCACCATCACCACTTTATGCGGCTTCCTCACACAACCCTCTCTCACCTTCACTCAGGGTTTTCGTAGGCATTAAGCTCTTGTGTTCACTCTTGTACCCCCTCTCTTAATTCTAAAGCTTCCTTGTTGCGATGTCTTTTTCTTTCTTTTTTCCCCCCTTTATTTCTTTATTTCCTCCCTCCTCTCTTTTTCTCTCAACAGGAGGAATCCTGCCTCTCTCCACCCAGGCCACCTTTGATCCAGCCGACTCAGAGCTTCACTATTTCCTTCCATAAAAGAAGGAAGGAAGATCTTCCACCTCAATGATCCCAGTGAAAGAATGAAAAACAAAACAAAATAAAAAAAACCAAAACCAAAACACATTTGAAGACTTTTAAGAGCCTTCCTTTCTTTTCTTCCCTTCTGTTTTTCTCTCTTTCCAACATTCCAATAGTTGCATCCCTTCATCTCTGAATAAAACACCTCTGGTCCAAATAGTGTAACTCTAATGGCATTTCTGGGGGGAAAAAACAAACACTGCAGCAAAACAAACGCCTGCCCTCAAAATGTTATTTTCTGGAGTGTTGTCCTCGTTCTGTCTGCTACTTTTCGTCTCCTTTCCCATCACGGTCACAATCAAAAGTCTTGATTAGCTCTACAAATTTTTTTGCTCAGCACGCTTTGTAAAAAGTATCAGAAACTTGTTCAAAAAGTTCAAACTTCCTCAAGCCTTTCCCTATAGATCTCTCTCCTCCTCGACTGCTGCGTTAGTTCTGGGCTACCCGGGCCTGTGTAAGCCTGCCTCAGGGCTGGGATTAGTGCCCGTCCAGAAAGGTGTTTGGGGGTGAGTGTGTGTGTGTGTCTGTGTGTGTTTGCTGCCTTCCTCCCTCCCTCCCTCGGTTGCAGCAGTACGGCAGCCTCACCTGTGGGGCACTGGCATTGGAAGGAGTTGATCTTGTCGATACACTTGCCGTTGTTCAGGCAGGGGCTGTTGGCGCACTCGTCTGTATCGATCTCGCAGAACTCCCCCTCGTAGCCTGGCCAATTAGCAAGGGAGGACCAGGGGGGAGATGGATCAGTTAGACGGAGACACTCAGTGAGAAACATTTTCACACTGCTGTAATGCTTTTAGATTGTACACAGTGGCTATGTGAATAGCTGCAGACCTGCTATTACAAGTTTTATTTATTGACTTAACTGAAAAGTTTAAACTGACGTCACCTGATTCCTTGTTTTGTTCAACCAACATTTCAAAATCTAAAGATTCGGTTCACCATCACAAATGATAGAGAGAAGCATCTAAGTGCTCAAATTCTAACGGGGTATAAGTAAAATGTTCAAGGTTTAATAAGATATAAAGCTGTTGGTTGTCTTCCTATTAACTGACTAATTAAAAATGTAATTCAAATGTTCTTATTTTTTGAAGTTTAATTGATTGATCAGTCAGTCATAGCTGATAGAAATTTTTTTTTAAAATGGCCTCTGCAATTTCCCAAGCAGATGTGGCATAAGAAAAAAAAACAACATTAAACTTTGCGAACTTGTAAAAAGCATTAGAGGACTTATTCCATTGATCGATTTTCAACATCTATTAAAAGATGAATCAAGGGTCAGAATTGTTGCTCAAAAATGTTCAGCAATCAGCTAAATGATGGGTCAGCTGAAGGTTTCAGCACTCAACAGGATCACGTTAAAAGGACATATGCACATCAGCCATGAGTGGCTTTACAATCTGTATCGTAGACACACAAATTACATATTTTATGTGTTAAATGCACATAAAATATGTAATTATAAACTCTGCAAATAGTCCAAAAGCTGAAGATAAGATTTTCCAGACAAACACCTCACCTGGCATGCAGATGCATTGGAAGTCTCCTATCTGGTCCAGGCAGGTGGCCTCGTTCATGCACGGGTTCGACACGCACTCATTGATGTCCAGCTCACATCGCGCCCCCACGTAACCCTTCTGGCACTTGCACTTGAACGACCCCTTGGTGTTTATGCACTTCCCTGCGTGCTCACACGGGTTGGATCCTGTTAAAGCAAATCAAAACTTTAAGTTGATTTTGTATGTACAAAACTTAAGAAGGGAGCAATTTCAATATACAGACATGACAATGAGAAGGTTTGGGTGGTTTAGTGTCGGTTGGGAAGCCAAAAGCAGAACTACAACTGTGTGTGATTACGGAATAACTACCCCTAAGGGCCTTATTACGGGTAGAATTATGGCTAGCACAGCACCAATAATAACTGGAAAGAATGAGTTTATATGTTGGCTTCTATACATTTCCAAAACATGTGTCGTGATTGAAACTTTCTTGGAAGTAAAAAGCAAGATTAGGTATTTTCTACCAGCGTCATCAGTACAGATGAAATGTGCCATTAGTCAGTTTAAAGGCTGAAACTAAATAACGGCAAGACCGCTGACAGGTCATGTGGGGCAAGCTTTACCCAATGCACACTCGTCGACATCCTGATCGCAGGAAGCGCCAATGTATCCCGAGGGGCAGGTGCAAAAATGATTTCCGCTGACGGGGTTGGTGTCGCAGTTGGAACCCTTCTGACACGGGTTACTGATGCAGGCGTCGCCCAGCTGGCACAGCAGACCTGGAGCAGAAGAGTATTTAAAGTATTTAAATCCCCCGTTTAGCACGTAAACGCAGCATTTCCATGTCTAATAAATGTCAATACATGTGTTTATGAATGCATTAGTCAACTTTAACTCTGGTTGTAAAGGGAGCCTGGCAGATAAACACAGACTGACAAAAATTGACAGGAGAGACGATTAGTGTTGACAGTGTAAAATTGTGTATTAGTTTATATCGTTATGTTTAGATACTTCTTAAAGGAATGCTAATGAAGGAGAGATTATTGTTCATGCATATGGGTGGGCCTGTTGAGGTCTGTGACTGTATTTATGCCAAATTTTGTTTTTGAAGACAAACATATCTCTCCAGTAGCATTAACTAACGGCAATCCCTCACCATCAGTGAGGAGTTATCTCATCTCAGACATGGAGGAGTACCTGTGCGGCCTGGAGGGCAATCGCAGAAGAAAGAAGCTACGCGGTCGTGACAGGTCGATCCGGCGTGGCACGCGGCGCTGGCGCAGTCGTCGATGTTTTCGCTGCAGTCGTCTCCGGTCCAGCCGTTCACGCACACGCACTGGTAGCTGCCAAAGGTGTTGTGGCACGTGCCGCCATTTTGGCAGGCGTTGGGCATCAGTTGGCATTCATCGACATCCTCTCTGCAGAGCTGACCTGCATGTCAGAGGATTGAAGTTTAGCTGGTTTACATCCCACCACATATAGTTTCATTAGTGCTGTTTAAGTGCAAGTATCAATTCACAAACCTGTAAACTCCGGTCTACACTGGCAGTTGTAGGTATTAACACCATCAACACATGTTCCCCCATTCTGGCACTCATGATGGGGACAGTCATCAATGTTATAGTTACAAGTTCTTCCAGAAAACCCTGAAAGCAAGAAAGAAAAAATAATTAACAGGGACCACCCGCAACCCAGAAACGGATAAGCGATAGAAGATCAATGAATGACTGAATAACAGGCACCAATGAATTTGTGACAGTGTGTGGTTTTAATTTTTTACTAATGAAGGCTTCATATTTTCAGTTAGTCATTTCTCCAGTTTGAAGACAACAGAGTGTGAAACCTTTCTACAGTTAAATGTGGTCAACTGTCAACTGAGGAAGAAGGCAGCTGTACCTCCGGAGGTCTGTGGCAACTTCGCCATGTAATAAAATATACTCTGTTATGCAGTTGCACAAGAGGCAACCACTGGACTGTACCAGCAGCATGCTGGGAACTATAAAGTGAAAACCAAAACCAGATCAAGTACAAGTGCACTGCTACTGCCAGGAGGCTTTTTGGTCTTTTAAAGACAAGCTTTATGGTCTTTTCTCAACAGTTGCTTGTTAACTTTGGAATAGGGTGAACATTTGATATTTCTGCAAAAAGCAGCAGTTTACATCATCCATTGCTGCTTCACTACTTGAGATGGCTTTTTTATATTATGAAATATTTTTTAATCCTCACTTTCACCCATTTTACAAACCAAAAGGGTGAAATTGGGGAAGGTGGTTTGCATTACAATCCCAGTGTTTGATGGATTTCTCTAGTTAGTTGACAGGACAAGAGGCCCAAACTGGTATAAAAGTAAAACCATTACAAAAGAGATCTTCACCATCAGCACTCTGGTACAAATACAAGTCAACCTCAATGCATTTCCTTTCCCATAAAGAATTTGATTTTTTTTTTCTCAAAATATTTGAAATGTTTACATCCATGTTTACTGGCCTTGTGTCCGGCTGCTCTCACACAATTCTTCATAGAAATTAAGTTCTTGAATCTACCAATAAGGGTAACGTTATGGAGTAAAAGCAAAAGATTAAATTTGAAACTAACGCATTCCTTGCATTATATGAAACAGAAAACAGAAAGTCAGAGTGTGTGGAGGTGATGAGCTGGTGGGCTGGGCTACAGTCCCAGCAAGCCCTCCTTCACTCCACTATGTGGAGAGGATGTTGTCCTTTGACCATTTCCTTGTGATAAGCCCCGATGCCTTCCTGCTCTGCCTTGTTCACACACCGAACTGGTAACACACACGAACGTACGCAAACACACAGGACACAACATAAGCAGGAACAGCCCAGCCTTACATGACATCATCCATTCAGCAGCGACAAACAGGCACTGACATTCTCTCAAATCAACTCGAGAGACTTTTGTGATTTTAGAACTACACCTCCATCTCACCAGCACCAACATTCACATCTGCTTACAAATAAAAGATTAGGTCTGACTACGTAATGTCTTCATAATGAGAAAGAAATGAGTAAATGCCCGGGACTACCTGGAAGTAGCAAAACGAAATTCATGTGACCAGCTTTGTGAAATACTCGGATCTAGAGGCTTGGTTATAAAGCAACTACTTGCAGGGATAGTTGATGCCACATCTACGAACTAACAAACCACACAATTGTCAAAATGAAATGGTGGCTGTCTACTCCCAAAAGATAAGATTACATAAAATTGTGGAAGATGGAGCAGTGCATAATAATAAGCTACAGCAGTTCCCCTAAAGCCTTCATGGCATTGCCACACGTTTATACCTGGCACGCAGGAACATTCGTAGCTGGTTTCTCCCTTTTGGATGCAAGTGCCTCCATTATTGCAGGGTGACGGGTTGCAGGGCAGGTAGCGGCTCTCGCATTGCTTGCCCGTGTACTCTGGCGGGCACTGGCATCGGTAATCGCCAGCCTCATTGATGCAAACCCCGCCGTTCTTACAGGGCGATGGACTTGCGTCACACTCGTTGACGTCTTGTTTGCAGGTCTGTCCAGTGAAGAATGGCGTGCAGGTGCAGATGTATTGGAAGTCGATGCTAGAGCACTTTCCGCCGTTGGCACAAGGGTTTGAAGCACAGGGGTTGGCAAGTTGGCACTGGTTACCTAAGGACAAAGAGAAATGACTGTGTTCTAGTATAAAGTGTCTACTATTTTAAAAATATGTAAAACAAAAGGAGCTGTTCGGTTCTTATTGTGAGTACTCAAAAGCTGTTACCTGACCATCCAGGTAGGCAGCGGCACTTGAATGTCTGGAGATTCTCAAGCTCACAGGTGCCTCCGTTGCGACACGGCGAGATGAGGCAGGCATTGTTAATGGGCGTCAGGCAGTGGCGGTCGCTGTAGCCAGGTCTGCAGGTGCAGCTGAAATCCACCTTGTTCCCCTTGATCACGGCGTGACACGTGCCGCCATTCACGCATGGCGAGCTGGTGCACGGGTCAAGAAACTGGCATTGGTTTCCTAAGTATCCTTCCCGGCATCTGGGAAAAGACAAACGAAGCGGTCAGGAGGAAACAAAGAAAGACAAGGCTGACTCCATTTCATTTCATCTGTCACTTACAGATATCCATCTGGTTATAATCATCAGATACTATGACAGTAAATCTAGATCAGAACCACAGTAGTCTGATAAACAAAATATATTGTCCAGCCCTGCTCAGACTAGGTAATTTTTAGACTCTCTAAAAGTTTAGATACTGCTTTTAGTAATTAAACTAAACGAAAGACAGTGATCAACCATCATTAACAAGAAGAATTTATGATTTAATAAAAACCTTCCTTCTGCGAGATATATTGGTCTGCTAATAAATGTCCATTCTTTATTTATTTTCCTCATTTTAAATTAGCATTACAAAGAGTTGGAAAAAGGCAGCATGGCGACATTGTGGTTAGTGCTGCTGTCCCACAATGAGAAGGTTGCGGGTTCAGTTCCCAGGCCTGCAGAGTTTTCATGTTCTCCCTGTGCCTGTGTGGGTTTCCTCCGGGTACTCCAGTTTCCTCCCACCGTCCAAAGACATCATGTTTGGGTTAACTGGTGACCCTAAATTGTCCGTAGGTCTGAGTGTGAGTGTGAATGGTTGTTGGTCTCTGTCTGTCTCTGTGTGTTGGGACTGGTGACCTGTCAGGGTTTACCCCGTCTTCGCCCAATGTGACCTTTGATTACCTGAAACTCCCTTCGACTGTTCCCACTCTTCATTAATTTATTTATTCATCTTCTAACGCTTTTCCTTTTCTGGGTCAAGGGGGTTGCTGGAGTCAAAGACCTATATTTTTGCCCTTTCCATCTTTTGCAGCTGAGCGTCGACTGAGTTCACAGGGGTAAGACAACACTTCAGAGCAGCGAGGGTCATCCCTTTGTTCAGCGCTGTGCTTACAAATCAATCTGCTCCGGTAAATAGCCCTCACCAATAGGACTAACTATCAATTTCCCTTAAAAGATGCTCCTGCCCCAGCCCTGCTACATTTACAGCATGGCAACACAGCCATGAGAAACTATGCTTTAAATGGGACCCCCTCTGAACAATGCGTTTGAGGCTGTAAAACAGAGAAGTCCGGACAGAGGGGGGAGGGTGGGGGATGAGCTCCTGTGATGTTTCTCACAGGTTGTGACTGAGTCATAAACGTCCACTCGGACCCCAACGAACAACTTCCCAGGGAGAGAGAGAGAGAGAGAGAGCTGCTGCAGATCACAGGGACACATTCACACATTTACAATTACAATGAGCAGAGCTGAAGAGTGTCCCCTGAGGATACAAGCGGCTCAACAAAGAGGCCACACACACACACACACACACACACACACACACACACACACACACATACACCTGCACAGTCTTTCACGCACAAACACACACAATCGGAAACATACATGTGATACTGTGGGGGAAGATTTAAGACCTGAGCAGAGTTTTTACTGCCATTAATTTGAATACACAATCCATCATTTAAGTCTTTTATTAGGAGAAATTGTCAAACATTTCCAGCTTCCGTTGATTTCCTCAGTTGGTATGATTGTAAAATTAAATTAAATCTATAGAATTTCACCATCAGAGGGATTCATAAAGAATTATGTAATCTTGTAACAGCCAAAAAAACCAACTACTTTCTGTATAATTACAAAATTTTTTTCATACAACAGGAGAAGCCTAGACACTAGATAGTGTCTCAACAAATGCAGTTGTATTGTCCCTGAATAAAATTGTCTAAATTATATACAAAGCTATGTGCTCATGTGCCATGAGACATCCACTTCAGCTCTAAGAAACTGATTACCCAAAAGAGACCTTTGATTATGACTGATTATGCAGTGAAACATCAGCAACCCTGCTGTGGGCCGGGGATCTGATTTCATGTTATGATCAAAAAAGTATTAAGGTCCAATACAGAGCCATTCTTCCAGCTCTTTACATCCCCAACCACTTCAGGTTTAGTATATTAGATGCTCCCTGCTGCCACATTCCCATTTTCATCACCTTCAGAGATTTAACACTGTTGTCAACAACGCTGGGTGGCCAGTGAGGCCTGGGCATTTCAAAAACAAAGCACCTACTCAACAGCACCGGAGACGAGAACACAAAAAGAAATCTGCGGTATTTGGAATCCTTGTTCCTAATCCGTCCTTCCCAAAAGTCGAGACACAAGAAAAAGCAGCCATCGTGGCACCCTTCAGCAGCTCTCAGGCCTGAAATGTGCTCGCTTCGACCCTTTTGTCAGCACTCATTCATCCTGAGGACAAGGCAGCATCTATGCCAGTGTTTGAGCTGCAGGCCAACATTATGGCAACTTCAAAGCACCTTGCCACCACCTCAATGCTCGTTATTCTTCCCTCCCCAGAGAGGATTTGCTGCAGCATCAGACAAGAAATGGGAAAAGGGGGATAAAACAGAAGAGACTGTGGCGCAACTTCTGTCAACACATGAAAGATTTCTTTAAAAAAAAAAAATAAATAGATGGAAAACTACAAGGAAAAATCTACATTTCTTACGTTTCGTTGTTTTCTTCAGCACAGACTTGACAAAAAACTACTTTCTCTGAGCGTTGTTGTTTTTTACTCTAATGCAGAAACAATATTGTGCATTAAACTTCCTCCCGGCATTGAAGTGGCCTTCACACAACATTAAAAACCTGGCGTCACTCTCGAATACCTGACCCGAGCCAACAAGTCTGTTAGCCCCGAGGGACTGGCAGGACCACGTCCCTAAACATTCCCAGGGGGGCCATCCAGTCTGTGTGTGAGTGTATGAGTGTGTGTTGGTGCAGGACAAGCCGTGGCCCCTCTGTAGGGACAGCCGTGTGTTTAGACAGGGTCTCCCTCTCAGAGGATTAGGCAGCCTTAGGACTGTGACAAGGAAAAGAAAACATCACATGCTAGACTGCCTGCTGCACAAACAGTAGTAGTGAGTGGTGGCATGTCACGACGTTGAGAGCAGAGTCGATACCTTGGCTGAGTGTCATTTTGGCTGGGATCGTTGCCGAACCCGGCAGTGATGACAGGAGCGGGCAGTCAAATTGTTTACCCTGCGAATTAAAACTCTCTGTAAAGTTTTCTTGACACAATCAAATCTGTCACATTTTCAAGCTACTTCTCTGCTGCTTAAATTATGATTTTATGATACCAGTTTCAGTTCTATTTTCTTCTGAAATCATCCATCAGGACAAAAAGTCAGCAGACAAGAGGGGTGTCTACACAGGGAAAGCCCAAGCTTACAATTGCTGGACAAAACTCGTGACACTCGCTGTAGCTTGAACTGCCACAGAGTGCTTTCCGGGAAATAAAGGTTTATAAAGTGCAATGAAAGGTCATTAATCTAGTGACAAATGTGATAGGTTGGCAACACTGCCTGTTAATGTCTCTTGATGCAGCAATCAAAACTGTTTGCATCAAGTCTCTTTGAATGAAAAACAGCCAATGGGGAAATTGCAACACTCTGTCCAACAACAAGAGGTGTTGCTCAAAAATGTCCCACACTGTCCTCTGTTGTGTACACCAGCCATGAATGATCTACATCAAAGTTTTTTCATCACTGTTGTTCTAAAATTGCCTCATTTTCAGTTGCAAGTTGCACTCATTCAGTCAGTGAGTCAGTTTGGTCTAGGTAGATCTTTTTAAACAGAGCCAATTCAGAACAGAACAAAAGTTATCTAAAGGCAATGTCCAAGTAGTGGTCTAATCTTTTTCATTTAAATATTATTTACAGAGACCCAACATGGGTCTATTTACTGAGACCCAACAATTCACATCATCAGCAAGTATCTGGCGACATTGGCAAGAACAAAACTTTCTTGTTCAAAGCCAAAACCTTGAGCAGAACCAGACTTTGGTTTGGCATCCATCTGCCTTGACCAGTTGGGTTGAGACGGAGGTAACGTCATTGTCTTGAGCTGCACACAGATAAACAGCTGTAAACTAAACTTTAAAGTTGTGCAAATGAAAGCAACGCCAAGAAAAAGATCAGCTCATGGACCCGACTAGGTTGATTTGTGATGATTTGTTATGTATAGATATCATAGAAAACTTGCTGTTGTCCAGAAACAAATATTTTATCAATGTTATGTGATTGTTATTTGATTGACACCAACATCTAGAGTGTCAGACGTTTGTGTTTTACTCTTCACATTAAAACTTGTTATGTAGCTGACATTCTTCCACATCATTTCTGAGCATCTGTATCCAGACAGTAGAAGACAGAGTGTGTCTGGTGATGAGAGCTGATGAGAGGTGATGGGGTGGGCCGGGGGGGGGGGGGGGCGGTGGATCTGGCTGCTAGAAGGCCAGTCCAGTTAAGCCCCAGTTGTGGCGGGCGCTGAGGTCGTGAGGCACCACACGAGCTCGCTGGAAAAAGGCTGCGGGGAGCAGGTGCGCATGTTAATGAGGAGACGGCAGCTGCTGCCCTGGCCATTCACCCCCACCACCCTCCTGCCCCAAACCCCCTTCTCCCACCCCTCTGCCTCCTTCCTCTCCATGGCCCTCCATCCTATTACTGTCCAAAAACTGAGTGTGCCAACAAATTTGCTTGTTCATAAAATCAGAGCTGCATTTTAATTAAGTTGATTGAAGGGGAGAAACTGAAATATTGGAATATTTAAGGGGTAAATAAAATCCCATTAGAAATCTAAATTTAATTTATACACATACTATTCAAAATATAGTCAAGAGTCAAGGAGATCAGATTGCTTCATTTTGATTAAAAGATATTTAGATGCATCTTGTGCTGGCCATTTTTTACAGTGTTGGTATCTGAATGCCGCTCCCCTCCTCCTCCTCCTCCTCCTCCTCCTCCTCCTCCTCCTCCTCCTTCATCTGAGGGCTCAGCAAATGAGAAATGAGGAGCAAGAGAGGAAGAGAACAGTGAGAGAGCGAAGGATGAGTGGGCCCATTGTTGTTCCTCCTCCTCATTCAGAGCCCACCACAGGCCCGGAGTATTCAGCTGTTAGACCTCCTCTTTCCTCTCCTTCCCCTCCTCTTTCTCCCTCCCTCTCTGTATCCAAAAAAAATCTTCCTCTGAATCTTCTTTCATTACATGTGGCTCATCCCTGAATCCCCCCACCCGACCCCAACTTTTTCCCCTCATTATTGGTTTCACTTCCTCGGTTCAAAGCCGTATGGTTCCTGGCATCCGCTCGCTCCCCTCTGTTGCACCTTCTTTCCCTCCAAACCCAGTCACCCCACTCCTCCTACACCCCATTCCCATTTTTTTCCCCATTTATGAAGACAGCACATTAAGATTTATAAGTCTCAACTGACGACTGCCCACTGCTATAAAACTTTCTCCAAGCTGCTCTGCAAGTTTTTAGTGGTCTGTGATGTTTGAGGCCAGGCGTAACACAGGAGAAAAAGATTCAAAATCCAAAACACACACACAAATGGGACAAACAAAGGAAACACAAAGAAAGGAAACTGGAACTGGTTTGGTTGGGTTTTCAAAAGAGATGGGTTGCCATTTCAGCAGGAATTTTGCTGTTTACACTGAAGATTCTGCTGTCCTGATTCTTAACCCGGGAAAACCTCAATAGAGGCTTGCTGGCAGCCGCACTTTATGGTTCCTTGAAAAAACTTGCAGCTCTGAAACCGGCATTTGCCCTCGCAAAAAAAAAAAAAAAAAAAAAAAACAACCCAGCGTCTCACACAGAGGCCTGAAAGACAAACAGATAGGGTCCCCCGCCCTCCTTCACCCTCACCTCAGTGCACGTGGACGCACTATCCAGACACACTTTGGCCGAAGTGCAAGCAGTAAGTCAACTGTAGCACACACTAGGCAAAGAATGCTAACAGTTTGCTCTTTAACTTGGCGAGAGCCTGTCAAATACGAAATCAGCACAAAACAGCATTCACAGGCGTCAAGCTCAACTGTCTCAATGTGTGTATAAAATAAAAGGATGGTAAGACCAAAAAAAAAAAAAAAAAAACATTCAACGACTCTTTTATGGAGTCTAGTTGGGCTCAAAGCAAACAAAGCAAAGCAGCTGCTTCAACAAGAGAAATCTGCCGGCCCAGCAAGAAGGATAATCTCAACAGCAGCAGGTAAACTGGTGCTGCTGGAAAGGTAAATAAAGAAGACATGAAAAGAGGGGCACAAATCAGAAGCTGAGTAAATATCAGGTGTTTGGGAGGTATCGTATAACTGCAGGACAGCAGCGGAATTATCTCTGCGGTAAGGCCGATACTGTTATTATCCTTTCTGTCATCCCTGCCCAGTAGGCCTCATTGTTCTCTTCTGCACTCACTTCTGGGCCGACTCTTCTTCAATTGCTGTCGCAGTAGCCCGTGGCAACAGGTCCGCGACACTGATGGGATGCATAACAGGGCCGGGCGGCGGCTCGAGCCTCCAGCAGATGTTGTGATGACATCTGACCCTTGGCCAGGCGTCACTATAAAGGGGCTTTCCTCAGTGCCGGGCCAATCTGCCATCTGCCATCTTTCTGAGGTCCCACACAGATGGGGACAGCGGCTTTCGAAGTAATATGTAGGCTACACATGTGCACTGTATACAAATAAAACCCTGGAGTGAGTATACAGGTTTTGGCAGCTCGACAGGCTGCGGCGCTGTGTGGCTTTTAAGAAGCTTAGTGAATTAGGTTGTGCATCTATTCAATTATTGTGCCACATTAAGCTCTGTGGGAGACAGAATCAGTGTGAATATGGTCGAGTAATTTTTTGTTCACCTTTTTCTTAGGTTACAGCAAAACATAACCAAATGTAACCTGTGCACTCACACAACTCGGGTAAGTTTAGTAGATTGAGTTAACCAATGATATCAATCATACAAACTAATTATTTTCTCCAGTAACAGTTCGAGCAATTCAATGTTTGATCTAAATTCTGGCCACAATTTCACAAGGCAACATTCTTGACCACTTAAAACAAAGACAAACAACAAATTTACACAAGCAAGCAGCTGAAACTAGAAAAAGTTTGGTATTTCTGTTATTGTGAACAATTACTTGATTATAATTGTGTGTATTAATGTTTTTTTAGATTTTGGGTGGGTTTTTTTTTTTGGCCATTTTATAAAAGCAAAGAGGAAATACAGAGGGAGAGTGCCAGATTGATCCCACACTGGGGGACATTGTGGTTTATGTGGTGCAGCCTGTTAAGGTCATTATTTTACCATTCATTTTTGATCTCTCTTCCAAATTGTATTTGACGAACCTGACAAACCCGTCTGATTACCTGTCTGCTTATATTTCTTGCCCTTGAGACTTAATTTTAGTAACATTGCAGCGCTCCCAGAGGAACAATGATGGAGGGATGGTCAAAAACCTTAAGGACCCCGACATTTAATAAACTAGAAGTGTTATATCATGTTTCTCTCTCAGGTACCTTCGCCAGTGACAAAGAGCTTCCAGCCAGGAGTCAAACTGTGTTAGTGGAGCATGTTTGTACTTCTGCCCCCCGTCCCTTATCCCTCCTTCCTCCCCACCATCCGTTCTCATTTCCTGGCTGTTTGGGTCTCTGTCTGTACTAAGTCCCCTTTAGTCTTGTCAGGTCTGTTTTACAAGCATTGCCCAGGGGGGTTTCTCCGTCTCCTTCCCTCTCTCTTTTTTTGTCCTGTCTTCTGTTTTCCCAGCAGCAGATAGACACTAATCTCACTGACAACTCTGCCACCACTGGTGAAGAGAAATCAACACAAAAATGTGCATTTGAAATTCAGCCTCATTCACACAAATTAAGTTGGCTGCGGTAAAAATAGCTTTTTGGCTAAAACCGAAGCTGGCATGAAAACGGGGGCTGTTATTTGTTGTGGAACTGAAACCAAAGTTACCACCGAATCCCCACTGGCTACAGAAATTACAGAGGAGGCGCTGCCCCTCGTTCTCTCTCCTTAGAGCCATCCCTGTTTTTCTTCCTCTCTAATAGTACAGGAGAGCTGACCTGACCATCCCACATCTGGCAGCCTTCATTAGAGACCCTGTTTATTTGGGAGTGCTACGGACACAGCCCATGGGAAAGGGCCAGCTCCCCCGGGGATCAGCACTCAGTGTGTGTCTTGACAGTCACAGCAGCCCTAATGACTTCTGACACTGTTTGCTTTACGAGGCTGGGAACCACTTAAAGGCTTTACGGGTGTCTTAAGATGTACCTGCCAATGGTGCAACCGGACCCTCAGGCTGTTATTGTACGTGACAACTTCAAGGTGTGAGCAATGACCATCATCACCTCTGCCTCCCTGTGCTCAGGCGTCCTCCATAAATCAGATACCGCGATGAAGCTGGTTTTATATGTTTTAACATCATTTAGTGAGTGAGTCAGCCAAACTACAAAATGAACTGTTAAATACACATGACTGCTACACATGCGTCACAAATTAGTGTCTGTAAACTCTGGATCCATTACAGGGTGACACAAGGCATCAGCTCCCCATGCTTTTAAATATCAAACATCAACTTAATAACTTCACCTGAGAACCTGGAAACTTATTTAACATTAGTTTTGTGGCATATTCCTTTTTTGGCCCATTTTCCAACAAAAACTTATTTAAAATAAAATTTCATCAGTGCGTGGGTGGTGCTGCTTCGCTGAACAAACAGCTCTACTTCACTACAAAGTCATACTCCATTCTCCTAAATGTCCTGTGACTGAGTGTCAGGCAGCGAAGGTGACTGAAAGCTAAAAGCACACCTGGCAGACAAAGTCAATCTGTTTCTGCATGAAGCTGAATGGGCAAAACCACAAATAATTATGGGTATTATGGAGCATGCTGCTGTGTGGCCAAGTGCACGTCCCTCTTAGTTGTTATACTATAACCCACAGACAGGTGGTCTGGCTGAATGAAGGAAAAAAGAAATGGGGAAGTGTGGTTTGACGTATGCCAAGTGGCTTTGTCTCTCACACTCACACACGCTGACTGTCAGTCCTCTTAGCTTGCGATCAAAGTTTATGCGATTTGTCTTGGCATATGCCAACCAGAGAGGCTCAAATATCACTAATCCCCGACGCTGAGGTTCCCCACCACCAAGTCTCTTCACTCAGCCAGAACAGTCTGCCGATCAGCCCTCTCACCAGTCGGACTCTTGCCAAAGGGAACCCAACACTGGCGGCAGCGGCCATATAAAAGGCTTGTGCTGTGTCTTTCTCAATGTGTGATGATATGATCAGATACAGCACCTTTTCTTCCCCCGGGCCACTCCGAGGCTGTTTCCTGACTCTGAATGGAGGTGTAGGGCGGGGGGGCATAGAGTGTGTGGGGGAGGTTAAGATAGACTCATCTGACCACCAGAGAAAACAGAGGTGCCATTGAAGAATCTCCAGAAGTGAAGCGAGGGACAAGGGCTTACTTTCACTAAAGTAGATGTATACTGTAGCAGTCACATACCAGCAAAGGATTAATGACTGATTGTTATCTGAGGCCATGTTCCCTAAAACACACATTATTTCTGAAAATCCTAACTCTAGGATTAAAGTTCTCACATTTTCACGTCCTAAGTGCTTATCATTCACCCTGAAATATTAGAAGAAGAAAAAACACAAACATTTCAAGCTAAGTGCTTCCAGAAAATATCAGAAGCATTGGAAAAACACCAATTTAAACTAGTTTGTCTCCAAACTGGGTAAACTGGATCTGTTCCTATAGCTCTTACAGTTTTATTCAATGTACCTTAAGGAATACATTCAAAGTTAAGCAGGACACTTAATTCACCTAAAATTGGAAATGGCAATTTCAGCCATTCAGCCAAACTCGAGGTCTATTAATGTCAACAGATCCTGCTCCATAAGAACCGAGCTCCTTTTGCTGATGAAGGTCATACCATGCAGCTGAAAGATCTGGAGAAAACCGAAAACATTAAGTAAGAGACAGGGTTGCTTTGCAAAGCTACTGTTTCCAAGGTCAAGAACTGGATCCATACATATGAAAAATGTTTTCTAGCAAAACAGAAGGGATATGGGTCCTGATGCACCATGCAAACTCCTCTACTTATGTCTCAGCAGTTCAGAATAAATTGCACAAACTTCTGGTCTGATTTTACAACCTAAAAGTCTGAATCCATTCATATAACATGCCGAAAAAAACCTGACCCTCAGCATGCGACTCCCTGTTATCACCAGGCTGTCAGAAGTCTGTTGTACTTTTTCATCACCCTGTCTAACTGGCAATGAATGCATGTGATCTCTCAGCAGCGTCCTTTCTCGCTCCTTAACCAGCCCCGACATCTCTCATCTCTTTGGGCAGGGAGAAGCTCGGCTGCAAGCTGCTTTCATACTGGCCATTGTGCCACTGGAATTTGGGAGCTATTTTTCCTGATCTGGATTGGCTCGGCTCTGTCGCTGCTTCCTGCCGCTGCTGCCAAGACTCTACAGTAAATGAGAGGCCTCCTCAAAGCCCTTTGGAGATAAACTTCAGTCAGGATCTCGCTGGGCCAGGAAGGCCAGATACAAGGAGGATGCGGTATTTATGTTATGGCATGTCAAGTAGGCATCTCTGTCAGACTATATAAAACCAACACCAATCAGTTGACCTCCACATAACACTTCAGGTCAAGAGCGCCAGCTTTTCGATTGAGATAAAACCGACTCATAATTCCACCAGTAATGCATGTTTTCATTAGAAAACACAAAACACTATCGGCCCTCAAGAGGTCAAGCCAGACATCACAAACAGTTAACTGATCATCATCACCAACAACAACTGATCAGCAGCATTAGTCAACCAATACACTTGACCTTGTCACACCTCGAACGCTTTGATGACAACTTCTCCTCACACTAACCTTCAAACAGGATCCACCTGGTTCCAGTGATTTCTCACCGGTCACGTTCACGACACTTACGGCTGTGCTGCTATTCAAGTGTTGCAAGCAGCGACTGTGTGGATGCTTTGGCTGTGCAGGTCATAGATGTCAGGGGACACTTCCAGTGAAGTTTATGTTAAAGCAGTGCCATTAGTAAAAACCTGGTCCTGGGTTCGGGAGCTTGAGAGAAAAGCTGGAAGCTGAAGGAAGTTTGTTCACTGATTAATGAATCTGACTGAGTACTCAGGATTCTGTTTGATCTTACTTAATGCTAAGAACTAAATGACGGGGCAATTTTAAAATATCTGTGCTAGTGCAATACAAGATTGACCCTTTAGTTAATCCATACTAAGCCTCCTCTGCCACTTAAATTTAAAATGCTCACTCACAATAACTAAATAAGACTACTCATGTTTTCAGCTTCAACAGAGTTTGTGTCAACAGTATCAGTCTCGAATGGGAAAAACAACAATAATTTCCTCACATAATATATCTTAAAACAACATTAACAGACATTCTGGTAGCAGTTAACAATTTTACACAGTACACACACACACGCTAAGCCTCGCGCATTCATTCAAACCTTTTCAAAACTGTGAGGATAACCATCTCCATGTTTAATTGGAGAAGTCTGAGGAGGAAGACAGTGCTGGGACACAATGCTGGCTTTGTGGCCCGGTGAGGTGTGTGTGTGTGTGTGTGTCTGGTGTGTGTGATTGAGGGGTGAATAACACAGCCAGACCAAATTAAGATGTGGCATGGGGCCAAGATAGCTGACTGGGTCCCGAAGCTGTGACCCAGCCGGCCAAATCATCCTCCGGTCAGCGACAGTAAGATGACACTGGACGGTGGCTGGTGCTCCCAAGCGCAATGAACAGTATTGTTCATTTAAAAAAAAAAAAAAAAGAGTTCTGGGCAGAGCAGGAGCTTATTGGTTTACATGTGTACCGAGAAAAACAACTCCAAATACAAAACTCAGATGAGCGACACTAAAACTTTCCCATTTTTTAGCAGGTTAAAAAACTTTTACCCTCCACCATCTGTCCAAGGGAATGAAGGAAGGATAGAGAGAGAGAGAGCAGTGAAGGCCATTACAGAGGGGACAAAATCCCAGGAGAGGGAGGAGGAGGTTGGTGGAGAGGGTGTGTAAGAGGGCAGGGTCTGAGGGTCTCTCTGGGAAGCCTCACCCAGATTAGTCACACAGAATTAATCGCAGCAGAGAACAATGGTCGCCGAGCTTCTGGCAACCCCAGCTGTCGCTCCGTGAAAGAAAAGAAAAACAAGATTTAGGGCTGCGAGAGTTTGGCTGCAGAGGGAGAGTGTGGAGGCACTAACACACCAACACACACACACACACACATATATACAGTGACCCCTGTCCTCATCAGTGTCCACTCATTTATGTGTCTCCTCTCTGACCATTTGCCTCCCAGAAATAGCAGCACTGCTAGGAGCGCTCCACCTTTAGAGCCCTCCCGTCAACCAAAAAATCTGAGTCATCCCAGATTCCACAATCACACATTTCCACATTTCCAACCTCTGTGCAGGTTTTCCCTCCCACTCATCCATCGTTTACCGGTAAAGAAGAAGAGAAATGCAGATGTTAAACTTACCTGCACTCTCCATTCCCATCTGGCGTTGCTTCACATCTCCCCAGCTTCAAACACGACTCCGTGAGAGTGGAGCATCTCAGGCCTGGAAAAGGAAAGTTTTAATACACCTGTACTTTGCTAAAGAGTCCCCCCCCACCCACCCCTTTTCAAAAAAAGTCACAGGTATTACGCCATCAATGTGAAGTCTAAGTGCAACTCTTGGCCACCTCAAAGTTGTGCAGTTTTTGTGGTGAACAGGGACTTGACACCAGCTTGGCAGCGGCATGCTTCCCTCTGCAGCTGCCCCATAAAGAATGTGCCATTTGTGGAGTAACACAGCTTTGCAATAATGATAGAAAAGAAAAAAGAAAAAAAAAAGAACAAAAAACACACACACATATTCTGGTCTGAATCCAACCTGCAAAGGCATGCGCTCACAAAGTAGTGAGAAAAAGTTGAGTGTTTGCTGGGGCAAGTGTGCAACAGCTGCCTGGGCAAAGTTTGAAAAAAAATAAATAAATAAATAAAAAGTAAAAAGGCATTCATTGATTCAGTTTGCAAGAAGTGGGCTGGTGGAATTATGTTAGGGATCAAGCCAACAGGTGCAGGAAATCAGAGAAGTAAACTTGAGAAAGATAAATTAGAAAATAGAGTTTAAGGTGGAAAGTTAAAAGTTGGATGATTAAAAAAAAAAAGGCTCCAGATAACAAGAGGAAAGTGAATGCATCAGGTTACATGAGGGGAACTAAAATAAAACTAAATGTTATCCTGCTGAAAAGTAAGTGAAAAGTCTCCATCCACTCACCTCGTGTTAGTCCAATCGGCGACAACAAGAAAATTAACTTGACAAAGAAAATATGCATTCCTTCTGGTTTAAAACGGTTGTACAAATCCACGTGGGTTTTTTCATAGATCCGATAGTGTGTCTTCCCCCTCCGACAGGTGAAAAAATAGAAACAACAAACAAACAAAAAACAACAACAACAGCAAAAAAAAAAAAAAAAAGTATCAGTTCATCCTTTTTTTTTTCTTTTTCTTTCAGGGTAAAGATCCACAGAAGAAGAAGAAGAAGCAGCAAAGCGCGTCTGGAAGCTCCGAGGATGAGATGTTGTCACTCCGGATCCCGGATTGGAAATGACCCGGAGGAGGCACCTCTGCTCCGGCTGCCGCTCAGCGCCGAGGGGCGTGATTCTTCCGTGGACTCACAACAAACACACTCCAACAGACACACACGGTAAAGTCCCACAAACACACAACAAGCTGCACAAGTTGATGGAGGACGTTTGATTGTGTGGTTTCTTCTTTGTTTGTTTGTTTTAGTCCTCTGAATCATTATTGGTGCTGCAATTAGCCACAAATTAAACACACATTAAATGGGAATTATATGAATACATGTCATTAGATTGAAACACTTGAACTTTTTCACCAAAAATAAACAAACACTCGACCGCCTGAATCGAACTTTCGGTTTTGTGAGTTTTATGCTAATCTAAGTGAATTGGTGTTAGCACTTAGCTTGACGGTAACAGTTGGCTAAGACTTTAGCTTAAAAACTTAAAAACAAATACAGACAATTAAGAGCCGTGTTATACGACAGTGGGGATGTTTTAAGTTCTGCACCAAACTTCATTACTTTATTTTACTCACCTTAAGCTTTTCTCCTCTGGTGAAAACTTTTAAGTCTTTTTCGGAGGTTAGCATGCTAACTAGCTAGCTAGCTAAGATACAATGAGGCCGTTTCATCACTTTCTAAAACCGAGTTATTTTAGCCTCCTGAAGAAATGGATCCGTTCAGAGGACGGATATTATCCTTTAAATCCTTTAAAAAATGGCTCAAGCTCATTAAAAGGCCAAAAGTAAACTAAGTAAAGAGCCGTTTTGTGCTAACGTCGGCTACGTAGCAATAGCTAAACTTACTCATAGCCCTTAAAGTGGGTTATGCTAAAGTTAACATTACTGAATAAAAGTAATAAATGAATAAACTTTGTTGACCCCCATCCAAAAAAGGGTGTATGAGTTTAGTTAAAAAGCAAAACTATAAAAAATGCTGAAGTAAAAAAATTATTAAATATAGAAGAGGAAGTGAGAAGTTGCAGGAAATACACATGATCATGTTGTGGGAGAGGCTGGAACAATAAGACTTTATTTCCAAAATGTCTTCAGGTATTTTATGTTTTAATTTAATAACAAACATTAATCTTGGTCAATTCTTTTATGTGTCACTCATGCCGCCCCAACATGAAAATGATATCCTCCAGTTTGACTTATATATTCCTCATTATCGTCAGTCGTCCACCCACCACTTAAGCAAAACTGCAGACCACTTGAAATGTTTATATTGGCAGCCGACTAGACCTATTTTTTTTATCCTGTAGAACTCCTCTGAAAGTATTATAACAGACATGGAATTGCTGATTCTGAGTGGATTGCGGTGAAACGGGGTCGCAAATAGAGTAGAGAGGCAAAAGTGGTCAACTGTAGCTTGTGTTTCAAAGCCCACATCAGTCCCAGGCTGGTCCTGCACGTATGTATCAGGGCATCTCAGCCTGACAAAGCATGAGAACCGGTTAGCTGTTGGCATTCTCTACATTGATAAATAACTGCTGACAGCGACTCACACAAACTTTCCCTCTGCAAGCCTGCAGAGTCAGCAGGCGTAGATTCGCATCAAGTGGTATGTGAACAGAGTCTGAGTAGCTTCACACAGGTGACATGGAAGAGATAACACCGATAATGCAAGTGTTCATGTAATTTTGCATTCTGTAGCTGGGGTCAGTAGTTGAGGAGCTAGAGTTTACCCTCCCCGTTCCCCTGGGAAGAAGTTAATATCATGACGAGTTCCTTTCAAGGTCAGATTTTGCATCATTTAGAGAAATAAACAACCCTCCTTATAAATATAACAAGAGTCAGTCTTTGTCAGCACAAACCATTCAAAATACTGAATTAATGGAGCCCCATTAACAGACAATGCAGCACAAAGTACTAAATTGAGGACTTTGAAAGTTATTTCTCAACTTAAGGGTTTCAAAACTCTTCTTGAAAAACTTTTTTAAAATTACTTTCAGTAGTTTCAGTTGAATTCAGTTTCACTTAAATTCAGTTTCTTGTCAAAATATAATTAGCACCTGTGCATAACCCTTTCATAACCTTGCGGAGTTCAACTGCAGTTGAACCTACAGCTCAGTCAAATTCTCTGTTTTAGAGTGTAGCCAGATAAACCCATTATGTAATCCATCCATGCCACAGGGAATGAATATTTTTTGAAGGCAGTGTGTTTAGGGTGTACAGTAGATACTGCATTCTCCTAACTACTTATAGATTTGGCTCAGACAACTGGCAAATAAATTGTTGATTGTGTATATTTGTGGGTTGCGCATTGGTTGTCATTCACCGTCAAGCCCTAATTTGTTTAATAAACCAGGCAGTGACATAGATTCAAAGTTCCAGACATTTCAGATGTTACAGGGGAGAAAACACATCAGGCAGACGTTTAAGCCCTGAGGGCAGAAGGAGGAAATGTTAGGCAAGTTGGTGGCAGTCGCAATGGGGAGCTGTTCTAACTGTGTGTACCCTTAATTTGTCTGTTTACATGCAAACATGGATATTGTCATGCAAATGTCCAGTTATCTTTACTGTATTAAGCTCATAATCATCTTTGGCTGTTTGGCTATTAACCCAGCTACATTTAAGCTCCGTCATTAAATCAATTTAAGCACTTAAACGGATAGCCCAATTTCATTTGCTGTTTAGAAATTACTCGTAAGCCCGATTAGATTCAGTTAACCTAGAGAGAGCTGAACTGTACTTTTCATCATCGAAGTTGTGGTCAGAGTCAAATAATTGTTTGTGAACTGTTGTTTTTTTTTTTGAAGATGAGGAGGAGTGAGGGTGGATCTCATCTGCCCTGCACTTTACCCTGAGGTCAAGCAGTCTGTCAATCAAATGGTAGTCAAGCCTTAATTCATACCCTGTTTTACGGTCTATTTTCATCTAAATGGGACCATCATTCAAAAAATTTATTTTATGTTGTACTGAAAATGGTTAGGGGTTAGTTTCCCAGAAACTTCAATACAATCAGGCTTATATTTGTAAAAAATTTGCCCACCTGATGGGTATTAGATAGCATGAAGGTTTAAAACTCCTTAGCACTGACTTAATTAACTATATTTGTTAATTTAGGCTAAAACATACATATCTGTAAGAGAACTGGCTTGTTGAAACAGAAAAAAGACATTCTGGATTTTTACGTTTTGTGTCAAAGTGGCCGATGGCTATCTTCTGATTTAGCATTTTGTAATTCTTTCTTGAACTCGTAAACAACAACTTCCTATTGATTTAATACTGGACATTCACATCAACAAAGTCCCAGTTTGACCCACATCTTATCCCGGCAGACCAAATTCAACTTACCCAGCGGTCTGGACTGTGGATGTGGCAAAATAACATAAAAAAATCCTTCATCACATTTTCCACCATATACCTATAGAGGCTGCGTTTTGTTTAAATAACTCACTATTGTGCTGTTGTTCATTGTGATAAGGGGAAATGTGTTTATTGTGTCACATTGTGATGTGGAGAGTAAACAGGATTTGTGCTGATTTCCTTCTCATTGTGTTGACCTGGGGCTTGGTTGTCCCCACAACAGCACAGATGGAGAGACCTGTTCTACTTTAAAAGCCCCATAAAACAAAGACAGCTGCTCGGGTTTGGATCAAGTCAGAAAAACTACACCACAATCTGTCAGCTTCAATCGTCCTGGTCTCCTGAGTAACACATGGACAGGTTTATTTTGAGGACATTATGGTGGTTTGATTGAGGGATCACCATTTACCTCATATGCAAAGGGAGCTGTGTTTTTTTCTTCTTTTTTTTTTTTTTTAAAAGGAGGAATTTCTATCTTATCAGAAATAAGTGATCCTATAAGTCTCCATTGTCATGATCACTTAGCTCCTGAATTTTGGCTGCTTGTTATGTTGGTGTCGTAATACAAACTGATTCAACGGCTGCACAGACTGCTCCTGATGGAGGAGCCTTCTGCCAAGAATGTACAATGCTCATATCACTTTGCATAAAACATCTTGTGTGTGCAGGTGGGCGTTGAGCAGCAGATGTGGCCCGTAAGGGGCAAGTCAGGACGTGCTGGTATTGCACACTATAATGTAAAGTATAAGTCAGCTTTGCTTGTATCTTCTATCTTTTCGTCTACTGTGACAGGAACGCTGCGGTGATTGATAGTTCTGAACAACTGAAATGTAAAATTGATTATCTGATACTGCAGAAAAGGAAAAACACTACAGAGCAGAGAGAGATGATGAAGGTTTATGAGAAACTGTCACACAGCTTGTGTTGTTTGTGTTTATTATGATTAATGATTTTATAAAGATATATTTAGCCTCTTTCTGTCCGTCTGCTTTATTTTAGCTGTGATTTGCATATTTCTCACAATTTACTAACGCTTGTAAAACTGTGGATGTGACCTTGCTAGCAAGGCCAGTAGGAGAAGTTTGTCTGCTTGAGAAAAACAAGTCACACTTCTTACTCAAAACTGAAATGTCACGACTGTAACACAATCTCATCTTCTGCTGTCTGACAACATATTAAAATACAGACGGAAAGTGTAGTGTCCTTTTTTTTTTCTCAATAAATCCCATATAAAGACCAAAACCAACAATGCGCTTGATATTTTTCATTTTCTACATGTTATAATGTCCATTTAGTTTGTCCAAAAAGAATAAACAATGAAAAACTTGACTGAAAAAAATAGATAACTGTCTTTTAACTGGTCTAGAAATGTTAAAGAAATCAGGATTATCAGGCGAAAGAGCTTCATTACCTTCATTATCTATGCTCTTCATTGTGAAAGTGACTCACACTAAATAATCCCGGTAAAATGAGCTGCTCTAATCTCCTGACCCATCTACAGACCCACTTCCTGTTTAGCCTCCGAGTGCTGACTGCTTCACAGCAACTGGTGTGATGATGGTCTGGCTCTCTCTTTGTCTCTATGTATTGTTTTGTTATCTGAATCTGAGGATGATCCTGCAGCCGTTTTCAATATGAACCCTAATAGATAGTTACTCAAATCCCACCAAGAAAGGCCAGAGATGACTTCCAGATGTCTAAATCAAAATCTCCCACACTCAGCTCTTTCCAGTTGTGTTCAAATGGCCCCTGAAGGATCCCATCAACCCCAAACAAGTCAGCTTCTTCAGAGCCCTGTGGTCTAGTTTCATTTCCAGAAAATTATTACAACCAAGCCACTTCTAATTATACAATTTTGTTTACTACTTACACATTCATAGGAGCTTTATGGATGTGGAAAGAGTTGACCTTCCTACCCTCTCCGTCCCTCAGGGACTCTTATTAGTTGGACAAGATTGCCTGCGTCCAGCTGAGCCGTAAAACACAAGGGACTTTGTGGGCTGCAGAACGCAATCAAATTCAAATTGTTTTTTTTTTTGTTTTTTTCTGACGTTTTCATGTTTCTCTTAAGGGCTTTTCCTCCCTCAGCATCCGGCCTCCCTTCACATTTTTATTGTTTATTATAAAGGCTATGGTTTTTCTTACAGACCCGTAATTTGAGTTCAGTGATTATAGTCTTCGTCAGGATTGTATTTTTCTTCCAATTAACATGAAAATAGAGGTGAATTGAATGAAAATTTCCAGTCCCAGTTAAGAATCAACAGGTCAGCTGGACATGTCTGCAGAGAAGAATACACTACAAAATGATGATGAATACATTTTCCAGTGATATTTTCCCTGATAATTATTCAGCTACACTGTGACTGGATTTGTTGCAGTGGTATAAATGAAGTCTTGTGTGAAAATATTTCTCAAACCACACAAACGCTGGTCATCATTAAATTGTGTCAATATAAAATATTTACAGATATGACACATTGACAATATGAATTATTAGATCTTTCATTTTCCCAGACTATGGTGTGTGAAGTAGGGAATTCATTCTCTTCCTCCTGTTCCTTAATCATCTCTAAGAGATTGATATTATTTATTAGACAAATCTGAAACACAAAAGCTTTCTCAGCTCTTTTGTCTCTTTCCTTTTCCCAGTAAACCTAGTTTGTTCAGGGCCATACCGTTAAGGCAAGTCATTTGATTTATTGTCAAAATCTACGTTGCATCCTCTGCTGCGACAAGCATTATGTCCCGTATACGATACAAAGCATATCTGAGGGAAGGAAAATTGGCCATTGTATTTCTGTCGTATTGTTTCCTTAGTGTTTCAAAGTCGCATTAATGTATCCTGGTGTTGCCGTATTGTTCTTATCAGGGAGGAGAGTTTACTGACTTTATTGTTGAATCTTAGATTATTTGGCCCAAAGTGAGGAAATGCAGTAGAGGGTCTTTGGCTCCTGCTTTCCTGCAGTTGCGAGGTTAAGGGAAGGAGGTGGCTGCTCATGCCATCATTGTGGCAAATGTATTGTTGGGAGTTCTTGTACCAAAGTTGAGCTTTCATTTCTGGAAAATGTGGAACAGGTGGTGTAGAAATAAAAGTTAGAATAAAGCACATTTGAGGTCACTAGTCATGGAGATAGTCTGGTCTTACTTGAGAGAAGTACACACCATCAGAAATTACTTGTTGATGTATAATAACTCATTAATCAATCAATCAGGCTTTATTTGTAAAGAATTTTTCGCACAGTGTATCACAAAGCGATGAGAAGTAACCCCATCTCTTTCAAGATTGAGTTGGGTTTGTGGAGAGTCGAATCGAAGCTCACAGCAGGCTGCTCCGTCGTTGCGATCTTGGCAGCACCGACCACGCCGTCGCTGGGCTGTAAATTTGTTTATTTCTGCTGTAAGGTTTTAGATTTGGACATGGAAGTCTTTAGGCCAGCCAGGCTCCAGTGGCCATTTAAAAGACTACAGTTTTGTTGTTCATTGTGTCTTCTGATCTCTTCTTGTTCTCAGATCTCTCAGGAAAAAGAGGTTTTCATCACAATTATTTAAAAAAAAAAAGCCTTTTCAGGCTCAGCAGTTTTTAGGCAGCTCCTCAGTGGAGCAGGTTTGGTTTTTAATCTTTGCATCTTTTCCATCCATCACTTCATTAAGGGGCCTAATGATGTGAACGAACATCAGGTCACTTGATGACAACCAAGAAGAAATACAATCTCACTTCAACTTCCTCTTTCTAGGAATAAAGTTAACCCATCAAAACTAGTGACCCTGAAAGTTAAAATGCCATTAGGACTGTTTCTTTTCTAGGCTGCTCCCCATTAAGTTAATTGCACTAATGCTGGCCGGTATGTCGCATGTCATTTACTACATGCATTTGTCACTTTTATGTCTGCTGCAGCTGCTTCCCAGTATTGTGGCGCCTCGGCTACGTAAGCACAATGTGCGGACAGCCAGACGCAGCGGGTCAGCGGTTCTGTAGCCCCGAGTTAGACACAGTCGTGGGAGGTCCAGAGACCCCGGTTCTGTTTTTGGACATACAATCACAAACAGGAAGTCCCAGCAAGCCAGTTACACAGGGCCACTTCCTCCTTTTGTTTACAGGGGGGGTTGAATTAAACTCCCAAAGACAAAGTGGTACCAATGATTGCTGCCCCAGCATCCACTCTGCCCCTGTTACTCTGCGTCTCCTTCAGGAACCTTCTTTTGTGGTATTACTTCACCCATTAGCGTTGTTTTAAAACTTCATTGAAAATAATTATCTGTGTCTGTGTGTTGTCTCTTAAAGAAAAATAAATTGAGTTAGTGACTGCTGACTCACATTTCTGCTCTCTCCGCTTTCCCTATAAAATAAAGGTATGAAAATCGTCCAAAAATAACTTTGGCGGAAAAATTAAGTTGGTGGAAACTGTTATTTCATATTTATAGCAATAAACCTCTATAAATCTAAAAGTCTTTACTGGCTGAATGTTTACCTCAAACCCCTTTAGTGGTGGGTTTAATTATGGCTCTTTACTGTCAAGAGCGAAGTAGCAAGTTGTGTGATGATATAATATGTTATGAAAAAATACGATATGTCCAGTTTCAATTCACAACAATCAATCTTTTAATTCAACTCTGTCACTGAGGAAATCCTATTTTCATCCAATTTATCAGCACCGTTAAATGCTGATACATTTTTTGATGTTTAATGTGAAATATAGTGAACTCAAACGTTCGCAGAAATATATTAGGTATTTATCAAAATATATAGTCTTGTGCCAAAAACAAGGTGATGATGGATGTTTCGGATCAATGTTACTTTTTGTATATTTGGTGTGAAGGCTGTTTAAAGCTTTTGTGGTCATATAGCTTGCTGTGAGCTGTGCAGTTATAAAGCACTGGGGGGAGAAGATGACTTTCAGATTACCTTTTATTTAATTGCTTGATAAAAGATGATTGAGTCACTCCAGAAACATGCACGCTCAAGAACAGCTTTCACGGTGCGATTTCCCTTTCAAAGAAATGCATTTAGCCTGTTGTGGCTTAAGACGTAGTGTGACACACCTCTGAGCTTCTGTTCCCAGGCAGAGAACACAATTCCTTTGTTCCTTAAATATTTGATAATTACCACAGAGAGCGCTCTCACCACCCCCCACATACCGCCACACGTTACCTTTGTGTGCTCCTTCTGCTGTGAAACATCCTGTGAAGTTTTTGCCTTTATACAAAAAAAAAAGAAAATTTTTTTGCAAAACTAAGTAGTTTCATGGAAAAATTAATTGCAGAGGCTTGTGGAGGGGATTATATGCTACCTTAATTATTAGTTTCCCAGTGTTGCATTGGGATTTTTTGCCTGAGGTGCAGCCAGGAAAGAAATTCAGCCTTTCCCTTATTTGGATTTCCACTTCTTCTCGATCCATCTTTCAAACCGGACTTCTCCTTCTTACATGTAATCTATTTCATCTGTTTCAGCCTCTACCGTCTTCATGTCGGTTGCTCTCCATTCCTGTACCCTTCATCTGTTTTACCCCTTTCTCTTTGTAAGTTTAAGCTGCAAGCCAGGAGTATTTCACTCCCACCCAGTCAGTGATGCTGCCATGTGTACGAGGTCCAGGCTTGTTTGATTCCCTGGAATGAGTAGAGTCAATTGTCATTCACCAGTTTTTAGTGGAGACACAAAACTTTTAGCTCACATGCCATAAAAAGCAGATTTTTTTGCATAAAAAAAAAAAAAAAATCCCAAGTGTTGCATATAGTCTAACCCTTCAATGTGATAACCTTCACCACTGGTGTTGTGGATTTGGTCATCCCCCCCCCCCCCAAAAAAGAGCTTAGAAATAAATTCAGTCTGTCAAACAAAAACACATTCAACCATTTCACGATGATGTCACCGAAGGGCACCATATTTTCTGGTGGTGAATCACTTCCTGTGGAGTGAAGGCCACCACCTAACATTAGAGTTAGGTACGTCACCTTTTCCCACTCACAGCCCATTTTGCTCCCAATTCTGGCATTCCCACTTTTCTTTTCATGCAGCCACAGACACAGGCCTCTCTTGTTCGTACATTTTTGAGCCGTTACATTGACAAAAAATGGAGCGGAGAGCTGGTGAAAGTACAATATGAGCTGCCAGTGAAACCTGTCTGAGCAAAAGTGAGGGAGTGGCTCTTCTCTGTAAATTGAGGACAAATATGCTCTGAATCACCCTTTAAAATCCAAACATAACCAACCATGCTAATTAAAAATCAAGCAGCCACGGTTGTTTTTGGATGTTCTTTTGGTTTCTCCTGGGATACGGAAAGTCCATTTTTTCCATAAAGACTGGTGGAAAATGACAGATTGCATTGGCTAACTGAAGCTAATGGCACAGAGGGCAGACCGGACATGACATAATGACTTTGGAACAAAGAGCAGGAAAAATCTTTTTGTTAATTTGAAGCTGTCCCTGTTTTATACCAAGCTGGTTATCCCTCTGCTAGCCTTTTTATTCACATCATAGACTTTAAATAAAAGGGAACGTGGTGCTGAAGTGAATTAAACCTGCACTCTATCTAATGGAAAAAGAAGTCAGATCATATTGAAATGTATGGGAAAATGGCCCTACGTCTCACTTCATTTATAGCCTGAATAGACATTTTCTTTATATATATAAAGGAGTTTTTGGTCTCAGTCTCTAGTTTCAGGTCTTCTTCTATGCAACAGGATGGTAATTTTTACAGTTTCCCATTTCTTGCAATAGACGGCGGTCTGTCCAGGGTGTACCCCCGGCCTCGCCCAATACGAGCTGTGATTGGCTCCAGCAATCCCCGCAACCCAGAAAGTGGATAAGTGGTAGAAGATGAATGAATGATCCCATTTAAAGTTTAAGAAGTTTAAAAGTTTAAAAAGGCAGTTCAAAAACAAACAGTATTAGATTAAAGCTACTTTCGCTCTGGTATTTAACACTGTCAGTTTTAAGATCACTGGACTCAATGGTTGGAAATTGCTGTCAATACTCTAGTACTCTAATACTTAGTAGCTATGAATTGGTTTTCGAACACGGTTAACCCACTACAAAGACGATTAAATCATTTTATGCTATGCTAGCAGACTGATGTTATCACATTTAGTTACAGAGCACATACAGAGGAGGGCTGAGCTGTTGGCCGCTGTTCACCTGCCCCCCCCCGGCAGGTGATGGGTCTATTTACACTGTTCATGTCCCGTGAGATGATTAATGTGTTCACCTGGTTGTTGTTTTTACATCAACACAGGTCAGAGCCGGAGATGATGCACCTACCCATGTTATTTGACCCAGGTGTGAAAGTACACTTTTCCTTTTCCAACAAAACCCTGATGGTAGCAGTTATTAGTGACAAGCGAGAAAGCTGGAATGAATATTTCTGAATGATCTATGTAAAGCAATATATACAGGAGTAGTTTCATATTCAGTGTTAGGACTGAGTGAATGTGTGTGTCCACTGGGGAAAAAATTGGAAATGCAAATTGAGCAATTCATCCATGAAACACACTTGAGGAAATTTGAATTTAAGACCATAGTGTATATAAGACTTCTGTCTAATGTTTCCTGTTGTCAGATCATTGAAGAGACGTGTGATATGATAATGCATCAACTTTGATGAGGCACCGATTAAAGAGGTGTGATGCGAGAGGTTGAAGTATCACCGTGCAGCTTGGACAGACTGGCTCCATGATCCTGTGGGATTGTGGGTAAATATCTGCAGCCCAGTCATGGGAATGAAAAATGTCAAGTCTGTGACTGCACAGGGTTACTGATATGGACTTAACCGGTGCAAGGTCAGCGCTTGGACCGAGAGGGACTTTCTGTCTTTCTCTCATTAGCGACTGTCTCTCATGTAACTGCTTCCCCCACCACCCTCCCCCTGTTTCTTTTTCTGTCTCTGCAAAATACACACACTTTTTCCCACTGTATGTCTTTATCAGAAAAATATTTGCTGGAAAATAACTGTTTACCCGAGGCTTTGATGCTCTCCGTTTATTATTCTAAGATTTAATGTCCCTTCAAGTCCTCAAGGTCTGGACAATATAACTAACTGCAAGCCCCATTAACGTTTGTGTGTGTGTGTGTGTGTATGTGTGTGTGTGTGTCTGTGTGTCTGTGTGGTGTGTGAGAGCAATCTCATAATTGTAGTTTGGGCGAGGGAAGGAAGGGTGAGGATTAGCCTCCTCTGTGTGTTGCTGTGTAGTGTCTGAGAACAGTGGCACGGTGCCACACAAAGAGCGAGGAAACCTGGAGTTTTGTGGAACAATGAAGCACCTGAAGGGTTCAGCTTGACACTCTACACCACAGGTGTAGAGAGGAAATGATGGGCAGAAACCTTTTGTGCTTTTATAATAATAAGGTATACTTTTTTAGCTACGTGTGGGGGCTCCTTGTTAGATTTCTGTAAAACATAGAATATCATGAGGTAGATTGAACCTCATTTGTAGGTGTGAAGTGTCAGACTTATCTGCGTTCTTACTCACATTTACTCCAATAAATTTTCTTTCAGGTACTTGTGCTTTCCTTTAGAGCAGAGCTTTTTTAAAATCTGACTGAGACTGTGAGGCTCTCCTTAGACAAACCTTGGAAAAAGGCGCAACCTCACCCTACCATAATTTATTTGCTTGGATTTGTTCGTTTGCTGGATGCCTATGAGATCATGATTACATCAAAGGCACTCAATAATTGAGCCAAGGTATCCTAAAACTGCTGTTGGTCATAACTTGACACTAAAATAAATACATAAAAAAGGTGTTTCCTGAAGTTTTTACTAGTTTTTGACTCGGAAAAATAGGAAAAAGTAAATTTCCCCTCAAACCGCTGTCCTTCTGAACTATCTCTTCAACCAAAACACACACATTTAGGCTAATTGATGTGATCTCTCTCTGAAGCCAAATATAATAATTTTCCCTTTTATTCACTGATCCTACCCTGAAACAGTTTGGAGCCCCCCTCCCACTTTGAAAACCTCTGCTTTATAGCCTTTCCAAAATCACATTGAAATGGCTTAGCTGTATTTGAGTTTTATTTCTGCAGGACCCTGCACGTCACTCTGCGTGAAAACGGCCTGAAGTACATGAGGCCTCAAGGGAACTGATATTTCATCTGCAAGTATAAATGGGATCGAAATTATTAAATTTGTTCAATAATTTTGAGAAATGCAAAGAGAGCAGTGACACCAAAACAGTTTATTTACAGACCATCTAAGCAATGAGCTGAGACTCACAGGTGATCAGGCTCAATCTTTAAAGGTTCATTAACTTTAATATTTGCAATTTAATTTCAATCTGTAGGTCTGACGTTCATCCACTGTAACATTAAAGGTCGATGTTCTGCAGGATTGAGCGAATTCTGTGAGCTAAGTGTTAATTTGTAGATATTATATATATATATCATCAATATCAAATATGCGTACATATCTCTGTATAGTGTCAAAGACCCTTTTTTTTCCCAAAACTTGACCTGAATGCCAAACAGCTGAAATTTATTTCTTTTATTTAAAGTTATTTTGATTATTTCCATCTGAGCTTTTTCCTGCTTTGACATATCAACATGTGTTGTGTGAAAAATTATAGCTGGGGTTTGCCGCCCTGCAGGCAGCAGCATCCCTTCGGAAAAGCTCACACGCAGCTTTATATATTTGGATAACTATACCGTGCACAACCTGGGCACAGCATGAGAACATAAAACCCCAACAATGGCTCCTGCGACAAAAAGGACGATAAGGAGCTACAGTGTGGACAAACATGGAGTGCATACTTCCTCCTCAGCAGCCCCGAGCCCACAGAAATACCTACTGTGCTGCTTTTCCCAGCAGCACGTACGCAGCTCAGAGGAAGTAAAAGTTTTGTTTTCTGCAATTAAGCTCCTCAGCGTCCATGCTCCAGGTCTCAAGTTAAGATCTGCAGGATCAAAGATATATCTGACTTCTGTACAGAATTGTCCTCACGCCTCCAAAAAATGTAGAAGAACTTAAGCGAATTATAGGCCTGGTAACTGTTTGCCTTTATACTTAATCCTGCTCTTAAAAGAAAACAGCCATTTGAGGCTCAGGCTCCCATGGAGTTCACAGGGTACTTGAATATCCCCTCTGTCTAAGCAGAGACAAATACAGTAGTCTGCATATATAGACCTGTTTGTCCCTGGCTGGCTCTCATGGCCAGACAATCTTATAACGGTGGGAAATTTATTTTGCAGCTTGACTGCATCATTTAGTGGCATTAATCCCCAAAATGCAGCTGTGGGAAAGTTCTGGGGACAGAAAAGGTTTATTACACCTTTTCACAGCTATGAATTGCTGATCACTTCTAAGCAAACAGGGACATCCAAAAGACAAAACAATGCATCACTGAGGCCTATTCAGAGATCCATTTGTAGACTGACAGGTGTTTGGGTTGAACTTTTTGATCCTTCACTTTTGGCTCCTGGAAGATTTTTCTTTTGTCAAGTCGTGATTCGATTTGAAACGCATCAGTAATTTTTCCCTGAAATAAAATAAGATGAGACTTTATTCATCCCGCTTGGGGAAATTTGCCCTTCAAATGTTTGTTCCTGCTGCGATGCAGGTATAAGACCCTCAGATAAAAGGTCAAAGTTCAGTTATAAGAGCGATAAATAGGATCTTTTGATGCCATAACACAAAATGCTCGGGGGGGGTGAGAAATACGGTATCAAGAAGTTGTTACATGGACTTCAGGTGATCTCATCACAGAAAGTCATATCATGTTTCACGTTTTATAGATGTATGACATCTTCATTCTGGGATTGTTTATAATTTTCGTTATTTATTTGTATTATTATATATTTTAAAGGCTGTATTTCTGTCCCTCCCTGGTAGGAGGGACAGATGTATAGTATTCCATCCTTTTATAAGTTGAAAAAAGCTATCAAAAGGTCTATATATATATATATATATATATGACAATCATAATGATAAAATATAAGCAGGTCCCAGAGCAAGGGAGACCCACTGTGTGTGAATTTAGCACTCAAAGTCCTCAGTCAGTGTGTTTCTACTGGATAATGACAAAGAGCAACAAAAGCCTCAGGTTATAATCAGTCTTCTCTGTGAACCAGATCAACAATGATCTCTACAATCTTCCCATGGGACCAAAAAAAGTAAATACAGGATTGACTGTGATGTGTGTCCTGTTTTGCTGCTGGGCGCGCTGTAAACAAACCAAACAATGAATCCATCAAACGACCGCTGACATCTTTACTCTCTGATGAGAATAATTGCCGTCTGTTTTCCACTTCTGCACTCGCTGGTCCTCATTGAGCAGCTCCAGCCGTGTTGGGCAGACACAAACGCATATTGCCTCGAGGTCCCCCAGGTCGATTCAGCTTCACATCGCTATCCCACATTTGCAGGAGGCTGGATGTAGAAACCATGTGTCTCAAAGTGAGCTGCACGACAGGAAATGTCCTGTTATTCCCAGCACTGCGCTGTGATCAGTGCACCACAACAACGCTGTAAAGAGAGATCAGTTTGAGAGATTTGGTCCAAAGTTAGATTATATTTTACAAGCCAACAACCACATGATTCTGAGGAAGTCTTTTCTTGTGAAGGGTGCGAAAGTGTGAAAAGTGTCTATAAAGGGTGGAAGTACTGGTCAGTAATTATTAATATTTCTGGGAAGATTAATGGTCACAAACTCTTATCAAGCTTTTCATCAGTTTCCCACAGTGAGTCTGCTGCTCGTGGCTCCGTGTGTGCGATTGTTCTGTAAATGCTGAGGCAGCAGGATGGAGTTTTTGTTGTTGTTGTTGTTGTTTTGTTTTGGGTTTTTTTAAATATCCCTTTACCTTCTCCCAAACCAGATACCCTTGCTGCAAATCCAGTATCTCTGTGACCATCGGAGTCCAATTTTGTTCACCTAACACCTGTCATCCTGTTTCATCTCAGCTGATGGTTTGTTTCCCGTCTGTATTCCTGCAGCACAAAGGAAAAACGCCTCAGGGTTACCGACTATTGTTAACAACCAACCCTCTATCTGTTTCTCTCACTGTGCAGAACTATTGGTGAGATTTTCTTTTCTTTTTTACAGAATTCCTTTGGAGCCTGGGAAAAACTCCTCTATGAGGAAATAATATTGACATTTACTGTGGTTTCCCTGCTACCTGAAAGAGGCTTGGGTTACGCGTTTCTCTGCCATAAAATAAGTTATCGTCCTCACAGGATGCGTGACACAAGAGCAGACGTTTAGCACACGAGTCTCTCACGGTTGTAACACCGTTCACAGCCGGTTCCGTTTGATGATGGTAAGAAACAACAAAAAAGAAAAAAAAGGAAAAGACAGTTTGCAATCTCAATGAACAGCTGTTATCATTTTTGCCTGAACATGTTTATCCTAACAGAGTAACCAGTGAGCGATTTTGCAAAAATGGTATGTCATCAATCTATTTTGCTGTGTAAATATTTTGGTTATGGCATGATTGAACAGCAAAACTCAGTTTCCTTCTTTAATTCATGTGCTTGTCACATTAACAGCTGGTTAACCCTGTAACCAACAGATTTAAACAGATTTCAGCACTGATACTGTCGGAGCTTGTTGAGTTCATATTTTATACAGAGATGACTAAATTTTTCAGCTTCTGTTTGCTGCTGATTTAAAAAAAAAAGAAAAAAAAAAAAAAAAAGAATGCATTGTTTGGACTTGAGGCCCCACTATCAATCCAGACTGTTTATATGGAAATCAAGCAGAACTGGTTTAGTTCATGTCATCCATCACTGGAAACATCAAGTCTGGAGGCTGTTATTGTTCGATTCCCACACTCCATAGGTGGTAGAGTCAGAAAAACTTGCGCATGCATTTCAAAAATAGTGGCAGTAAAGAAAGACGATGGTGGTTGGGATGACGACAGTGAGATTGAATGAAAACGGTGAATTTATTGATCTGAAAGCTAAAGAGGGAGCCGAAACTCACAGCAAGGCTCCGCAAAGCCGAAGGGAGACGGGGAATAATTCAGTAACCCCATTCATGTTGTCGTCACAGTGACATTTGATATAAAAAAACACAAAGAGCAGCCACTTTACAGACTTGCATGCAGCCAGTTATCAAGTCTTTGGTTTCATACTTTCCTAAAAGCACTTGAACATGAGACTTGCACATTTCCTGCCATCGACAACTTTAATATCTGCAATTACTCAGTCTGAATATCGTCTAACGAAGATGCGCTTTTCACTCAGATTTATAGCTCCTGCTGTGCTGGCTGCACTCCCCCTATAAAACCTTAGAAGCCAGAATCAAACACAAGCCAAAATAATTGTGTAGAGTCCGGCAGGCCGGGCCTCCTCTGTCTCCACCGGCCGTCGCCTCTCTCTATCTGGTCTCCTCTGGGAACAAAGGACCTCACTGTACGCACAAGGGCAATCTGGAGAACAACAAGGCGTCTGGCTCTGACACAGTCGAGCCGACGGCGATGGGCCACACAGGCTCTCATCCTTTCATCACAGTTTTATTTGGTCCTTCTCCTAATTGCGGAGAGCCGACTGGTTGAGGCAGAGGAGAGGCCTGGTGTTTGGGCCGAGGGCTTTATTGAACGATAGCTGGAGGGAGGACGAGGGGGATGAGTTGAGGTCAGGGAGACGGTCACTCATTAGGGCCTGAAGAGCTGCCAACCTGTGAGGAGCCTCTGCTCAGGAACAATATGCATCACTTTCTCTGCAAGTTTATTTATTGCCCTGTATTCTCACTGTAGTGTTTCCTGTCGTTCCACTGCCTCTCTTGATTTTCCAGCCTCCTGTTGCGTGGGGTTTTTTTTTTTTCCCTTCTATCAATTAGCATCCCCTCACCTCCTGTGTGGGCGGTGAGCAGGAGTGTTCACGAAGCCTCCTGCATCGCTCATCATCACCACCATCAGCCGGCGGCCCGTCTGTGGCATCAGGCCGGTTTAATAGTTGATGCGTCTGCTGTTAAAGCTCAGGAAAGTACCAGACTTTAACCAGGCGTTGGATATGTTTCCTGACAATTGAGGGATTTATTGGCATTTATGCTTTGAGGTTAATAACAGCCAAAAAATTCCCAGAGGACATGAAATGACAGTTGTAGGAGAAGCAGAAGTTTAAAGGAGGTTAACTTTTTTCTATCTCATAGTCCTTCTTCCAATCTAATATTTGTATCACTGAGCATATCGACATTTTTTGTAAGACACAGGCCTGTGTATGTATGATTGACAACAGTTTTTAGAGAGAAACAGACTCGGCTGAGCACTGAAGAGTTAAAATAATGTAAATATCAGTAGAAGATCGTGTTATATAAGATCTTATTCAATAGCTGCTGTGTTGTTGTACGTAGCAGTGAGGTCTCCAGAAGGTTCCCCATTGATTTCATGATTAGGATCTGATTTTAGGATTAAAGTCACGGGCAGAGTTGGTAGGGGTTATCTATCGAGATAAACCCCATCAGGTCAACTCCTCACAAGTTCATAAGTACAGATTTATGTGTTTGTGCGCGCCTGCTTGTTGTTGCTGGGCTGATTCCTTGTGTTGTATGTCAGAGACCTGATGAGGATATGGTTCCTGTGGTGATAAGCTGTAATTCAGGCTCGTTTGTATACGAGACCAAGAATCTCCGGAAAATGTGTAGTTTGTTCCCTCCATTCAGTTCCCGCCTGTCAGGAGGAAGCCAGAGTTGATTTCACTGCGCAACGAAGAAATAACGGTGAGGGCAAACGTCTACTGCTCTAATGTGAAGTTATTATCATTCAGGATTTAATTGACTGTGCGCTGGAAAAGTGTTTATAACACATTGCAACCACACAAAAATCAGTTTATGTACATATATATATATATGATTACTTTTTAAATGACATATTGTGACTGGAAATCCAGATAGTCCCATTTAAACCAGGTCTAGGAGACGGAGTCGGACCAGTTAGTCATTAGCGCCTCTGGATCTACATACACTGAACTCGAGGTTTATTGATTACTGAGATCAGATGTGTCAGATTTGTCACAAGTTCAAAGACTCAACCTAACATCTCTGTCAACACACCGTCTGCCTGTCTCAGACTGAATGGCTGCTATGACTCATATAAAAGGGACCAGACACCATGTGTCCCTCCTGTCTGTTTATATTTGTCAGTCAGACGTCTCAGTTCGAGTATTTAATGGTTTGCCACAAATTTGACAAAAATAATAAACAGTCTTCAGGAAAAGATGAATCCTATTGATGGTGTTGATTCCTTCCCTTTTTCTCCAGCACCATGATGAGGAAAAAGTGTTTGGTTTTGTGTGAAATGTCTCAATAACCTTTGGATAAATGATTCATGTCCCTCCAGGATTTACTTTGGTGACTAAATGTCTGAAAATCTAACCACCCTAAACCTAAACACAGATACCAGACAGCTTGTAAGAATTGTCATTACAGACTTTACAGAAAGATGATTTTCCATCATAAATTCCCTGAAAGTTAAAAGATAGAAATACAAATCCAGCTCCAGTTTCTGGATGAAGTGTCTGGAACATTTTGACATCGACACGGTTTGAGAGAAAGGCGGCAGTTAGACGTAAAGGCGTGAAGGTGGTGCTGCCGCCGTGAGCTTTGGGAGCAGCCGGCCGCTGTGTTTTTGGGCCATTGGCGGCAGGACATGCACGCTGCCAACAGCTGCTGCACATGCATGCACACACAGTGTCCCATTGTTACCAGCTGGCAGAGATTTAACCGCTGTATGACTCTTGACACGCACAGAGATGATGTGGCGCAGTAACCTGCGCTGTCAAAACTGGGAAGTAAAAGTAACAACATCAGATAAATTTAGTTTTGGTGTGTTTGGAGAGAACTTGAACACGTGAGCACCAGCTGAAGTTTGCTAAAAATATGAAGTAAGTTGGGTCAAGAGGTCAAGACGTGATCTTTAAAAACTTCAATGTCAGAAACAACAAAATGGTTTGGAGCTAAAAACGCATTAATCAGTCCGCTGTTTGCGAAAAGACACAAAAATCAATCTGTGAGTTTTCAGTTTTAAGAGCTGACTGATTTCTTAATTTGAGAGCTAAAGGCCACAACTTCTTTGTGAGTCATTGCATGTGGAAAAAACAGCCTCAAAATAAACTAGCCATTATACATTTTTTTATATTAAAATTTTTAAATATTAAATTTTAAATTATTATTTTATTAAATACTGACCTGCAGAGGTGACAGTGGTGAACTGTACCACTGTTAGAGAGACAGATATTTATTTTCTACAGCAAATGCTGGCTGTGTGAATTGTTAACTGTTTGGGTACACTTTCGCAGCATAGGTCTCAGACCGGTGGAGGAGGGGGGGCCGAGCGAGGTTCCCATGCCCCGGAGGCCCCTGGGGAGTCGTGGTAACAGATGTGACGTCTGCTGCTCGGCCTCCTTCCCTCTCTGCCTTTACCCTCAGCTCCCCTTCCTCCCCGTTCTGGACGGCTGGACGTCCCACTCCTCGTGTCCTGGATCGTCTGCCGAGGAGGGAAGACTTAGATCCATCACTCTGCCTCCTTTACTCTATAAATACAAACACAACAGAGCCAACACTGACTCTCATTGGCCGGTAGCTGGTATTATTCTTGTTAGTGTTGCCCAATCAGAAAGGAAAAGTCTCCTTGTCTCTGAGGAATTTAAATCCATTCAGTTGACCTTTAACACGGAAATACAGAGACAGTTAGAAGTCTAATTGAGGGATTTAAAGGATTTAGTTTTTAGTTTCATTGGATTTGACATGTTACCTTATTATTTAGTGATGCTGACAAATGTTAGAGAAAGATTTTCTACTTCAGCTAAGTCCAATCAAAACTGGTCCAGATTATCTTTTCAGCTCAGATTCGGACATCAGAAGCACGACTGTGAGGTTGTTAATTGGTCGCACAAACTGCTACAAACAAAGAGCAGCAAAGACGGTTGAAGCGTCAAAACGCAGAGCTGCACAAAAACAACCAGTCTCAGTGACACAAATTTCTTATCCATGGTAGTCGAGGCTGATAAGACTCTATCTGGGTGTCTACGTCTCTGTCACTGTTTCCAAACTTTTTTTTCCAAACTACAACACAACCCAGAGGAGCGTTTTCAGGTGATGTTTCTTTTTAAACGTGCAGCGGTCTGTATATTTAATTCACCATTTCAAGTCAAACAAACTTGTTTACACCACTGCCGTGTTTATAAGATTTGACGTTGTCGAAAAATAGAAAACACAATTTAAATGAACTAAAACAAAACGAATACATTTTAGGTCTTGAATTAACGAGACATAAATAGTTGGTTCTTCTGTTTTAACGGTGTTTCAGAGGTTGTTGTTTCAGAGTTTTCGGTAAGTTGTGTGTCTGAGAAAATTGGAAGAATGGCTGAGGATTTGCGGTGAATTGCAACTGTTACGGACCCAAACCACAAGGAGACCTTATCATAACAATGATAAAAGAGATTTGTGGGTGAAGAGAAGGCCCAGCTCAAAGGTTTGAAAGGAAGTGTGAGGCTGCAAAGAAAGAAACCTGTGGAAGAGATACAGCGGGAGAGAAGGAAGGGATCCTCCCAGATCCACCCAGAGCCAGTTTTTCCAAGAGTCTGTCAGCATGAGACAGCTGCGAGGAGAGGCCTTTATCTCGCTAATGCACTGCATTACAGCAGGCCTCTCGGAAAAAGCCCCGTGTCTGTGCGGCTGGATGAAAAAGATCCGGATTGGATCCCCCTTCCTCTGAACAGATTAGGACCCTGTGAGCAGTCACACATCTGCAGCCGCCACATTTCTCTTTGAAGCCCTGCGAGTGGCTGTCAACACCCATCAAACGTGGCAACGGGAGCGCGGCCTCCGACGCCGCGCCCTGGGACCAAAATCTCCGGGTTTGAAGACAGGCGAGCGGTTTTTCTTTGAGGCTTTCTCCTCGAGCTCCCCTGATGATCTGTAAATAAACATGTTTAAAGTCCCCAACTGATAAGTGCTCGCCAGCTTTGTGCACAGTCTTCATTGGGAATTAGGAGAAAAGGAGAGGGGGTGATGGAGGCATAACAAATTAAGAAAAGACTTCCTGGATGATTGGAAAACAACTGCTGGGCCATTCGGGATGATAGCATCAGGAATAACAAACAGGAAATGACCTCAGATCCCTTGTGAAGTTACGGTAAAACGGATACTTTCATGTCCTTGGAGACGTCCTCCCTCTAGGATGTGGTCGTATTTTAGGCCTTTTTTTTTTTTCTATTCCCAGCTAACAATGGAATAAAAAAATCCTATTATTATCCTCTTAGCTCATCTTGGATACTCAGCTGATCATTACGGAGCGTTCGTCTGTCAACAAGACTAATTTTATAAATATATATGAATCTATTTCCATGAAGTCTGCAGTTATAAAGGCCAGGGACTGAAATAAGATAATGATTTTATTACAACCTCAGTTTTTACTGTTTAAACAACACTGGCAACAATAGATAGACTTATTCACTTGGTCTAATCACACAGTATAACTAAACACAGACAAATACACAACAACCATCAAATCCGCACTGGTTAAACAGACTTTTGACCAAAATTAAGCCAAGATCTTCCAGACAAATCAGGAAATCATCTGAATTGAAATGGACATAGAAAAGACCGACAAATCAAACCAAAACCTTCAATGTGGGTTTTTTTCTAATATGGTTCCAATTAATTATAACTTGGTGAGGTTTTTTTTTTTTCTCTGATACTTTTGAAGACTGAAATCTTGTTAATGAAATGGAAAAATGCGCTAAACAGTTTGCGGGAGTTCCTCATCCGGCACGTACGCACGTAAAGCCCAAGAACTTTACTGAAACTGCTTGATAAATGAATAAATACTTGTTACCAATGGATCCATCAATCCAACGTCTCTATTTCACTGCATGAAGCATCCTCTCCCAGGCGTTCTATTCACAGACACAGAGCAGGCTCTTCCCTATTGGTCCTTGGGGATGCTCAGTCCCTGGAGCACCTGTTTCACTTTACCAAGAGGATGTCGTATCAGCTGCCCCCCCCGCAAAAACCTACACACAACAATACAGAAAACTCTATACTCCTCTGAAACACAACACAGGGATCTACGGTGGTAAATATAGATCTGTGAACACTTGTCCCCGTGGAGCGTCCACCTGATACCATTGTCCTCTGGTACATTAACACCCACGCTCACACAAAGCTGAATCTTTGAGCACGGCTTGAGGAGGAGGTGAAAAGGGCTTGACAAAAGGTAGTTTCTGCAAACACGATGCCTTCCTCTGTCTCTGTCTGCACACAGGGCAGGGCTTCCCTGTCACTGAAACTATGATACCAGAGCAAAGGGAAAGATCCCACAGCGTCTCAGATCTGTTGTCGTCAAAGGTGAAGAGTTTGGCTTCCTTGTCAGGTTTTGTTTCAGATGTTTGGCTTTGTGAAAGAGATCTGGTGAGCGTTTGAGGATCCTACAACTTCAGCAAGGATGCAAGGGCACAGTAATAGAAGCACTGCCTCCTTCTGGCCACAGCAAGTACTGAACCAACCAGGAAATATTCAGTATAAATCACATTAAATGTTGGGTCAAAGCTGCACCTGTCCATCTTAGGTATCTTCGTTTTCAAATTCAAATCGACATGGTGATAAAAAAGTTGTCCAGTGTCCAAGGTCTCAAAGAATGTCCTTGTTGTCCGTCATAAATCTCTGATATTTTCCTTTTTCAGGTCAGAGAGTCAGAACATTTCCCAGACTGGTTTTTTTAACACTTTGGGTGGGAGACAATCTTTCCAGTATTTGTATTTTCGTGAAGCTGCTTCTCTGGCAGGCAGCACCGAGGTGCATCCTGGACCAGACTGCAGCTGTGTCAACAAGGCCCCCGCCACGGCCTCCGCAGATGCTGATAATCTGTCAGTATAAGTCCGATAAAGTGGATAACAACATATTAATGGGCCCAAATTCTCAGCTTCTTCAGCTGGTTGAGCTGTGAGTTAGAAGGAAAAAAAAAATTGTGGTATTTTTTCAAAAACTACAATGTGAACCAGTAATTATCTGAATAATTACTGTTTTGACTCTGAACAAAAGCGACTTTCACTCTTTCGCAAATCTTCAAACCAAATTACACACAAACCCACTGACTTAAAATAGTTATTAACTCTTTTGATCGTCATCATCTTCCTCATAAAGTTTGGTATGTTCCACTGATCCAGGAGCAGGTGGAGTTATATCTGAATTACCCTTAAGTGGACTCATCCAGATTCTCCTCTCTAAATGAGCATATGGAACTGATCTGTTGCGGCTCGGGACAGAGGTCAAAGGTCACAGCAGGTCATCAGGGCCCCGTCGGAGTCTCTGCGCCACCACTGCCTAAGGCTGATTCATAGCCTCAGACATCGAGCTTGGCTGTAGATTTATTGGTTCAGGTGAATGTTTTCACAATGAATTAAAAACTGATGTAGCTAAAACTGTTGCTAAGAGTTCAAAAACTTCAATAGTTATTGATATTTTCAAAGAGAATTTGATGAGACTGAAACATTGAACTACTTAAACTACGTTTATGGGAAAGTTTTAGTATTGATGGATAATAAAGAAAGTTATTGGTTTGAATACAGATGAATGACTTCAGAGTAGCGACACTTTGTTAACAAGTGAACTCGGCTACGGGTGTTTACCTTGTTACTTGCTAAGTGGCTAATGTGACAAAGGTCAGAGGTTAATCCAATGAAGGAGACTCCCGGGTCAAAAGAGTTTGCTCAAGCATCTCAGTTCCTCATTTGGAGAAAGATGAGTCGGCACTCATGAGGTTATAAAGTTGAGTAGTACAAAAAGAATGGTTGTAAAAGAACTCATTAGATTGGCAGCTACTTTCATTGAAAAGTGGAAACCATCTGCACTAAACAGCATAACACACACTTAACAACTACATGGCAACAAAACATTTAGCAGAGAAAGAGTCAGAGATGGCTTTAAAGACTGACGAGACAAAAACAAGGAAAAAAGTTGACAAACTGGAATTATCTGATAACAAATTTAAATTCTTAATCATTAACTGTAGTTTTTATTCAGTGAAGTTTAGAGTTTTGCGTTTTATTGGATATGCGCTCAGTTAAAACTTTGTCATGAATAAAACAACAGCGCTCAGATTTTTTTCACAGTAAAAATAGTTTTTGAAATAAAAATGGAAAACGAGACGTGATTTGAGCTAAATGCCAACATATATATTTGAACCAGAGCGGTTAACTATAACAGAGCAACACTGACTACCTAAAGTTATAATGGTCACGATTTATTTTTGCTTTTTTATGATTACCAAACAGAGGCCCCTCTAAAATTCTGATGACAGAAGTGAAACGTTTACTTGTCAGAGCTGTTAGAGTCATCTGTGTTAGTCCTGACTACCACATGCTATAAGGTCAGAGATCAGAGGTCAGAGGTCAATGTCTGACCCCAGGCAGAGGAGGGGGGGCCATAGTAACAATAGTCCTCATCCACTCCCCATTCAGTACTTCCTGGGTATCTAGTGTCGAGAACAGATTTGATTTCAGTGTCTGTTTCTTTCCCAAAGCTTCCAACTGCAACAAACCGAGGGAAGGAGAAACACACGGAGGGAAACAAACGGCGCCAGAGCAAACATCCCTCCATGAAGCCGAATTATCAGCAGCGTTGGCTGGAAATAGAAGACGAGGCTGATTTAAAAAAAAAAAAAAAAAACAACATTTACCTGAGCAGAGTTCAAAGGTCAGACTGATATCAAATTACATTACTACTTTACAGTGTCTCAAAGTCAATATTTATGTTTTAAACCATTATAAAACTTAAAATAAAAAATCTTAACTTTCTGCCAAGAGTTCTCTATAAAAAAAAAACAACAGTGTACATGAATTAAAGATTTTTTTAACATAGAGTATTTTTTTCAGAATATGTGAAACATGTTGTGAACTTTTTCTTATAATGGAAAATTTTCAAACTGCCATAATAAGTATAGAAACAAAGGACCAAACAACTTAAAATAAGTAAATAAACAAACTACACGGGCAGCCACGGGAATTTCTTCTTTTTATTTACGGTTTATTTTACACTTGCACTGATCTACGTGTGGACTTATTGTGGTCACGGCTGGTCGCAGTCATCCGTCCAGCCTTGTGTCTCTCAGCCTCAGGCCTGTAACGTGTCTCCTGCTGACGGTTGGCTGCAGATGCTATAATGAGTGATCAGCGTACGGCGTGTTTGTCTGCACATGCTCTGGCTCCGCCTGATGACAGTTAGAGTCGTCACAGCTGTGAGCTGCCCCCAGGTGAAAACCCCTGCACCTGCCTCTGTTACTGCCCAACGTAAACAGGTGAAAACACAGATGGAGTAAATCAGTCTGTGTGTGAGCAGGAGGGATCAGTGGGACGTGAAGTGGATCGTTTGCACAGATGAGATCAAGTTGTCAGGCCACGTCGAGGCCTTCATACCTGCAGAGGAAAATTATGCCACCTGCAGTAGACGTCTAAGATCAGTGGCGTCGAAGGGAGCCGGAGGATGAGGGATGCAAATCCATGTGAAATGAAGGAGGAGATTAGTGGAAAACATTCCTGCAAGTGTTTTGGGATCAAATTAGAACTGAGAAAGTGGATATGTGTGTTTTAAGTTTATTTAGAAGCAGGAAACAAGCTCATAAAGCAGATATTCTCAAAGCAATTGTGCAAAAATCAAGAAATATTAAAGATTTAGTTTCCTATAGGATTTAATTTTGTTACTGCTGATAGAAAACAAAGTAACGTAAAGTAAAGTCAGCATGTGACGACGCCCAAAAGTAAAACAGCAGCGTGATCAGCTTCACCATGTCCACATCATAGTTTCAGGAAGGATCGTACAATTGAATCTTACAAATAAATGAATACAGAAAAAGCATTTCTCATTCCCAAAAAGATTTTATCGTGTGTTATGTCTTTATATTTTGAATCTGTCTTTTTTTTTGTCTCTAATGAATTTGATCATAAACCTTCAGCGAGGAAACAAAAAATTATTTTTATCATGAGCCTTTTTTTTTACGCTGTTGTTGACATTACTGCTCAGGTTTAGCATCGTAATGCTGTCAACTTTTGTCCGAAAGCGTCGGACAAAAATAAATTCTTAGGAGGAACAAATATAAAATTTCACGGTAGACTACTGATTTCACTCAAAACCAAGAATGTGACAGTTTACATGGCGACACTGGGAAAATGAAAACTCCAGAGTTGTAACCAAATTTTACTGTAACGTTGAGCGAACTAAAAAAACAACTTGGGAAAAATCTGTTCATACTTGATACTGAAGTTGTCATTCTATGAGAAAAGAATTTTTCTTCGAGAATCAACCAAACTTCTTTTATTGATGTAAAAAATAAAATAAAATAATATAAAAAAAAGCACATAATCCGCAACAAGAAAATGCTACTGGTGCATCATTGGAAAAATCATTTAGAGTTAGTTCTTGTTTTTGTTTTTGCTCTTGTGATGTTGAGTGATTTTCTGGGTCTCCACTGGGTGAGATCGGGGAGGAAAAATGGAAAGCTGCCAGAAAAGGGAGCTCTGATTTAAAGAATCCAGCCTGGGGTTAAAAGACAGCGAACTATCGTGGCTTTGATCTGCGTTCATATCCAGGCAGAATAATGATGGCTGCTTTGACCGCAGCTAATGATGTCTGTGGTGAGGAAGCAGGCTGCAGAGGGGGATTTGCTGCCACACGGGCACCTTTAATGAGTTTTATTTGTTTTGTTTTATCCCCCTCCACCTCCTATTCACCTCAGAACACAGAGTAATGAAGAGGGAGGGGCAGCGAGGGTTAACACTCAGCCTCCTCTGCACCTTCATGGGGCTAATTATCCAAACCTCGCCCCCTCCTGAGGATCATCTCACTGCCTCACCTAAAGGAAAAGAGATTTCTCCTCCTCTCTCGACACATAATTCTTTATTAACCTCCTTCATTAGTTGACGTTGGAGTGTGTCCGTCTGTCCGTCTGTGCTGCCGTAGTGGATGTTGTTAATTTCACTTGGTGTTTTCGGTCCTAACTGTTTCCCTTCATGGGTCTTATTTAGTGATGGGTGTTGAATCCTGCACATATAAAGCAGATAATCAAGAATCAGGCAACGCAAAACATCATATAATGAACTTTAATTCATCAACTCCTGTTTGGTTTGATAGATATTTACATTTACATTCTCAGCATTTAGAGAGAGCCGGAGTGGAAATTATACCTGAAACAAGCTGCAAGTTCAGCGTCCTGGATGGGACACTGAATTATATAGTTAAAACACTCACCAAAAAAAAAAAACAAAACCTGTCAACCTTCAACAGGAAAGAATATGATAACATAATGATGAGCAGGATCGACACTTTTGCCTCTTCTGACTTTGATATCTGAGGTTTAGATATCGATAATTATAAGTTAAAGAGGAAAAGTATAAGACCTCCCCAGGTTGCAAAGCAAAGTGACCTCTGATGACCTTTCACTGCATGAAAATATTCAGTTTTGCTGTTGCAGTCACACTGCAGGTACCTGAACGTCCCATCTGCTCTTCGCCTAACAACAAATAAGCTTAACAAGTTATTATATCACACACACACACTGTTGTCCACCCACACAGGTGTTTTCACTCGTGGCACCTGATGAGACCAACTGATTGTGTTCAGTTTTGAGGATTCGAAAATCTTTTCTTTTCTTTTCCTTTTTTTTAACTTGGGTAAAACTTTACCAACTTTTGTGTTAATGCTGCACTAAACTAAAACCCAGCCCTAAGAATCTCTCTGGGGCTCAGCATTAAACTTTAATCCATCTGTCCCACTTCAGAGTAATTTTCACTCTCTCAAAATCATAATCGCCGAATCGGATGAGGCCTGAGAAGCGTGTCCTCCAACGGTATCTGTCGCTGCTCTATCTCTGTGTGGGACGGCTGGTCCCAGTCCATCCAGGCCTCATTAAGCATATGTCTCACTTTCCATTTCAGACAGGAGATAGCATAGAAGTGTACACAAAAGCACTATTTTCGGGCCCTTCTGCTCATCTCGTCTGAAAGTCTAATGAGAGCGGATCAAATATAGCCGACACCGAGGGGAGACAAAGGCAGACGTGGCCCTCGGTGAGAGATGAGGCGAGGCAGAACAATGGACCACAATGTGCCGTCACTGCGGCGGTATGGAGCAGGAACGGTGAATGTAGATGATTCTGTAATGAGGGATTAAGTGGTGGATTATGGGTCTTTATTAAGATGTTTCTGATCCTCATTAGGCTGAATCTCGTATCAGGGCATCGATTCCCTGCTCGCTCGCTGGATTGGCCTCTCTCTGGAGGAGGAGGAGAGTGGAAAGAGAGAGGAAAGAGTGAGAAAGGACGATAGAGAAACATACGCCGCCTTTCATATTCTCATCTGAGTCACGTCAGTCTGTCTTGTTGGAGATATAACCGTAGGTGTAACGCTCCACCACTTTAATTATCACTAAATCTGATGTCATACGAGGGTTAAAGTTGTCATTATAATATTTAAAGTGTTGGATTGATTCACATCAACTCTTGCAAGAACCTCCTTCTACCTTAAAAGTTGCTGGTAGCTGCTGGCATCCTTTGACTTTACTATTTCTTCGATAATGTGTTCAATCTTTTATTTAATAGCTAACAACAAGAAGAAAAATGCTTTGCAGGGATTGAGGGATGATAAACACTGAGGGACGAACGAGGGAATGAAAAGGCAGAAATAAGACATTTTGCATGTAAATTATGAATATTCTGACCAAATGATGGAGCCAGAGAAATCACAGAGGTGTTGTAGTTCATCCTAAAGGGGGGTCAGGATGGATTGTATTGTATTTCTACACTATTCAACCAAATCTGCAGTCGTCTCTGTATGTCGGCCCTGTGATACACTGCTGACCTGTCCGGGGTGACCCCGCCCTGGCTGATGTCAGCAGGGATCAGCTGAGGTCATGGCGTCCGCGGTAAGAGCGGCACAGATAATGGATGGATGGTCTTATTGTGACGGGGAAAGGGCCTAATCCTTCGTTGTGATCTGTCTTTTAGACAGAACGGTTCAAAAGACAATAACACGCTTTTCCTGTTGTTAACACGGCACTATGGCCTCACAGCAGGAAGGTTCTGGGTTCGAACCCCGGGCGTGGGGTCTTTCTCCCCGCAGCCCAAAGTCATGCAGGGAAAGTAATAATGGATGGATTTGGTGAGCATTATGTGTGATATGTAACTTCCTACTGAGAACAGGACTGAAGGAAACATTCAGTCAGGCAGAAAGAAACCCAGACGGTCCAAAGACAATATTTAGGTCTCAAACACCGTCTGACAGAGTCCACTGTTCCAGTATTTATACGACAATGTCCAGGTTTACTACCTCCGACTGTCGACACAATGTTTTGAATTCCACGCAGATTCAGACTAAACTTCCTTCAGCTCAGTTCAACACGTTCAGCTGGCACAAGTTTTTATTTAGAACAAGATGGCTGCAGTCTGAGCTGTTTGTACATTTGTCCTTCCTCGGAAAATGAAAAGGCACCACAGATGCTGAACAGAAAAAATTACATTAACCCTGACAATTAATTCTGCTTACTGGACTTTTTGGAAGAAGTTGTTGTGTTTGAGCACAATGTGTGAGCTCTATATCTGAAAAAAAAAAAAAAAAAAAGGATTTGAATTATATAAAGGAAATAGGGTTAGGGGTTAGGCTTAATAAAGTGTTATATTTAAAAAAAAAACATATTTCATACCATCTGGATTTCCTACACAGACATTGATTCTTCCTGACTCAACTGATGTTCATTCACATTCACACCACAGATTACTTTAGTAATCAATAAATTATTCAAAATGACTTTTGTACAGAATATTGGCTGAATGGACAATTTTGACAAACAAAATCAAAATCAAAATCAAAATTTTATTCATATTTACACCTGTTTATGAGGCAGCATGGTGGAATAGTGGTTAGCACTGTTGCCCCACAACAAGAAGGTCGCGGGTTCGGTTCCCGGCCTGGGGCCTTTCTATGTGGCGTCTCCATGTTCTCCCTGTGCCTGCGTGGGTTTCCTCCGGGTACTTTGGTTTCCTCCCACCGTCCAAAGACATCATGTTTGGGTTAACGGGTGACTCTAAATTGTCCGTAGGTCTGAGTGTGAGTGGGTGTTGGCCCTGTGATGGAGTGGTGACCTGTCCAGGGTGACCCCGCCCTCACCCAGAGTGAGCTTTGATTGGCTCCAGCATCCCCCCATAACCCGGGAACGAATAAGCAGTAGAAGATGAATGACGCCTGTTTTTTTGGGGTTTTTTTTCATGGCCCAGCTTTTTATGGAAACCTTTGAAATTTTGAGCAGGTTTAAGCCGGACCGCTTTTCTTATCTTATCTTATTGCAAAGTAACAAAATCCAACCAGAACCTACCAGCACACCTAAACCTCATGAATGACCAGGTTATATCTGCACAGAAACCAAAGTGTAAAAACAAGAATTTGTCTTTATAACAGGTGATAACCTAAAGGGGGTTAAACATACTAAGATAGATGTATATGATAAGTTAGATGTTAGATTAAAGTCGCTGATTATCGACTCGAAAAGGCAACTCATGTGAGTTTGTATTTTATACACAGGACAAACTTAAACACACCAGCAGTTCAGTTTGTGACAGTTTTATTGAGTGCAGAGAGTCTAATAGCAGGAGTCAGTGATGCGCCTCATGCTCATGAACCTCATGCCGCTCATGCCGCTCATGCCGCTCATGCCCATGTTCATGAAGTTCCTGTACTCTCCGGGCCTCATGTACATCATCCTGCCTCTGAAGTGGGGCTGCTCGTACATCAGCCAGTGTCCGTCCATCACGTTGCAGGACATGCAGTTGTTCATGCGGTAGCGGTCCATGATGTTGTCGCAGTCGTCCATCAGCTCATACATCTGGCCTCCGAAGTTCTCCCTCTCATAGATCCTCATCCTGTAGGAGCCCCTGTACTGTGGAGCAGAGGAGGAGCGGCTTTAACTAAAAATAAACCCAGAAACGATCAGCTACAGCGAATCCAACCGGGCGTGAGGCCTTACCATGGGGATCATACGGCAGGACCTGATGCAGTCGCTCATTCCCATCATGCTCATGTAGTCGGAGTACTCGCCCCTCCTCAGGAAGTACTGGTTGCCCATGTAGTTGGTGCGGTCGTAGACCATGAAGCAGCCTCTCTCCACCCGGCAGGAGTGGCACCTGCTCAGGTAGGAGGACATGTCGGGGCAGTCGCTCATGCACTCGTAGGAACGACCCTGGAAGTTCCTGTCCTCGTAGAAGATGATCTGAAGGGGGGGGGGGACGAGAGAAGAGGGAAAAGGCTCGTCACATCTTCTAGTTTAAAGCTGCACTTTTGCTTTTTTTAGGCAAACGCAGAGAGAAAAAAACAAAACAAAACAATAGAGGATTCAATTTGCTCTGTTTCGATGAGTTGGCTCGTTTTAATTTTTAAAAGCATTTTCCATTTTCTGAAAACCAACAGCAGAGGTGGTTTATAACTTCTTTTTTTTTTTTTAAAGAGTACTCAGTCAACCCACGAGGGGACAGTTTGAGAGTCTACAGGAGCCATTAACGAGAAAACGAAAACTCACCCTGCTCATCATGTTCATGCCGGTGGAAGTCATGTTGGTGGTCGGCGGGCTGCTGCTGCTGATGGAGCTGATGGAGCTGGTGGAGCTGCTGCTGTTCTTGCACCGAACTGTGCCCTCTCTGGTTTAACCCTTTGCTTTTATACCTGTTGCACAGACCGAGCCTTTTGTCTAAACCCCCTGAGCCAGCACTGATGCCATAGAAATGCACAGAATATGGAGGGATTGTCACATTTCCAGGGGCCATTTCTCGTACAGCGTGGCGAGGGCGGGGGACAGCGGGGGGGGGGGGGGCCACAGAGCGGGCCAAAGGGTTAACAATTGGAGGTCATACCTCCACATTGTTCTGACATGCAACGTTTTGTCAGCAACATTATTATTATTTTTTTTTTTTGTGTGTGTGTGTTCCTGACACACACAGATATGTTGAAGTACGTGTGGAAAGATTTTACCAGTACTTTAGTTTTTTAAGAGTCATGGAAACACCCGATGAAAAAGCTACATATAAAATAATAATTTTCATTTTCTGAAAGTTAAACATAAAAAAAAAAGAGAATGGAAAACCTCTACGTGAAAAAAATAGTTTCACTTTGAAATGTTTGACATGTGTTTGAATAACAAGGTAAATAAAACATCATCCGAATGTATAAGTGACATGTTTATTATTTTTATTTATTTATTTACCTTTATTTGTTCAAGAGGGACAATGTACATTAATGAACATTTTAAAAAAGATAAAATGTAATGTTTATTACTCTGCTTATATCGTTTCACATTATTCATATAATGTGTTTTAGTGTACTGACTCGAAAAATGGTTTTGAACTTCAATTGTCCTGGTCCTGGTCCTGGTCCTGGTCCTGGTCCTGGTTCTGAGTCCTGAGTCCTGGCCCTGAGTCCTGAGTCCTGGCCCTGAGTCCTGGCCCTGGTCCTGAGTCCTGGTCCTGAGTCTGGTCATAAGTCCTGGTCCTGGTCCTGGTCCTGGTCCTTAGTCCTGGCCCCGAGTCCTGAGTCCTGGTCCTGAGTCTGGTCCTGGTCCTGAGTCCTGGTCCTGGTCCTGAGTCCTGGTCCTGAGTCCTGGTCCTGGTCCTGTGTCTGGTCATAAGTCCTGGTCCTGGTCGTGGTCCTTAGTCCTGGTCCTGAGTCCTGGTCCTGAGTCCTGAGTCCTGGTCCTGAGTCCTGGTCCTGAGTCCTGAGTCCTGGTCCTTGTCCTGGTCCTGAGTCCTGGTCCTGAGTCCTGAGTCCTGGTCCTGAGTCCTGGTCCTTAGTCCTGGTCCTGGTCCTTAGTCCTGGTCCTGGTCCTTAGTCCTGGTCCTGGTCCTGAGTCCTGGTCCTTGGTCCTGGTCCTGAGTCCTGGTCCTGAGTCCTGTTCCTGAGTCCTGAGTCCTGGTCCTGGTCCTGGTCCTTGGTCCTTAGTCCTGGTCCTGGTCCTTAGTCCTGGTCCTGGTCCTTAGTCCTGAGTCCTGGTCCTTAGTCCTTGGTCCTGGTCCTGAGTCCTGGTCCTGAGTCCTGAGTCCTGGTCCTGAGTCCTGGTCCTTGGTCCTGGTCCTGAGTCCTGGTCCTGAGTCCTGTTCCTGAGTCCTGAGTCCTGGTCCTGGTCCTGGTCCTTGGTCCTTAGTCCTGGTCCTGGTCCTTAGTCCTGGTCCTGGTCCTTAGTCCTGAGTCCTGGTCCTTAGTCCTGGTCCTGGTCCTGAGTCCTGGGTGTCCGGCTGCAGTTCCTCCTCTCGGCCGGGGGGGCGCTGTGACATATTAGACTTCCGGTGTGACTCTCTTGGAAACAGCTTGTGTTGTCAAACGTTGCTAAGGAAGTGAAGGAGCTACTTTTTAAAAATTAGCCACCGTGAGGCCGAACAGCGGCTCAGCAGAGGTAACTACACCTCCACCACTAACACACTAACACCGAACCGAGGCCCAGAACAACAACATCCACCGGTTGTTAGTAAAAACGTGATAAACGTCCGGCTTTAATGTTAGCTCCGCTGCTAACGTTCGCTAACCTTTAATAGCTTTGCTATGCAGTCTGCTGTGTAGCTGTTAGCTCGCTGGATTAAATATAAAACATTAACTGCTGTTTGGGTTTCATATCTAAACATAACTTGTTAGCTGGATGAAAATGTATTCAGCCTTTCTTTATTCGGTTGTGGGAACTAAAAACAATGCGATCAATTTTTTTTGGCTAAGGTTAGCATTAATTAGCTCCCGCTGCTATCATTCATTTAACGCCAGCTAACTAAGTCTGGATATTTGAGGTTACTCTGCTGTTCATACTAATAAAACAATGTTTAAGGGTTAAGTGATCAATTGCAGTGTTAAAATAAAACATTGTTTGGCTATAAAATAAAATAACAGGATGGATGTTGAAGTTTGTTTTAGAGTTTCAGTCTGCAAGCCTAACAATAAATAGAGGAAGTGTGTTTTAAACAGTATTTTCACTCTACCTGTACATCTAATCCATGTTTGAGAGATTATTTGGTTAAGATTAATTTTTTTTCTATCGATGCTCTTTCAGTGTCACAGTCTGATGGCTAACTTCAGACTGAGGGTGTGCATTTATAGCTAAACAAATTTGTTTAAAGGGCAGTAATTCACCAAATCATCTCCTGTTGTCTGCCTTCAGGGGTTTGTCACTCAGTGATGAGAGAGCTCTATCTGCCTGACCACAGCTGGTCTCAGACATGACGAGAGGATGACTGAGAATGGAGAGGACAGCGGCCTCCATCAGCACTACGAAGCTCCTGACAAAGGAGACTTGGTTGTCACTAACAGAAGGCCACTCAAGACCTCCTTAGTAGATGTCAGACCCTCCAAGGAACACAATGATGCCCCTGCACTCACAGCTAGAAACAGAGAGGGAGAGATCAGTCCATACCAACCTCGGCCACCCTCTTTACCCAGGCAGTCCAGCAAAAGTGGCTCAGTTGTGGAGCCAGTGAGAAGCAGGAGGCTGAGAAACAGCCAAGAGAGTCTGAGTGACCCAACTGAGACAGGCTCCTCCACAGACTCACTTAAAGGGGACCAAACACTTCCAGGGACGGGTGGGTTTGATGTCAATAGTACTGCACCTATCAGGCACCAGGACTCCAGTATGAGGCCCTACTCTGCTGTTACCACAGGATCCCCAGTCTTCCGGGAGAGAGGGAGCAGCCTCTCAGAGTATGAAAGGAGGCCTCACAGTCAGCAGAGCGACCCCACAGACCAACGGGTGCGGTCCGCCAAGGTGCGTCTGTCTCCGGTGCATCCCATGGGGCCACTGCCTGCTCTAGAGAAGAGTTTTGTGTCAGCCACTTTGAGGGCAGCTAATAGGATTGACAGGGATTGTTTGGATTATGCGACACTAGCCAAAGAGAACCTCGGGGAGAGACTCCACAGGAACCTGAGCGACAGCCGGCTTCTGGAGAACATGGGGTCGGATAGCGCCTCTGTCAACTCCATGAGGTCCAACTACAGCGTGCTCAGCCCCATCAGACCTCAGGATGTGAGGAACAGGTAGTTGGCACAACAGATTATGTATAGATGTAGGTGGAGTCTTCCTCACACAGAGTGTGAAGGCTCTTTAGTATGGCTTACTCTGTGTGGTGTGATAAAACTATTAGGGTACTTAATCTGCTAATTTAGTAGTAGTCTGGTGACAACATGAAATTAGCTTTGGAAATGCATCTGTGTATTTTTACCCTGTGCATCATTAATAATTAGTTTCACATATAGTTTACTTTATGAACAGCCTGAGCTCAGTCTAGACTTCAACTACATTATTCAATGTTGATCAAGAGAAAGCACCACAGATGAAAAATTCTGTGCACATGCACTGTTTATGAATAAGTTATTAATTATCCTATATCCAGTGCAAGGTTTGATTGTGCTGTTTGCTTGGAGCTGATAACTATCACATCTGGACCTTGGTCCACTATCAGGAGGAAGGTTGAAGCAGTACCAACAGACTGTTAATTTTGTGCTGAAGTCAGGCTCTACACTTGTACTCACGTCTTTAAGAGAAAAGGGGAACATGATAATGGGGCTGGGGATTAACACCGGATCAGAGGAGATGCTTACTAACCCAATTTTTGACAGGAGGAGGAGCAAAAACATCTTGATACACAGTCAGAGCCCAGCAAGGAATTTAGTGACAGAGCATCTAAAACCAAAGTCTTGCCCTCTCTCATAGTGAATATTTAGTTTAGTTGTAATCAGCCTGAGCCCAACTGCTGTGCAAGTCCGTTTAGCTGCAAATTTTCCTCTCCAACCTCTATCTAGGAGTTTTCTGGAGGGCAGCGTACTGGGAAGCGGTGCCCTGCTCGGGGCTGAGGAGCTGGACCGCTATTTCCCCGACAGGAGAGTGGGCATCTACATCACCACATGGAACATGCAGGGAGAGAGGGTACGAGGAAATCATTGCTCTGCAGTGTCTCACAGACCAGGAACTGTTTAATGTCTTAACACTTCCTGGATAAGTTCAGGTTCAGCTCTTTGGTAACCAAGTTTCTATTATTTTCAGGGTCTGCCGGCCAACTTGGATGATCTCCTCCTTCCAACAGACTCTGAGTTTGCACAGGACTTTTATATCATTGGGGTCCAGGAGGGCTGTCCTGACAGGTATGATATGTTAAAGTGAGTTATCGTGCTTGTCCATTCCATCAGGGCTGTAGGGTGTAAAGTTACAGTGCTGTGTGTGCAGGAGGGAGTGGGAGACCCGTCTTCAGGAGACTCTGGGACCTTATTACGTCATGCTGTATGCAGCATCACATGGTGTTTTGTATCTCACTGTATTTGTCAGAAGAGACCTCATCTGGTTCTGCTCAGGTCAGTCCTACTTCACAAAATCAGGACACAGGCACCAGTTTGTGAGTGAATACACATTTTAGATAATTTCATAAACAAAAATGCCCCAATTATCTCACTAACTGATCATTTTCATTGTGAATGTGACTCATTAGTTGTCTGAGTTTCTGCTCCATGTTCACATAACCCCAATCTTAAGATTATTGATCTTAATAATTAAATTTGATGGTTGCACGTTGTCTTGATTAAGTTTTAGAAAAGTGTACTAGATTGTCCTCATTGGCCAAGGAAGGACTATTAATAATCCTTTGGCTTTTAGGAGTTGGATGATTTTGATGATGGTGTGTAATCTGAAGACATTTGCTCTGTTGACCCTCGCAGAAGTGGAACATGCCACAGTCACAACCAGGATCATTTCGCAGATCAAGACCAAAGGGGCTGTGGGAATTGCCTTTACCTTTTTTGGCACATCCTTCCTCTTCATCACATCCCATTTTACCTGTGAGTAAGCAGTTGTTCAGGTGACTGAAACACTTACAGTCAGAGGAGCTGCAGGCAGAATGGGTTGAAATGTCTCCTCATGTTAAGGAAGGATGTGGTAACTCAGCATATTACTGTAAAACAATCTAACACTGCCCACATCATTAGAGTTATTCATCGGTTCTCTCACCTTCCACTGATGTTTTTAAATGTGCACTTAGTAGTACATGTTTGCATTTAAACCTTGCAGCATTTTAAGGCCTGCAGTCTTTTTGTGTTTCTCATCTGTTATTCGGTTGTTCTTCCAGCTGGAGACGCCAAAGTTTACGAGAGAATACTTGATTACAACAAGATCGTCGAGGCTCTTGCTCTTCCTAAAGGCCTCCCAGACACAAACCCTTACCGCTCCACACCATGTAAGAATCTTTTAAAGGACCCTTTGTGAAAGATGCAAGAGATAGAAACAATTAGGATGATTGTGTTTGTGCACCGTGAGACTTGTTTATATATTTAACTCCAGACAGATCTGGAATCCTGGATCCATGGCTGTGTATCACAGCTTTTGTTCTGCTACTGAGTGGAGAGATGAAACTATTAGCTGATCATAAACTTGGTTGATGTGATTAAGAATACGTGACAGCAATCTTTGATAATCAATCAGTGTCATTTTAAACTGCAGCTGACGTCACCACAAGATTTGACCAGGTCTTCTGGTTTGGAGACTTTAACTTCCGGCTGAATAAGGACCGGACTGGTGTAGAGACACTCATGAACATCACAGGAGACGGCAATATGGGCCCGCTGTTGGAGCACGACCAGCTCTGCAAGGAGATGAAGGATGGTACGTGTGCATGTTGGAGGCTGCATATCAGGAAATGAGGAAACCCTGTCGTGTTTGATTGTTCCTAACCCTGATCATGTTCTTCTGTTTGTCTAGGTTCAATCTTTAAAGGCTTTCTGGAGGCACCAATACATTTCTTTCCCACATACAAATTTGACATCGGCTGTGACATCTATGACACGACTTCTAAACAGAGAACACCTTCGTACACAGTAAGAAAAGAAAACAAAGCTTCACATGACGAACAATAATCATGTGTCTCAATTCAGGGACTGAATAGTTGGAAGGCTGTCATCCCTTCGTAAACCTCTTCCTCTGTAGGACATGTCCCCTGAACTGGGACACAACTGTAGTTACCAAAATAAGGCAAACGTCTGGTGGATCATTCTCATTCAGCTGTTATTTTTGAAGTCTAAACTGAGCAGAGCAGGACTAAACTGCTCCCTGTTGGTGTCCACAGGACAGGATCTTGTTCAGGAACAGACAGACTGATGACATAAAGGTGGTCAAGTACACCAGCTGCTCCAGCATCAAGACCTCAGACCATCGGCCCGTCATCGGCGTCTTCCAGGTCAAACTGAGGCCAGGCAGAGACAAGTGAGTCGCAAATAATCTTAATGGCATCATGAGCTCATTCGGTGCCATATGGAAAGTTCTGATATTGCACAATTGAAAATTTGACACTTTAGAGAGGACTTGGAGGTTCACAAATCCCAGGAAGAAGAGCCATTTTGTCCCTTAGTTGTTAGAAATTATTTTAAGTGTTGAGACCTTACAAAGTCCTTTTTGAGTCAAAAACTACTTTTTTTTTTTTAAACTCCAGCAAATATATTGTGTCTGTTTTCCTTTGGAGTGTGAAAGTTGTACTTTCTGCCCTTTTAAACCGGATTCTTTATCATTGTTTTTTATTTTGTGCATTCGGGCCTCCTCATGTTTGCTCTTGTCTGTGTCAGTATTCCCCTGGGGGCAGGACAGTTCGACCGAGGCCTGTACTTGGAGGGCATCAGGAGGAGGATCACCAGAGAGTTGAAGAGGAGGGAAGCCATGAAGAGCCAAAGTAGCAGCACCATCTGCGCCATCTCATAGATCCTTAAAGCCAGGCCAGACCAGACCAGGCTGGACTGCATCAAACTGTGCCACAAACAGGCAGCTGGTGGAAAAGGACTAAAAGGAAACCAGAGTTGTCTTACTTACACAAACCCCCTGTCGCAGGCTATGGGGACTGACAGAGTGCGCCCTCTATTGGACATTGTTGGGGACGCACAGTGTGTGTTCGTATTGGGGGGAGCTGTCATCACAAGAAGCTGGCTGCACTTCAGGGCAGGGACCTTGAAGTCAGACAGACAGAGGTTTGCAGACACAGCAGTTGTCTGTCCTTTATTTATTCAGCCCCCTGGAACAGAGTGGGGGGGGCGGGGGACTTGCCCTTCAGCCACGTGCTGCATTGTGGACTGATCTAACTTTGCAGCGTCACTAATTCATCGTTACGTCCATAAAGAATCTCAGTGTTACATTTTCTTTCCCCCCTTAAAGCTACATCATCGTTTAAATGCCTTTTGAATTTATCAATAACTAAGACACACAACATAACTGCAGCGGACCTGTAAGTACTTTTTTATGTCACTTAGGTGTCTTTCTAACTTGAATTTTGCTTTTAACGGCACGACTGAAGAAGGGATTATGTGTGTCATGGAACGAAACATGATTTCAAGACCATGACGTTAATCAACACTACAGGCAGGAGGTCGTTTCATGCTACTGTTGGATTTCATATGACAGCTAATATCAAAAAAGAACTCACTTGCTATGAAAAAGATGGAGCAATTTAAATATACTGTTAATGCCTGTCACATTTCTTTATCTCATTAGGCCAAGTGACCCTTTGGAACAGATCTTAACTAATTGCCTTATCTCTCATCTCACTGCTGTGTAACCTCATGAATGTTATGAACCGTCCATGTAGTGCATTAATGAACGTGCATTCCCAGCATGAGGCGCAGTCTGCACTTAAAAAAAAAAAAAAAGTGCCTGTGGGTCTTATTTCCTCAGGACCTCATATCTTTTCCTATGTCAGCTATGACATAACATCCCGTAATAAAGACTTTAAAACGCTCTTCTTTGTTGGCTAAATTGTTGGATTTTGTGACACTGCAATGCAAAGACCTTTTAAAATATATAATTTTATTCATGGAAGTAATTACATTTATTTATGAGCTGTTGTACTGATGTTAACTGAGGTCACATAAAACAGTCACTGTAATCAAAAGCCACCAAGATATAATAAAATTCACTTTTTGGTGTTGGCGGATGCAAGACTAAACAACATTTAATGTTTTATCTGGAAATCAGAAAACTGTCACTTTGCAAAGATGAAGCTTCACTTAAAGCCAATTTTGATGTGTATTTGCTTTCAGGAGATTGATGCCCTGTCTCTGGCTTTTGTATCACACCAAATAACATCACGGCCAGAATCATGATCAATACCATTAATTATCAAACTGAGCTAATTTACTACAGAACCTTTCACGAGCGTGATGCACCTGTGAATATTTTTGAATGTGATGATATGGATGGTTTTTAATTACGACCACGTTAAAACACAAGACGGCGTTGAATGTCAATGCCAAATATTGATTATGTGAATTCTCTGAACTTATCGACACTGGTAATAACAGTCCATACCAAGACTCCCGTATCAGTATCAACACTCGATCGATCCGGCCTCCCACATCTCGTCTAGCTTTCCCTCAGAGGGCGGATCATTTACCGACATCGACCTCTGCCTTTAATTTATACCCTTAAGATTTATTTGAAATTTACACGGGCACCAACACAACCAAAAAACAAATGTCAGTCTCTCTACACTACATCTGCAACAACATCAACGTCAAATGTGATTTCAGTCTGGCTAAAGAGGTGAAGCTGGCAACAATGATCCAAAAATTTCCTGCAGCAGCTTCATCATCAGTTGCCTCTAAGGGAGATTAAGTGCCATCCTTCATACATTTGCTTTAGTCTGAGGTGCCATTTGGTGACTTAAAGAACTGAATGAATGTTATGGCTCGCTAATAAGTAACAGCTTTACTTGCCTCTTCTTTCCTCAAAGCTACTTTGTTTTTTTTGAAGATCATTTCACAGTGTAAAAACATCAGAAGATGGTACTGAAGTGGTGGTATTTTTCTTTTTTAAACAGGAAATGAACGCTTACATTTTGGCTTTGGGTTGCATTGTCCCTTTAAAACCAAACTCCTGAAAACCAGCAGTAAATAATGTCACTTGGCTTCCTGCCCACAAACAATAAACACATATACTCCAACCGTATGTTGACTACTTTTAGAGTAAAATGGAACTTTTTCTTTAAAATCCCCAGTCTCAAAGGCTCAGTTGAGAGCCCAGGGATCAGACCCCTCCCTAGGTGAGTTCAGTGTTGGGAAGGAGGGTCCAGTTTATTTACAGTGACGTTGGCCAGTTCCTCATGGCTGAACGGCGGCTGGGGAGGTGGGTCTATCGGAAGAGACGGTACATGCGGGGCAGGCGTCCGTCCTTGCTGGACAGGGCGGCCTGGATGTGTTCGTAGGAGGGCAGCTCCGTCAGGTCCCCCAGAGCTGCTACTGCAGGTTTACTGCGCAGCATCTTAGTGGTGACTCGTTTAATATCGCTGGCTGTCACATTGCCTGCAAATTATTTGTTAAGAGGTCGATAAAAATAAACAAAGAGGGTAAAATTAGACTATTCCTACTAATTTCAAGGCCAATTTAGGTCTGAATCACTGAGAACCAGCACTAAATCTTATTCAGTACTCACTTATTAGATCACACAGTTCATGTGGCAGCTTTCTCTTTCCTGTGGACAGAACCTGCCGACCAACATCCTCAAAAATAACTGGCCGTGACTCAAGGTTCATCATCAACATGGACTTGAGTTGAGTCTTAGCTCTCTCCAGCTCCATCTGGACATAAAGGGAAAACAAAATGTTGAAGTTGATCGTGTGTTCAAAAAAATCAATATGACCGTGGGGAAGTTTCTCTGCAGTGATTTTTACCTCTCCTGCACTTCCAGCCATTTGAATGAACTCTCTGGTTATTATTTCCACCATCTCCCGCACCTGGGGATGAATGATCAGAAAAAGCCTGACTGGGGGTCTTAGAATTATTATAAGTAGACTGCATACAAAGGAAGAAAATATTGAGGCGGCAAATTACAATTACGTCCAGTTTTAGCTGAATATCGAACACAATAAATCTTTCTCTGTAAAGTTGTGACTGGCTTAAAATTTGTACTCAGATGCAATGATACAATAATATATTCTGCAAATTAAAAACTTTTTTTAGCCAAAGTCTGCACAATTAGACCTGAAATTATACAAAACATTTTTACATTTTACAGCAGCAGTAGTAACCGACCTCTTCTGACTTGGCCCAACCCTTTTTAATTGGAAATTAAAATCAACACTTCCAGGCCTTTAAGATGCTGCTGTTGTCCCGGGGCTGCACAAACCTGTCTGGGGTCTGAACTGGCATGGATACACAGCAGGCCGCTGTCTTCGTAGCTGTGATGGTAGGAGGTGGCGTTGTACATCCAGTGATGCCTACCTCAGAGGACGACAGCAAGGTCAATGACACGTGATAAAACTGCCTGCAGGAGCTGCATGAACGAAACAGAGTCTGAACTGGATCCTCACCTGTTGAGCACATTCAGGTACAGGCGGGTGAACATGCCTTTCCCAGGTCCTCCTGCAGAGAAGGAGCCTCCTCCACCCATCATCATATTGAGCACTGCGAACGGGATGAAGTCATTCTCCTGCGGAGAGAAAGCCAATGAAACACTTTAAATGTGGGCTCTTGGTGCTAACAGGCGTATCACACCTGAACGGAGCCAAACACACACCAGGAAGGAGCAGGTCTCCAGGCCGATCATGATGTGGGTAAGCTCTGGGATCGGGGTGGGGCCGAGGCTCACGTCAGACATATCCTTCTCCATCTGAAAGAACAACAATATAAAATGTTATTATCCCGTCTTCTGTCTTTTTGAACTTCATCTATACTGCAACGGATGGAGGTAAAAAAAAAAAACCATTTCATCTGCATTTGACAGCTGTTCAAAAAACTCTAAAAACGGACTGTACACCATCTGTTTAGCATGTATTTCCTGGCAGACAAACTTAGCAACTAGTTGGCGAAAACTGTGAAGCATTTAGCAGCTAAACAAAGTCAAATATCCCTCAGGAGTTGGAAAACACAATCCAGACTAAAGACAGAGCCACAAGTGGGTGGATACCAGATCTACACTCTTCAAGTGGCCAAAATCAAACGGCCAAGACAAAGTTAATTTTGTTCCAAAACTAATGGAAGTGTAAAACAACTTTTGTTCAAGAAAGAAAATCGGTTTTATTTTTTGTGAAACATGAACTCTCCTTCCATCGATGCTCTGAAACACACCCCTGGTTGTTGTTCTGTTGTATAGTCTGCGTTTCTAGAAGTGTGAAACTGCGGATGACTTTTTTGGTCTTTTTTCACCATTTTCAAACTGGAAAATCCACCAGATGATTGGATACATCAGGCGCAAATCTGGCACAAAGATGCAAACTGCAAAACCAATGAGTCACCTTGACAATGCCACCAGTGTACTGTGCGACAGACTGGTCCACGTTGGCCACGGTGCTCGTTCCCCACACAGGCTTCACGTCCAGCAGGTATTTCCTGGCACACTCCACCAGCTGCTCGTGTTCAATGCCAACTCCGGCCAGCACCATCCGCTCAGGACTGTAGTAATTACGCAGGTAGCTGTGGAGCATTTTCCGGTCAATCTTGTCCACATTGTCTACGGGACAAAAGCGAGGAAGTCCCACCGTGTTGCCTCGATATGCAGCCTGGAGACAAACAATAAAGGCCCATGCAAATGTTCAGGAAACCCTATACACTAAAACATGACCGAGACATTGTGGTGGAAAGTCCAAGGAATGGAGGAAACATTTCCAAGTGACATTTTTCTTATTTTTTAGTGGGAGCAACTGTGCTGCTAATATATTAAAATTAAAATTAAATAAAACTGAGAAAATTGGAGAAGCTAATTGTCAAATGAAAGTTTGTAATTTTTTCTTGCAATAAATCAACTCCAAGAATTGTTAATTATCAAAATTTAATATTTCCACCATCAGACACTTAAAAGGGTTAAAATACAAGATGTTTCAGTATTATAATCTTTGACGTAATAAAAGTCATGATTAGAGCTGCAGAAAACATACATATCCAACACTTTCTGGATGTTAAAACGATTTCACAATGTCACTTTAAAACCAGAGATGTGTAACTCACAGCGTGGATCATCTCGGTGAGTAAAGGTTCAGGATCCGGCCTCATGTTTAAGTCCTCTAACTCAAAGCGTACCACCATTTTGGTCATCTCGATCTCTTCATCTGCAGGCAGATAAACATAATTCATTTCACCCTGACAGGCCTTAGAAGACTGATTTGTCACTTCAAGAAAAAAAAAATAGACTGGACTTACCCAGCAGGCGAGGCTGCAGTACAGCATCGGAGAGAAGACTGACCACTGTGTCCAGACCCTTCACTTCAGCAGACACCGCATACATGGTGGTGTCCCTGCGCAGGATCAGGAGAGACACATCATATACACAAACAGATGTACTACTTACTCCTAACACAGGAGTATCAAGAGGTAGAAAAACACAAAAATATGACACTTTATAAGACTGAGACATTGTGCTGAAAGACCTGATACCTTGATGTTTGGCAGTCACATATCCCTCCATGCTTTTCCAGCGTGAGCAGTATTTCATCTTTACTTCCATACTGAGCTGTGGACTTGAAAGATAAAGACAGACAATTTAAGAGCACAATGTAAGAGGACTGACTCATTTATTGGTCAATTCAAAGCAGCAATAACAAGAGTCTTTTCCCAGTTAATTTGACCGTCAGCTTTAATAATCAGCTTGGACTGGGCAATGGCACTCTCAAAAGGAAAAGTACTTACAGAGAAGGAAAGTTTCTCTAAGAAATGTGCTATTCCACTTGGGTATTTTGCTTCATATCTGGATCCAGAGTTTACTAAAACTAAAAGAAAGAAAGAAAACATCCACATTTTATTCACTTCAGTCTGATCATCAACAAATCATTTTCCTATGTGACTCCTGCTGCTTACTTCCAACTGTGCAGAATTGACCAAACTTGTCTTGAGAGGCAACTCTGAGGCCATTTTGTAGAGTAGTGATTTTGGTCTCATATTTTTCCTGACCATCCACAGATGCAAACACCGGTTTGGGGATCCCAGGTAGCGGTGAGGAGAGGGAGATATTTGGATATCTGCTGCCACTGCTGTACTTCCTGTAAGCTGCGATCCCAAACCTTGGTAAAAAAAAAAAAAAAACTGTGATTCCTCTAAAGCCTATTTTGCTTATTTTGATAATTAATTGATATTTCTGTTTTTTTGTTTGCTTTTTTAAGGAAAATGTGGCAAAATTTATGTGTGAACAATTTCTTGTGTTTAAGGTCTGCTGATGTCACAAACTCAGTATTGTTAGGCTTCCATTTGGTGATCAGACAAAACAAGACACTGGAAGATTAGATATGTTGACAATATTTCTGACCCATTATTGACCAAACCAACTAACCGACAAATGTGTTAAATTGCTAAAATGAAAAAAGAATTGGTTGTGTCGGTCCTAAACACTATTTGCTGTTTGAACTTGGAAAAAAAGCAAGAAAACAGAGTCAGAGTTAAAGTTCCTTAAACCCAGAAGTGAAGCATAGAGTCAGACTGCACATTAACTGTTTTAATAATGGCAACTTTAGTTTTTTCTGTTAGTCCACGGAGGCTCATCCAGTTATTCACCATGTTATCTCTGATGTTCTGAAGAATCACTGATATTCTGTTTTCTGTCTGATATGGGTCTATTTCTTTCGGTGTTTTTGCATCTACTGTTATTGGCTGATGAGACAAACAGTCCTTTTGGGACATTACAGATTTTCTCTTCTTTGAATCATGACCTGAAACATAACTCAAACTTTATGACCCATAAACTAAAAACAAACATGTAGCCAACGAAAAGAAATTACTGAAAAACCCCCCAGAAATTAACCGGCGCTTCAAAATATAGCGTCTTTGTCTCTAAAGCTCACGATTTAAGTAAAATACTCCCCTCATCAAAGTGACAGGTGACTTTCTGCTTTTATTTCATGAAGTCATGAAGCAGCATTAGCCCTGACTGTTAGCATTATGCTAACTGACTGAGCTAATCTCTAATAAAGAGAAAAATCCGACTTTGCTGACGCTGTTGGGTTTCTGCCTCTGAGTCAAATCCGACCACAGTTTTAGAATGTTTCTTTAAAAGATGTTATTACCTCTGAAAACGACTCCAGGTTCTGCACCTCGACATGTGAGCCGCCATGTTCGATCCTCTGTGACCGGAAATCAACCCGGAAGAGGTTTAAAGTCCACTAAAGCGCTTCCGCCGCAGAGGCACAAATAAACAATAACTGCTTTATGTCTTTATTATTTTTTATTACGATCATAATAGTACCATATAACTAACTGTGTCTATAAATATTGGTTTATTATTACTGTAATTTCCACCCAGTTGGTCTTTTTTTGCTTTTATAATATATTAATTAATTCAGAAATAAAGACGGAGAAGATAGGAAGCATCAGGAAGGGAGGTCAGGCCAGCTTTGGTCCCTGAAATGAATCCCTCCCTCCGATGGATCAAAGCAACATGAGAAGAAATACTGTCTGCAAGGGAGACATACAGTCTACTTCGACACAAGAAGCAAGGCTAGGTCTGAAAGAAAATGATCAAGAGGTAGTCGGGATTTTGTTTCCACTGTCTCCTTTACTTACTTAGTTACTTACTTACTTTTTTCCCTGTGCACCAATCAGAGACCCACAAGGGTTTTGTATTCATTGTGTTTTGTGACACGAACAGCCATAGGTTTATGATGTAAACACCCCAAAACATCTGCATCCCTCTAAGAGAATATCTGTGTACCTTTTTTTATTAATTAAGGCAGAATAATAAAAGCCCCAAAAGTTATAGTCATTATCAATACATCTCAGTGGTTTTAAGTTTGAACTTAGAAAACACTCAAATTTAAAAGGATGTTTAACAGTGAATTTTTGATGTAAAATAAATCAAAGTACGAATAAATTGTTAGTTGTTGACAATCAAAATAATTTTTACTGGTCGGTATCTGTGCTGTCATGTGGAGGTAATTTTATTTTTAAGGGTTCTTCCGGCAGAGGGCGCAGTTAAAACGCTGCCGTTAATTGAGGCGTCGAAGAAGAGCAGAAACCGGAAGAAGGAGAAGAAGCAGAAGCGACAGAAGCGACCAAATTGGACTATATATATATATATATTTTTTTTTAAATCTCTTTTTACTGGACATTATCTCTCGGACCAACACAAAAACTAAAAATGGGGAAGCGTCAGCATCAAAAAGACAAAATGTAAGTTTTAAAGAATACACCAAGTAACACGCAGCGTCGCTCAAACGTGCTTGTTGTTGTTAGCATAGCATGCTAATGTTCTTACGCTACTTTTTCTTTACTTTTATCAAACGCTGCTTCACAACGTCGGTCTCTCCTTTTTTGTGTGTTTCTTTGTCATCCTGACAGGTACATCACGTGTACAGAGTATACAAACTTCTATGGTGGGAAACGAGCAGGTCGGTTTGTGTGTTTATCTGCACTTTCTACGGGACTGTTCTCCCGTTGAAGAAGCTAGACTTTGTAGTTGCACTTTCCTGAACAACTCCACCTAAAATCCACAATTTCCTGTCAATTTTTCCCCTTAAGTTTTGTTTTATGTTTTTACTTTTCAGAAATCCCACAGGCCAACTTCAGACGGCTTCCATTTGACCACTGCAGGTAAGTGGAGGGTTACCTTGCTTGGCCTTGCTTATATGTAGAAAAACTGGATTGACAGTAAAATTAAAAATCGTGTATTTTTGACATTCAATATTTTTTGTTTTGTTTTTTTCCCCAAATATTTCAGCTTGTCCCTTCAGCCATTTGAGTATCCAGTCTGCACTGAGGAGGGAGTTGTCTTTGACCTTCTGTAAGTAGATTAAAAATGAAGACATTTTTATGGCTCAACTGAAGTGTTACTTTTCTGTTAACACAAGTCACACTAAACAAATTGAGAATTAAATTAACTTTAGCTTAATTGTTAAAGTCCAAAACTGTTGTTCATGACAGAGGATCTTTAAGTTATTTTGAACAACATATGATATGCAATACAGCATCTGGCAGCTTTCTGCTTCCTGGTTTGATCCCAAAGATAACTTGCTGTCTACCTTCTCTTTTAGGAGCATTGTCCCATGGATTAAGAAGTTTGGCACCAATCCAATTTCCGGAGAGGTAAGAGGAAAAGGATTCTAATTGTGTTGGTACTGGTCCATTCATCTAATGTCACATGTTTACCATCATATTGACATGTTTTTTTGCAGACTTTTGTTGGTTGATTTCTTTGATTTAATCCACAACATTGTTCTTGGAGTCAGAATGGTCAGTTTGAATATTTCTGATCTCCTGGGATTTTTTTTACACACATTTACTAGTAACAAAAACAAATAGCATCTAATGAGTGACAGCTCTTGAAACACCTTTTTGATAAGAGAAGTCAAAGGAGGATGACTAGACAGGAAAAATATAACCCGGTTTGATGGATCTGGATTTGGCATCAACCTCTTTCCAGCATCTTTTGGAATCAGTGATGAATTTAGGCTCTTTGAAGGAATTACTCAGTGTCAGTTGGGTGTCCCTAATTAAGCGCACACTGAATGTGGATGGCGCCATTCAAACAAAATTTAATTAGTACACAACCTGTGTGAGATGTCTTGGGTGCTTTGTTCCGTTTGGTAAATTAACCTCAGTTTTTACACCTTCCCACAGAAACTGGAAGCAAAAGCTCTCATCAAACTCAACTTTGCCAAGAACAACGATGGTAAATATTCATGTTTCAAGTGTAATTTCACCTTTTTAAAGGGCACAGTAAGTCAATAATTTCACTGGGAGAGGGGGGGTTAAGAGCAAATTAAAACAAGTGGAAGATGTGGGGAGATGATATAATTGAGCAGGGAACACCTTGCATCAAGGACTTCTTGACTTTTGGTGGAATTTAGTTTTCTGCAGATTGAGAGTGACTCTGCTACTTTATTTGCTTCTGATTCATCCTTGTTATTCTGTTCCAGGAAAATATCACTGCCCCGTTCTGTACAGCGTCTTCACAAATAATTCTCACATCGTTGCCAACAAGGTTACTGGCAATGTGTATTCTTATGAGGTCAGTGATCTCACACCCACACTCTCTGCATTCATTCCCATACACAGTTTTTGTAACAGAGACCAAAATCTAAAATTACACACACAAACACTCACAGGGATGTTATCGATTGTCGTTTCACTCTGATAAAGTGCAGATTCTCATCCCACACAATAACACAAGATGCTGCATTACATCATATTGAGTTAGTTCCGTACAACAAATCTGAGTTGAGGACTAAACACTGTATGGTTTTACAGATACATTTGTAAAGACAACAAAAAAAAATGTGGTGCAAAGCTGTCAGATAACTATGAATGAATACATAAAATGAAACATGAAATTATCTTCAGTTTTTCTTTCACTTTAGTTATGGACTATGGTGGGATTTATTTATTGTTTTTTTTTTTTTCTTAAATATTTGTTTCCACTCAGGCTGTTGAGCAACTCAATATTAAGACCAAGAGTTTTAAAGATCTGCTGACTGATGAACCCTTTACTAGAAAGGAACTTATAACACTTCAGGTGGGTTGTTCATTTATTCTTGTTTGTAATGTTTAAAAAATGTCATTCAGAAAGAGCCAGTCAATATTCTAATGGTGTGTTTGTTCTGTTTTGTCTTCATAGGATCCAACAAATTTGGATAAATTCAACGTTTCCAACTTCTTCCATGTGAAAAACAACTTGAAGGTGTTGGATCCAGGTGAGTTATTGAATGAATATAGAAATGTTTTATCTTGTTCTGTACTAATTAGTACTAATTATTATTTTAAAATTGCTTCATTGAATTTGAATCTGCTTTGTCCAAAGAGTCATATTTCTCTGTGCGTGTGTTTTCTCTGGCATATTTCAGATGAGGAAAAGGCCAAGCTGCACCCAGCCTACCACCTGAAGAGCACCAATCTGGAGACCAGGGAGACCTTAGCCGAGCTGTACAAAGACTACAAGGGGGATCAGCTCCTGGCCTCCACCATGAAGGAGCCAGAGGCCAAGAAGACTGACAAGCTAAACGCTGTAAGGAAAAATGTCTTGATGCTATTTATTAAAAACTACAAGGTATGGATAGAGGATGAAGGACTGGGGATTCAAGACACACTGATATAGCTGATGAAACTCAGTGCGCATGACCAGGTCGGATAATGTAACAGTTCATGAAAAAGGACAACTAAAAAAGTAATTTTTTGCCAAAATGTTTTGTTTTTAAAATAATTTATTTATTTTATTTCTGATAAAATAAATTCAGGTGCACTGGCTCTCCCTAAAACTTTGAGCCATGTTGCTTAGTCATTTGTTTTCTCATTTGTCATAGAGGCAGAACGGTTGACATGCAAACTTAGTAGTTTTTGATTTATCCACAAGCACACGTTGGGCCTCTCTGAGCTGGTTTGAGTTTTAAAAATGACAAAAGTCTACTTACTGGCTTTTTCGGGAGTTCTCAGACATCTCAAACAGCATGTGGCGTTCTTGGCTGGTGAGTTATAGAAATTCACCTTTTTAAAAAAAAATATAAACATGATGAATTTAAACATTTTTAAGTACTTAAGAAATTGTTGTTATTAACTGATCAAAACTTAATCAAATTTAATCAATTCTGCTACTGAACGGGTGTAACTCTTACTGTGTACACAAGGGGGAGCCAAACACATATCAATACATCACACTGTTGTTTGCCATAAGACATAAAACGGCACCCAGAAACAAAACAGATGACTTACAGTGCTGTGAGGAAGGTGGGTCATATTTTATATCTAATATTAAAGAAAGACATGGGCAGTAATATAGATATTAATAGAAAATATTAGCCCGAGTGAGCCTTAGATTGGTACAAAGGTCTCATTAGATAAGCAGTAGGCTTATATTATTTATTTTAAGGAACTTTTGGGTGCTTGTGTGTGATTTAATTCAATATAACTTCACCTGTTCATTAGGAACTTAATTTTTGTTAAACTGTCAGTACATATACAACATGTAGTCAGACAAATTGGCTCTTCACATGTTCCATATTGATCCTACTAGCTGAGACAAAAATCAAAGATGAAACGGACAACAAATTTGTCAAATTTTTGACAATTTCAGATAATAATGTTGGAGAAATGTAAAAAAGATAAATCAATCTACAGATAAAAAGTCATTACTGGGGGTCAAGCCTCAAAATAAATGAGTCTAATGGATGTAGCCACAAAGTTTGACACGATCCACCTTGCCTTGAATCTGAGAGTGTTGTATCTTCAGCCTGATGATAGATGGGTGTATTAGTTGTGTAGTGTGTGTGTGTGTGTGTCTTTTTAATCTAGTCTGTTGTAGATGCTGTTTTTTTTGTTTTGCTGAGAAGGTGGATCTTAGTCAAAGCACCAAACCAAGCTGTTCTGTTTTAGGTGATGAAGGATTCACTTGCAGAAAGCCAACAGATCTAGTTCCTCTGAAGGAATATGTTTTTCTGACTTTTAGACATGATGATTTCACTGATGGGGGTTGAGGGTGAGGTATCTGGGTGCCTCCATCTCACTCTGTAGCCCGGCCTTCGCTCACCAGTGCAGACATGATGAACTGTTCATGACCAGCCCCTCAGTCTTTGAGGTGTTGAGGTTAAAGCAGTTCTCTTAAAAGCACTCCGTCTCAGAATGAAACTGGCCTTCGCTGTTGGTGGTATCCGCATAGACTGTGACATCAGAGTATTTGTTGTGTGTTATTTCCGGAGAGCCAATGGAGATGGTTCATGCAGAGCAGGATTGACTGCTTCCTGCAGGTCAACAGTGTCCGTGATGACCCGGGCAACGGGACGAAGTCTGACTCACTTTGACCGACAGCATCACCTCTTCTCTTATCAGCTCCCATTTGATGCTGCACCGCATCCCGTTTCTATGCCACAGCTTTTCCTATGTTGCTCTCTGTCTCGAGTTCACAGTTGAGGTGATGCTGTGACGGCATCTGAAGGAACAGGGAATATAGGTCAGACGGGGCACACAGGGTAAAGTCTGTGCTTCCATGCGTCTTCACAAGAACTAGAGCAGAAGAATACTAAACCAGGGACTGTAGAATAGACATGAGCTTTAGAAGTCCATTTTCATTTCTCTGCTTTCATCTTCAATCAGTTGTTGTTGTATTTTTTTATTTTAAAAAAGTCTTCCAGCTTCACCTCTTTGTGGTATTTTAGGTGAACATTGCTATTTAGCAAATGTATTCCATGATTTAAGCTCAAACAATCCTAAACCATTTCCTCTGCCCCTTAAATATGCGTTGGTAGAAATCTCTCTAAGCTGGACAGGGGCAGGGAGTGTTCTTAATCATACAGAAGCTGCAGAGGCTTTCATTAAACTAATTTGCACTTGATGTACCACCTAGTGCAAATAAAGGGACCAGACAAGCATTTGGCTGGAAAGACTTGTGGAGTGAAGACGACTGGAGCTCCAGGAGCCTCGTCTGCCCTGTTTAAGTACCCATTTAATCTGCTGCTGATTTCCTGTGGAAAATTTCACAATGAGGACAAATATGGCCTGCAAATGATGCTTATTTGAATTGTCTATTCATCTCTTGATTAGTTTATAAAACATTAAAAGATAATGAAACTTAACATTCACATGTTTTTCCAATTGTTGTCCAAAACATACAAACAGACAAAAAGCAGCCCATTTTCACATTTAAGGAGCTGAAATAAATATATGGCCTTTTTTTTTTTCTTTTTTTTTTTTTGGCTTCACCTTGACATTTGAAGTAAGTGAGTTTTACAGAGTGATGTTCCTTTCTTAGACTGATTGATCGATTGGTCAACTCAGTGCTCATGCAGAGCCAGTATAACACTTGAATGAGCATTAAATGAGTGAGCATGAAAGCTCAGCAGTAGCCCTCGAAATAGATATTTGTCAAGCTTACTAGCTTATTTCTTGAGGCGTGAAGAATATGTAAACTGCATTGTTTGTTTATTACACAGGCCACCTGACAATAAATCGTTCACTAATGAAGATAATTAGATAAGCTTCAAAACTCTGGAGAATAGGGGCGAAGCAAAAGGGAACTTCTGTATTTTGTATTTCTTTTTTTTTTTTGTGAAAAATCACTGATACAATTAACAGGCATTGATTTGTTCTGTCCAGAGGTTTTGAGAATTGGGATTTTAAGATGGTACCATTGATAATGCACATAATGCTCTTTTTGTTTTGTGTTTTTCCCACCAGGCTCACTACTCCACAGGCCGAGTCTCTGCCTCCTTCACGTCCACGGCCATGACGCCGGCAACAATACACGAAGCAGGCAAGTAAACATCTTATACCAAAAAAAAAAAAAAAGTCCCAGCAGAAAGAAATGTTGACCTTCTCCTTTCTTCTGTTTCTTTAGTCTTTATTTATCCATTCGTACAAGCACAACTTCATGCTCACACAGTTTCATGCAGCTGCAAGTGGGAGCTGATCAGTTCGACTGTGTTTTCTTCTCCTGTCAGTCTCTGTGCTGCTCTATGGGAGAGATTTGCTCTTATGCAACTGTATAGTAGGTTCAGTACACTTCAGAAGAGGATGACAGTGTTTGGATTTAAAGACGTTCTTCAGGCTTTTGAAAAAGAATCACATGCTTATTTTTTTCATTGATGTATGATGGATTTATATTGAAGTAATTAAGCTATGCCTTGACTTAGGTTTTGGTTAGGTTTAGTCATTTATTTCTATATGCGATACTAAAAATATTTCTCTTTTATAAAGGTGAAACCATAATTTTCAAAAAGCTAATTGGAATTAAAGACCGTTCACAGGAGAAGAACACTCACATAAATCTAAATAACAACCTGAGCTCAAGAGATTCTGAGGGTTTTTAAAGGTCAGGCATTACACCAGCAGCAGCATCAAGCTGAGACTCTCATAAAATCTTCAGATTGTTTTTCAAAATAACAACCCATCTCAGATTTTTTTTCCAGTCATGATCTCCATGGTTGTTCCATGTAAAGACACATTAAAATAAGTATATTTGTATTTTTCTGTTGCAGACGCAATTTCGGACGACACTGTGCGTTACCAGTACGTGAAGAAAAAAGGTTACGTCCGTCTACACACGAACAAGGGAGACTTGAATCTTGAGTTGCACTGTGATAAGGTAATAAGTCTCACACACATTCAGCATAAACTCATTAACCCACCGAAAGGGTCATTGTATAGGTTTGTGTGGCGGCAGTCTTATGGAATCAGACATCTCAAGTCTGAGTTGATTTCTGTTATATAAATATAAAAGCCACAGCAGTTCAAGGTTAAATGCACACAAAGAGATGAAGAGAGCAGCCTGATTGTTGATGAAACTTCCAATCGGCCAATGTTTAACGTGTTTAGGAGATTCTATGAATGTCGGCTCAGTCCACATAAAAACTCGCCTTCTACCTGCAATTAGAAAGTGCGTCTTGGAATGTGAGCAGCTACAAAGGAAAGATGTCCACGAAATGCTGCACAATTGTTGGGAACCTTCCCAGAATAGTAGTATTGTAGACCAAACGAAGGGCGAATGATATGCAGAGAGGCATTTGAACCCCTGTTGTGTGCGCCGCTACTGAAACGTTTTAGTTTGAATATGACCAAATGCTTTTTCCCAAGACAAGCTTGCAATCAGATGATAGTCTCAGTGACCAATGCGAAAATCCCATTCTCCTGTCCTCGCTACAGCTCCAGAGAAAAGCCGGAGAGGAGATGGAAAAACTACATTTAGGATTTAAAAAAATATTTATATATATCATCTTATTGACCTGAAAACTAGCAGTAAAACACAGGAAACGTGTGAAGTATAGTATGTTGTGAAATTAGAATTTTACTGTAAATACTTAACTTTGTGTTTTTACTTTGCAATTAACAAGGGCAGGTAATGACGGGATGGAAATAAATTTTATAAAATATATGTTTGGGAGGGTTTTTTTATGAGAGCTCAGCCTTGGCAGAGTTTTCATTTGCTAGTAGAAGCTTCTTAAGTAATGTTATGATACAGATTTGGCTCCAGCAGTTGGTTAAATCGCTTTTAGGGAGAATCAACAAAGACACTGAAATCAGCCTTCTGCAGAGTTCTTCACCCAGGTTGCCAACTTTACATCTTGGCAAAAAATGTGTTTCTTGTGTGCTGCCTTTTTAAGGTTAGATGTTGAGCTCCAGAGAGAAGGCGAGAGTGAGTTCCAGGAACGTATTTCTGCCCTGGTAACCAGGCACTTTGTGTGCTTGGTTTTCATTGGCCTGTGAGCCGTCGAATCAGAATAATGAGGGGGAAAGTGGCAGTAGTTAGACAACCTGCCCTCTGTGCCCCACACCCTCCCCCCCCCCCACCTTCCTCCCCAGTGGTTTTCACACAGGACTGCAGCTCTATTCGTGGCCTGCTGTTTATGAATTAATGACTGCCGCTTCACTGTCACATGCACTCTGTCACACAAAACCATAGCCCTCCTCTCTGAGAAGTGCCCATTTGCTCGCCCAACTTTGGATGTCTCAGCCGCCTCTGCCCTCGTTGTGCTCAGCTTGAATGAAGTGTGAGGGGGCAGATGTTGGAGATCATATGACACAGTCTGTACCTTATTCACACATAATGTGGAGAAAAGGTCCAACTTTATTATAATGGATGGACTAAATACGCTTCACCTAAGTGGGACCAAATTGGATGACTGTGTTAAATTTTAAAAATGGATTTGCATGACTAAGATTTATATTTAGATGCAGCTGAATATTTAAAATGCTCCAACTATCTCTTTGACTTTGGGTTGAGTTTGAGAATAAGATTAAACAAAAAACCAACAGATACGAATAAAATTGTGCAGCCCAGCAGAGCTTTACTGATGACCTTTACATAAATAATATAAAATTGTTTAATTCTTCGGATGCTGTAATGTTGGAGTTGGGAAAATTGGATTTTAAAAAATGATAATTCATTAGGAAGCTCATTAAATGCACCCAAGAAATCGTTTATTATGCAAAAGAGAAAGTTTAATTTTTTCTCACATCAATGGATGAAATTATTTTTGAGTTTTAGACACTCCTTTCTCCTCCTCCTCCTGGGAATAACTTGTAAAACAGACGAGCCTGTAAACTGATGCGAATTGGGCCTTTTTCTTTTTTTTTTTTTCAGTCTGCGTCAGCAAACATTGTTTCCATGCTGACATCACTGATTGCTGACAAGTTTAGGCACCTTGGCATGTTTCTAAATTGAGTTGCATATTAAACATTCCCAGGCTTAAACTCACACAGAAACAAGACGCGCAAACATGCATGCAGACATGCTAAATTAACCACCATTACAGGGTGGCAGCAGCACTGTGAGGCAGAGGAAGCCTGAGTTTTACCGATAGAGATCTCTGACGTGAAAGCCTGGTTAAAATTCAAAAGGATTAAGATGACAGTAGAAAGGGAAAAAGAGAACAAGGCAGGGCTTGTATGTCTTAGATTATTTTCCATTTTATTCATGCATAGAGTAGTTATTCATTGTAATAGAGCGTCTGCCATTAGACAACTGTTTGTAGGTGTTCTTTTCAATGCCAGGTATCGATTTTTAGCTCTAAAATTAAAATTATTATCTTTTTTTTTTTTTTTTTTTTGGTCCAGTGCTTTAAAACTGTAAGCCTCTTTGTACCAGAGTGATTTGAAAATGTTTGATTTGTAACAGCAGGAAAAAGAGGCTGAGAGTTGAACCCCAAAAGCAAAGCTGAGATGTAAGGAGGAAACAAAGCAGTATAGTTTAGAAGAATCTGTCACACAAGGAGAGGCCAATGAATAAATATGGGCTTTTTACAAAAGCATCTGGTGATTCTTTGAAACTGCCAACCATTATTGCCTGGGGGAGAAAAGTTAAGTTTCCAACTCACACGAGTAAAGACGCACACACCAAAGCGTTCCTCAAGGCTATTGATGTTAATAACAGCAGACCAAACTGGTGGCATAGTTAAAGCCAAGCTTCCAGCTTTGGAGAGAAAAGACAGCTCGATTCACAATGCCAGTCAAAATGAGTTTTTTGGAGTGGGTGCTTTTAAGGAGAATACAAGATGCCTGAAAGGTTTCATCACGCAGCAAAAATCCAGATGTCAGATATGTATTCATCTATAAAGAAACATTTTGGAGCAGAATACTGGGCCCGTCTTTTAGCTATAGAGATACGTGAACCCGCCTCGTGCAGCAGCTGAACTCTACTTCATCGTTGACATACGTGCACAACAACCACTCTTCAACGCGTCAGACAGAGTCACAAGTGTGGAAGTGAGCCGCAGACACATATAACCTGTATCTGCAGCTCAACACCTGTTCAGCGTCCTGCGATGCTGCTTTCAAATTAAATAACTGCATGCAAATAAGATGGAGTCAAATGGCAAGGTCACCTTTCCTCCGTGTGGGTGTGAGTTAGAGAGTCTGTTAGTTTGCCCTCTAACATTAGAGAAGCACAAATCAGCTCTGGCTCGTGGTTTAGTCTTTACTGATGCCTTCAATCATCTGTAGAGGTTAAGCTTTTAAACACAGCAGTTTTAATTTTTGTAATCCACTATAAAGTATACGAGTGAGAATTCCTTGTAGATATCAGTAATCAGTTTTGAAGAGATGGAACGATATTAAAACCGCTAACCATCAAGCGGCCTTGATTACCCTGCAATTTATACATCTGTGGTAGATTTGAAAGCAGCGATGAAAAGGGATCATGTTAAATTTATCAGGGTACCTCGACCTCGCTGAGGACTTCTTATACAGTTTCTGACTGCAGCTGAAATCTGATTGAAATTTTTATTTGTCAAATGAAAAGCAATGGTAGTGAGTTTTCTCAGGCGGTCAGCGTGGATAATGTGCCAGACGTGAGCTCCAGGTTGCTTTTGCTTAGTTGAGTAAATACTGAACGAATAACAATTTGAATTAACACAAAGAATCATAACACTTATTTGTTGATATAAAAAAATTGCCCGTTTTGCATGAACTGATCAGGGATCTTACCATGTATGTCTCCCTCTTGCTGCTTTTTTTTTTTTTTCTGTCTCTGTCTGAATAAAAACAGAATGACCCAAAAGATACTTTTTTATTTTTATATAGTTCATGTTTATTCAAAGTTGATGGCAGGAAGCTGTTTTAAATGTAAAGCAGCAGCAGATAAGTGCTGGCAATTGACCTTCCACGTTATATAAATGTTATGTTTGAGTGTGGGTGTGTCACCGGCTTCATCCAAAGGTCTCTTCTCATCAGACATTCATTTAAACGCAAAACACACTGTAATCAGAAGTGTTGTCTAGATGTTGTGTGTCTGTATTTGTATATTTAGGTTACTGTTTCAATTCCACTTTTTAAGATCTCACTTGGTTTACTTGGAGGCTTTGAGCCCAAATGAGGAACTGAACAGTGTCAGCAAACAATTATGCTAATTACCGTGAACAGTTAAGAAGCATCTCGCTGTTTTTATTGTGGGTGGTCTTTTTATAACCAATCGATCTGTGCCTTCTCTGTCCTATAGGTTCCCAAGGCTGGAGAGAATTTTGTCCGTCTGTGTAAAAAAGGATACTATGATGGTACAATCTTCCACAGGTCCATCCGCAATTTCATGGTGAGGAATTTGATCAGTTTAAATGCTTTCTTTGCTTTTCTGCTTGCTTCATTTGTGCAAAGCAGGTACCCAATGCAGAAGGATAATTTTACAGCTGCATGCTCTCCTCTCTTGGATCAAAAGAAGTTTGCAGCATTTACAGCTGAATGTAGGGAGCAGCTTATATTGCCTTTAAACAGGAATATGGAGAGTTCCTAACTGTAACAGAACATTTAGTAATAAAAGCATGAGTGACAGTTTCCAGGTTCTTCATGGTTTTAAAAAAAAAAAAAAAAAAAAAGATCTAATCTTTGCAATTTTGCAAAGATTAGATGCAGACATCTAATCTCTGATTTAAAGACTTAAAATATTCCGCTTTCTAAAGAAACTGATTACAAAAATGCTAACAGCACATGTCTGTTGTCAAGACAGCAACATGTTCTTTAAATAAATCTATTTTTTAACATTGTTTTCCGTCTGGTTTAATTTGGCTCCCATACTTTCATATGAAATGTCCTCAGTGTGACATTTAAGGGGAAAATCTATGTAAGTCTAGTGCAGCACAGGAGGACAACGGGGTCAGACATTGGAAAGCAAAAACTTAAGTTTTAGCAGCTTTGGTGGGTTACAATTAAAGTCAAATTTTGTGTATTCATTCTGCAAAACTCACACTGTCCAACAATTCAGTGTACTGATTCAAATATTGAGATCCAGCTCCATCTCTTTGTTGTAACTCAGCCTGAAGCTTCTCAGCTGACACTGAGGGCCTCTGATCAGCAGCTCGTCTGTGTATTTCACAGCTTCCGTCCCTGTAATTAAAGAGGCTCTGAGTGGACATCTGGTCTCAAGAGGACCCTCAGCTTTTCTTTTCTTTTCTTTTTTTTTTTTTCCCAGCCTGTCCACTGGTTTTCATGCACTGTCGCGAGCTGTGAATTGTTTATCTATAATTACTGCCTTGCAGCTCTGAAGGAGACAACAATGGCCTTGAAGAGAATCTTTTAATAGCAACAAATGCTTTCAAACCAGTTTATTTATAGAAACATTAATATGGCTCTTACTTCCCATAAAGCAGTTTAGAAGGAGCTTATAGGTCAACAGAATTTCTTCCCTGTCACATAAAACAAAACATTTGTGCACTCTTTTTCTGAATACATCAGAACGGCTGCTGGTTTAACTTAATTTTAATGCCAGTCTTCGATGATAATCTCAGACCCAGTTTAAAATTATAAAACTTAATAAATCTTTTAGCTGTTTGTGTTGAAGTAAACAAGACCTTTCTAGTCTAGTCTAGTCAGCACAATGTTGGCTCAATGTTTAGTCTCCAAGGTAAAATCAAAGTTAACAATGGGAAATACTTAAAAATAATCAGATACTGACTTTTGTACTGTTAGCTGAAGGGGGTTTTCCAGGCCTGTGCTAATGGTGTACAGGAAAAAAAAAGCACCAGTGGGCAAAACCTGAGCGAAATAATCACCCATTGCAACAATAATAGGAAAGTTGAGCATTAACAGTGAACAATTGAGGCCAGTATCCTGCAAAGCGTTGACGCTGACTAGTAATGATTAGAGGGAACACGACTCCTGCTTGGCTGTGTGACACAAGGAAACACTGCTTACGTTACAACCTAAATTATCGTGTGAGCACTGAAACTCAAACATTTACCTTTTAATAACTAAAAGGAACAAGCCCTGTATTGTCACAGGCTCAACCTATGTTTGGTTTTCAGAGTGCAGGACAGACGGCCAGTGTTAACCAAACCTGACTATGTAGTTTGTCACAGTTGGTTTGTTTTTTTGCCTTTCCAGATTCAAGGAGGCGACCCCACTGGCACTGGTACAGGTAGGATGAGGACTGAAACCACATTTTGGATTACATAAGACCTCACTGTTGAATTATTAATAGTTGCTTTTTCGAGGCTTTCTGTAAATACTGCCTGCAACTCGAGACACAAGTCAAGAGTGTTACTAAATATACTCTGTAAAGGCACAAAGGAATACAGAGGGCACTTATATACACACCCAAAAGTCTGAGTGGGGGTGTAGCGAACAACCAATCAACCAGCATTTGGTGTAATTTTCCTCTTGGCTTTTTGTGTGTGTTTGGTTTGGGTTTTTTTTTTTTTTTTTGCCAGTTTAAAAGGCAGCTAAGGGTAATTGACTGTGAGGCCTCTTACATTTAATTTCCTGCTTTCATGCTGTGTGTGAGAGTTTGCAGCACAGAGTGTTCTTTGTGCCTGTGGACATCTGAACACTATGCAAAATGCATCCACCATGACAGATTTATGAAGGTGCAGAATTCCTGGCCCGTGGCTAAAATTCCCCTCATCACCTGGACTGAAGCTTGTGCATACAAATGAAATTATTACGAAACAGACTCCTGTCAGTTTTGGCATGGAATGCGTATCAAATTAAGGATGTTAAGATATGCTTGCAGGTATTGATTATTTTATCATTTTTAAATAAGACACTTTATTGTTTTAATTTATTTTAAAAAATAACAACTATTTGGTTTCCTTTAAAGAAAAATCAGCATGTTTATTGCCTAAAAAGGTAAAAAATTACCTGTCAAAACCAAACATGGCTCATTTATCTTCATCAATCTCCTACACTGTCTTCATGTGGTGATGCGGCTCTAAACGGAAATATAAACTCATCTGGGGGGCATTGAAGGACTAAATTGCCTTTTTGGTTGCGTTTAACAACCTCTTTATACCTGTTAACGTTGGTGTTTTAAATGTATTACCAGCTGAGAAACCTCCAGAGGAGCTTTATCACCGCCTTCCTTCGCAATTTGCCTGACACAAAACAAAGCTGAGCTGTTGGCTACACATGCATCTGGGAGATTAATGCCACAGTATGTAACATGAGTGACCACAGAGATTAGCCACAGCCATAATGATAATTAAAATTTAAAGGGTAATACTAACAGTCATTGAAACCTGATACCAGTAACTGTTTCATCTCCAACTGTGACTGCTTCACTGTTTTATGGATTGAGCAAAGCGCTGATGCAAAAACTTTGCCTCTATTACTTTAATTAATCAAGTAATAAATGGTTTGTTTCAGCCAAACATATGATTATTGGCATCTCTGCTCTAAAACATGTACAAACCAAAGCATCTCAGACGAACTTAAGTTCTGTTTGATTTTGTATTTCAGTCATAGTTTTTGATCTGGATGATGACAACAAGCAGGATCAGTGAGGAGAACATGAGGAAAGGAAGGAATTTTGGCCTGCTGGTGGCAAAAAGATGTTTAAGTGACCGTAAAGTGTGAAGAAAATCCTACAAAAGTTACCGGCTCATCTGGAGTGATCCCCAGTTATTCATCGTCTGTATATAAATTGGTGCCTGTATGTTCCTGCAGACTGCTCACTGTAGCGTTGACAATTTCAGGTCAGAAGAGACTCATTTATGTAAGATCCTTCAGAAGCAGATGCTTCGGAGAAAGAAATGTTTTAAACATCGACTCGTAAATTTAATCCAAGTCAAATATTCCAGATATGAAGCGAAAACACTCACTCATACTTTTTCTCAAGTTTGACCATCGCGTTGATGAGTGGAGATGCATCTCAGCTCTGCACCGCCAGGCAGCAGAGTAAATTTTCATTTCCCTTTCAGTAGGTTTAACTTTGAGTTTGTGCTATTGCTTTAAATCAAGCAGGATGCATTTTGATTAATTGCATAATGGCTCGGTGAGAATAAATTTCTCCCCTCAGCCTTCTCCTCCTCCCCCTCTCGCTCTCCCTTCATTTATGATGTAGTCGTACTGATGTAAAATGTCAGCATGTTGATAAATTATGCAAAAATGTCACTTTGGAAATTGATGTCTGCACAAAGCTTCTGAGGAGCTGATTGGTCGGTAGCATTCACTTCCACTCTCACACACTCACACACACACACACACACACACACACACATATATATATATATATATATATATATTAAATGTATGGGGAAAATATTCATGCCATTCCCTGAAATGTGAACATTTTTAAGGTCCAGTTTTTGTCAGGAATGACTTTGACTTTGTACTTGGACTCATTACAACATTACACTGATGTTTTGGGCCGCAGCCAAAAGTATTATGAGCTTTTAAATGGCTTGTGTTTGAAAAGTTGCTGTGGCATTCAAAATTTTAGATTGAAATGAAATGTCAGCCTTTTCTTGTAGAGTTACCTGCTTCCATTTTCATTTTACCCCCCAAAAAAATAAAAGAGTGATTTGAAATTTAAAAAAAAAAAAATTTAAAACCGGCCTGCTTCAGTCTAATGTGTTGTATCGTCATGTATAATGTCCCAGGGAGAAACTGCGATCGGCTAAATGGATTATTATGGTTGCAAACGACGTCAGAGCTGATCTGTGCATCCCCAACAGACACAGAGTTACATGCATGTAGACCAGCTGGCAGAACGCAGGACAGTGAGAAACACCTCAGAGCGACATATCCTCTCCCCCCATTGTGAGCCAATAATCTCCTGCAGTGCATGTTCCTGTGTACTCATCGTGATGCTTCTTAATGATGAAGTCAGTCTAAATAATGATTCACAGCTGAAAGCTCTAAACATGGGTCCATGTTCAAGGGCAGAAGGGTCTTCTGCTACAAACTAAATACATTAGGTGTACAAAGAGGATTACAATATCCCACAATGGGGAAAAAATATATCATTGTGCTTTGCAGAGCAGGAAATTAAAGACGATGAATTTATCTTATCTATTAAACCCCCCCCCCCCCCCCCCCAAAAAAAGTGTTTTTGTTTACATAAATGAAATCTAGTGAGAGATTAAAAGCGAACTTCTGCCTGAAAAGATGTAATGATGATTTCCTTGGAGTCCAGCGACATAAATTCAGTTTATAGATTTAGGCTCTGTATTGATACAATATGTATGTTATAATATAGTAATATTTGAGCTTTACCCATCCATGTCTGCAACTATGAATCTTGGCAAGAATATCCTCCCTCCTGAGCCAAACCGTGCCAAAAGCCCAACAGAAAACAAACAATGTGCGGCAAAAATAGGGAATTGAGTGAGAAACGTGTTTTTTCTGAGGATGTTTTCAGTCTACAAAAACTTTTTTTTAAACTGCTTTTAAAATAAAACGTCTTGTTTTTAAGGTTTGACGCCGTTTCTTGCTCACTCTCTCCATGGTCTTTTCTCACTTTCAACCCTTTGTGTCCTCCCTTCTATCCTTACTCCCTTCCTCACCCACTTCCTCCCATCCCAGGAGGGGAGTCATTCTGGGGAAAACCTTTCAAGGATGAGTTTCGACCCAACCTGTCCCACACGGGCCGGGGGATTCTCAGCATGGCCAACTCTGGTCCAAACACCAACAAGTCCCAGTTGTAAGAAATGCTTTCCAAACTTTGAACCAGTGTTCAGCCAACAGAGAATTATCTTTTTAAGTTTCTGGCTCTGCTTGTTCAGTTTCTTTGTTGAGGCCTCAACAAAAAAACTGGTGAACAAAACAAGAAATTCTTAAAGCTGTCAGTTGTATTTCAAATGAACAGACGAACATGTGATGTATCATTTGCTTAGCTCTTTGCTTTAATTACTTTTGATTAATTGAAGTGAACAGTAATGTCAAATGTAGTAATAACATATTTGGAATTACTGTTCTTAACATGTTGCTTAAATATACAGTCGATGCCTTTTAATATGAAAGTCAGCTTTTTGAATGATTGACTGTAAATCGTTAATTTTCTCTTTATGATGGTTTATTTTAAGCTAATGTCATTACATAAACAGACCTTTGTCCTTCATCTATTGTAAAGATGAGACTTTTATGTAAATCTCTTGTTTCCTGCGCTTCTTACACTTTTCACACGTTCAGTTGCTGAGTGAAAATGTTTTGTACTCACATGTTTTGTTTTTTCTCTCAGTTTTATCACGTTCCGGTCGTGCACCTACCTCGACAGGAAGCACACAGTATTTGGAAGGTAAACGGTTTATTGCATTTTTCCATTCATGTTTTGTGGCCGTGCTTTTGTGCAATTTAGCAGCTGAGGCAGGTGGATTTGAAAGGTGACAATCCTGACAGACGCTTTACTTTTTAGCCTTCCTTTCTCTCCCTCGCTCGCTCTCTTTTTCCTCACCCTTTCATATTATTCTTTACACAGTTGGTTCATCTTTGGCTCCAGACAGAGAAAACAATATTGTGTCTTCCAGTCTGACTCCAGGCAAACAGCGGTGAAAAATTTAGTAGATGCTGAATCTAAACTGATGTCTGTTTCTCGCTCTCTCCCATTTTCTCTGTCATGCACAATGTCAAATGGTTGCATTTTCAGAGGAAAAAATCCTGCCTACACTCTAAAAATATTTGCTTTCAATTGACTGATTCTTCTCATGGTCAACACAGTTAAAAAGCTTCTGCTCTAACCCCGAATCCAGGTTTTCATCCTCTCCACAGACTGCAGCTTCCGCTCATTTAATGGGAGTGGAATCGTGACACGGTGTGAAAGGAAGTTTTTCTTAAATGGAAAATATGAGACGGGTCTTCTTTTGTGTGGTTGTTGACTGGTTTGACTGTGGCTCTATCATTTTAAATGCTCTGGACAGATGGTTTTGGAAATGAAGCTGCCTTTAGAGCTTATAGAAGATTCTCTCCGTTACTGAGCAACACATCAAGTAAAGTAATTAGTTTTGATAACAGAACGTTGAACTTTAGCAGAAACCACAAAATATTTGGCATATTTACTCACTCAAATTGGTTCAGTATTAGTATTTTTATGTGTAATTGTATTATCCAACATTTAATAATCGAAACCATTGTTTTAATATTTACGGTGGTCATTTATGATAGTTTCCCCATCCGGACCCGAAACTGAAGGCAAACATGGTGTACCGCCAAACCAACCATTCTTTGGCTTGTTAGCACGTGGAACTTGGATCTCCTTTAAAAAGATAATAAAATAAAATAAAAATCCCATGTGAAGCTTCGACCTTTCCAGTGGTACATAAGTAATGATTTTTTTTTTCTTTCCCCTCTCGAGAGAGGACTGCAGGAATCTTGCTGTATCCTTCATCAGCGTGTGTTGTTAAAGGGAATTTTATTGGATGGATTGGACTCGTACATAATCTGATGTTTTAAGGTCGGGTAGTGTAGTTGCGGGGGGTTGTCTGAACACATGGAAGCAGCACGTGTGTTGGGAAGGACCCCCCCCCTTTGCTTGCTATTCACTGTTGTGTTTGAGAGTGTGTGGCTTCTCACTCGACACATGGTAACATGGGGCCCCCACAGGAGGAGTCGGACAAAGAGTTTAAAGAGCAGAGAGAGAGAGTTACTTCTTTAAGTGCTCTGCACCGGGGGGGGGCTTGCTAACAGATCTGCTCTTGGCCCTCAGCAACAGAAAGGCTGTATTTTCCGTCGTCGTGTTTACACCACAAAGCCGCTGGTCTTATAACAAACACTATAAAACTCATGTTCAGGAACATAATGAGGTCTGCAAAATCCATCATCCGGCAAATTATGTGAAAAGTAAAACATTCTAGGTTCAGCTGTGAGACACAGATTTATTCTAATCGGCCTGATGAAACATCTCATATGACCTTATGATGATGAAGGTTGCTTGTTGGATTTTTAATCAGCGAGTTAAAGTGGCCGTTTATATTCTTGTATTAATCTGAAAATCTTGTGAAAGCGTAGAAAAAAAAAAAAAAAAAAAAAAATGGACCTGGCCTCGCTGAGTTATTTTTGATGTTGAATTTGGATCGGAGATCAATGTGAACTTTGTGGATCTAGATCTGTAGACAGCAAATGGGTCTTTAAGTTTGGTTTGTTTGTCTTTTATGCAGGGTTGTTGGTGGATTTGAGGCGCTCACGGCCATGGAGAATGTGGAGAGTGATCCCAAAACAGACAAACCAAAGGTAGGCATCGGCTCAAACCCAAGTTCATTTGACTTCAAAGTTAAAACACAAAGGTCATCATCAGAAACAGAGAAAACTTCTTCCACATGGATTTCTTTATATGCCGCTCAGCCAATTACTGAGCGTGACTGCGGAGTAAGTGTAAGCTGCGAGATCACAAACATGTAAAGGAGATAAGGAGAAAGAGTTTCAGCCGCAGAGCCGTGACAGCATTTTGACCTTTAAGTGGATCAGGTGCAAAGACAGGAAACTACAGGGAACCAGGAAGAAGTATGTTAGAAACATCAGAGCTGCTGCTGGATGGGAGCAGAAACCTGATATTTTGGTTCTATAGACTTGTTTTGATGTTTTATATTTAATAATTATGATAATTTAATGGTAAACAGCTTAAAGACACTTTGTTTTTCTGATTTTCTCTGTTTTCCAGTCGGAGATAAAGATCATAAGCACGACTGTGTTTGTGGACCCGTATGAAGAGGCGGATGCTGAGGTTTGGTCTCTCTTTCTGTTCTCATTCATGAAGAACATTGAATTTATTTATAATTATTTGTTTCCTGGGATGATGGCGGTGGGCGGGGTCTACGTTTTCATGTTGTTCGTCTGTCCCGTTCATACGACCACAGAAAAAAAACAAAGCAGAAAATCATTTAATATGTAAGAATCAGGTGGTTAGGTATGTTTTGGCTTTGTCGAAATGGTTACAAATAAATTATCTGTTTGTCGACAAATGGTTTAAATCTTTTCACTTCCATCAGAGTTAAGATTTGGTCCGTTGTCCTTTTGAAGGCAACGCACCTGCAGCGTGCGCTCCCTCTTGCATTAGAGACGTGGGGCATGCAGTGAATGCATCAACGCAGCAGCAGCAGCAGCAGCAGCAGTGACAGCGTGAACATGCGGTCCCTCTCCTCTCCAGTCTGACGTGAGCTTCTCTGGATTTTTCAGATCGCAGCCGAACGAGAGAGGGAACTGCAGAAGCAGGAGGAGGAGAGGCAGCAGGCCAGCCTCACCCTGAAGAAAGCTAAAGAGGAGCAGGCACCCAAGACCTTTAGAGAAGGTGTGGGGAAATACATCAATCCAGCCACAGTGTAAGAGCACACACACACACACACACACACACAAACACACACACACTCTAATCTGCTATTCAACAAACATCACCCCCACCCCTCTGTGCTTTTAAAGCAGCGGTGACTCACCCATGGGCTTCACTGTGCTGTACATAAAAGCTACATATGCACAAACCTGAAGTCTGATTAATTATTCTGCTTTGTTGGCAGAAGTTTGGATTAAAGATGTTTTCTGGCCTTCACACAAAATGTATAAACCGTCTTCTTTCAGAAACAATGCAGTAAGGAATGGATGATAAAACATTATTACACAGCAACACAAAATCAGCAGAGACGACATGAGCAAAAGTCCAATTATGGAGAAGATTACCTTTTTCCCTCATGGGGATAATTCAGGTTTATTATCCAATGCATATTTCTGCTGAGTTTGTGTACATTATATTGTGTTTTGTGATATTACAACATATTTCTTTTTAGTTTCAGGTTTATGTCTGATAACACACATGCGGCATGGTCTGCCAGTCGAACGTAAAACATAATAAAGAGATCACAACATCAGATTTTTCTCAGTTTGCGCTATTAAATCCAGCCATTAGAGGTTTTTTATGGTGGTTTATGATTTTATTGGAATACATTTTTATTATTTTCCCGTACTTTATCATAGCAAACTTGAAACTTTTATGGATTTCTTCCAAATCCTGTTTAGTAGAGTGAAATACAAAGTTCACTTTGCACAACATGTTATCCTGAAGCATTTATAGTTACACTGAAATTACCTTGATTATTCAGAACCAAGGCATCAACTCAAATTAAACACGATTACGTCATCATTAGTTCTAGTAGAAGTCATTCAAGTTCATCAGGTGAGTGAAGGTCTCCAAAGTACTGCACGCTCATCTGTATGATTTTTTTTAAAGAGACTTTTATCCTACCTCCAAAAAAGGAAAGAAAATAAGCCTGAGAATCTGAGATACTGTTTACAAAGACAAAAACGACATCATTTACAAAGAGAACAGAGCTGTGGGACTGAATTCAGACAAAAACAAAAACAGATCGGAGAACCCCACAATCTACAAGAAACAAGGCGCACACGTCCGCAAATAAACGGCTGATTATGGCGGTCCTCTGTGCGTTGATACGTTGCTTCTCCTCTTTCAGGAAACGCTCGGCTGCTGAAGATGAAAGCGGACCGTCCACCAGCGGAGCGGCGGCAGCGGCCAAGAAGTCCAAAGGCAAGACCACATTAGGAGACTTCAGCTCGTGGTAGCGCCGTCACACTGTTCCTGCAGCTGTGTGTATTTTTTTTATTTTACAGCTCGTTTAAAATTGACTTCATTCTCGCTTTTATTTTTGTTTTGTTTATCATCTCCCAGTAGTTTTGGTGTCTTGTGAAACTATAGACTAAAGCTGATTTTTTTTTTTTTTTTTCCTAAAGATGGTGTGATAGTTTTCTTTGGTGCACCTTTGAGCTCTTACTAAGAGGAAACACACCTCAGTGTTAGAAGTGATTTATCTTATCTCCCCTCTTCAAAGACAGTCTAATCAATATTTGGGCTAAAACCATCTGATTGATATCTTTGTTCCTGGGTGGTTTGATCGATATTTGATTCAGGACGGTCTGATCAGAATTTGTGGACATGATAAACCAGTTCTCAGTTGGCCACTTTGTCTCAGCTCCCAAGTGCCACGTTTCCATAATCCTTTGTGTCTCACAGGAAGCTCGAGTTATAGAATTTTATCCGCGTTGAGGTGGCACAAATGAAAGATTAATCTCAAGATTGGTCACTTCATGGCCACAGCGGCCACCTGGTTATTCCAGGACACACTCTGATTCTCCTCTTCTAACATCAACCCTTATTGTTGACTCTCAAAAGAAAAATAAATAAATTTGAAAAAATCAATTTTGGAGACGCTCTTCAGATGTTGATTGGTTTATACCAGCACAAAAGGTTTACGGTTGAATGGTTGTATTGGTAATATTTACAGATGACAAAATCATCTGTAAATGCTTTCAATTTTCCAATTTGAAGACACAACTACGAAAGAAATGACTTTACTGTGTGGCTGGCCGTTCCGTGCATTGACGGTTGATTGTTGCTTTCAGATTTATAGTACGTGGCTGTGTTGAAGCAGTTCTTTCTTTTTTTTTATTTTTGCTCCTTTCATGCATCCAAATGTTAGATTTATTTTATTTTTTAAACCTTTGTTTCTTGTAATAAAGAAATTATATTGTGCTCCAGAAAGGCAATGACACAGAGAACAAAACAGATCAGGCTTTTCTGGATCGACTTATTTCAGTTATCAAACATCAAAAAAAAAAAAAAAAACCAACCTGACCTTAATAGACAAACGTGTCAGTCTGTTGACTCTGCTGAGTCTGAATCCACAGTTTTAAAACTCAAAAGTCAAATTTAGATATTCCTGTTTGAGGGAAGTTGTTATATATATAAAGCCTCACACACTAATTCACGTCCTTTACTTAGAAAAGGGTGAGAGGTTTTTATCCCTTTGAGTCACCCTGAATCCCTCAACCTCAGATCATGCTAATCAGATCATCCCAATCCAATGGTTAAGTTAGGGATGGAAAGTCCTTCTAAGAATATTGTCTCCAAAGTTTGGGGCCATGGAATCCTAAACGCATTCAAAACCTTTTTTCCAGATCCAGCTCCGCACTTTCTTTTACAAGCACAAAAGGAAACAACTCCTGGCTCGTCGAAAAACATCTTACCTTTAAAAATAAACAGGGACAGCAAATGTAAAACTATTTGAGAGTTGAGTGGACAACCCACAACTGTTGTTTGCAAAACACTCTTTGAATGGCGTGAAGCTGTGTGGGAGCCTGTTTTCGTCAGATCCCCGCCGCTCCGGCGAAGCCGAGTACTCGGCGACGACCCCCTCGTGTCACATAACCCATAACTTATCAACTGCTCGGTTATGGCCTTAATGCTTCTCCACTTCAGCCCTGTTATTAAGCTGCGCTCTGAATGCACCCTTGAGCGTCTTCAGTGCCTCAGATTCCTGAATGATGGAGGCTGCGTCGCTACCTGAGGTGAAAAATGAAGTCGCTGCCCTGCAAAAGTGGAAGCTCCTGACCTGCAGGATCGGCCTTTTCACACGCGGAGCGGCAGAAAATGGATTCAGACGAACTCTGGGACACTGAGGTCACTAATTCAATGAATAATTGAGGCCTGTGATTCTTACAGGCATTTAATGCGTGATGTGAAACTACAGAGTCAGAAGCAAACAGAGACTTTAGATGGTAAGTTGCTCCTGTGTGTTGAAGTCAGGATGAACACGATATATCATTTAAGAAAAAAAGACTTGTCAGGACTTCTCACTTCTGCGAGAACATTTTTTTTTTTTTTTTTCCTGTTCCCTGTCACTCTTTCCACCCAACTGGGCTCCAGAGTGTTTGAGTTCAAACACTTACAGATGACTTTCTCAGCTTTTAGAGCCAAATATCTGAACTTTACTGGCTTGATCTTTATGTTGTCGTGCTGTTGCAGCCGGTGATGACATTTCTTTACTTGGCTTCAGAAGCTGATCTGATTTTTCTCCACCAGCCCTTGAAAGGAGCAACGTTAGCCGTCAGCGGAGAGATGTAGATGTAACGATGGCCTGTGAGTGTCACCGTTGGCCTCAGGGCCTCCGTGTTGATGCTCTTTGTGCATCCTGTAAAAAAAACAAAAAAACAAAAAAACAAAACAAGACGCTTGTCAGTTCAACATGTTCTCTGTTTAATGAGGAGTTGTTTGTTTTAGCGGGATTACTCTGGTAGCTCTGATTCTCAGTCAATAACCTTGTCTGTGTCAGGCTGTCACAGTGACAGACTGTTTTTCTGTTGATGAAGGAAATATCACTTTATTTAACCTTTTTTGACACATTAAATTCATGGTATTTTATAATTACTTAGGTCAGGTGGACAGTTTGTGCCCAGGGTGCAGTAAATTAGAACGTGGGGTGACTTTTTTTGTTCATTTGCAGAGATAAACCTCACAAACCTCTGAGCTCAAAAATTAAAATTTTTAATTATACTTGTCTTTAGTGAACGTCCTTCTTCATCCATCTTCATCCGTTTAACAGTGTGAATTTTAATTATCAGGCTTAAAGAAACAAACCGTCCTTTAACAGCTGATCGTGATCTTGTAAAAGCTGAATTCCGACTTCTCCCGCTGCACACAGACGTGTTTGTAAATATTGCACCATTTTTAATTTCAGAAATATTAATTTAACCATCTCAATGACTCTCTAAGTAGACATGTCGGGCAGATATATGCAGCTGAAATGTTTTAATGTTTAAATTTAATTAACTGAATACACAAAACTAAAATCAAATGTCAGAGAAGTTACTGCTAATTAATATATTAAATTAATAAAGACTTCATTTGCAGAACTACCTGTTTTGGGTTTTTTTTATACAAGGGAAGGGGATTACTGTGCAGCTTTCTTGCCCTCTTTGCAGCTTCATGGATGTACATTTAAAGTTTTACTCATTGATGATTAAAGGTTTTAGTGTCTTTAGTGTGTTTGCTCCTGATGTTGTTTTTAAAGGTTTGTCTAAAGCTAATAATAATTTTCTGCCTGTCGGTCTGTAAGTGTTGTAAATGTCAACGTCTTACGAGCATATTTTCTTTGTACGTGTTTGGCAGATTGAGCCCCAAGAACTATTTATGTTGTGGATTTTAGCTAATTAATAATCATACTTGCACGTTTGCAAGATAAACGAATGTATTTTCTTCGATGGATTTAACAAACTCTTTATAGCAGCTTAATTAGAAAGTCGTAGACGTGCTGGTTGGAAGATTTTGATGCTTTTTCAATCCAAACTAAACAATTATTCAGCTTTTTTTTTTTTTTTTTGTTCTCCAGGCAACTGCTAGCGTCAGCAAAGGTGGCTGACAGCTGTTTACGATAAAAGCAGTTGTTAGCAATCATGTACACAGTGGTTTTATGTGGGACTTATAATCATAGACGCTGCTTGGATCCTGTTTTATCTCATGTAAAAGGCCAACTAGAGGACACGCTCCTAATAAAGTCATCACCCCGCCGCTTCAGTGCTGGAATAAAAAATGAGCAGAACTCTATCCAGAGGACGTGCATGAAATCGTAATGTGAATCTGAATTTCTCAACTCTGGTCCTCACTTTTGTTATTTCCAGGTCTCCCTTTGAAGTCGACCATTTGAGAATAGATACCAGCAGAGATACTGTTGTGGGCATTCGCCACGTAGAGTTAGAGTTCAGCATCCACCTCCAGATTCACAGTAGGATCTTTATTTGACATTATCAGTCCTCATGCTGCCACTTGAAGTTTTATACTCGCTCTCTGAAGTTACTGATAAATAAATATTTCAGCTGTTTGATGGATTAACATTAAATTTACGGTTCTCCATGAATGAATGAATCCTTTCTGACTTTGATGACTTTCTCTCTCACACTTTAATCAGGTCAGGTGATCAGGAAATGTTCCACGCTGCCATGTTGGACAAAGTTCTCATATATTTATTTAACTTTGGGTTCAAACAGCTGCTGAGTGTGAACTATCCAAGAACCTTTTATGAAGATGTTTGTGTTGAAAAGGTCAGTATTTTATTTTCAATCCTAATATTAGTAGAGTTTTCTGCTGATTTTGTGTTTGGCATTCCAAGCCGGAAGAAAAATCTTTTTAAATGTTCATGTTTTATTATTCATGAGTAGATTTTGAAGCCGTATGAGTTTCTAGCTAAAATCAAACACAGACTCATTTACATTTCCAATTTTACTGCAGGTATTTTATTGAATTCACATGGTTTTATGAGGCCAACATAAATTTTTGCTTTTGCTTTTAAGACAACACAGAAGAAGAACAAATTAATTTATTTATACGTTGATGTGACCTAAAGCCAACAGAAACATTTGGTTGCAGCATTAAAGTGGAGTTCAAACAGCCTTTCATTGGACATTACATAAATTTTTTATGTGTTAACTGTCAGAAACTTGTTATAACAATGAATAATATCACTTCTGTCAGCTGCGACTTTGTCCAAACACGTCCAAACAGAAAAACAAACATCCAACCTGGAGGCACAGAGGCCCCTGAGGGACCTGCTGTCATCACCAGCATTCAGGCCTTTTTCATTTCACAGAGCCGCCCTCCATCTTACATGCAGCAACCATTTCACTGAAATCGTTCAGAAAGTAATAGCGATCACTTGTTACTTTGGATGATGAGGAAGTGAATCACCCATCCTGGAAAAACCAGACTCCTAACACTCCCTTTTCCTCTCCGCGCCGCACTCAGGGCAAAGGGTTTATTATTTTATTTTAGCTCCATCCCAGCCGTAGCTTTTTAATCTAAAACATTTATGATGTTACGCAGTCCAGAGAGAGTCTGTGAAGTGACACACAGAAACCGTCTTCCCTCAGAAAAAACTCCACTTTTTGTGGATTACCTTCTGCTGGAGAATCTAAAATCCACCACGAGTCATCTGAAGAAGCAGTTAGCAGCTTATCACAGTGATCTGATTACAGCAACACAGCTGTGTGAATATCAGCTATATATGTTATTTATAAATGGAATAAAAAGAGGGGAAAAAAACAAAACATCAAACCCTCCAAATATACAATTTTATAAAACCGCATTTATTTTATCCCAAATAGCTAAATTATTTTGCTGAATATTTGACGGATTAAGACACGAAAATAGAAAAAGTTAATAAAAATGTTTTTATTATTATGAGGCTAACTTTAGCTTTGTCGGTCAGCTCAGATGTCCATTAAGTGTTAACTGTCTGTCAGTTAGCATCGCAGCGTAGCTGAAATGAGTTGTGACTAATCCTTATATGTTCATGGAGAAATATTTGTGTATAAATACCACTAACACAACCACACAATCTAATATCTGACCAATATTATTAGTAGATAAATAAACCAATTTTATTTGAAAGCTTACACTTTCACCTGTCCGTTGTGTAAATATGTGTAATGGCTAACCTCCACATTTGTGTGTTTATTAAAGTTATTTATAATGTTACAGACAGAATTATTCATGATATTGAGTCTTGTTGTAGTTATGAAGAAATTAACTTAAGGTCAGATGTGTTGACATTTTCCCTTTTTATCATCTACTTTTGCAAGCTAACTTTTTTTCTGGGAGAAATTTAGTGAAACGGATCTGCATCCTGTTTTCCTTTAGTAAACTGCCCCATTATGAGCCTTAATGCGTAACACTTCATTTCCCTTAACATTTACAATCATCGTACATAGATTTAGGACACAGCATGCTACATGTTCTATATTTGTGAGCGCATTTTTGTGTTTATTCGTGTGTATTTTGTGAAGCAGCTTTTCCAGATGTCTCTAAATCATTTTGATGCCCTTGAGTTTGGCAGTTAAAAGCACATTTTTATTTGAAAATCACATTTCAGTGATGGAAAAAGCTGTTCCAGAGATGGGACTGAATCACAAACAGCCTCACTGGAGGCTCGTCTCTGAAAATGAACCCTAACCATCTCCTCGTTTGGTCCTTTTTGTTAATTTCACTTTACTCTTACTCAAAGGCCGAATCGATGTTGATGATTTGTCCGTGTTGCTGAGTAACAAAGGCAGCTGCAGGCTTTATGTGTGAAAGAGACCATCCAGACAATTTTCTGGCTTTCAAGGGATGACATGAAAGGCTTTGAAATTAACAGTGCTGCTTTTCCAAATATATTTTACTGGCTTTTCTTTGTGACAGGGACTGAAGGGAATTATCAAAATGGCCACGGATGCTTCTAACATAATTTACCAGACCTTTTGGCACATCAGACTAAAGGGTATCAAACGAACTGTGATGAATACCGAGGGAGAATTGGACAGCTGTGGTTGTAAATAGAGGTGAAGATTAGAAATAAGAAATAGACAAGTAGAAATTTCTCCACTGACACCTCAGATGCGTTCCATCATGAGAACGCATCAACAGTATGGCATTTGGTTTGTTGCTCTTCTGTCATACAACGTCAGAAGAGAATCGTTTGACCTACTCACCATCTATGTCCCCATTTTTTTTAAGTTGCCGTTCCTTCTGTTGTTGCAATTTGGCCGTTGCCAGTTGAGGAGGAGAAGTTGGAGGTGAGGACCTATTTTTCTTTAAATCTCTACTTCCCTCCAAACCATCATGTAAAGAATTAACCTCGTATTGTATTGAAGAAGACTTGAAAGTGCACACCGAGCCCATAACTCGTTTGGGCACAAGCGAACTGGAATAATAATTCAAGTGAGAAGTAGAGCCATTTTCCCATTGACTTCAATATAAACTGAGTTATTTTTGCCATCAGTGGAGTTGCCCCTTGATTGTCATGAGGTAGAAAGCAGGTTTAAGGCTTCCAGCACTGGTTCACTTCATCATATAACTTTAGGGGACCTTTTAGGATTTATGATCTCTGAAATCTAAATCTATGAAAACTAACTGAAATTGTAAATAAAGGGACTTTAAATAAATATGATGAAGTTTTTGAGTTGTCAGACAACTGAGCCAAATTACGGATTATCGGGCGGTTGAATAAAACCAGGAAATCCTTCGCAGTTAATGTACGGGGGATATTTATGATCCACTTTTAATCCAAAAATATTGATCGGAGTAGTTTTAAGTCTCTAAATTTATGCCTCGTGTTTGGATCTTCAATAAAAGTGAAACTACACATATAATCATCTCAACATACATCATAAATCTGACCTCATGATTGATTTGGTTGTCAAATGCGTGGACTTGGTTTTATAGATGTGGCCTTAAAAAAAAGCTTCGGTTGTTGGAGTCCTGTGATATTTTTAGCCTCTTTCCAACACAGAACCAAACCCCACCCTGATGAGCCGATGGTTAACTGGAGGCTTTGGTGCAGAAAGAGCAGGAAACGGCTGCAGCAGCTCCTCAGACGGACCCTGACGTCTGCCCTCTCCTTTTTTTCCTTCAACCAGAGAAGGTGCTAATGTGACAGCCTCCCTTGTTAAGTTAGTGCGTCAGCAGATGATCTCTGACACTCTGCGTCTGGAGACACATCTCAGCTTCCCTCCGATGACATCACCCACCTCCCCTCCCGTTGGACGGAGCTCCTGTCAGTCAGACAACGCCGGCCAATGGCGTCCCGGTGGCTTCGGACGTGAGGAGCCGGGAGAGATGCGGTGCTGTAACCATGGCGACAGTGGATGCTGGGCACTGCCACGACTTTGTGTAGGCAGAGTCCGAACGGGGATGACATCACTCAGGGAGACGGGAGCAAAAACAGCATCTCTCTTGGTTCCCGTGTCTGTTCTTGTGCCAGCGACATGAACATAAATCTTATTTGGAGGCTGATGCAGAAGCAGAGACGTTTGTTTTGTTGGACTGAAGTACCTGGAAGTGAAATATGATTTCCTGCAGAATGGACGGAAACACTTAATCTCTGCAGATGGTGTTGTGTATAAGAAAGTCTGTGAGCTGTTTTAGATATTTCAACAGGCTTTTTTATCAGACACCAAAACACTGAGCTCCCAAATACACCAAAAATAAATAAATTAATACAAATTAATTCCAATTTGAATACATTTAAACCTAAAATCTGGAAACATCATAAGAAGACAGAATGACTGCACAGAAAAGCTTCAACTGTATGAATGTGGGATAGATCGACCATTAAAATGAAAGTCAAAGTCAAACAAACTTTATGGGAAAACAGTTGAGCTTTTTTTTTTTATCTAAAATATTTACAAAACACTGAGTTGATGTCATGTAAAAGTTATTTGATTTAATTTACTTTAGATTACAAAAACATCAAAAAAAGGGGGGGAAATATCAAAAAAATAATTCAGTTAATTAGAAAAAATGCATCAAAATTATTTACTATAAAAAGTCAAATATGACAAACAAGATTTCTGATAATTTATTTTATGATATATTTAAATAATGTTTAAGTTAAATATCTATATTCAACATTTTGCCTGCACTTTGTGATTTGTTGCTGTTGTCAGGGAGGAAACTTCGAGGTTAAATCTGGTTTGTTTTTCCGTTTGATTTTCCGATATTTAGCAAACACCAACATCAGGTCAGTGTGCAGTTCCTGGTCATCAGTTGTGTTGCTGTTTTTCACAGCACGCACACTTTTGCCTTTTCCCCCAAGTGAACAAAGGACGTACCACCATTGTTGTTGGGATGTTGTGCACCTCTTCCTCGCTGAGTGTCCTCTCCTCCATCTCTGGCTCTGACTCACGGGATGATGAGGAGGATGATGATGGCCAGCCCATCCTTCAGATGACATCAGAAGGCCTGAAATAGCAGCAGCATTAAAGCTTCCAGTGGTCGGAGTCTGCTGCAAGGCCTGCAACCCGGGCGGCCACTTCCAGCTGAGGGGGGGAGAAAGACGGACATTGGCGGGGAAAAATTAAACAAACAAACAACCAAAAACAACGAGCCAAGCTGGTCTTCGACATCCTCACACTTTGGCCGCGAAATGCGAGAGCAGCAGTTATGTTCTGTGAGTTGAGGCACTTTTGGAGGAATAATTAGCATTTTTTTCACCTGTGTCTTGCTTTTTTCCCCCGACTGTATAATCAAAGTGTAAAATATACATGACCCACAGGCGGCTTCCTGCAGCTTCACTAAACCTCCAGGCTCAGACTGTGTGCTTCTCCCATCAGCTCTGACTGACGCTGGAACAGAGTTGGTCCCAAAAAATGTACGTTTTGGTGCTCAGCCCATTTTCTGTAGGGTTTCTGTGGCGGAGGAAGGATTCAGTGCTTTGACTTAAAATGGAATAAATCCTCTGTTACGTGCACAGCTCCTGCTTATATACATTTTCTTAAGTATGTTAATATGTGAAAAACTAAACGTGTTGTGTGGAAAAATGAACTCTATACTTTTTACTGTATGTATTATGTCATCAGATAGAGTATGGACTACATATTATAACATATATACATACTTTATATTCTATATCCACCATTTTACGGGTTAAATTTCTGCACAGATGACTTTGAACGTGGTCAGTTGATGAGAACAGGTCCACCCCTCCCCCTCAGTTTATCACTCACTCCCAAGCACTTACTCTTTATCCTTATCTGTCTACTTCCTGTCTCATGCTCAGGTCCTGTCTGTGCTAATGGAGTGTGAACAAAAGAAAAAAGAAGCAGAAGAAGAGGATGAGGACGAGGATTCGGTCATCCAACCACGAGGACGCCTGAAATGTGATGACACCAACCACCTCGTAAAGTGTGAAACACACACACACACACACACACACACACACACACCGTTCTGTGGGAGAGTTTGGATTGCATGTCCAAGTGTCGCAAAGAAGTAGGTCAAGAGACATGAGCATGAGAATAACACGTGGTGACATAAACGGGCAGCAGGACGACATCCTGTCTATCTGCAGCCACCACAAAAACACCAACAACAGCCCCCCCCCCCCCCGCCCAACCCAACCCCCACTTCGGTCCTGGACAGGATACGGTCCTTACAGAGTAAAGGTTAGCTCTGATTCACACTGCTGCTCTGAAATATGTATGCACTAAAAGTAGCAGGAGGAGCGCCGGATAAAAGCGTCCACCAAGAGGAATACGTTGTGTTTCTAACGTCCACACTCAGCCATCTGTGACCTGCATGAATATCAAGGCAGAGATTTTTATTTATAAGCTGTGATGAGAAAGGATACCTGCACAAGGAAAAATGTTCTTAGCCGAGTTCAGCAAAGGACGGAAACAGCAGGCACCTGAGTGCTGACCGTTTTTTTTTTTTTTTCTGGTCGTTGGACTGACTTTATGACCAGAACCAGCTCCAATAACGGCCCTCTGACCCTCTGGGCTCCTGGCCTGTTCTGGACTACCTCTGTGGGCACAACTACAACTTTTCAATCCACTGTGAAGCCTTGAGTTTGGAATTTGGACGTCGCCATCTTGTTTTTGATTATTAATTTTTTTTTTTTAGAAGGTGGAGCTTTATGTGTGATACAATAGCCACACCCCCTGACTCATACCCTGGTTTATGGTCTATTTTCCACTAAATGGGAAGATGCCATCTTCTATAGCGACCTCCATCTAAAACTCTTTGATCCAAACATTGATTGTCACAAAGTGGAGGACTTATTTTTCCAGATAAACAAGCAAAAGTGTTAAAACAACTGCATGAAACAATAACTTGTCATTGGCAGCGATTACTTATTAATTGGCAGGAGGTCCAGGCATTAATAAGCAATATGTCCAGTCTGTTCTCACAGCTGAGGACGCAGAGACTGAAGTCAGAAGGAATCGTGGTGTTCATGAGAAAAACGGTGCATGGTGCAGCTTCAGGAGCGAGGCAGGGAGCGTGAGATGAATTAGAGGTTGACAGGCGGCGTTGTGCTTGAAGACAAGCCAGCCACCTCAAGGACATCAAAACACGGGGGCTGTGTGGGCATCGGCATCACAGGCGGGGAGACGGATAAAGAGCGCCGTGCATCATCTAAGTGTGCACAATGCCATAGCAACTCCGGTCTGCAAAGCAAATGCAGCTACAGCTGCCACTTTATCAGATGATTCATGTGTGATTAGCTGAGCTGCAGCAGGTCAGATCATCCGTCACTGAATTCTGCATCGCAGAGCTAAAAGTGAGGGATGTTTCTCTGGATTATAAAGCTCATATTGTTAGAGCTATAAAACATGTTCACACCTTCTAAAGGGTCAGAGCAGCTTAGTTGCTTCTGTCTTCCTGCTGTAACCTTGTTTGTGGTGCTCAAAGTCAGAGGAAGAAAAAAAAAAAGCATTTGGAAATTCAGGTCCAGTCAACAGACGTCCCTGTTGGATCAAAAAGCTGCTCTGTTAAATTTAATTTTTCAGGAGCTCCAAACAACAACGTGCCAACCTTCTGTCTGCGTTTGATCCGGCACCTTTCGGATGATAGCTGAGGTCAAAGTCGCTCACACAGCTCTGCTCCAGACTGAAATACCTCTGAAACTATCAAACGGTTCGGGGTAAAATTCAAACGCTTTTCAGAAGAACCTGCCAGAGTTGTTCTGTGGCTTTAGTCTGTCTCACTCTCTGCTGTCTCTTCATGTAATCCCTCTGTGATGCTGAGATCAGGGCTCTGCGGGGGTCAGGCCATCTGTTGCGGGACCTCTTGTAAAAAATTTTCTACTTAAAGAGACTGAAACCTTTGTACAGAAGTGTATCTCAACATGAAGAGGATAAAGTGGCGTCCCTGGTTCCCAGAGGATAAATCCTATTGACTCTGCTGATCCCCTGGCCTTTTCTCTATCACTGCCATAAGGTTGACATTTGTGGGAAACTGATGATGTTCCCATCAGCCTCAGCTGTGCTTTGTGTTGATTAATACTCAAGTCACACCGTGTCTTAGTGTTCAGTTGTTGTATTATATAGCTTAAGCTAATGTAGGCTAATAAATCAGCCCTACAAACTGTAATAATAATAATAAAATTATTCATCACATATGACTGGTGAACCACAGGAGGAACCTCTCAGTATGAAACAATTCATCAACAGCGCCACGAACTGCAGCTCCGCAGACAACCATAAACGGATCAACGTGGAGGTACAGTAGGATCTATTTTTGTTTTTGGCTGTGTTGGTTGAACGACTGATGGCTTGTCAAAGGGAAACAATTTCATGTGCAAAATAGAAACAAATAAATCTCCAAATCTTTTAACATTTAAGGTGATGATGTCACGAAAGAACTCTTTCATTGTCGAACATTAACTCTAGACATTATTATTGTCGTACTGTATAATCAGCGGAGAAATGCGGAGGATGTGATAAATGGATGTGACGCTGGTCACCTTTCAAATCAAGTGAGACCTGAAATCAGAAAATATCTAAAGGTTAACATGGCACTAAAGCTGGAGGAATATTAATGTCTCCATTTGAGTCCTGTTATTTAATTTATCAAGACTGATGTGTGAACTCCCAAAGACCTCTCTCATTCCCCAAACAGCTCACACCTCATATAAACAACAGATTTTAAGAAATGAATATTCAACTTTAGCTTAACTTACAGCAACTGCAGGTTAAGTGAGCGAGAACAGTCTGAGGAGCTCGAGGGAGATTCAGTTATCGACTGAAGCATTCATGCTGCTCAGAATTGATAAAAATATAAAGTCAGAAGAAAAATATGAGTTCATTCTTGTTCTTGTTCTTATAGACATAATCATTCTTTGTATTGTACTTCTCTATCATCCTTTCACAAAGATGCAGCTGAATTTGATCTAAACCCAACGTGACTGACTCGGTGAGAAAAGCAAAAGCTTTTAGGTTTATATCACATTTAAGAAAGAGGAACTTCTCTGGGTAGCCCCTAACATACAGGAAATACATACCAGAAATTGCACAATGAAAGAGAAGCATATGAGAAAACGGTCTATAGCAGACGACAACAACAACAAAAACGGATTTCAAACTGGGCTTGTTGGGTTTCAATTTTGATATCAGGCTATGATTAAGCTTTCAAAATAGAAAAAAAAAAAAATATATATATATATAAATTTAAAAGTGAAACTTTGAGCTGATAAGATGTGATAGAAAGCTCCAGATGAATATTTTTTTCAAAGCTGTTTGTCATCAGCATAGAGATGAATGTCTAAACGTAGGTATGCATTATTTAGTTGTTGCTCATCATTTGCCAGATATAAAATGAAAAGGAGCCAAGAATCAGGCCCTGAGGTACACTGCATGGTAAAAAATTGTTTATATAGGAGATGGTGCCTGAAATTGTGTTTATATGACTTAGAGAGACATTAACATTGACCAACACCAACACAAACATAAATACACCAGCTGCCTTTTATATCTCATATCATCATATTTATGAGTAAAGCTAAAATGTTTTTGTTTTTGAAACAAGAGTCTGTCAAGTATTTAAATTTGGCATCGAGTACATCTCAGAATATTATGTTTGTTTACTTCATGTCTGAGCAGATCTTTCTAATCTGAACAGGGAACCATATTTTACGAACATATTTCCTCAGGGATGTTGGGAAGTAAATATTTGATTGAGTCAGATATTATATCAGCACTGAGGGTACATTTTAAAGGCCAGTCTCAGTCTGTAATTTTAAATTTAAATATGAAAACACAAGCATCGTGCTATTATTTTTGGCTTTCATCCAAAACTGCAGGCAGCGCCTCAGTGAAAAGTGAAGGGGAAGTTTGACTGCAGTCGATGAAAGACTCGCCAGCTGACTCATGACTTCAGGATCAGTCCTTAAAAAAAAAAAATGCCATCAGTGGAAAAACTCTGCTGGTCTCTCAGTTTTTAAGTAATTACCTGACAGCCTGTCACTCGCTCCACTGTCTATCTGAGATTTACACGGCAGGACAACCAGCGGATTTCACGCTTCAGTAATTGTTTTACATTTAAAAGGACATTTCCTGACACATTCTCTGCTGGGCCTGTAATATTTTATCAGAAGTTCAGCCTCTGCGGTCAACCGTCGGTTCTTTTCATCACCTTTTTACACTCATCAACGGCCACAGAATAGTTCCCTTTTTTTCCCAAATTCTGTGTTCCTGATTTTAAACTGTAACCTGCCGATGTCCTTCCGTTGCTCTCAGTATGGTTCTCTGCAGATTTCCCTTTTATACACAAACGTCCCCAGAGAAAATTGGAAATGTCTGTAATGACTCGTTTAACACTTATTAAGATGTTTGGAAATAACATTTGTATGAGGTTTTGCATAATTTGTAGGAAAATGTACAGACACGTCCAAGTTTGTGAATCACAGTTATTGTGGATTTACTGTGAAGATAAATAAAGGTTAACAGAAACTGTTTGCCAACACTCTTTTGAGCAATGATGTAACTTCACCACAGTCCAGCCAAAAACAGATTGTGAAAGATCATACATGTATTTCTAAATAATATTCCTCTGAACATTGGACAAAGGGGTAGAATATGACTTTATCAAGATCAAAATTAACTTTATTGGGTGAGGAAGTAGATCCTCAGTAAGAAAACATATTGACCCCCCCCAACAAAAACTTCACACAATCCATGACTTAATGCCATTGAAAATTTATTGTGATATCTGATAGTTTACATTAGAGTGAAAACAGACATGTGACATGGATTTACTAAGACAGAATGCAAAGCAATGTAGTCAAATAAAAAGCATATAATATTTTTGTTTTTAAATTTAGGAAAAAAATGTTTTTGAATAAATCAGGCACGACATATAGCCATTATAAATACAACATGCTTTAGACCTTAAACTGTAGTTTAACAGTCCTAAGAAAAGAACGTGGACAGTCTTTTCCCCTGTATAACCATTGATCAACATCCTTTCAGGTATGTCTTTGACAGTAACCGAGCTCAAAAGGTAGATAGCCAGTGTCACAATAAAACAAAAATAACGATAAAAAGTAAACAGTATTCAGCAGCAAGTATCTACACCGTTCGTCCACGCTGCTTCGACAACGTTAGGTTCAGAGAATCCAAACATTCGACAGAAAGACGATGTCACAGCTGACAGGACTAAATTTTGGTATCACGGTTGAATCTCCGGGGCGACACTCAGACAGGACCCCCCCCGGCTTCCTTCCTGCCGTATTTGCACATGACACTGATCCATTCGATGAAACCTGGTAGTTTTTTGTTTTGTGTTGTTGTTGTTGGTTTTTTTTTTTTTTTTTTTTTTGGTACACACCGGTGGTGACACTGGCAACTGCTTTTTTGTTGGATCAACTTGGACTGACTGAATCGAAAAGGGAGCGTGTAAACGATCAGCAGCTGGGTCACAAATCTCCCAGCAGCCACTGCTGGTGCCAAGTTGGAGGACCTTCGGAGAAACTGGCTTTGGAACGATGGACCCGTGAAGGTCGGCTCGGTGAAGGCCATCGAGTCGATTCGAACTGTTGGATCGGTTGTTAGGCAAAAATGTTTCTCTTGATATTTTTTTAAAGCTAATAATGTGTTTACTCGGGTTTTATGAAATAATAACGGGCCCTTTTCACTATCTTCTGGCATTTTATACACTAAACAATCAATCAGTTACAAAAGGAGACACCTGTAGAGGCGTCAGTTAGAGATAATTACTGCCATTAGTTCTCCAATGACGGAGTAATGCTACCTTGCCTGAGGTTTTCTGTGCGTCAGTTAGTCAGCACAGAAATAAAATGGAAGCAATCTGGGTGGAGCAGAAATTATAATTTCAAATGGCTGACAAATTTGATATTGAGGAAATTGCGTAGAGTCAAATAACCCGAAGGGGAGATGTTTTGGACAAACATCTGAATTAATGTTAATGTGAAAAGCTTCATCCCAGCTGAAGGACTGCAACTCTGACAACCTGCGTCCTCCCATCATGGTGCATTCAGGCGATCCTCTGCAATTTCTAAAGTCAGCACCTTTCAGAGCTGCACAGTTATTATCTAAATATAATATAAATATCTATAAGCGTTATAGATATTTATATTTCTCTGAGCTTTTTAAGGACTTCTCTGAAAAAACAAAAAACAAAACAAAACATAGACATCTACAGTTCCATTACCGGACAACTCAGTTTAAAAAAAAAAAAAAAAAAAGCTACCAAACAGACTTTGTAATGACTATTTTGCTGTTTCCAAGGCCAAAGAAGACCAACTTTCATTCTCAATAGTTCTCAAGTTTATCAACAGGAAATGGTTGACACCGAGCAGTGAAGTCTGTCACACCAGAGTTCACGAAATGTAGTCAGTTTTATCAGCACCGGGAGGTGACGGAGACCGACTGAATGTGAATCCACCACCAAAGCCTTAACACAACACTCGGCTGAAAAGTTCAGTGTCAATGCTCAACGCTGCAGCGGTGCTCTACAGACAACAGGGTGTGCAGTGGATTGTGGGATACCGAGTGCTGCAGATGAAAACAGAAGCCTTCATTCGCAGGAGTCTTTGTTTGACAGGTGCAGCCCCAAAACTGGGATGTGGTGTAATAAGCAACAATCAATCTAATCGAAGCCGTCAGAGAAATACAATCAGAGTTTAAAGCCAGCAGCTCAGGACCTCCAACGTGGCTGCCAGAGGGTGCGTTTCATCAGTCTGAAAGCCCTCGATACAGGAGACACTGACTGCGGTGGTGAAAGGGTTTCTTAAAGGCTCTCCCTGCGACATGGTGGGAGATTCCAGCTCGCCCTTCAACGTCTACATGGCCCTCTAACGGGCTCTCACCACACCAGCTAAATAAACAAGCTAACAGAAGACAAAACCAAAAAGTTGGGGGGGGGGGGAAATCACCTCCAAACAAACTAACCTGGCTCTCGACCTCACAGATCACCGGGAAAGACAGCAACACCAAACAGCTGTAGGAGAAAAGAAAAAAAAAACAACAACAACAAAACAAAAAACAACAAGACAAACAATAATAATAATAATAATAATAAAACAAAACTTCCAAACATAAGATCTTCAGGGGGAAAAAAGAGAAATAAAACTGTCTGAGGAAAAGGAAGTAAACATTCATTTTTGTGTGCAGGCATTCATGTGGGCTAATACACATGTATGCACGTGTACACACACACACACACACACACACACACACACACACACACAGCCAGAGGTACAGTGAACAAAAGTGCTTCAAGTTGGGGAAGTAAAAGAACTAACCCAGTAGAAATACGTATAAAACCTTAAATATGTTACTTTATGTACAAATACGGTAACACGGGCCAAAATCTCAGCTGTTTATGTCTTTATATTTTCAAGTAGGTATCACTGCTGACTCTTAAGGGTTTGCATTGTCTTTGTTTTTAGAATAAAAGGTCGTGTGATCTGACTGACCTTGCCGGCAAAGTAATCAATCACTTATTTTTATTAATTTTTTTTTTTTTTTTTTTTTTTAGAATCTTTCTCATCCCTTCCCACTTTCCTTCACCTCGAACCTGCTGCCATCTAAGAGTCAAAACAACAAGCCCTGGGCGTCCGACATAGTCCAAACCTTACTCTGAGAAATAATATACTGAATATCCATCTGTTTATGCACCTCTAAATCTTAACATAGAAAATATATGCGTTTATGTATACCAAGTCTCTGTTGTCCAAAATAACAGGGCAGAGCTCTGTGAGGATTTTGGTGAATATCGTTATTTTCTGGGGCCACTTTGAACCAGAACAAACAGGCGGGAGGGCGAGGATGGCGAGGGCGGGGGGGGGGGGGGGAAGACACAACGGTTCATATGAAGGTTTTTTCGGAGTTATGCACTGCACAACAGAAAAGAAAGAGGGGGAGGACGTTCATGTTTTGAAGAGGCACAAGATTCATACGGCTTAGAGGCAAATCACAGACGGCATCCACAATGACACAATTCAGACAGAGAGATAAGCATAAAGTGCAAAAGACCTACAAGAGGAGGAGGGAGGAGAGAGGAGGGAGGTGGGGGGAGGAAATGGTGGGATTTCTAAGACAGCAGCGAGAGGATCGGAAACAACACTTTACTCCCCCCCCCCGCAAAAAATAAAAAATAAAAAAAATAATAATAGACTCGACAAAAACCCTCAAAAACCGCCAGGCTCTAAATCTTTCTCTCCATCTCCAACAATCTGTCGTTCATCTGTGAAAAGGCCATTTTCTAAAAAGAAGAAATAAATAGGAAAAGTGTAGGAGTTATTTTTATTTTGCCTCTAAGCTGAGATGAACCAAAGGCCTCTGCAAAGTGCAAACGAAGTAGCGCCGTTCAAGTATGACACTGTAACGCGTGACCACACACAGTGCATATACACACACAGTCATATGCATATATACACAATCTGCATGACAGCAAATATATAGAATCCATGTTCAAACATCTACGTACTACGAACATTTTCATAGTCTTTATGGATATGTGGTCATAGTATGTTATCTGTCTATGGATATGTGTGTGTGTATATATGTTCATGCACACACACACACACACACATATGTATATAACTGTGTCTCCTGTTGTTTCATCATTAGACAACGCAATTACACAGTCTGCCAATGTTTTATGACAAGTGGACACAAACTATTTCTGCTCCTTCTCGAGTTTCTTTCATTTACGTTTCTGCTGAAAATGGGACCAGCCACAATCGCCAAACACTACAAATATCCATATATACACACATATATCTCTGTATATATATATATATGTGCATGTGTGCGTGTGTATATATATATAAATCCATTTATGTCCAAACAAATAGTAGGTGCTGCTTTCGATGCTTTTTTGGGTGCTGAGAAGTACCAGAAGGGGGGAGAGATTAACAGAAATTCACCAGAAAGAATAGATAAAGATAAAACCAGAAAGGAAATATTAGGTAGAAAATCCCACACTACTGCAGTTCTCATCCTTTGCCACTTAAAAATAAAAAACAAGATGCTGCTACATATTTGTAACTACAATAAACTCCCTTTCCCCTCCGCTCCTCACCCATCCCTGATTGCTCATTTGGACATTAGCAAAGAAAAGCATGCTCAGCTATAGGCAGAGATACGACAAGCCAACGACAAGTAAACAAAAACAAAAACAAAAAACAAAGACAGACTTGACGGGGAAACAAAATGCTAACCAGTAACATCCATCTGCCATCAAACCGAAACCCAGAAGTTAAAACTATAGCAAATACCATTAAAATAACCAAAGTCTTCACGAGGCGTCCGCCTCGCCGGGCGGCTCGAGTAAAGAAAACAAAGAAATGTTCTTTCAGTGAAGTTTATCTCCGTTCGCACAGTGGTCGCCATATCACCACAATCACTTGTAAGCGTGGATTGGTGGGGGCGGAGGAGGTGGGGTGAGTGTGTGAGTGGGGGAGGGGGCAAGGTGAGGGTGAAACCCAAAAGCTCCGGAGCTGCGAAGGAGAACGCACATTCTTCAGAGTAACGGCGGGGGAATCCTGTGATGCGATTTATTTATTACCTCCGCCTCCTGACCGCCGCTTTCATTCATTTCATCTCATCTGTTCTGCTCAGTTTCACGATGAACAGGTGGGTGTGTGCACGTTAAAGAGCCGTTGAGGGATGACGTGTTGCTGTCGTCGTCGTCGTCGATTTTTTATTTTTCTTCAGAGGGAAGAGGTCGGGGTGGGGAAGGGGAGGGGAGGGGAGGAGAGGGGGGAGGTCGATGGTCGTCGCTCCACGCAGTTCAATAAAGAGCATTCAAAGGTCAGAAAAAGACGGCGTCACTCCCATCCGTTGTCCTTGATCATGTGAGCCAGCTCGATGATGAACTTTCCCTCCTTGTACTTTTGACTGCTCTCGAACGCGTGTTCCTGTAAACACAAAACACATGACTGATACCGACACTGAATGACACCTCATTGGACAGCAACAAAAAAAATAAAAATCTGATGGATGGATTACATCACATTTCCTCACATTTGGTTCAAAACTCACAACTTTATTTAAAACTTTCACAATATTTGTCGTAAAAATAGGAAGTAAATTCTGCTGTTGGCCAAAAAAGTGTGAGTGTGAGGCTGGACTGTGTGTTTTGTTTCCGTTTATTCTACTCCTGTAATGAGTCCAGGTGGTCCTGCACACTAACTTAACTGCTCAGTGGTTGTTTGTCTGTCTCTGGGATGGACTGACAGCCTGTCCTCCGACAAATGGACAGACGGTATAGATAATGGAGGGATGGATGTCTGTGGTCTATCCGTGCAGCAAATACAATACAACAAACTTTTCTAATAGTTGACGTCAGAGAAATCATAAGACAGTTTTCAGTTCCCAGGGTAGACAATGAAGAAGAAGAAAAAAAAAAAAAAAAAGAAAGAAAAACCAGTTTGAAGCGCCAATAAATTAAAAAAAAAAAAAAAAAAAAATTCCATCACATGCTTCAGCTCCCACATCATTATTATTGTGATTATAATTTTATTAGACGTGCCCGGATTTGTTTGGCCAATGTGAGAGATTTCCTCCAACATTAAAATTCATCAGTTCGATCGTCGCTGAGCCTTCGGCCTCATTATTGTCCGGGAGAAGGTAGCTGTTTTGTTTTTTTGTTGTTTTTTTTTTTTTTAAAGAGACGTGGACGAGTGTCTGGGAGCATTTGCCTTGTAAAGCAGCTTCCTGAGAATCTCTTAATTGTTTTGGTGCTCTAAGCGAGTCCCCGCCTCGTAGGCTGCCGAGTTATTTTACACCCATCTATAGTCATTTCAGACAATTACTGGGACAGGCCTCTTCAAAATGCTCTGACATTTAATCACTGTAGACTCTCGGAGGAACCAGCCTGGCTGTCTGCAGCCAACCTTTCGGCTCTGTAATTATCTTGCTCACCAGGAGACCCCAGAGGGCTCAATCTGTGAGCCTAAATACAAACCTGGGCAAAAAAAAGAGAGACACAAAAAAAAACCAAACAAAAAAAAAAAAAAAACTGTCACCGTGGTTTTAACAAGGAACACTTTAATGAGAGCCACCCTGCTATTCTGACCTATAGCTGCACAATTATGCCCTTCGGAGACCAAGTGACCACAACAGCACAGCGGCAGGTGTAAGCGGGAAACATTAAGGACGAGGAAGTAGGAAGTGCTGGGTGGGGGTGACTGACTTACATATTTCCAGCCCAGGGTGGTTTTACAGTTTTCACAGTAGATATCCGCCACAGCGTGTAAACCCGTGAGGAGGACCCGCTCCTCAGCTGGCCCGCAGCCGACATTCACCCTGTGGGGAGGACAGCCGGAGGAGAGGAGGTCACCGGGGGGGGGAGTCAGTGGAAGAAGAGGCAGTGAAGTGTCTGAAAAAAGCCTAATTAACTGGTAGAAATGACACAACTTAATAAACCTGCAGATAAAAAGAATTCAGATATTCATATTTCCGTTTCTATCATCACAACTGTATGTTACATATGAGATCTTATAGATGAGATTTCACCACTGAGAGTTTCCTGAAACTGTCAACGATACGTTTCCCATCCATCCAAACAAACAAACAACAACAACAAAAAAAAAAACCCACTCACGTCTACTTTGCTTCTTACCCAACCTGTTGACATTTTGGTGGCAGAAAGATTTTCTACCCGATAACTGTGACATTTTCTGAGCTAATCTTGTATTAAATATAAAATCAGCACTAATGACGGCCTTCAGATAAATGTGTCGGAGGAAAGTATAGGCAAACAGTTTAAATGCAAAAGTTTTGTTTCATTTTTCCACAATTTTTCAGCTAAAAGTCTTTTTTTTTTTTTTTTTTTTTTTTTTTTGGTAACAGTATTAAAAAAAGCTCACGGGGTTTCTGGTCCATTCGCACCGAGAATGCTGGAAATGATTTATTGACGCTCAGCAGTCTGGCGTGTGTTTCTTTCATTCAGTATTTTTCTTTTTCTGGCAGCTGAAAACTGTAATTCAGACTCAGGCGGCATGAAGCAGTTGCACTGTGACACCTGTAAATGTCCCAGGCCTCCTGTGGGGGCAGATTCGTCTGTGTGGTTCATTATGGCTGAAAGCTGAAGCCCTAGAAAAACAAACCAACCGAGAAATAAACCAGTGAGATTTGATAGAGATGGATGTTAACCAGTTTGACGGAAAGAGCGAAAACAAGCCCATCAGTTCGTTTCAGCAGAAAGCTAAATTTACTCTCTTGGTTTGAAGTCGATAGCTGGAAAACTAATTTTGTTTTTCGGCATCACATAACTTGTTTTCACAGAACTTCAGCGGCTATTTGAAAGTCTCATTATTGTTGTAATTTAAATGTTACATGTGAACTGAAGGTCACATTTTATCTCGTGGCTACAACTTGAAAAATCAACCACATCTGTGCTGACTGGCTGTTTGTGTGTTCGAGTATTTACCTGAAACTTCAGTAAAATAAATGTTATTTTATGACCCTGACTGGGAAGTCTTGATCACAGGAAATGACCTAAAACTGGCAGCTATTAAGTTATTTTTTTGCCACGCAAACAGCAAAAATCTGTCTGACTGCAGCCTCTCCTGGGAGAGTATTTGCTATTTTCATTTCATTTTCATTTCATTTATCAGCGTCAAGTGAAAAACTTTGACTCTGGGAAAATGTGATAGGCATTTAACAAATTTTTGGCTTTTTATAGACTAAACCAATAACTGTGAGCTCGCTGCTCGTGTTGCTCTGCACACACGTGTGTTGTTTTAAACGCAGTTGTGTTGCAGAGCACCATAGAAAGGACCAACAATAGCTGAACGTGGAGGCCGAGCGGCGGCGGTGAAACGGGACTGATGCAGAGAACTGAACTTTGTCTTAGTTTCACACAAACGCTCCCAGTGTGAACGCGGTTTATAACCACTGAGCTGTGTGTGAGTCCGTGTGACTTTTATTTACGAACCCCCCGATCGCTTGTAAATTGCAGAGTGTGAACGTGGAGGAGAGAAGTTTCCACTCAGAACACACACAAAAAAAAAAAGGTGAATTGTACTTACACTGAGTTGAACAGATAGGCTCTACCTTGACTGCCTTGAAATGACTGAAATGAGAGAGAGGAGAGAAAAAAAAAATCATTTAAACAGCCACACCACCGACACCCTGAGGAGCTTTTCTCCCAGTTAGTCTTGTTTCTACTTGTTCTTCCACCTCCTCAGTTTTGCGGTGAACAACTTTGGCTGGAGATAAAAAAGAAAAAGAAAAACACAACCAGGCACATCAACATTACTATCATCAGCACATCAGGACAGAAAAAAACTTTCATTTCCTTGTTACAAGTCGTTACATCAGACCAGAAAAACTCAAACTCAGATCTCTTTTTAGTCGAGAATCATACGAAATAAACAACCGACTGGTTCGGGAACAGGTGGAGGATTTACCAGGATACGGATCAAAGTGTTTTTAGATGACATTCAGTCTGGATAAAAACTCATTTCTTCCATCTGCAAACTGAAGATGTGACGCCTCTAAAGTTGATGTGCAGTGTTGGAAATATTGATTGCGTTTGCAGAACAACAAAGCAGCTTTTCAACAAGCAAGACGAGGAAGAGGCTTTAATGCCTCCAAGACGACGAGAATGTGAACTTTCTGAATGAAATATCAATAAGGACGCACGCACACACACACACACACACAGCTGATCACAACACTGAGTCCTGGTTTAATGATTCAAAACATCCCTCTGAAGTCCCAGACAAGCAGAATCAGATTCACAGAGGGAAACTTGTGTTTAAAAAAAAAAAAAAAATCCCTGCGGAGTTTTTTTTATAAACAAATATTGGCATGTTTACATTCTCACTACAACACAGTGTGTTTGTGTGTTTGAGGAATTATAAACATATTTAACGTCTTTGCTTGAGGCTGCAGCTGAGATATACAACAGAGTCCGCAGGAGAAAGGTATTATGGGTAACCACAGGTTGCAGAAAAGTCATCGCAGGCGGCCTCAAAACAAGGAGAGAAAAAATATGTTTACATTCCCATAACTACAGAAAAAAAAAAGCAGTCAGACAAGAAGAAACCTGTTCGACCTTTGAGTCATTTAAAAAGATAAATTTTTAAATATATCATTTCTTTCCATCCACAGCAGATGATTAAAAAAAAAAAAAACATGAAACATGAGCGACCAGTTTATTCATTCATTCATTCATCTTCTACCACTTATCCATTTCCGGGTCACGGGGGGCTTCTGGAGCCAATCCCAGCTCACAGTGGGCGAGGGGCGGGGTCACCCTGGACAGGTCGCCAGTCCATCACAGGACCAACACACAGAGACAGACAGAGACCAACAACCACTCAGACCTACGGACAATTCAGAGTCACCAATGAACCCAAACATGATGTCTTTGGACGCAGGAAACATGGAGACTCCACACAGAAAGGCCCCAGGCCGGGAACTGAACCCGCGACCTTCATATTTGGGCCAACAGGACTAACCACTCTGCCTCAATGCTGCACCAAAAGCGAACAAATGTTGACAAATTCGAAACAGGATATTCTTGAACCACTTGATTTTCACTTCCTGCATTATGTGCAGAACTCAACCCGAGACTCCCTGGTTTGGCTCCAGTGAGAAGAAGAAGTCATTACTGTGAAACTGTGCTAATAATTAAAAAGCTCTCTCAACACTGTCATGTGGTCTGTTTCATCTGTCTGAACGAGGGCAGTAGGTTTGTGTTTTCGGTGACCTTTAACAACCACCGTTTCACATAAACCAGCGGAGGCGAGTGCACGAGCAGGTCACAGGGTCGTTATTAGTTCGGTTCTGTAACAACAGCACGACACGGAGACTGAAACCGACGCAAGTACCTGCACAGTACTGATAACGATATTAACGTTAATGGCGTTTTATACACTTAATTAAACAGTAAAAGGACAACAAGTAAAAAGATGACGACATATAAATCAATTCTATTAAAATAAGTTTTTAGAAAGTTATGTAGCTGCTGTCAGTCTCAGAGTACCTGAGGCGAACGAGTTTCACTGTTTGACAAAGACAAATGAATGAAGAGGCTCGTCGGGTCGTGAGGTCGGGACTTCAGCTCTGCGGCGGGATGTGAAGGAGGAGCAGCTGATTCTCCCAATAAGAGACACTCACTTACAAAAGGCAAGCAGAGTTGATATTTCATTGCTAAAATAGAACAGAAATACGGAAAAAACTGAGTGTTTGATTCTAAAATTCACGTCATCGCTGCACAACGTTTGCTTCGGAAAATTACTTTTACATTTGGACAAACTTCAGCAGGACTGGCCCTCTTTATTATTTACTGCTTCTCCAAACTGAACCTGAAGAACGAATCAATATTTTCAATTAATTACTAACCTACTGTAGAAGCAACAACCGCTGACCTTTACGGCTGATATCAAATATACCTTGAATGGTCGTGATGAAGATCGGCGTTTAAATAAAATCTGGCTTTATTAATATCCTGCTGGGCTGCGATCCAGCCGGTCCAGACATGAGGTTTCTCTATATTAATGTAAACAGAGAGCAGTGAAGCTGTCCCGGTGGGTGGACAGAGGATGGAGCTCTGAGGACACAGCCCGTCAGGCTTCTCTCCTCCGACCTCCGTCACCCTCGGCCGGCAGACAGGCCTCAATCGGCTTTGGTCTTTTTCCATTGCAAATGAGCGCAGTAGATAAGTTTGTGGTTGCGGTTGAGGGCGCTGAGCTAATACTACCTAATAGGAGCACCAGCTGCCTCCTCTGCCGACCACAGCTGCCACCACCACCACCACCACAGAGGTACGGGGGGGGGGGGGGGGAGTCAAGAGCAACTCATTCGAAATAAAAGCAGGATTATTATTCTTTTCTCCTGCTGCCTCTTTTTGTCGCTTTGCTTGTTGACGTGTCACTGTTACATCCTCCAGTTCATTGTTTGTGTTTTGTTTTTGTTTTTTGTTTGTTTTTTTTTTTTGGGGGGGGGGGGGGGGGGTCAACAAACACATGAGAGACCGGAGCCTCCAGACATGATGTGACCTTTAGTGGTGAGAGGGAAATGGGTCGACCCCTGTGGAGTCGACAACAAGTCCTCTCCACAGTGTTTAGGCCAGCGGGGGGGGGGGGGTTAACACTTGGTGACAAGAGCTGGGTGTCATATCTGCGCTTCATTGTGGGTCAACCATCATCCAAACCAACGGGAGGGGGGGCGGTGGCTCCGTCTCACTCTGCCCTTATCTGTTTTCCACAGTCTATTTTTACTCTGCAGTGTTTTTCTGTCTGCCAGAGCTGCTGTGAGCTTCACTGTAGATAACTTGGCTCCAGTTGGGGGGGGGGGGGGGGGGGGGGGCAAAGTCCAACAAGATCAGTTAAAGGAAATAACTTTGGAGGGATCTGACAGATTTAAGGGGCTGCAAGAAAACTTCCAGACTCCCAACAATCTTATTACGATTGTTTCTAAAAATGTGTGCAGCAAAAAAAAAAAAAAAAATCAGATGCAGACCAGAAGCCCTCTCTCAGTTTTTTTTGCCCCCCCCCTCTCCCTTCGGCTTAATAAAACATGAGTGGTTACCATGCTCTTTTCTTAAGCTGCTGCAATTGCACTTGTTTTAAAACGCTTGTTTCTAAGAAATGAATTCGACAAAGCAAATCTCAAAATCCCTGAATCCTCTTGACCACACGGGACCGAAGGGAACAATACATCTCACACAACACAAATCCACCCCGAGAGGCAAAACGCTTGAGCCCGCAGGCAGCGGCACGTCCTCCGATGATCCCGCGGGCAGAAAAACTTCATCTGATTTCAACTGCATTCATGAAAAAAGGATTAATTTTGGTTTTAAGGCATTAAATCAAACCGATGTCTGAAATTAAGATTAACTGGAAGCTATTAACAAACCTGCTGAGGTTGACTTTTACCATCTGTCTCAACAGATGTCGGCTGTTGTAGGTGAAGGTTCAACTCCAACTTACATGGATCCTGTTAAAAGCTCCAGTTAAATACAATTAAAAGGTAAATTATTTTTAATCTGGTGAGAATCTCATGTTAAATTCTTCCAATCTTTGCAATCTAAAATATTAATCTAATCGTTTTTAACAAAAAATTGGTTCAGACTTCGTCTGTATAGTATCAAGACATATAATTTATTTTGCTTTTAGTCATGTTTTTTTTGGGGGGTTTTTTTTGCCCCATAAAGATATTTACACTTGAATGGGAATCCGGTCTCAGACTTTTTGGACAAATTATCAAGATTGTCTACGACAACGCATGCTAATTGAGAATATTAGACTTTTAATAGCATCAGCCAACAGTGATAACTTAGTTTTTGTGTTTGTCCTTATTTAGACAAACAAACAATCTAGTATTGTTTCTTTTTCTAGGAGATTGTGGCTCAAAATGTTATTTTTCTGCCTTTATGAAATAAAAGTCAACCGACATTGTAATAATTTACATGTTAAATGTCGAAAAAGCTCCACGACACACATTTAGGAAATAACACAACAGTCCTGGAAATCTCTACCTTCGAACCAGAGAAAGGCAGGGGAACATTTTATTCATTTTCCCCAAATTTCACCACAATCCATCTGATAGTGTCCAAGATTTTTCACTCTGGATCAAAGACGTGGAGGGACTGACCGCCACCCAACGCCATCCTGCCCGAAACAGCTTGATAAAAAAAAAAACCAAAACACAAAACACAGCTGACTAAGAACACACTTATGTTAATTGTGGGATTAAACAAAAAGAGCTGGAAATAGGAAGATTAAATTGAGTGTTACACCTCAGTCATATGAGCCATAAGAGTCTTGGCAATCCTCCAGGTAGAGGAGTTAAAACAAAACAAAACAAAACAAAAAAAACCAGGACGAAGCCGGAGGGAAGTGCGTCCATTAACGGCGAGAAATGAAAAGTGTGATCGATCCATTAGAGGCACAGCCATCAGCCTGATGATGATGATGATGGGGGGCGGGGGGGTGCTCAGTCTTCCACGCCGCTATCCGATTTCAGGAAGCCGCCCGGATCTTCAGCGAGATGCAGCTCCAGCCTGATAAAAACAGGAACTGAAAGCGATGGGGAAAAGATGCGGCGTGCTCGGGATGACAATAGCAACAGATGTCGCCTCCGATTTTGTGCCCGCGTTTCTTCTTTCTGGGTGAACGTATGCACTCGGATAAGTCAGCGATTATGGTTAGCTGTCAAAGTTTCGCCTTGTTGCCCCTTCGCACCGCAACCAGCTGGCTGTTTGCTATCAGCAGGCCTGTCACTCTTTATGGGCGAAAAACAAATGAACAAAAAACAAAACTAACAAAACCAGAAACACAAGAAAAAGTGCAACGAACTGTGAGTCAGCTCTAACAAGAGCTGAAAACATTAGCACAAGGCCAACGGGATGTTTTTGCAAAAAAATACATTAAAATCACATATTGTTAGACTCATTTCCAAACTCTTCCAAAATGGTTGTATATCAAATTTAAGGCTGGTCCTCATACTGAAGCAGATCACTGAGATGGTTTCATTTCTACAACCCCAACTATTACATATAAATTTGTCTGACAGACCGCAGAGCCTTAATAACCTCCAACGTTATAAGAAGGTTCATTGAGAAGTTTCACTGCAGCAGCAAAACTTTATCATCTGCTCTCTGGCTTTTTTTCAGCAGCTTCTCTTGTTGGGTTTTAGTGGTTGAGGCCAGGACTGGAGAAGGAGGAGGAAGGGGGAGGGGTACTGTGCCTAACATACTTCCTTCTGGTCGTGCGCTCAGGTTAATCCTTTCTTTTGGGCAGCTCCATCTGCATCCTCGCTCGCCGGCTGGCATGCCTCCAAAACTCGGAGCATAAAATAAGATTGGGGAGGGGAAGCGTTTTTGTTTTTTTTGGGTTTTTTTTTTCTTCCTTTTTTTATTTAATACCTGGCTCGGGAGTTTTCCAGAACTCAAGCTGCAAGTGTTGGGAGAAATTTGCCAGAACCTGCAGTTCCTCCAACACCTCCCTTTATTGTTGGGACGACTAGTTCCCCCGTTTCCTGTTCTGTGCACAGCAGGGCGGGGGTAAAGACTTAAAGAAACAGGGCACTGGAACCCGGCACTTGGTAAATTTCATTTGGGGATGAAAGTCAAAACGTGGACGGGGCGAGCGGCCCTTGGCAGCGTGTAGTGGAAAACACCAGACCAAGGTGTCATCTGCGCCTAAGTAACATAATCGGCTTAGAGGGGGTGATGCTGAGGACAGCTGATGCTGCCACGGACGGGTGAACGTGTCTCTGCCAACGACGTGTGGCAGCGAGTACAGAGCTTATTAATAGATCTGTGACCATGAGCAAAATCAATAATCAAGAAATCAATACAAAACTAGACTTTCATGTAGAAAACATCAGGTATCAGAATAAAAATAATAACAACCTGATTCAATCATCAACCAAAAATACCAAACCTTTATTTTTTTGAATCGTCAGGCTAAAACAAACTAATATTCAGAGCAGTGGATCGTTTTCAACCCGATTACATTCTTACTCCAAAGAAAAATTACAATTTGTCATTATTGATTTGCATCAGATTAAAAATCGGTGAAACAAGGAGACTTTGCCACTGTAATGACTTCCTGCAGACACTTTTTTCAAACAGCTGATCTGATTTCGCAGACCTGTTGGATTAGATATGCACAACAGTCAGTCGACTGTGAAGCCTAATGGCTTATTGCCTGTGTGTTCTGCTGATGAGAACAACAGCGAACCGCATTTCCTGCACATTTGCACGAGGAAGCTCAAGCGACTAGTTCTTCGCTGATGTGGGTCGAGTTTATGAAAAGAAAACTTTGGCTTTATGATGAAATTTCTGCATTTGACTTCAGGAAAGGTTGTGCACATTTCGGTCTTTGCACATAAAGTGAGATGCAGACCAACGTATCCACCTGTGCTCGTCGTTTTAGGGATTCAAACATTCAGTATAAAATGGTTCAAACTAACCGTCTCTGCGGCGCGTTTACTGTGCAAGCCCTCCGGGACAAAGACAGACTGTCGGTGGAAGCTTCCTTAATGATATCCAATTATTATTAAAGTGGATTGTTCAGACTAAAGAGGTCATTTGTCAAGAGCCCAGCAATCGAGTCAACACAACCTGTCAACAGTCATTAGAGCAGCGAGCGGGCTGCAAAACTTCTGCTGCAGAAAACTTTAAGTTCATTCAGAACCTGGTGGGCGGGGGCCTTTGGCTCAGAGGTGAGAAGTCAAAGTAATTGATCAGTCTTGGATAATGGTCTGGGCCTGATATGAAAAGAATTTCTCCTTTTTTCATTGTGTATAATAATATCAGTTTATCTGGTGAATGTCTCCTCAGTCATAAAATCAGTTCTAATGGGACATTTGTAACTTTAACAGAGTAATAATATCTCTGCACAAAAGTCCAAACGCGTTAGTTTGTGTTTAAAAATCAAACCTCTGGACTGAACTGAAGCTGCAGAATGTCGAGCCAGTGACTTCATGCTTCCATCATTAAATCATTAACTGTGTGCAAAAACATCTTCGTGAACCTAAAACGTAAAGACCGCCACATCAGGGAGGCGTTTGATTCTGTCACAGATGAATTCAGGACAATGATGAATGAACGGTCTGAGTCCTGATTGGCATCCCACTCTGGTACACATAAAGAGACGGACCCTCTGAGACCACGTGCAGGTTTTTTAAAGGAAGTTCTTTCATGGGCGATACTGGCTTGATTTAGGTTTCTCTGTTCACTGTCCTTCAGATGCTTTCAATCTCAATGCCAGGAATTATTTTCATTTTACAAGTTAACCTTATCCTGACTGTACTTTTAAACCTTTTTCACAGCTCTGTAGCTCTTCTGCTCTTTCTCCTTGAAGGTTTATATTTCATATGAATGATTTTTGTAATTTTTTTTTTTCCCTACGTTTGTACAGACACTTTATTCCAGGCTACAGTGGTGGAGAGGAAATCTCACTGTGGGTGACTTAAAATGTGGACCAAACTGCAGAAAAGGCAGTGAGGTGCATCCTTTAATGTCATCACTGCCGAAGGTCATTTGATTATAAATCAGGTCTTGGTAAAATATTAATCCTGTGAAGGTATCAAAGTGCTCAGTCCACAAAGAAATCTTCACAGTCTGTATTCAGACGCTGAGCTGTGAGGACTTCTGTAACTTTGTGACGTCACAAAGAAACAGTCACTGCACCTCATCTGCTTCCCAAGCCCCGCCCACCTGGACTCACCATCCAACCTTACCGGGTTTGATCTCTGAAATTTGTTGACCTGAAGTCTGCAACAATCTTACTGGATCTCTTGGAAGAAGGTCAGCCGATCAGAAGAGAGGCTTAGCTCCTCCTCCTTCTGATTGGCTGAATGAATTGGCTGGTGAAATGTGAGTGGATGTCACACGATCATATGTTAGAAAGTGCAGCTTTAATCTGCCTGCAGTCGGGTTTCTCCCTTCTAGACAAACAGCAGGAGGGAGAAAGCAGCTTCTTAATAAACGCCACAATACAGGAGCAGTTTAATCTTTGCTTATGTAAACAGAAACCGCAAAACCAAACTAAGCCACTAACAAACAAGCCGACTATCTCGGTTCTCGGGAAACTCACTGAGACATACATCAGGTTCCTTTGCAAATTTCCAGTTTAAAGCTCGCCGGCTCTACTGGATCACCAGCATTCCTGCACCAGCGTCACCGGTGGTGCGACCTGAATAAAAGGAGCGCAGCCTCAGGAGCTCTGACGCCTGGACTCATAAATATAATGTTTTCATCTCATTAAGTGTCATTTAGGAGCCGGCTACAGTAATAATGAGGTTAAAGTCGTGCTCAGGAGGATGAGATTGATTTCTGCTGAGAGATGAGGTGAGGCAGAGGAGGGGAGGGACTGGATGTGTTGCGGATGTCACTATTTCAGACGTGTCTTCCTTTATTAGTTTAGGACCTGTAGGCCCCAAAAGTTGAAGTTACATCTTCTGTTGTTAGGAAATCTCTATTACATCAGTAAATATTCCCAAATCTATCCGAGCACATCCAGCCCTGAGCCCCCCAGCTGGCACCAAAAACCCTCCAAAAAACAAACAAACTAATTTACAAGACGACGCGTGCATTCGCTCCGTGCACCCCCCTCCGCCGCCGCCGCCGCTCCTTCACGTGGTCTCACAATAATGTGAAAATGGTGCGCTAACCTCTAAACATGGAGCTCTGGTCTCCGGGGAGAGAAATGGCATCTGGCAATTCAGCGTTTGCTCTCGACCTGCCTCCTTCATCACTTGGCTGTTGATAGCGTGGAGGAGTCTGACGAAGGTCGGTGCTGAGGTGTACAAGAAGCTGCTGCTTTAATATAAACAAGCAAATAAGTTAAACGGCACCTTGTGGAGATCTTGACCACCGTGAAGAGACGTTTTTAGGTTGCAGCTCCTCGTGTTGTTCTGTACATGAGCATTTAGGTGCTCGTGTGCGAGCATGTTGTTGCCGTGTTACACACTCCTGCCAATGTTTTCACACCTTCCCGCTGATTTACAGGTGGTGCTAACATGTCAGGAAACACGGAGATGAGCCAAAGAAATCAGGGAAGGAAACGACTGCTGGTGAAGTAAACACGAATGTTAAGAGAGCGGCAGCAAAAATGAAAAATACTGCCAAACTGTGGGACACCGTTAACGCTGAGGCGACCTGGTAATGGAGCAATTTAATAAGTCTTGTCATTTTAAATTTGGCTGTGTGTGTCTATTGTAACAGCAATAGAGTTAAAAAAAAAAGGGGGGGGGGGGGTTTGCATTTTCTCCAAACGCCCAAATTTTCTTTCCAAACTTTGCTGGTTTGTTTGTTTTAAGTCAAATGTATGATGCTTTTTTCGTCTTCGTTTTTCTATTTTTCCCAATTTTTTTGTATTTTAAGTTCATCAAAATTATTTAAGTTCACACTTCTTGCTGTGTGTGCACGTTATTTAGGTGACAAATTCCAAATGTTTCAGTTTCAGTAACGATGAAAACCTGAGGATGTGAGTCAAACTGCAGAATCAAAACAAGAATAATACCTGAACAGCCAAAATCGGCGCTTTCATTCTTTTTTTTTAGTTTTACTGAACTGGATTATTATATTATCCCATCAGGTGTTGTAGTTGTAAATTTGCTTACAGTCATATAATCATAATCGTTATAAATGTTAAATAGCAGCCACCTCTCTTGCTGAACTTTTATTTTCTGTTTAAAGTTTGATTTACTGCACAGAAGCCGGTAAAGCTCGTCCCTCATTCCAAACTCCGCTTCGTGATAAAACAGTTGCTGCTTGTTCTCGCTGTGTGACAACACTTCCTCATATCTGACAGGTCGAGTAAGCTGCAGAAGAATGATCCTCCCCGCTTTTTTTTTTTTTTTTTTTTTTTGAAGGCGCAGCGACGAGATTTACGACCGTCTAAAACCATTAAAACCTAAATGACCATGTTGAGGCGTCTGATCCTGTCTGTCGGTGGAGCTGCTTTTCCTGCTCACGCTAACAAACAGCGAGCATCCAAGTCTCCGGTGGAGACGGGGAGTGCGCAGATTGATCATCTTTTCCATTTGAATAATCAGCTTAGTGCGTGGTGACAGTGCAACACGAGGGGGAGCACACTGTCACTGTCTTATTATCACACATAAAAGGTCAACGCTGCAGTCGGCACCGACTCCGGTTAATCTGATAGTTTAGGAACTTCGCTCAGTCTTCGCTCACCGGCTGTCAGAATTAAAGCTGATCTGCACTGTCTGTGGCTTCAGATGTCAAGCATCGGCCTACCTGTTGTTTGGACTTCGATACCCAGAAACCCCTGAGACAAACTGACTCAGTTACACTTGAGAGCCAAAGGGAAGCAGAGTCTGTTTGCCTCTCACTCCGGCTCAGATTTGTCACTCTGTAGGCAGATAAACAACCAGACCTGGCAGGAAGATCTCTTTTGGGGAAATGGGCTGAATCTTCAGCGTCTTATTGAATGATCTGACTGTAAAATTGGTTTTTGGTTTTTTTTCCAGTTTGTTTTCGTCTCTGCGAGGATTGATAATTACTGCAGACAGGATGTGGGAGGACTTATGAGCTGGCAGTTGTAAACATATCAGTAGTTATTCGGCCTGGACGTTTTTTCACGACTGAACTAGCAAAGCTTACATTTGGGAGATGCTCAAAAGCAGCTTCATACAGGAAGACGTGCGCCGTGACAGAAGGTCCGTCACAATTTTGTGGGACTCTCCACAGCGTTAAATATCAAAAGAGAAGATTGAATGATTGAATGAAGAATGAATGAAAACTGCAGCTCTAATGCTCTTTTTACTTTCACGGTGTCGATCACTGCAGTTTATTATCCCCAAATGGATCCTGATTTGCAAGAAAAAGATTCAGGCTTTGCAAGAACATGGACTTTTAAACAGGCTTTCAGGTAAAATACCAGAGTAAGAGAAGGAATAACAAAATGAAAAGTAGCAAATTGGTTTAGAGCTAAATTTAAGCTAGACGCTAATAAGGTGGACAACCGTAGTTCACTATTTTCTGACTATTCTCCGTGAAATGCTTCATTGGGAAAAATGATGAACAGATTACTGAATCATGAAATGAATCATTAGCTGCGGCTTCAACTTGTCTGTAAAAACTAATCGGTTTCGACGACAAACACAAGTGCTGCAAAAAGTCGACATTATGGAATACATTACGGCACAACAACAAATAAAAATGGAGTCTTTTTTATAAATACAGGCTCCAGTCATTTTGTCCTTGAGCTTTCAGAATGATTGGACGTGGAGAGTTGTGGGAAATAAAAAATAAAATAACTTCACATCTCACGGATCACAGTCAAAGTCTGTTCATGCAGCTTTAAGGCAGCTCTCTTGAATTATTAGTTCGAAAGGCACTTCCTTTAAATTCAGAGCAGCACTGTCAGACATTTTACAACACTTATTATAAACTGTCATCTGCATTCACTTCAGGTCACAGTCTCGCAGAGATGACTGTCTCTGAGTGAATGTCAACAGCCGGACAGACACGCTGCAGTAAACTACTGACACGTCATAGTTCTATAAAACCGGAACAGCAGAAATCTCCCGTTTACAAGGTTTGTATCTGAGCAGGAGGCGACGCTGGGTTGGTCACTCTGCTAACGATGAAGTTCAGAGGACAAAGTGCAGCCGATGGAAAAAATAAATAACCGAGTTATTGCTGAAGTAACATTTAGACTTGGAAATATCCGCTAGATGTCAGCACCTAGAGAGATATCGGTGAGCGAAAAAGGTTTAATCAGCTGAAGAACAGCACGTAACTGATGAATGGGCGACTAATTTAATCAGCAATCACTTTAAAATCACCGCGGTTTCACTTCTGTCATGTAACTTTTTGCAGTTGAATTTCTGTATTATGTCAGAAATCTAATATTGTTTTCCGAAATTCTCGGACGAGGTTCAAGACAAAGTTCAGCTAAACAAAAACAAAACCATCTCAGTGCAGTGGCAGAAGATTTGTCCTGATCCTGAAGGCAGTGCATTCAGTTTTTACTCTTTTGTTTTCCAACTCAAAAAATAAATAAAGAAAATACAGCAACAGAAGCAAAAATAGCCGAGACAGGGACACTTTTAAAAGACTGGCCAGCTCTTTTGTGTACTGCAGAAACAACTTCAGTAAAAAAAAAAAAGAAAAAAAAGAAAAATATATATATCAGCCATGGCTGTCATCCAAGCCTCTGATTATTTATTGGCAGAAATAAAATGCAGATGCAAAAACAGACAGGTACGCAGGCTGAAGAGACACACTGAGGCCGGTGAGCGTCAAATAAAACAACACTGCTGTCAAATTCAAGAGCCTTTTGCCACAACCAGCACCGGAGGACAAACCTAAATCACAGCTGAGCCGGACTGATTTATTCATTTATAAATATTACAAGGACGCTGTCAAATTTGGTCATCACTCACACAATGTCGTCCAAAGGATGAGGCCACGTTAGCCATTTTGATATCCAGATGAGTCGGCACATTTATCAGTTTGACTTTAAGTGAGAACTGGAACGGCCGAACTTCAATCTGATCTGACAAACTCGGGACCTAAATGTTGCTCAAGTTTCTCAGTCGCTTTACTTTAAAGCTGCTGGTAAATATTTTGTGTGCGTGAACTGAATTAGAAGATTATCAGCCAAGCAAAGCTCAAACACAAACAGGGAAACTGACGGTTAGCTGTTAGCATGAGGCTAACCGTCAGTTAACATGCTAATTGGTTGAAGTTTCTGAATTTGCTGATTATTTCCTATATTTTGAATTTACAATCTAAAAAAAAAAATTCAAATAAAATTAAAATTTAATACAAACCGCTCAACCGTTGTTTGTTAAAAAACAAAGTCTGCTGATTTCAAGAAGTAAAACCCAAGTCTCACATGGAGTCCTCAAACTGGACACCTCAACATCAAGACCGTTCGTTTTGGGGCAACAAGATAAATTTCCAATTAATTTTATGTTGACATAAAAGATGATTAGCTGTTGCGAGCGCTCGAACAAACAACAGCCGTATTTTCTCTGCTGAAAAGCTAACCGGCTTTTTACTCTCAGTAACCAACATCAAACGAACCATTTTCATTTCAGGAACCAATAAATGGATATATTTCAAATACTTTCTATATTTATATCCAGTTAACCTTCATGGTGTGGATGGTTTGGTGACATAACTTCTATATAAACACAGACGAACCGGTTGAATGTCTTGTGAGATGCCGGGGGGGCGGCCGGAGCGAAGGATGGGGAGGACCGGACGAGCGGCGAGCTCACGCAGAGCCGACGTACCTTTGAGATGAGCTCGTCGTGGTTGGCCAGGTGTGCCCGGCAGTGGATGCAGCTGTAGGTGCGATGGCAGGTTGGCAGGTAAGCCTGGAAGGTCTTGGACTTGGTCATCTTCACCATGTCAGTGGGGCAGGGCTCCTCGCTGGTGTCAGGGCTGGCACTGGAAGAGTTGCAGCTCTGCTGGACTTGCTGACAGAAGAAACACTGGAAGATGCAGGCAAAAGCCGTCGTTGTTGTGGAGTGGGTGTGTGGCACGCTCCACACAGACACCACAGGAGAAAATCAAACCTGCGGGGGAAAAAGGAGGAGAGAGATGTGGTGAGAGGCCTGTTCCATACTTCCTATTTTTAGAGCTCATAATCTTGATTGCATTTCTAACATATCCACAGCTCATTTGCTGAAGCAATCATTTGATTACAATCATCTCTTATGTGATTACATGTTGTTCATATGAAGACACACTTCACTTGGTCACTTGGTTTTAATTCAGAAATTTATGACAGAAGCGAGTGCGTGTTTGTTCTGTCTCACTGCAACGACAGATGCAAGGATGAGATGATTGTGAGGTGAAGTGTTTTTGTTTGGCTGCCTGTCGGGAATGTCAGTGATTATTCATAAAAACCCCTCAATGGACGATCTGTGCATCTTTAAAAGGTCTGAAATTTGTTTGTTTTTTTACTGCAGGAACAGTTTGTGTTTACTGGTTCGATTAATATCCAGCATTTCTGCTTTGAAGGTTGTTGGCTACTACTGTGAAAAGTTTAAGAATTACTTACGCAACATGGAAAATATAAAATATGAAATAAACTGTCATATTAATTGGTAAAGACAGGAAATAGAACGTGGAGATGTATTCTTCTGGTTGTAGAACGATTTTAATGTGTCTAATTTAGCAGGAGTTATTAGTTATTAAGTAGAAGCTTTAGTCAGAGTGGTAATTATTCTGAATAATTAATAACTGTTGCCCTTTGGCAGATTGGTGGTGAACTTGGGCCGTAATTGTTTTTCTAGAAATACAAGCTGTAGGCTTATGAGGCGGGTAACGTCAGCAGGTAGCACATCAGACAGTCTGGGTAATCGTTTTAGAGCGCACCTTTTTAAAGATTTTGTCCCACCTGGGGGTTCCTTTACAACCTGTCTGGTCATCTGTTCGCACCGTCTGTAGCACCAAACAGCACAAACCTTATACAGCAAAAACTAAAAATAACATCTCTGGACAGAAGCTTCACTGTGGCGTCATAGCAGGGCTGAGTTTCCACCAGGCCTGCAGGAGAACCAGCTCTACAGAAACAAACGCATACCAGTTCAGTTCGTACACGGGACGGACTACAATAGCCGACGACACAATGCAGCAAACACACAATGAATTTGTGACCTTTTAGAATGGGACAAAAACCTCTCTGCAGGTGTTTAACAAACACAAAAAAACTCACAGAAATGGGCAGACCTGCTCCACCTACTGCTGCAAAGCAATCTGGACTTTAGATGGGCAAGAATTTGAAGACCAGCCGACCAAATATGACATTCATACATGTAAGGACGCGCACAAAAACACATATGCACATGTGGAATGTCTCATTTAGAGCATTGACGTTGTCTGTAAAGCATTTTAACTACACAATCCAGCACAGCAGGAGATCTAAAGGTAAAAACAAGCTGATTTTATGTCCTCTTTGGTGGCAGCGGAACACACAAACACAAAATTTGATACGTTAGGGCCTTTTTGTTGTCGTTCATGTGTTAACAAAAGGTATGTGAGATATTACAAGTTAAATTTCTCACAAAAAAAGTGCACAACTTACACTAGAATTTGCTTAAAGTGGTTCATTGTAATCTAACTTTGTATCGAGGTCGTTGTGTAATTAACAGCTGAGAAAAGCTACCATTAGCTTAGCACGCGTTCAAGATCTGAACCGATATTTCACAAATACAATGACAGCAGTCTTGTGAATAACTTCAGCTAAAATCTGTTGGTATGATCAGATTTCAGCTCCAAACGTGACGCTCGTATTAGTGTTTTATACAAACACAAGTAAAACTGAGTAATAATTTACATTTTGTGCTTTTTAAACTGTATTTTTTTTTTTTTTTTTGTCCTATGAAATCTTCACTAACCAAGAAAGTTCTTACATTTTAATGCTACAACAGGATTTTGTAAATGATTATCGGTAGTTGCTACGTGAGTCCAGCTGGTGAAATTCAGGACTTTGGTTGTAATGGACTATTTTTGTAGTGTGTGAACGCCTGACCTGTTCCCACAATCACCTGTCAGTCAAACCACACGGGCGGGGCCTAGACTCTGACTCTAAAATTAACTTGATATAGGCAGTGCTATAAATCTACTGAACCTAAGTGGCTTTCAGTTCTGGTATTTACAACAACAAAAGAAAAACCATTCGAAACTATTTACTGTGAATCTCAGCATCTTCTTTTTCAAGGCAAAGAGCAACAAGACGGTGTGTAACAGCAACGAAGTGTAACAAAACAATCCAATTGCAAGGAAAATGTTGAGTACTTTGGTTGGAGTTGGTTTATTCTGCATTCATGCTGCTGTGTAATTGTCAACACTTCTTCAAACTATTCTCCAAGAATGTGAAACTTGTATCTAAAGGCAGCAGCCATCAGCTTCAGGGTTATCTTCTGTATGGCCACCAGCAACAGCGCACAACTGAGGTGGCAATGACCAACAACAACAACAACAACGACAACCTGCATCGCTGGTGCTGAAATCACAATAAAAAGAGGCTTCAGCGGCCGAAGAAGTTTCCAGTTGGGCTTGACGTGCTGCAATAGGAAGAGCAGCGTTGAGACAGAAGCCAACAGCCAGACGAGAAAACAAAGGAGCTTCCGCAACTCAACAGGAAGCAGCCATGACGTGACGTAAAGCATGGCTGCTCTGCAAACACACTCTGACACACACACACACACACTGGACACAGCTGGGAAAGTGAGAACTGGTAACACAACCCTGCGGCGCCAGACGAGCCATATTTACATACATACTCTATAATCTGCACAGGTGCCTGAGCCATAATCCCTGCATGAAAGGGACAAAATCCCCTTTCTGAATTAGCCCAGTTTATCCTGAGGAGCACGTGCATGAGGAAAGGTAAACGCACACACACACACACACACACACAGGAGCTTTGTCAGTGTGCCACACTTCAGCATCATTACCATCAGTGATTAAATGGGCTTTTTGTGCAGTGCATCCTCAGAGAATGGGCTGTCATTAACACAAAAGACACACAATGGCATGCTGTTATTTGCATTTAGCCGCAACTCCCTCCTCCTCCAGCACACACAAACATACAATGGCATGACGCACACTCCTTGATTTTATCTTTCTAAATGCCAAATAAGGGCAAATATTGATCAGCTGTTGGGTTTCTTTGTTTGTTTGTGTTTTTGTTTTCATTCCCTGAGAAGTTTCTGATTTCAAAGTATTTGTCAGCGCTCGGTTTTAAAAGTGTTCACATTTTAAGGTGTTACTTGAATATTTCCTGTGTTGGTTTTCACTGCAACATCTGCTAAAAAAAAAAAAAAAAAAGCTTTAAAATAAAGTCCTGTGATCATGCAAGATCATTTCCTGCCACCAACATCTCATGACTCTTTTGTCTCAGCCAGCTCGGAATTTGATTTGAAGATAAACAAAAATAAAGAAGAAGATTTCAAACATATATTTGTATTTAAATCAGCAACAGCCGAGGTGAACCCTGCAGGAACAGCTGATGTCCAAAGTGAGCAAAGTGAAAACAAAGAGGCAGCACATTGTGCGTCTCTGGTAACAGGAAGAAGAAGAAGTGTCCAGACAAAAGACTCTACAACAACACAACATTGCTCTCTGCAGCCATTTACACAATCTTAAGAGACATTAAATGCTTTTGCAGCCTCCCCTCTTCCTGCTTCCTCTTTTCCCCTTCAGCTCTTCCATCTAAACGTGTTTATCCCCCAACAAAGAGCTCGACGCCAGCTCAGATGCAACAGTGTCGCTGTGCTGGTTTTGTTTTTCCGAGCCTGGTGCAGACTGTGAACCCAGCACGACATCACGACCGCGTTTGCTGCCTTTATTTTGATTATTATTATTATTATTATTATTATTATTTATTATTATTAATAATAATAATTTTGCACTGAGTGCTGCTGTTGTTGTTGTTGTTGTACTCACCACCTGAATGAGATCTGAGCAAAACGCAGCTTGGAGGAGGAAAAAAAAGGAGAGAGCTGTTTGTTTTTGTTTGTTTGTTTGTTTGTTTTTAAGTTAAATAATTGCCTGTCGTCGTCCCGGACTCTGATCCATGGGTGCTGCTGCCGGATCTGGACTCAGTGCCGGGTCCTTTGGGTGCTGACGGATCTCATTTTTGCCCCCAACACGGGCTTTTGTTGGTCTTTTGTGTGCGTAATGGACTGGCCTCGTTACTTTGGGAAGAAAACGTCATCGGGAGGGCGGGAGCTGCGGTGCTGATTGACAGCCGGCTCGGCCAATCAGTGGTCGCGCTCCCTTCAGGTTCCCGTGGGAAAGATGGAAACCAGGTTGAGAGGGGAGCATTCAGGTGGAGACAAATTTAAAATGTTTTGCTTTATTGATTATTACCACTCATATTTAGTTTGTGATATTTTTTTTATCTCACTGCCTGTTTTCATCCCCTCATGTCTTCTTTAGAAATTTGTTTGTGGCAACTTCCTTCAGTATTTTGAATAAAGATTCAACATTTGACGAGTTTTCATGTAGAAAACACTTCCGAGCCTCACCTTTGCTCTAAGACACTGTGATGGGCATTTTCTCGTGTTTTCTTTTATTTTAAAGATTAATGAGTTCATTGACAGTTATACACAGAATAATCAGTTGTTGGTTGCAGCACCGCTGTCCATACAAAACCTTTTACTTATATCCTAATACTTTATCTTTGTACCGTCTTTTCAATTCTAAAGTAAGTTATCCAGAAGATGCATCTGTTCAGTTACTCTCTGTTGCTGCGACATTTTCAATTTTACTGTTTAAGGTCAAAGAAGTTCATCACAACTTTATTTTAATTTTTTTACTTTAGGTTTGATTTTAGCAACTGAGGCCCAAAAACTGCACAAACTCAACTTGGACGATGTCTTTCTTGAAAAGCACAAACTAAACTAATATATTCCACTCTCATCAAAACAAAGCTCTTAAAAGTTATTGGTTTTGTTCTTGCTGAAAGGATTATTTCCCATGCGGCTTGAACGCGCCACAGACTAAAGGCGGGAGTGCGAAAATGCCCGGATGTGTAAATAAATACAGGATGGGAAAATTTAATCTGATTTTTCTTTCAATGATATTAAATAATAATAATAATAATAAAGATTTTTTGTCTTTGGTGTGTTTGGTTTTTCCAGCTTCATCTCATCGTCCGGATTGAGGACAAAAATCACTTCCGGTTTCTGCCTTTTTTTTTTTTTTACTGCCATCAAAAACAACTCATTAATCTAAAGTGATTAAAAGACATCAGGGGTTGAAATCCTCTCAAAGAAGAGATCCTGACATGTTTAATAAAATTAACAGAGCAGAAATCTGGTGTGATTCTGGCAGAAAGGTCGACTGAGCACCAAACAGGAACATTAATGGGTTATTATTATTTTGTGGATGATATTTCTTTTAAAAATCAGACAAATTGCTCTGATGTTTCGACCCAAAAACACATCTGCACCCATCAGGTCCTTTCAGAAAAGAGATCAATAAATTCCACCAGTAATTTATTATTTTTTTTAAAGCTTTGCCCTGAATTGATATTAAAATAATCGTTAGTTGTCAATATAAGGATCAAAACACAAAACAACACAGCAGCTCGATCCTTCTTCATCTTCCTCCTCCTCCTCCTCTGAAGCTGCTGCACCGTCTATGTGTCAGTGCTGCATCACCCTGACACATCTGTAACATGATGCCATTAAACGCATCTCTATTAAAAACCCCAGAAATTAAAGAAACCTGGTACCCCCCCTCCACCCCGCCAAATAAAAGCCTCCTGCCCCCATCCTACCCCCCCCCCTCGACGGTGAAGACGGTTTCTTTTTTTACATGAGCTCCCCTTGACAGCAGTAAAATAACCTGAGATGTTGTTGTTGTTGTTGTTGTTCATCACCAAGATGAAGGCTTTGTGCGCGTGAGCGTTATGAAATCATCCTTTCACTGTTTTTGTCGCCTGTTCACGTGGCATTTTAAGCCCCCACCCTCCCCTTTAATATATATCTATATATATAGTTTTATATAAATATAAAAAATAAAAAAAAACTGACGGAGATCTGCAGGAACTCTGATGTGGATCAACAAATGATCCCAACTGAAAACTACTTTTTTTTTTTTTTTTTTTGTAGATGTTGTTCCTGCTGTTGTTTCTGCTCTTGAACGCAACTCGGATCAGATCAGATTGCACAAAGTGTTTCGGCAAAGAGAGAAATTTAAAGATGAGAAAAAGGTTAATATAACCGAGCCACAGTTATATAAACCAACACAAAGTGTCATCACGTCGGAACCATCAACGCCGAGATTTGAGTTTCTGCAGGAACATGAAGAGGCGGAAATTTAAAGAGTGTTTTTGGTTTTTTATGTTTTGGTGGTCATGCATTTACATTAAAACACAGAAGGTTCCAAATATGCTTCAGTAAACTAAACATTAAATGTTTTCTTTGGATAAACATGCATGTCCTCCAGCCGGTCACTGGCTCAGCACTCACCCCGAGATCCCTTCGCCTTCCCCCGGCCGCCGGACACCAAAACAACCCGGTGACAGAATCCGTTCCTCCGCCGGAGCTGCAGCTGATTTTTGCACGTTTTCTTTCTTTCTTTCTTCTTCTTCTAAAAATAAAATAAAGAAAAAAAGAAAAACAACAGAAAGACACCTTCAGCGTCCCATAAAGGCAGCAGCTCAGATTGTCTTAGGTCGAGCCGAGGGCCATTAAAAAGTCTCCCCGCACATCAGCCTCCTCCTCCGGGGATGGACCGACGTTAAACCGGGATGTCTCCGGGGCTCCTCCTGGAGAACAGTCCCATCAGAGTGTGTGCATGTCCGGGGCAGGTTTCTTAGACCCCCCCCCCCCTCCGGGCAGGACAGGTCGAGCTGTCCCGTCTGCGGCCTGATTTTTTTTTACCCAAATCCTAATCAAAATAATGCACACACACAAAAAGAGCAACACAAAAAGAACAGTATCTGCCGGGGAAGGCTGCCTTCGTGTGTCCGTTGGGGGGGTCCGTCCTCTCCGGGTTGGAGTCTGCAGGCTGATCTTTGCAGAAAACTTGATTAAAAAAAAAAAAAAGAAAAAAACAATTTGGAGAAAAATCAGCGTTTTATTCGGTCCACCGCTGCTGCCTTCAAGTGCTGGGGGATATTGGAGTGTTAGGATTTAAAGCACACGGGGAAAACAAAAACAAAAATGGGGAACATGTTTGGACAAGAGCCTGAGTGTTTGAGTGTGTGTGTGTGGGGGGGGGGGGTCAAAAAGACAGAAATAATCTATTGCTGGATGTAAAAACTACTTAAATTGAGATTAAAAGATGGTAAAAGTTGACTTTGTTACATAAGCGGCTTTACTTTCAAAACTTTCACACACTTTTTGAGGAGAACCACAAAAATGTGGTTGAAAGCCTCCCACAGCTGACATGGGGACTGTGTAATTACCATTTAGTCTATTTATATGCAGTATTAGAGAGATGGATACACAGAGGAGAAAAAATATAAACTCCAGATTCTTACGTTTTCATTTCAAGAGAACAATCCTTCCCTGTTGTGTACGTTAATTCAGGCTTTTAAGTTTTGTAATGATTTTATTTTTGTGTTTCTTCGGTATAAAACAGCAGAAACCATCCTCAAGAAATCTTAAAAATTATAACAACATTTCCCAAAATTATTTTTTGAGCTATTCAAATATAAATAACTTTCTCTTCTGAACCTTTTCGGATCACAAAATCGAACATCCAGTCTGATTTTTGTTATTTAACAACAACAACTTTGCTTCATCTGTAAAAACTCTTAAATCCGAGCTATGGAGAGCTACGTGAAGGCAGCAGCAGCCTAGCTACACAGTCGCATCTACAAATAGCGTCCAATCAGCGAGCAGCAGAGTCTGTGTCTGACCAATCAGCTGCGAGGGAGGGCGGGACGGAGGCCCGCAGCCAATCAACGCACGGCCAGAGTCAGCAGTGCGCGCTGCCGCGAATGAGAAGAGGGGGTTGTTTTTGACTGTGCGCGCCACCGACACAGACGCGTGCCAAAAGCGCTTGAAGCGCATGCGTGACCGCATTGCAAACACGTGGTCGAAGAAGAGGAAGTAAACAAACAAAAATCAATCCAGCTGATCGATGACGTAGATCTCACGCTGTTTACTGACGTTTAATCTTATTTATTCAACTTGGGCCATATTTTATTTATATATATAAAAAAAAAGTATTTATTTATTTTTAATGTTTCAAAACCGAAATTTTGTGTTTTTCTTTATTAAAAAATGTTTTTATTATTTTTAATTTAATATACTTTTAACTTTTAAAGTAAATATCAAGCAATGGAGGAAAAAACTTATATGTTGTAAATATTAAAATGAAAATAAAGAATAAAAAAACATAACAGAGTATTCTTGTACATTTACACATAAGTGAGTGTAGATACAGAGATAAGTTGTCGAATATGTGTACAACAACCCACAAGTTAATGTTTGTTACATTTATATGATAGATTATTTTAGATTGATGCATGGATGTGGAAGCAGCATGTTACTGTTGTTGCTGGTCCAGGAGCAGCAATCTAATTCACACATTTAGGTGTTTTATTTTGGTGGTTTCCAAACTGGGGCTCAGAATAAAATGTGACCGTTAATGGAAGAGATGAAACATAAAAAATCTGAACGTCTCACAAGTGAAAAAGGTTGTAAATCAGAGTTCACGTTTAAATAACAGCTTTGTATTTTTATATCATCACATTTAAGGTCTTCATCTGAAAAATAAATGCTAAATATCACAATTGTAACTGAATTTGTGAATTTGTGTAATCTTCTTTCCATCCCTTCAAAATGAAACAGGTTTATGGTCTTTGCATTGTCTGTTCACATTTGGTAACTTGTGTTTTGTAGGTTTCACTTGTGAATGACATGAATTTATGACTCAGACATTTGACTGGACTGCAGCAGTTTATTATCCAACACAGCAGCGCCCTCCAAAGGACACGAAGAGGCGACATGAGCAGATGACTTCTTTGTTTTATGTATTTGAGAAAATCTACATTTCAGATTTGAAGATTGAAGTCTTTTCAAATCTACAGTTTAATTGTAAAACACCTGAAAATAAGAAATTGTTCCAGAGGGTGAGTTTATGGTAATTTCTAATTTCTCTTCTGTCTTGATGTATAGATGAGGTGGACACTTGTATAAATACTTATTTTTCTTTTATAAAGAAAATGTAATCCCTCAATCTGGGATAGATTTGTCATTTAAAGTAGCAACACCGCACCATAAAAGTGCTTTGTTACAAGTATGAAGAGCAAAATTTTGTATTTAAAGGAAAAGCAGAGGCCCATTTCACAGTGGACAGGAGGCTGGATGAAATCTGTATTGTAGCTCACAAAGACACACAGATTCTAACGAAGGTACAGTGTTTTTAATGAACATCTATTTAACTGTCTTGGCAGAGCTGCAAAAAAAAAAAAAAAGAAAAAATAAAGTAAAATAAAAGAAGTAATTTTGTCAAAGTGGCAGTCAGTTTTTAATAAGTTCGAGTAAAATCCTTCACACAACAGCAAAATAAAACTGACTGATCAATTCAAACGGTTTCTCTGGCAGGTCAAACAGAAACCTTTCAAATACAACCAAGGATCGTTTTGTTTTTTCCTCTCTTCCAGAAATGTTAACTACACAGTTAAAGGTTTATACTGATCAAAACATACAGAGTGAAGTAGTTCTACTGGAGACAACTCAAACAAGATTAGTGTCTGATAGAAACATAACATTCATTTTACAATAAAAATATCTGCACAAAAACGCCCCCCCAAAAAAAAGGCTCAAAGAAAAAAGGGTAATGCAAGAAAATAGAAATGTTTGCTTTTTCCATCTTTTTCAATACAGTCACAAATCACACAGCTGTGGCAACAAAATTTACAGAACTGAAAGATAAAGAATCACCCCCCCTTTAATAATTTCCAACCCCCCCCCCCCAGGCTTTTGATTGTGTTCATTTTTAAGAGCATATACTGCGATTACAACGGATTCCCGACTAAACAAAAGCTGCACATCAAATCTTGGATATCAAGACTATCAAAAAAGGCACAAACAGACAGGTAGCACAAAGAACTCAGCAGAAGCTTCTTTTTTTCTTTTTCTTGTTTTAAATACAACTAATACCAGTAATAAGGTTTTCCAGTGCCCTTTAATAGTCTCACTGAACACCCTCCCAAAAACTAACCCCCCCCCCCCAAAAAAAGACTATCTACAGGAAAGTCAAGTCCCGACAGGCACCTCGGATTATAAATCCCATCCCAACTTCTGTAGGAACAAGTGCATTCAACAAGAGTGAGACGATGTACGGTGAGCGAGAAGGGACACACGAGTCTGGACCTCACGTCTGTGCAAGGGGGTGCAAAAATTCAAATTTCTGCAAGATGTATGTAAAATATATATAAAATTTTCTTTAAATGCCATCAGATGAGCGATGAGGAATCTCTGTGGACGGAACCAGCGAAACCTTCCCCCCAAAATGTATGTATGTGTGGATTTGATCAGAACAGCTCCGTTTAAACTCAGCTTCATGCTGTTCATCATTAATTTGTTCTTAATTTGTTTTTGATTTCTCACTTATCTGGAGACAAACTACAAGTTTGGAGCTGATGGAAAAAAACAACAACTCCTGATGTTAGCCACAATCAGAGAGTTGGTTTTAATTGAGATAAATGATTCACTGTGAGTCATTTAATAGCCTTTCATTTGTAATCACTGCCTTCTTAAAAATCTAACCATGTTGGGTTGAAAAGAAAAATTATAGTTAGAACTTGTGATGGGAATTTTCATTTTAGACCAAATGCTGATGATATTCAGCTCTGTTGAACGCTGACTCTGATTTACCTTCAGTTAGGACCAAATTAAAGTTATTTCCAGGAAAGATTGTAAGAATTTAGCTTTAAAACAAAGTAGGACTCGAACACGCCTTCTGTGTTTAAGTCTTTAAGACTGAACATCAGAAATAGTGAACTTTGAAGTGCAATTTCCACGTGAACAGGCCGACTGAGTCCATTTCAACATTATTCAGCCGAAAACACAAAATTAAAGTGTGGTTCTTTGGCTCCGCCCACTTAGATTTGACTTCCTGGCCTCAGAGAAACATCTGTACAACTGAAACCTTCTGACACGAGTGTGAATGTAGAGCAAGAGTCAAAAGTCGAGGTCAGCGTCAATCATCTTCTGACACAAAACAGAGTTCTGAGTTTACAGCTCATCCCCATTTCGTCACAGACTGTATATACGAGTAAGAATGGAAAAAATAAGCCAAAGCAGCTGATATTTTCTCAATTTTTAAAAAATATTTTACGCTCCCATTTCTTACTTTAAGTGCCAGCAGAGTCAGACTCCTGATTCTAATCTTTGAGATGCTTTAGTGTTGTAATAACAAACATTAGGCCGCTCGCACACTTCCAGAAAAGCTTTTGAGGCCTCGGCGTGCTGCGACACTGAACCTATCTGAGGCTGGTAAACAAAATGAACGACAGCCAACTCAAACAGTGACATTTGAGATAGTTGATGAAACTTCCCTGCTTCTGGTTTTAATTTTACTTTTAACGCCCCCCCCCTCCAAAAAAAGTTTCCAAATCCACATATATAATCTTTAAAGTCATAATTCCTTTCACTTGAAATGAAATCTTAAAATTCAACAGTCTTTAATCAGCAGTTACTGACAAGAAGTGAAAATATGGTTTTGATTTCCGCTGCAGTTCAGGATTTATTTATTTATTTTTTTTTATTATAGTGCAGTTGTCTGCTCGTGCTGACACTGCCAACTGTTATCAGTGTGAAAATGTGCAAGAGAAGCAAAAAAAAAAAAAAAGTTTACAAAGAACTGAATGGAGAAGAACATGATGGGTTACATTTAAGTCATTATTTAATCTTTATCGTGTCTGCATCTCATTTCTCAGGCTCAGGAGATAACATGTTTTGCAGATTAGTATAAATACAGATATATCTGCAACCACAACAAGACGTCTGAGCGTGCACATGGTGTTTGACAACTGTAGAAATAAATGAAGATGGAGACCAAAAAAAATGAAAAACAAAGATGAAGAAAATGTTGAACTAAAAAGTAAAAGAAAGACCAAAAGCACCGTGTGAGTGGGAGGTGTGATATACCACAAAAGGTACAACAAAAAGAGCCGGATCTGCCCGGCTGGTGTGGCACTTAACATTGTCGTCTTTGTATACAGAGCTTATAACAGTCATGCAAAGGGCACAGTTTTATTCTAACAAGGCGAGAGAGAAAGAGAGAGAGAGAGACAGAGAGAAATCAGAGACCAAAAAAAAAAAGAAGACACAAAACAGGAGGAAAAGGGAGGCACAATATTTCCCCCAGACAAAACGAGTGTGTTGTGTGAATTCTTGTCCTGATGCAGCGACCGTGACCCCCCCCCGATATGAAAAATATCAGACTGTACATACAGACTTGTGTGAAATAAACTGACTTTTGTTTTAGTTTCCTCACAGCTAAGGCAGAAATTCATGGCGAAACTTTCCAAACGCACCTGAAATTTGGTGCATTTACACAAACCGACATTTTACTGAAGCCAATGAGAAACAAAAAAAATGGGCATTTTTTAAAAAATGTTTTTAATAAAATTAAAAAAGAAGGGTATAGATGTATCTGATTCACCTATCATCACTCTTGGCATTAAAATATCTTAAGACTCTTTAGGTTTTATACATATATATTTATATATTTGCATTTGGGCCTTCAATGTGAGTGTTTTAAGGATTTAAATACAAGGTCATTGATAAAATATTGATCCTCATCAACACTGAGTGATGGCTTGTGGCCCTGAAGGTCTCTGGCTGATTATGTGATTACATTGCATAAATCAGTTAATTTCATTCGGGTTTTCCTATTTTTTCTTCTTCTTTTTCCCCCCCAAAGACATAAAGAGAAAAAGGATAAGAGAAATCCCTTGTAACAGTGCAACAAAGGCTAGAAAATTCAAAAGACCTTTTGTTTTTGATGAAGGATGATTCTTAAATCTAATATACTTTTGTTTGTGCAATGGAGGCACAGCATCGACCACAACAGTTGCACCGGAAAAAAAAACAAACAAACAAAAACAAAATAAAACATAGAAAAGCTCATCTATCACTGTCAATGCACTGGACATAAAAGGTCTTGAATCGGATTAGCCAAACGCCTTTAAGACACAAACGTACACACTCAAAACAAATTGTTTATCTTGGCTTAAAACACACACGTACACACACACACACACACACACACACACAAAAAAAAAATCACCCCCAAAACTGTAAGCTGTGATGTGTCCCCCACTGCCCCCACCCCACTCACCCTCACCTTTTACCTCTGAGGGGGAGAGAGAAGAGAGGAAAAGAAAAGAGACAGAATGACTGATTGATTGATTCCTAACGCCATTCCTGAGCAAAGTGGACTTGACGAGTGAGACCGAAGGAATCCAGGCGATGTGGACAACAGGAGGGGAAAACACAAGCTTTAAAAAAGCAGAAAAAAAACAAACAAACAAACAAACAAAAACAAAGTAAGTATCACAGCAACAGCGTGGAGGCGAGGTGGGGGGGGGGCATTGGCAACACACAGGCCAGTCCACAGAGCGATCTGCAGGGAGGGAAACAGCAACATGTGAGTTACAGCGAACAACAAGAACCAGAAGACACAAGTCCAAGAAGAATGAAGACAGTTCACTGGAAGAGAAGAGATATGTCTTATTCAACTGCAACAAAAACCATCCTATTCTTTGATTATGTTTTTATTTATTTATTAAACTGTCTGGGGCATATTTGATGCTCCTGGATGAATCCTGCTCTGCTTTTCTTCACAGATGATCAGAGTCCAGTCCAGCTGACAGACTGCACCAGGTATGGTGATTTTAGATGGTTTCCATTTTCTCTCTGGAGGTGGGAGTTTCCTTTTTATTCAGTATTTACATCTAAAATCTTTCATTTGCAGCATTGTCTCTCCTAACATCTGTAACCTGGACTTTGACCTGTTGGTTTTTAATCTTTTGAAGGACTGGTCTGGAAGAATTAGTGGCTTATATTTACACTATATAATCATCTGAAGCTAACTGCTCTCCTCCATCATGTTTCAACAGTAAAAACCAACCAACTGGCCCTTCATGTTTTCCTTCATCAGGTTCTGCAGCACGCTTAAAGAATGAGGAGTTGTCCTTTAAGGTCACCATCTCCAACATCACCACTAGATGTCACTGAGTCCTTCACGCTGGTTCTTTAGGATTTTAGTGATTTATGCTCTGGGCTGAACTCAGTCTTTGTTTCCTGATGATAAATTAGAGTTTGTTCTGGGTTCATGTTGGTTTTTGGGTTCTGTAGTGATGACTAACCTGTGTGAGATGTTAGGACCTAAAGCCAGGCTGGAAACGCGCAGTTTCTTCAAAGATGAGCTCCTTCAGTGTTTCTTTGGGTAGGTCATCCAGCTCCATGTCAAACTTGAACGGAGCCTCAGCTACAGGCTGCACAGAGCAGCAGAGAAGAAACATCAAGGTGATGTACAGTAAGAGCGCCATCAAAACACCCTGACATCAAACAGACTGACAATGGCGGTCTCACCTCATCGGTGGGGTCGTAGTATTGCTCCAGGTAAGGATGCGCCAGGGCCTCCTCCACCTCGATCCTCTTATGTGGGTTAAAGGTCAACATCTTGTCCAACAGGTCCAGGGCTGCAAAGACACAACAGCAGGATTTTGACGACTGATTGATTACTGGAGTTCTGATAATCTATACATTTTCAGTCTCTTTCTTCAGTAGAAGTCAACACATCGGACTCAGGGATGTTCTACAGTGAATGAAGCTGTAAGATAAAACAATACTTTATTCATATTCCCCAACTTATTCATTATTTCAAATGTCCCTTACTCTTATTATACACCTTGCTCTCTCTTTGTTTTCCTGATGTGAACAAACTTTCCAAACACCTATGGGTTTTTTTGGCTATTTCCTATTATCCCTCCCTTAGGTTAAAAGGCATTCCATATATATATATATATATATATATATATATATATATATATACATATACACACATATATAAATATAAATATAAAATAAATAAATAAATAAATAAGTAAATAAATAAAAATATCCTCTTCATTGTCAGTCGTGATGCTCTACAAGTAAGCAGGAGTTAATTTCAGTGAAGATGCCGTGCAGACTTCTGACCTTTTGGGTCAGCGTTAGGGAAAAGCCGGTTCCATGGCACTTTGCAGCGTAACGGCAGCGACAAAAGATAGTTCCTGGCTTTAATGTTGATGATGCAGTTGAGATCTTCCTGAGAGGGAGAACCCAGAATCCCTGAGGGACGAAGAGGAGATTGTGCAGAATTACTTTCTGTGTGCACAGCTCTCTGAAGAAAAGTTTTCAGTTGTAAGGAAGTTTCGTTGAAAAATGACAGATGGGAGAAGCTTTATGTGGTCCAACATGAAGACATAAATGGATATTAACAACTCAAGTATCTAAGGACCAAAACCAGGAAGCTGCAGCTCCTGATTGAGAGTGTGAAGTGTTTGTCTCTACTTTATTCTTACTGAAATATTCTACTACTATTACTGGTGCGATGAATTTGTTTTTAACAAAAATATATCAAGTTTTTATCATTCAGACAACACTACATTACCCAGAATGTGGTTAAGCTGATCCAGGTAGTGCTTCCCAGGAAAGATAGGCCTGTTGGACAACATCTCAGCCAGGATGCAGCCTACTGACCAGATGTCTATGGACTTGGTGTAGCCCTGAGAGATGAATGCAAACAGCGTTTAGGTGACATTTACAACAGAAGCCTTCATTTATGTAACCATTAAACTATGTTGGATTAGCTCTATTAAATTTCAAAGAAAAGTATAATATTTAAGTTAGCATTTTAAATAAATAACCTGAATTTAAACTCATGACAGAGCTGTGTATAGAAACTAGACCTTCAAAGTCTTCCTTTCACCCTGATTGTTGACATGTCAACACGTCCCGGCAGGTGAGAGCACTCACCTTGGAGTTGAGCATGATCTCGGGTGCTCGGTACCAGCGGGTGGCTACGTACTCTGTGAGGAAACCGGTGTGGTCATGGTCGGGATCGGCCACACGAGCCAAGCCGAAGTCACAGATCTGCAGAGAGGGAAGAGCGGCAACAGTTAACGTTTGACTGTACACAACCTGGTGGCATCATTATGATAATATTAAGAAGAGCTTAAGAATGAGCTGTTAGACACTCAGTCTTTGAGACACGACCTTGAGATCGCAGGTGGTGTTGAGCAGAAGGTTGGAAGGCTTCAGGTCGCGGTGCAGGACGTTGGCAGAGTGGATGTACTTGAGCCCTCGGAGGATCTGGTAGAGGAAGTAGCAGATGTGGTCGTTGCTCAGGTGCTGAGTCTTCAGGAGCTTGTACAGATCTGTCTCCATGAGATCCTGGACAATATATCTGCACAGTTGCAGGTTAAAGAAGGTTAACTTTAATACTGTGCACACCATGGTTTTTAATTGTTCAAATATTTAACCTAATCACGTTAAAATTTTGATTCCCCTCTAGATCTTGTGGTTCTGTCTCTGGATATCCAACAGGTCAGAGCAACCAATACAGAAGAAGCCAAAACCAACATGACGACTCTCCAAGTGACTTAATTTTACTGCTTTGAATCGGTTATTCTCTGTTTATTTCAAACAACACAAGTGAATACAAGATTGGTTGATATTTTAACAAATTGCTATCGTTCTCAAACTAATTTTCCAACTAACCATAATATATATTTTCTGATGATATTGCTCGGCTTCTGAATCCAAACTACAATTTGGTTTCCTGCCACAATCGCAATGGATTTTGCTTTCAAGGCAAACACAATGACAAACCTTGAATCACTCAGCTCAGACCTTTATTATTTTGTTGGTTGGCTGAGGACCAAAGAAAACAAACTGCTAACTTCATTTGTATTGTGGGGAACTTCTCCATTCAGTCAGATCAAAAAGTCCCTAAAGTGTCATTATGGTTAAATTTGATATTTTACCAGAAATTTTCAGGAATGGGAGGAAAAATCTTCTTCACTGGAAAGGTTTTTGTTGCATGTTGTTTAATTTGGAATGAAAGAACTGTAAGACAAACCTCAGTGATCAAACAGAAGAATCATTTTTAAACATTATTAGAAACTTTGTTCGCACTGACTCTTCAGGGTGAGAAGGTTCTGGTTTATGTTCTCTGGGTTTCCTCCCACATTAACTTAATAGCGATTCTACTGTCCTATTTAAGTGTGAACATGTATGACTATTTGTCACAGGAGTCCCTTTTCACTGGTCACAAAACCTGCTAAGACCCATAAATGGAAAAGTCCACAATCTGCATTCAGTATTTAGTGTGTCACTCAGACCCGGATGAACAAGGTAAATTGTGCCTCTTCTCTTGCTTTAATGTCATTCTGAGCACAGGTACTGTAAAAAGACCTATTACCTAATCCAGAAATAACATGGCTGCACTGCAACCATGAAGGATTAGTGTGTCTGTGTGTGCATGCTCGGTAACTGTCTGTGGTGACACCGCTCCTTGCAGTTTCGTAACCTCAGTTTGAACAGAAAGAAAAAAGTACAGCTGCTAACTTGGGTGTCATCCCTGTGATGAAGTGGCGACCTGTCTGGGATGCACCACAGTTAACTTTAAATGCCAAAAGAAGGTTAGCAATGGCATCAAGCTCTGACCTGAAGAGCAATAATTCAGCTTCAAACACAAAATACTATAATCCTGTCAGTGAAAACCTGAATCATGTCCCAGCGTGTAAGAAAAAGGATACACATCCTTCATCTGGTCGATGGTTGGTGTGCGGATGATGTCGTTGATTCCGATGATGTTCTCATGTTTGAAGCGCAGCAGGATTTTGATCTCTCTCAGGGTGCGCTGACAATACGTCTGGTGCTCAAAAGGGCTGATCTTCTTAATGGCCACACGAATCTTGTTGTCGCGGTCGTAGGCAGAGCTGAATGACAAAAACAGAAAAGAAAACAGCCATTAAAAAACCATTACCGCGAGAACAACAAGATTTAGATTTTTTCACAATTCAAAAATGGGTGGAATCAGCTATGAACAAGACATGATATTACCTAGAGGGGCGTGGTCTAGTTAAACAGAAAGGCAAAAAAAAGTACTTTAGTGGTGTATAATACAGCAGCTGTTTCATCATAGGTGGGTCTAAATATTTCTGTCCCTATCAATCATTTACTATGCCAAAATATCCTTCAATTATCCTCCAAGTTTTACCCTCCTGTACAAGTTTATTGGAAAGTCTGCCCAGTCGCCACATGTCTCCAGTGTCAGATTAAAAGCCCTCTGTAGAGCCATGTAATTGTGACTTTGAGACATTGAAGCGGTGGGCTGTATACAGCAGTTGTCAGCCATTAACCTCGGTGACGGACGCCACTTCCTTCCTGTGGCTTGCCTGTGGAAAGCTCTGAATGCGACGTAGCTGCAGCAAATGCTTGCATTAGCATTATCTTTACATGGCAAAAATAAAAAAAAATAAAAAAAACTTTTTGACTTATAGTGGAGCAGACAAAAGAGAGACTATTGCAGTATCAGTGTCACATTGGCATCAAGCTAAACTCCAAAACCTGAATGTTTCCAAAACGGTAAGAACATAATCTGTATGACCGCAACAGTCAGTTCAGCACAATCACACTCAGTTCAGTTTTTGTTCAGAGAATATTGCTGTTTGTTCCAGGCAGCGACCAAGCAGGTCCAGGATACTGTGTTCTGCTGAGTGGATGCATCGAAACTGCAGACCTTCATGCATAATGTCAGAGCTCTTCTCACCACGGTGCAGTGAAAGTGTGTTACACGAAACCAAAGGGAGACAGGCATCAGAAGTTGCACGACCTTAATAAGGTTTTTCACTTTTCAGGACTGCGCTTCCTGTCTGCAGCGTATACAGAAACCTTCATAATATACATTTGGAAGAAAAAAAAAAAATCTATTGCACTGCAGAGTATAATTTGCAAAGGGAAAACTAAAAAAAATTAACATTTACTCAAAATACCAGAGGAATATTAATCTGAACAAATAGCAAGGAGAACAAACGGCTTTACAGAGCTGTAATCTGAAACACAGAAAAACATTTTGCACAAACTAAAAACCGTGTAAACCAGGTGCAACTGACCTTAGCCACTAAATTATACCAAGGAATCCATGTAGTTCATTATCAGGCAACAAAAGGATTTTGTTTTGTAGAAATACTGGCCAAATATGACAAATGTTCTGACAGGCTTCTCTTAAATGTAGTCATTAATAAATCGATTAATAAGCAGAACTGAGTGGCTGACAATGATCATCCTTATCGTGTGAATTTGGCACATTCACCATTGTCCATAATATAACAAGCCATATAATGGAGTATGTTTGAAAGGAGGCAGCTCAGCTCCATTTTACAATACTGGCATCCGATATCCAAAGAAGAAAAGTATAACGTAAACAGGAAATGATGAAGCATGCTTGCATGAATGGGAGTCATGGGTCTGGCAGATCTCACAATAAAGCCAAGCCTAGAGACAGGCAAAAAAAATTCATGCTCAAGGCTCAGGAGGTGTGTTTTCAAAGCAGAGACTGGTGTCACATTTACAGTGAACAACATTCAAACAGGATGAACACGTTTGCATTTATTACTCACTAATCTTTAAATGAGGAGACACTTTGCCTGTTAGCTGACAAAGTATCACAAAAAAGAGCACAAGACAAGAATCCTGTGATGATCAGATGAATGGCATGACATGACAATAACGCTGATTTCAAGCGAAATGTCATAAAAGTTACTGTTATTATACACAAATGTCCGTGTGAGTGTCTACACCCTGAAGACTAATTGCTCAGTTACACTGTGAAAGTCCGCTACAGTAAAGAAACCCTTCCAGGTACAGACATGTCCACAGTGCTGAAGTCAGGCTCTTCCCGCTGGCTGCTTCAACTTTCCCATGCTCATGCAGCCTGAGATATTTTGAATTCCCACTCTGGGGTATAAACTTGCATCTTGCACACCAGCATGAAATCCAAATTCCTCTTGGCTCTGGCTCTGATCAGCTCGGCCAAATAAAAAGCGGATAAAAAGATTCATGTCATGTAATTTTTTGGGTTATTTTTAGGGTTATAAGAAATTATTGGGTTGTCGAGCAATAACACAGACAGAGGTTTTAATGTAATGACAGAAACTCCATTCCACTATTTTCAAGTGCATACACAAACTGGCCCAACATTTTCAAGTGCACAGGAAATGACAGATCAAAACCAAGTCCAACTAACCAGCCACCGCCAACAAATGCTAATTACTGCAGCCAGTCTGCCAGATTTTCTGCCTCACTACTTCAAATTGTTGCAGCTTGCTGCCATTTGGTGCCATCACAAAACCCAAAATTGCCCAATGCAGCTGCATGGCAGGATGACAAACGGAGAAAACTCGCATTATTAATGGTTTCCTTAAGTTCTCTAGATTCATCATTTATACCTCGCCAAGCGTGGTTTTATTTCTGCACATTACAACCATCAGAAACAACCGAACACCCACACAGTGCGGCCAAATAAGAAGACAAGTTGCTATGGTGATGGGGGTGTAGAGGAAGAAATGTAAACACAAGTGTGCCAGCCTTCTGTGAGGGAAATATGAGTGACCTTCCTTTCCATTTGTGTGAGAGGAGAGGGAGTGTGGGAGTGTGTGTGTGTAGTGTGGGGGCAGTTCCTCATGTAAATGTTCTACACCAGCAGATAGCCTCGTGTACAGGGAGGCTCGGAGCTCTACGTACTGAGAGTTGATCCAGGACAGAACCTGTCTGGTGGATCTTAACAGTCAATGGTGCACCTCTCATCGATCTTTAACAGAGTACAATATTTTCTCACACATGGCGAAAACTCACAAGATGAACGTCTATAAAGCGAAAGATTAGCTCCACCTAGCTGAAACTAAGTCAGTCAGTCAACTGTATGATCTTTTGGAGAATGTTTTTCTTCAGGTTTTCAATACATATTAATTTTTTAAACTGCTGTCCCATTGAGTTAAAAAAAAGGACCACGAAGCAGGATGTGACACCTCACTCCTCTTCAGCTCCACCTTCTCCTCTGAATGTGGTTTTGTTCTACTTTCAAGAAGCCAAGATTGAAGAACTGATATTACAATTGCAAGGTTTCAAAATGGCAGTTCAAGAACCAATGAGTGACGTCACCTGGGTTTCCAAGGGGTTATACCCCTTTTCCAAAAAATTTAGTGGGTACATTCAGGTGAACCTGTAAATAAAAGTCAATTGGCCCCTTTTCATTGGACAGTTGGACCACCATGCAAAATATGGTCAACAAATTCTAATTTATGATTTATCAAGGAAAAATTACCAATATTCTTCGGTTCAAGCTCAAGAGATTCTCTGTTTTATATCAGTCAGTGAAACATGTTTAATGACTGCTCCTCCAACTAACACTATTTATAACAATTCCCAAAACACAGTTTAATAATGCACTAAACACACTGCTATAGTCCCACAGACATGTATACACATTGTGCAACTTTCTGATGATCTGCAAAATTGCTCTTTTTAGTGCAGAGAGAAGTAAGGACGATCTTAGCTCACACTACATTTCACCATGCATACTGAGGCAAGTCCCTCAGTTCCTCGTAAGTTTGTCCAGAACACTTTGAGGAAGTACAAAGTTCACTGGTATCAGTGTACTTGTCTCAGTGTGCTGTGAGAGTCTTGACAGGCCTTATCACTGAAGGGTGGGCTTTAAAATCCAAGTCTGCTGTACTTCCGCACAAAGGACTTTTGAAATTAAAGCAATTACTAACGAACACGGTTTTGATTGTTGTCATTGTGAATTGGCTGGTCCAGCTGAGGGTGACATCTGTCAAACACAACTGACCGAGTCCCCAGTGCTAGAACACAGACCAAGTACTTCATGTGTTCTCTTGCTTTATTTCAGAGGTTAAATAAGCACATGAATGTTTTGTGTTGGAGTGTTGGATTTCTTTCTCGACAAAATAAAACACATCATCTGTGAATGTGATCTTATAAAATGTGGCAAAATTTAAGTAAACTAATAAATAAACAAATAAATAAGAGTGTATATGTGTGTGTGTGTGTGTGTGTGTGAGAGAGAGACATCTTGGTCATTTCACCTTAAAGGAAAAATAAAAATGGTTCTTCACAATCATTATTTATTAATGTGCATAATATTTTCTTAACTAATCAGTAATTTGTTTTATGTTTCCTTTCCATTGTATTTTATGTACTCTGGGTTTGATTATACGTGATTACTCATGATTCACATGTCATACAGATATATACAGAGTCACACATTTTCTTTAAATCTATCTGAGGTGCTTTTTAGTGATGAAGATGCTCTGATGGGGAAGAGGGCTGCACTGTGGTCTTTTCTGTGCGACGCTGCATTTTTGAAAATATATGCGGAGATTACTTTACTGTTTCCTCTGTTTCTGTAACGTCTGAGCATGCTCAGTGCTCAAAGAAGGAGCATGGAGGCCCAGGTGGAGGGGGGCAAGTGCAGAAAGAGAGGACAGGGAGGTGGAGGCCTCTGTTTCCAAGGAGATGGAAATACAAGGCTTTACACTGCAGCCGCTGTGTTATGCAATGCGGCTGTTACCATGACAATGTTCAAGGGTTTGGGTTGAAGGAGGAAGGGGGAAAAATTCACTGTGCTTAATGGCAAAACGTAAAGAGAAAGTGCACGAACGACGTCCATGCACCAACTAGACAGATAACAGAGTCCAAGACTGGGCAAAGAACGATCCAGGTTAGAAAAACAAGCCTCAAACAATCATCACAGGCCAGCGAGCAGTAAAGGCTGCTGCATCAAGCACAGGTACGGCAGGCTCAATGGATCTTAACATTAGGGCGTCTTTGAATTGGATATGAAAGAATATCAGTTCATTATCATTATTATCGATGCAGATCAAATATTTGGTTTTCCTTTTTTTTCCCCCTTATCTAAATTATTAAGTTTCCCATTAGATTTTAAATTAATTTTCCCATTAGAGCTAAAAGAAAAAAACAAAACAAAACAAAACTAACACTTCATGGATCAACTGTGAGAAAATCTAGTTTTCTGTAGCAAAAACATGGCACTTATTATTCAAAATTCAGTCATTTGTGAACTAGCAGAAGACACTCTGGGATTAAACTATCTACCTTACATATGCCATTCCCCATATTTAATGTATACGAATGTACCAAAATACATTCATCTAATCATAGGCCAATTGATTTTACAATCTAAACTGATTTCCTTTTTCTTATACTTATTCTGCAGCCCAAATGTGTGGAGGTGTATTGAAATTAGATTTTACCTCAGCACAAAGATCAATTAGCTAAATCTTTTGCTCAGAACTGATGTGCATTACTTTGTGTCAGAGGCTTCCGTTGAAGCTTCAGGCTTCACCAACTATATATGTGTTGGCAGAATATGGCCTTCTTAGCTTAGACCAGAAAGAACATTTCTATCACTAATGTCTTTGTACTACTATATTATGTGTTTACAGACACATAATATCAAATTCTTTGCATTTTTAGTCACGAAGGGATTTAGCCATGCAAAATATTTCAGATTTGGCTGCATCTGCATCTTTATCTGGTCAAATACACTTCCTGGTACACAATAACCAGTAGTAGACAGCTTTTAGTAAGGTGGCTGTGAAGTGTGTGTGTGTTTACAAGCACATTTTTAATCAAACCTTGCGTATCTGACATAGTTTAATTACATATCTGTCAGACATTGAGTTTCTACAGCTACTGTAGCAGCAGTAGTGACAGTGACTCTGAGGAAGTAACATTTACCATCCTTGCACTGCACACAAAATTGGCATCGGGCTTTGAAATTCTGAGATACCAATAACCATTAGTTCATTTCGTGAAAAGTCCTGATGTGACTAAAACATCATCATGATGCGATCATATAGAAAATGAAAGTACAGATCTGAACGGATGTTACTGAATGACACACTGCTGTCACCATCTTTGAACACATTGTGGAATCCCTGATGTGCGTTCGGAAACGTACAGCACTACTGCAGCATGTTCTGTAAATAGAGGTGCCCATTTCCCACATGTAAAATCAATGACAGTTTTTTTTAACAATAGTCACCGGTTTGGTCTTCTTCTCCTGTTAATTTCTAACCTGGTCCGTGCTTCCTCAACGCTGTTTACTATGACAACAGCTGTGTTGCGTGTTGTACTGTTTTCAGTCATTATGACTGAATCTGGAGCAAGTGCACATTTGTCATTTCTTCAGCCAGGTTACACAACAGGCTTAAAGGAGACAGCACAAAAAACAATCCATCAGGCTAAAGACAGATTTGCTCCCATCAGTAAAGAAATGAAAACAAATGCGCAGCGACTCGCAGTAGTTCTTACTCTGTCCATATCAGAGGTTATGCAATGCTCATTGTTGCATGATGTCAGATCGAATGTGTGTAGATCATTTAGCTGAAATCTTAAAGCAAACATAGCTGCACAGCCAGCCAAAAATTTGGGTGCCATCTTAAAAGTTAAGTCATCTCCATGTGCTGTACTGGTCAATAAGCACCTAGTTTAGCATATTTTAAGGTAAAACTCAGGTGTGCTGACTGAGGCTCATCAGACAGACTGAATCTAAGAGACCGCTGCCACTCCCGTACACTATAACTACTCTACAACTTCTGGTCCTTGAACCTTTGTATCTCTGTTTGAACTTGTTATCAGCAAGGTCGTATATTCCACCGCCAGCTGAGTCTCTGGATCCAACCTGCTGCGTTATCTGGCATTCCGTAAAAAAGTTGGCCAATTAGATGAAGCATCCTCTTGTATCCCTGAATCAGGATGAACAATTAACCAAAGAGCTGTTGTGCAGGTAACAACTTGCATAATTAAAAATTTGTCTGACCAATAGATTGTTGTCAATGGAAACTGTCACCTTCACCTGTACTTTATTATAACACTTTTTATAACATCAAGACCAAAGGACACACAGTACCATAGGAAACAATAAGTTCAAACATCTACTTTTTGAACCAGATGGCGGAAACTGTTTTTGAAGACTGGCAGAATCTGACTGGATGGTTTCAGAAATAAGTTTCATTATGACCCCGTAGGGAAAAAGAAAAAAAGAACAAACCACATCTGTTTGCTGACTTCCCATAAACAACCTAAACAAACCATAAACAAGGCTAGCAATTTTCCACTCCTTTAGGTAAAAGGGACAAGGACAGAAAATGTTTCAAAGATGTTGCTCATCTTCTCAGCAAATAAAAGCCACTTCTGCAAAAAAAAAAAAAACAGTCACAAACTGTCAGAGACACGAAAGCTGATATCTGGAAGAACGGTCTTCCTGCGTTTTTTTTGCTTTATTCTTTGTTCCCACATCAGCACAACTTCACCTAAAGAGACGGCAGCTCTTGTGTTTGCAGACAAACGCAGCGTCAACTTCTGAAAGCATAATTTGACAATAAAATCAGGTCTAGAGATACCATCAAAGCTGCCTTACTGCTTATGCAAATTCTACTTTGCATGACCTCACGTCAATGTTTTTTTTTTTTTTAATCCCCTCAGTGCAAAGCACACAGCCATTATGTGTTACATTATAACTTACAAAAGGCCTTGTGCTCATGTGGATGTGGCCTGTGAAAGGCCAACATGCAACTGCTGTGCGGCATTAAAATGCTTCCATCAGACCCTGAAGATGAACACGGACATCAGCTTTAATCAACAAGCAGCGTGCAGATGTTTGTGTGCCTGCTGAACCAGAAGGCATCATGCTCGTCTTGGCAGGCGTAAATCACACAAATTACATCTCCTTCTGAATTGCACAACAGGATCTCAGAGTGTCAAGGCTTTCATTCTCTCCTTCCCTCTCCCATTGGCTGTGAAGTGGTGGTACTGATGTCAGAGGCAGAGGGGTTGCCATGGAGACGGGCGTCACGGTGGCATTTCAAGGGGACGGCTCGTGGCAGGAGGAAGCGGCGCATCAGCAATGGCTGAGCAACAGAAGGGTCAAGGAATGGAAATCGAGATTAGAAGGAGTCAGAGGACACGGATGACAAAGAAATTTAATTAGGAGTCAGGCTTTATGATGAAATGTTAGTGAGACATGTGCCATATATGGGAAACTAGTTCAACTAAAACATTAAATCCAATTCTAAAAGGTTTGGTCTGGATTCATATTCTCACTAACACAATACACAAAATTTGTCTCTGATAATTTATCACTTAAGTATTTTTAGCCATTAACTGCATTGAACTCTTGGAAATTGTAATAGGAACCGTACAATATTTTTTTAGAAAACAAAGCTGAAATCTGAATTTTTCCAATTTCCATCTCACGACTATTAAGTTGCACAACCGAAACAAACGTTTATAAAACTTCAGAAAAACATAAGGCCTCTCTTTTATAGCTGCCAGTGACTTATAACTCAAACTAATTAGTTTAAACGCAAACTAAGTAAATATGGTTAATCCACATATAGCAGTAAAATCGACATTATTACCAGCCAACGAACTCACTGATCTGATAAACTGGATCATTATCTGCAAAAATACCAAGTGTAGGAGGTAGATTAAGTATCAGTCATGGCATTGCTGGCAACTTTAAATACAATTTCTGCGGTATTAAGAAAAATAATATCAAATCCACAGTGAGACAAAAAGCAATCCAAATTGCAGGAGCTGCAACGTTCTGCGGAAAAAAAAAAAGTGTTGGTGATAAAGAGATTAAATTTTATTTGGAAATTTACATTCCTACCAAAATCATGAGACATTTTAGAATTGCAACAATAACGACTTGTGTTTTTTTTTGCATATCATTCAGTTAGACTAGCGAGTTAGCTCCACGCTGTGCTATGCTACATGCTCATGTTATGTTTGTGGAAAAAAAAAATATATATATATACACACACACACACACACACACACACACACAGGAATCACTTCAGCAGCATTCCCCCATGATCTAACTGTTCATGTGGGTAGGCTGAAAAAGCAAGAGTACTACACAGCAGCTTCTGAACATCATCAGAGAGGCTGATACAGCACCTTGCAATTGTGTGAGCAGATGGTGCACACGAAGCGAGGCCTGTGTTAAGAGGCTCCGGTACATCGATCTGTGCAGCCCTCAGCCCCTGGAAAGCACTGACATGCAACAGCATCAGCATCAAAAAGAGGCTTCCTCTGAAAATGACACAGACATGCCTCACTGTGGGCCGCTTTCTAACTGTACAGCCAAACACAAGCAAGTTTTGTAATACAGTATATTCTGACACAAGTATTATACTTTTGGTCCTCAATTATTGAACTAAAACTGATATAACTATAACTCTGACTGAAGAAAGTTGACAAAATAGTTTTGCACTGAGCTGATCTGCTGTTCAAATCCAGAAAGAAACACCCTGTATCGTGTTTCAGCATTTCATAGAAACAAATTAAAGACACTTTCACTTAAAAAATGCATTCACTTAGGGGAACAAAAGGCAACCCAGATTTTTCCTCCAAAACAGGCTCACTATCAGGAAAGATACAGAAAATATTACAGCAACAAAAAACACCAGAGTCATATCAGTGACACTGACTTTCGTCACTAAGGCTACATGATAAGCGTCTGTTTTCAGACACCACACCAGACAAGGCAACTGCTCAGGCCACCAAATTTGCATCTTTGATACAGCATTGCCTTTTGTGATGGATTTATTTGAAAAGCTTTGGTAGGAAATGGAGACATACTGCACACGACACAACCATAATAGTTATAGCCAGGATAGAAGTGAACCTGAAAGGGTGCAGTTTGGGGGCAAATATGGACATTTATCTCAAAATAATTCCAAACAATCGAAGTATCTGAGTCCACAGTGGGCCTTATGCGTTATATGTAAATAGAGTTTTATTGTATATCATTATATTATTGTCTATATGCTTAAATTTTTGAGTTGTATAGTTGTATAGTGATATTGGACTGTATAAAATATCTGATGTGTCATTTACCATGACACATCAGAGTGGTTTCACCTGATGAGTTTCGGTGAGTTAACAAGCTAAAGATCAAACTACTTGGAGTTTTTCAAGCCAAAAGTCCTCGGGTTCCAGTTTCTCCAACAGAATTGAATCACTGCTTTTCTTCTCACGTAAAATAATAAAGTTTATATTGCTGGGGTTTCGGATATTTGAAGAACTTTGTAAACATCATTACATTTTATAGATCACTGATTAATCAGTTCATTCAAAATAATTGGAAGATGGATGCAAATATCTTTTAGGATAGACCTGACTCCTTGCTTTTTATTATCACCTTAAAAACTTCTATGACTATGCAAACTGAGGGCTGTCTGTGAGGAACACACTGCACTGGCTACATGATCAACTGACTGAAAACACAGGTCTGAAGAAAAACACAGCAAGACAAGTGAAGGAGGCTGAGGCTAACACATCACCCACTCCAACTGCCTCTGAGCAAACAAGACAAAAAAAACCCCCAAAAAAACAGGAACACCAAAGTACAGGGAGGGAAGATGACAGTAAACCCTAAAGAACACTGGATGGTTTTATACATCTTTTGCTGCTGGAGCGAGATGCTAAAAAAACTTATTTAAGGGCCACAATTGTAATTCTTCTTGGAGAACCTCAAAGACAATGACCCCCCAGGTTGCAAAGTTTCTGCTTTAGTGTAAATGAAAGCCATTTAATGCACATGAAGTTTTTAGAACCTGGGATTTTAGCAGATTCCTTTGACATTAGTCAAGAATAAAGGCCCTGTCTGTTCTTGTTGCTGTAATTTGTGATCTCTAATGTCAGAAAATAAAAGACACTTCACTTCATGCTCATGAATCATTGCGTTTCTGTGTTTTATTTGGTTTAGACTATAGCCAGGATAAACTTTCTCTTTGTTCTCTTAGTAAATGATGATGGAGACTAACATAAAAAAAGCACATTAGCTGAAGTTTTGTGTTCAGGGAGAAGCTTTGTTCACACCTGCCCAGATGAGATCCGACAAATGGATTAAAACATTCCAGAGTTGAAATAGACCAGTCACAACACGCTTTGTATGAAATGGATGTATTATGATTGGATAATATTTAACTCATTTACAGCTTTTCATGTCTCAGCTATAATAGTTAGGGGGACAATATAACCTGTGTTGATTATGACAAAAAAAATCTGTGTTGTCTCTGTGTCTCAGGTAGCATGTTAGCATGGTTAGTAAAAACTTCATAAAGATCAAGTAAACGGATGACCAGTCCATCTTTTTGCCCCATGGATGGTTTCAAAGTCTAGATCAAAGTAAAGTCCATGAGTTATTTATGGTTATTATTCATGTTTCCGTTATATTAATTCCTCAAGTCTGTTTCCCTTTGGACTTAAGATCAATAAGCAGATCGATTAAAGCAGATCCATCAGAATGGTCATGATAAAAATTGTGCAAACGCCTGTTGCCGACTCCCCCCAAAAAAGAGATGTTAATTCTCACAAAATAGTTTTACCTGAAAAAAACTCAACTCAACAGAGCCCTAGTTTGCTTATTTGTCAGTTTATAATAAGAGTTTATAACACGTATGAAATGACTCATTTCCACCCACAGACACAATGCAAAAATCTCATTTGTGACGGATACGGGTCATCGAAAAGCATGATCATTCCATTAAAAGTTGAGTGTAATTACGTCAGGATTCATTCAGCACAAATTAAGATGGAAACTATTTCCATTGACTAAGCGGTTGATGCCTCTAGTTAATAATTTATGAAAGAAGAGGCACAAAATGGCAAATAATGTCAAATGTCAATCATAAGTAACTTAATAGCATAGTATTGCCTTCGTGGTGTTTATTTTGTGTGGTTAAAATTCAAAAAGCCATTAGTTATTATTTTTACAGTTTAAAAAAAGCAAATACTCAAATACAGAAACAGCTGTTTTAACTTTTAAAGAGTGAAAACTATCAAAACTGAACCTCATTGAGTGGCCTCAGACTATTCTTTACAGTATTCACCATGAGCTACAGCTCATACTAAGCGTTTGTTGATGGAGGAGCATATAAGAAACAAACGTGGCTGTGTGCATTTGGCAAGTTTTCCATTATGGAAATAAACAAAAAAATAAAACATGCTTAACAATCTGCTGTGCCAGCACTATATAAGCTGGTTATTTGTCAAACCAGGGTTCTCAGAAGAAGAAGAAGAAGAGGAGGAGGAGCGAGCTGCACTGCTGCTGTTTGACAACAAGGACAATATATTATTTAATATAGTACAGTGTGAACATTTAAGTTTAATGACATCACCATGTGCGACAGACACAAGTTTCCCACAGGGATTAAAGAAGTCTTCCAATTCTGAAAGTAAAGGTTCACTTGATGCAATCTGAGATGCCGATAAGAGTCAACGAACTTTAACATAATTCAGGTTAAATATCAGATTACAAAATTTAGCACAGTTAAACCCAAAGTCACGCCAGAGAACGAGACAAAATCTGCACACTGCAAATGAGGGCGAACTGAGCTTAGATGCATAGACCTACTAACCTACTACACCCCTGATAGTACATCATTAGGTAGAAAAAACCCGCTTTCAGAGTCAATCTTGCCTACAAACGTCTTCATACGCTGCACGTAACCAGCAAAAAGCATCAGCCATTGAAGGAAATGTACAATGAGAAGTCCCCTGAGCTGCTAATGCGAGCGAATCCTGCAAATATGCCCAACGAAACCTTAACGTCGATCATGCACGTACAGTTAAAGCATTGGCACTTCATGGTGATGATATGATGAGGGAAACAAAAGTTATATCTGATATCTGATGATAATGAAATCAGTGGTGATCGCAACTCAACTCCTGCAGACTTAAGGATTATTACACTCATTTGATTAAATTTGTTGATTAAATAAATAAATTAAAAAAATCTCTGTTTTAGTTAAAATTGGAGCATTGCACACACCCTGCTGGAGAAACATTGATGCCCCCCCACTATCCCAAAAAATTTTAATTTAAAAAAAAAAAAAAAAAAAAGGCAGATTTGTTTGATTTTAAACTCAAAATTTCACATTTTGAGCCAAATCAAGTGAGTTTTTTTTTCCCACCATAGATGCAAATTATTAACTAAATATTTTTTTAAAAAGACTTCCAAGTCGACCACATTGAGCAGTCAGTCAGTGTGAAGGGAAAAAAGTCAACTATAAGAGTGTTAAAAAATAAAAAAATCTGATGACTTTAAGGCTGATTTCTGCCTTAAAGCTGACTGAAGCTAACATGCTAGCTGAAATAAAACGTTATTTTGTTTTTAACGGTCGGGAGGGGGAAGAAAAAAAAAAAAAAAGGAACGTTAGCTTAAACGTTTAGTCTGGACAAGATAAAATAAAAATTAAATAAAAGACTTACCACACCATCCCGTAGGCTCCCTCCCCGATGTAGGAGAGGTTGCTGTACCGAGGCCCGACGTCGAAGGCCTGCCCGCGGACGAGCTCGGTTCCCGGCCCGGGGCTGGGGCCGCAGCCAGCAGGGGCAGACACCGCAGCTGTCGCCATTATTATTATTATTATTACTACTACAAAGGACCACCGGCTCCCTTTTTTTTTCTTCTTCTTCCGCCTCCTTCTTCTTCTTCTTCTTCTTCTTCTTTACTGGATAAGTTTAAAATAATAATAATAATAATAATAAAAGCAGCCAGCAGTGTGGGAAAGGACTCCTCCTGGTTGTGAATGTGTGTCGGTGTGTCCGTCGTAGCAGAGAGGCTAACACGGTTCTCCGTCCGGCCTTCACCGACGTGCGGAGCGCTGCTCTTCCCGTTAACGTGCCTCTCCGGAGCGAACACGCCGCCGCTGAGCTGTCGGCAGTCTGAGGCTGCAGCCGGAGAGGCGGCTGCTGCAGGAAATAACGGAGGCGGTCATGTGACCTGCTGGATCCTCCACCCCCCCCCCCCCTCCTTTTTTTAAGATAAATAAATAAATAAACTTTCTACTTCTTTGTTTTTATTTTCATTTAATAAATGCGCTTTATTTTTTTTTTTATTTTAGTTATTTGGTGTTGTAAGTTCAACTTATTGCGCAATTGTATCATATCCCACTTCAAATATTTCTAATTTCAATGTATATATATATATATTGTCCAAGATTGAAATACTGGAATCAAATTCCTAGTATGCTTACACATACCTGGTAATAAAACTATTTCTGATTCTGATTCTGATTCTGAACTTTTTGTGACTGTGTGAAGATTTTAGGCACAAATAGGTAAGTGGGGGTGCTTTCTGAATGAATGCTAGTGATTTCTATTTTTTTTTATTAGGTTTTATTTGTTAGCTACCCTTTTTTTTTTTTTTTTTTTTTTTATGAGGCGTTTGTGTTTAAAGGAAATTATAACCCAAACCTGGCATGGCCAGATCATTAAAAAAAGGATTTATTTGTTATCTACCTTTTTATTATTATTATTATTAGGTGTTTGTGTTTACAAGAAATTATAACCCAGACCTGGCATGGCTGGATGATTAAAATAAGCTTTTATTTGTTCATTAAACTTAACTCATAAGGAAGGATTTGTATTTGCACAGGGATCTTGCATGGCTGAATCATGAGAAAAAGTGATGAACCAGTTCTGTGATGGATTGGAAACTTGTCTTCTGCAAAATGTACACTCAGATAAGCTTTGAAGGCAAAGCTGTGAGTCCATTTATAAACTATTGATTTGATGCTTTTCAGATTTTGCAGAGAAAGTTCCCTAAGCGTGGATCCACAGCCCTCCGTCGGTCAGTTTCAGCTGCTGAATTGCCCCAGTGGATGTTTTCAGAGTGAATACCAGTGATTCATCAGGATTTTTTAAAAAGTAAGCATAAGAAGAAGAAGAAGAAAAAGAGACCAGTTTCAAGTACGAGCAGGAAAATTTATCTTGCATTTTGGACAATCTGCCACAGTTGTCTTCTGTCTCTTTGTGTAATCCCAGACTAACTCCATCCTGTTCAGACCAGGGCTCTGTGGAGGCCAGACCACCCCCACCCCACATACCTCATCCTGCACAATTCTCCTGTGTGATTTTTGTTTCGTTGTTTCTTTGCACATTATGCACGCAGTCACTCCTCATTTCATTCCTTCTGTTTGTTTTTGATCATTCTGTTACAAAGACATACTCCCATGTGTCTTCCATTTGTTTTGCAGTCTAAGAGTCCACAAGCAAAAACTTGGATTCATATAGTGTTCTCATGCAAAGTGCTTAACAAGTAGCCTTTCACTCGACCAGGCACTGATCTAACAAACAGGGATCAAAGTGGAAGACCTGCTCTGTCTGCTAAGCCCCACATATCTGATATATCAATCAATCACCAGCAATAACTTAAAATGTTTGCCTGTTCCAGATTCAGAAATCTCCATATTCTCTATTTGTTTCTGTTTGTTTTCACTTTCAAGTGACTTGATGACACATTGAATCAAGATGTGTTTTTATCTGATTTATATAACTTTTGACTCAAAGTCTTTGGTAAAACAAAACATGATGCACCGTACCAACATGATTCAGGTCGGGCATTTTTTCCCAGTTTCCTGATATTTTATGCAGAAAGTGTTTGATCAAAAACTATTCACAGATTTAATTTCACAGAGTTAATGAAAAATAACCAATAATTGCATGGAGATGGAGATTAAAGTTTGAATAAAAATCCATTCAGTGTGTGTGTGTGTGTGTGTGTCTGTGTGTGGGCAAATGCGTCTAATTATAATTAAAAAATTGTCCCAGTGTGGAACAAATGTTCCCTGATCCAATGAGCTGTGTATTTGACCAGATATGTAAATTTTAATGCTATAAAATGATTCACAGTTTGGATATTAAACTACATTCACATTTCAATCCCACTGCAGCAGCATTTCACATAATATACATACAATTGTCATTCTCCCTTCTAGAAAATATTCAGTTTTGCCCTCTTGCAATAACACATTTTCCCCCTGGACGTGATTAAACGTTCATTATATCTTCTGTATTCAGAATCAGAACTGTCTGTTTCTGCAGCTGGAATCAAAAATTGACTTGTAAATGGACAGATTTGATCTTTGAGGCAGATTGGTGTGTGATGTTGTGGGAGACAGCGTGCTGATTCACGGGGGGGGGGGGAACTCTGCTGATATGAAACACACCATCCTAAGCTTTAGATGGCAGTGCATAAACACCACTGACCCAGAGCAGAGTGAGCCAGAAAGAGGAAGTAAATCAGGGAGGGATGTTAAAGTCAGGTTTCTAAGAATCTGACCGAATATGACTTCCTGTGTAGCCTTATAATTAAAATCTGTGCCTTTTATGGTGAAATCAGATACATATTATATGCAGATCAAAAGTATATTTTTAAAAAGAGGTTTTAGCCGTTAAACGGGTATTTGAGGCTCTTCATTTGCTCTTTAGTTTTTATTGAAACAAATCTACTACTGATAATAAAATTCATTTGGTTTATCAATACTATGATCATAATAAAGAAAAAAATCAGCAAGGTTTGCCATCTGATGCCCTTTTTTCCTTCAATTTTTTATAAAGCTGGTTGTTTAAAATTTAAGATCACAAATCTGCAACTATTTGCTTGCTTTATTCACATTAACTCGTTTTGTATGTTTATGTTCAACCAAAATTACATCTATTGTCTCTTTCTGCCTGGGAAAGAATATATTACGTTTATTATTTTTAAATTTCAACAGTTAAATTTAATAGAGTGCAAATGTTTCTCGAGTTAGAAAGTAATTTATGTATCCTCATGATTTAGTGTAGTCTTTTATTTTAGGTTCTTAGATAGTTTTATTCTGTGAATATTTGTGCAGCTGTTATATCGATGCTTTTTCTGACAGAGCAAAGTGAAAATGTTCCTCCAAACTGCAGAACAAAAACAGAAAGCTGATTTTTTATTAAGTTTGTTTGGTGATCAAGATTAATTTGCGACTATTTCCTGTTACTACTTTTATTTTGAAAAACACAAACCGGACGTTAGCAGTCAACCATTGCTAGCTTTACGTCATTACTCTGCCCTTGACTGAACCCACGTGAGTCCGTCCACTTCCCGACTTCACCGAAACCGACAGCCGGTAAACAAAACGGCCTCCATCCAGAGATAAACACAAACAAAAGAAAGAACATAAACAAAAACTTGGAGATCCGCGCTGTTCTCTCCCGCCGCTGCTAACCTAGCCGCGTTAGCTTAGCCAACATGTCGGTTAGCGGCCGGTCCCTGCTGGTCCTGCTGCAGCGGTGTGTCCCGGTCCGGCTGACGGTACCGACAGCCGTCCCGGTCCGACTGTCGGCCCGCTGCGGACTCCTTCAGAGGCCGACCCGGACGGGCTGCGAGCGGAGACTCTGCCGGCCTCAGTCCGCTCTGGAAAGCAGCCGGCTCGGCTTCTGTACCGAGGTGAAGGACCGACAGGTGAGTCCCGGTCCGGGTCCCCAGAAGGTCTGCGCGCACACACAGAGACACACAGACACACACAGACACACACAGACACACACACACACACACAGAGACACACAGACACACACACACAGAGACACACAGACACACACACACACACACTCAGCCAGGCTCGGCCCGAGTTGAGCCTGTGACCTAAACTTAACACACACAGACACATAGATACACACAGACAAACAGATATACACACACACACAGACACACACACAGACACACACACAGAGACACACACAGAGACACACAGACACACACACAGAGACACACAGACACACACACACTCAGCCAAGCTCGGCCCGAGTTGAGCCTGTGACCTAAACTTAACACACACACACACATAGATACACACAGACAAACAGATATACACACAGAGAGACACACACACTCAGCCAGGCTCGGCCCGAGTGGAGCCTGTGACCTAAGCTTAACCCCCCCCCCAACACACACACACACACACACACACACACACAGAGGATATAAACAAAACACAACAAAATAAAAACAAAGAGACAGGTTTGTTGCTGTCTTCCAGACGGGAGCGTCCACCGAGGACGAGTACCCGCCGCTGCCTGAATACCAGACCGACGAGGAGCCGGAGAAGGAGTTCCACATCGTCCAGGTCAAAGGTCTCCCCTGGTCCTGCTCGGCTCAGGACCTCGTGCAGTTCTTCTCCGGTGAGACTAATCCGGACTAACAGAAGTGGATTTAAGTTATTCTGTAATCACCTGTTTACTTTGAGCTGAAAAATCCTTCATCGCTGACTACTGTTGCAAAAATGTTTGTTTAAGTTTATTCATGTTGCTGTTGTGCAGCACTGAAGCTTTAACTGAGCGGACTCTGTGCTGTGCTGTGCTGTGTTGGGTGCAGAGTGCAGGATCCGTGATGGGGAGAAGGGGATCCACCTCACCGTGGACGCCCAGGGGAGGCCTTCGGGACGAGCCTTCATCGAGATGGAGCACGAGGCGGACGTCGGCAAAGCTCTGGAGAAGCACCTGCAGTACCTCGGCCCGCGATTCGTCGAAGGTTCGTCTGGCTGCTGAAATACAACATGACGTTCATCTTTTTAATTCAAAAAGAATATAAACCATAAAAGCAGGGTATGAAATGGAGGGAGGGGGGTGGCTTAAAATGATGAAACCTTTTATATCTGCTTTTAGATGAGAGATAAGATAATCCTTTATTAAATTTACAAATTACTGCTTCATCAGACATACAAGAGAGAGACTGACTGTGTGTGTCTGCAGTGTATGAAGTGACGAACCGTGTTGCTGAAGCCATCCTGAAAAAGGCCCACCAGGACGATGCTGATAACTGGGTGGTCCGGCTCAGAGGCCTCCCCTTCACCTGCACCGAGGCCGACGTCACCCAGTTTTTTTCAGGTAGACTCTGAGACTTCCTCCCTCCTCCGCCAAATGCTGGATGTTTGTTTTTGTGCAACACGGTCTCCTGATTATTTGGTTTTCAATATGCCATTTAACTACAAATTTCTATTTTTAATCAATCAAATTCACAAATTCACACACAACACACAAACTCACAATGATAATGTTTCAAACAGAGAGCTTTAAATATGTTTTTTTTTAATAATAATAATTGTCAGGTTTGAATATCAGCGAGAACGGCATCACCTTTGTCACAGACCACGGGGGCAGAAAGTCTGGCGAGGCATTTGTGCAGTTTTCTTCTCAGGAATCTGCAGCTGGAGCTCTGCAGAGAGACAGAGCGGTCATAGGAAACCGGTAGGACATGACAGACGCAGATTCACAACAAACACCAGAACCAGAGTCACCGTGAGCTCCTTCATGTTCTGTTGTTCCTCTGCAGATACATTGAGGTGTTTCCCAGCAGGACGGATCAGATTCACTCCATCAGGAGGAGGAAGACGATGACTTCGGCGTTCCCTCAGACCAGCCCCAGACCTGGTGAGGGGAGGGAGGGGGGTTCAGAGCTCACTGCAGAATAACACACTGTTCAGGGGGCGACACCACTGGTTGTAAAAAGAAGTCATACTGTATTGAAGTCCATGGGAAAATGGCTTTATTATTATTATTATTATTGTTGTTGTTGTTGTTGTTATTATTAACATAATCATGAAGTTTGCTTTTTGTTTTTTGATCCAGATCTATCTGCTCCACCAGAATCCTCCCAGAGCTCAGAGCTTTATTACATCCACATGAGAGGTCTTCCTTTCCAGGCGTCCGGAGAAGACATTGTGAAGGTAAAGATAAAGCTGACCACACACACACACTCCAGCGGTGAGATGCTGAAGCCGATGGCTCGGCTGCTAGAGGACGTGATTGGACAGCGTCTGTCTTTTCTCCTGCAGTTCTTCTTCCCTCTGGTCGTGTCAAAGATCCTGATTGAATACGGCCCCAACGGGAAACCGAGCGGCGAGGCTGACGTTTACTTCCACTGCCACCAGGACGCCGTGACCGCCATGTCCAAAGACAGAATGCATATAGGTGAGACTTTGAGGCATATTTAAAAAACAGGAATTAATATCGGCTGCTGATTTTAATTTATCTGTAGGAGAAATGATCAGATGAGGTATTTGAGGAGGAAACTGCTCCTGAGTTTGCAGATATTTAAATAAAAGTCACTGCTGTGAAGATGTGACTCAACATTTGAACTTTTTGGGGGGTTTTTTCAGGAAGAAGATACATCGAGTTGTTCCTGAACTCATCAGACTCAGACTGCAGGTGAGAAACATCTTCCAGCCTAAATATAAATAGATTTCTTTTTATTGGGTTCATGTGCAGACAGCTGCATTTTAAACACATTTCTGCCAAAAATAAATCAGAAATGGATTTAAAATGTAGTAAAATCCAACATGAAGTTTTCTGTCAACTCTTTCTCTTAAACACAAACACACATTTCTTTGCAGCATGTCGACAAAAACGCCACCACACACACACACACACACACACAACACAGCAGTCAACTGGTTTGTCTGAGCTGGATCACTGAAATGATGAATCATCTTTATGGAACAAAGAATAAAATAATTCTGTCTCTTTGCTGCTTTTTTCTTTAGTAGAATTAAATCTTTTTAAAACAGGACGGATGTGGTTGATGTTGCTGTTTTCTGTTTACTTTCACTCCAAATGGGATTTAACACGTTGTGTTTTCTCTGGCAGGTGAACGCTGACGCTCGGATGACACACACACACACAAACAGGTCCATTATATTTATTTTCCAGTCTGACCTGAATCTCAAATAAATATTCCTGTTGTCGAACGAACAAACGGACCCCTTTTTATTTAACAGGACGTAGAATTATAAGTGTTCCGCGTAAGATCACTAAAGATTTAGAGTTGAAGAAGAACTTTGCTGCCGGCTGATAATCACTGAAATCAGAAATATTCGGATAATTTCTCTTAATTTTGTTGAGATAAGTGTGACAAATAAAGACCAGAAAGAGGAACAAGGAAAGACGGAAAGTTTCCTAATTAAAAATTAATTTGTAAAAAGGAAAGAAAGTGTGTGATTTAATTCCTGAACCATGCAAATCGTCTACACTTTGTGTGAATTTCAGAAAAGAGAGAACTGAAACAGTTCTTATAAATTGTATTGTTTCTGCAGACTTTTATGAACTTTCACTGTGAATGTCAAACCTGATGCTGATGCAGTTAAAGCATCAGTTTCATTTGTAAAGGAAATGAAAGGTTTCAGCTCATTTAAATTATTTCACCTTTTAAGGTGTCAACTGCTCAGATTTGAATTCCAGCTCTGATCGAATATTAGACCTGCTCTGCAGTAGATGTTTGTTTTTATATTTTACTTTTAAAAAACCTGACAAAAAAAAACTGATTCAGTTCACCTTGTAAAGGAAAATGGACTTTGTTCGATTTGGGGCACACAGTCAAAGGAATCGAGGAAAAGTGAAATCTCTGGACTCTTCAGGTAAAATCTGATAAAAGTTTATTGTTGATCTACGAAGCATTTTCCATCTCATGTGTTAATTAGCAACAAACAAAAAACAAAAAAAAAAACATTACAGGTTAAACTACGTTTGCTCGGCTTCTATTTCTTTATCAGAGAAATCAACGCGGAAAAAAAATAGCTGCTATAAAGATCCGCCTGTTTCAACTAAGGCATGTCAAAGTGCTTTAATATGCTAAGATGCCCAAAAAAAGGTAAAATGCTGCACTGTTGAAGAAAAACTCGACTTGTTAATGCCAGTGAGGAAATACTACACCCACAATATCCAGCTCTGTAAACCTGGAAAGGCAAAGCATTCTGGGAAATAGTTCACTTTCTTTCCTGCCAACACAGTAAATATGATGCTACTTAGCTTAGCATTAGGACTAACACATCACATCTTGTTTAATATGTGATTTACATGCACTGGAGGCCTAGGTTCAGGTCTGACCTCTGACCTTTTGCTGCACGCTACCTTCCAGCAGTCCAACTTCACACATGTACATGTTCTTTGTTTTTGTTTCTCATAACTTTGGTTTTGAGATGAAGCAGCCAGATGTAACGTGTTTAGGTCTGTTTGTTAGCCGTTCGTTTCAGACAGGGCCATGCTAGCTGTTTCTATATGTTCCCAGTCTTTATGCTAAGCTAAGCTAAGGCTCACCTGACAGTACCGCCGTATCTCACCTTAGATTTTATTGCACAGCCATCAGGATTCTACACAGAAATTTCCCTCTGAATCCTCAAACTGTTGTTTTATGAGAATTAATGAGAATAAATTACATCCTGTTTATCATTAGAAGCTTCTGGCAGGCTAGCTGTTTCTCTATGTTTCCTTTCTTTATGCTAAGCTAAGCTATTCATCTCCTACACTTCACAAGAAAGCAAATCAACGCATTTCCCGCCAGTTGAACTCATCAATACTTTGAAAAAAGGGAGTAGATATGTCAGATTACTGCTAAATATTTTCGCCACAATACTGTGGTGTAACCAATATTTGCCATTTCCTGGTCTTAAGTCTTTGTGTTATAGTTCTACAGTTTCCTAAACCTATTAGACTCAGTGAGATAAACAATTTTTCAACAATTTCCTGTAGCTGTAAAAAGCTTTAAATACTGAAGATATGTGTGTTATATCATCGTATTTGGTCAAAAGTCTGATGATTGTCTGAATCTTGAGCCTCGCTCAGTAAAATTTCATCAGTCATGAAGACGCTCTGATTTGTATGTGAAATCTTTTTAAAACTGAGGCAAAAAAATAATGACCTTATCAGTGATCCACTCAGTGGACACCGTGGAGAGTCACTCGTGAGATGATTCCTGTTTTTTTTTTTTGGTCATTAATGTCCAACCAGGTGCCACCAATGTCAGTTAGTGCAGGTTTCCATAAAGAAAAAAAAAAAAAAACCACGGCAGCTCAACACACTTTCAAACAGAAGCGAGAGTTTATGACCACAACAAGATTTGGCTGAAATAAAAACCTGCACACGCCTGAACATTTAGACACTGCTGACTTAAAAAGGCGATTAAAGGAAAGACCTCCCACAGGAAACCACAAGGTCAAAAAAAGTGCATTTCTGCAGTGCCAGCTTTACAAATCAAAGCCTCCGCAGTCCAGGCATCCGGGTCGCTTCATGTCGGCGTTGAGGCGTACTGCTGCAGCAGCAGGGAGTAGCAGGCGGAGCACACGGTCTCCGGCAGGATGGAGGAAGGCAGCGGCAGCTCGTTGGACACGCAGCTCTCGCAGAAAACCATGCTGCAGTTTTTACACTGCTTCTGCAGGAAGGAAAAAAAGATGTCAGCTGTATCTTTAAAATGTGCATTTGTTGCTCCAGGTAAAAAACAAAACACCATTTTTAATGTTAATGTTTAAGGCACCTTCTGGTAAGAGCTGTTTGTCGCTGTGGGCTTTTTTTTGAGAAACTCAAACAGCTTATGTGTTTGACTCACATAGACAAAAAACCATTAACACCTAAATGAATGTCTCTGGACTGGAAAAAATTCCTCTCTGATGGCTAACGATGGAACACAAACTAAACGTCTTCGGTGCTGTAAAAACAGAGAACTGAAATAATAATAGTACATTTCTGCAGAACTGTGGAAACTTTCCGTCTGAATGTGAAACCACAGATACAGCATCACTTTCCTTATTTATTCATTCTTTATTTTTTCTACACTTCTTTATCAAAATGTGTTTACTTATTAAATTTATAAATAGTATTTTTTTTTTATTTTACCAAAATGTTAGTGTGATATTTTTGCGTTGGATTAATTACTTCTGACTATATTTGCGTTTTAATGCTTCAATACCTTTGTCTTTAGGAGCGAGTCGTCCTGCTCACACATGGAACACATGGAGGGATGACTGATCTCCACGAAGGACTCGTCCTGCAGAGAAGCAGCCGTTAAAGTCATGGAGATAAGCTGTACTTAGTGGACAGTTTTGTTTGTGAGCCACATCAGTTACACAGACATTTCCTGATTATGTTGCAGCAGCAGATACACTGAACAGATCACTATTAATAATAATAATAATAATAATTTCTCCATGACGGTTTAGAAATGCAGCAAAAACATTTTATTGTCGTCGTTCAATATTCATTTGTGTTGAATACAGGTTACAACCTTGAATATTAATTATTCAATAATAAAATCAGATGATTCTTCACCTGCTCGTCCTCATGATGTGACAGAGACCTTAAAAGAGGAGAAAAAAAAACATCAGGATTTGATCTTTTCTACGTCACATCGAGATGTTTCTAAAAGGGAGGAGGCTGAAGTTCTTACAGACTGGAGCTCAGGCTGGTTTTGTCCTGTTCACTCTCTAACTGCTCAGCCTCTCTTTTCACTGATGGGGATTCTGGGAGATGCTGCTGGAAGAAGTCACACGGTGACGTGAGCGGGGCCATCTTGGCTTTGTACGGTTCTTTAACTTGGCAAAAACTTACTTTGGGAACATTCTCCGGGTTCCTCCTCTCCCTTTGATGGGTACTAGACTGTCTGGAAGCGACACTCGGATGATGCTCGGCCCTTTGCGCTCGCTCTCTTCTTAGCTCCAGCTCCAGATTGGACCTGAAACAACACAAAGATCACAGTGACGACACCATCAGCTCTAAAATCCGTCTACGTGGAGGAGAAAGAAGGACACTGTTAAATGCCCAAAACCATCAGGGCCCCCAGAGGTCCCAGGTTTCCTCCACATGAGATGAGGAATTTGAGTTCAATTTATTGATTTTGGACAAATTAAAGCATCTAAAAGAAAAACTAAAACTTCTAAGTTTCTGTCTACTGACCGATCGAGCTGAAGAGTGCTGGGTGGTTTCTGAGGAAATAAAACTACTGTGTATGATGGCGGTAAAGGGAAGATTAACACATTAATACAACAGCTGTCGACCACCTGCTCCACTGTCGCCTCTTAGTTCAACAACTGATAAACAGTGACGACTTATATCTTTGTGAGTGGAGTAAGATGAACTTACTGCGTGGGAGCGAAGGCGCAGAATTTCTGTTCATCTCAAGACGTTAACAGCAGCTTTGCTTTTGTATCCGTTTCTCTAATTTGAGCATTAACAAAATCTAAAGCTGTTTTGGGGCCTTGAGAATCACATGTAGGGAAATGAAAAGGTCAAATCTCAGGAGGCGGCCATGCTTCAGCTTGAAAGGCACAAGTAATGTTTATCATCCTCAGTAAAACCAGGAATAAACTCTTCCACCCCGACATTAACATCATCTTCCCGACAGGAGCTGTCAGGCCTGTGGAGGCGCAGAGGCTTAACGTTGCACAACAGCTGCTGTAACAATAACAAAAGACATGAAGCTGTTGCAATCACATTTAATCTGTCAGCAGTCTAAAAGGTTACCGTTTGTAATGCACACACTTTTTTTTTGTTGTTGTTGTTGTTGTTGTTATTATCAACAAATTGGGAAACCGACTTCCCCTCACTGTTTGTGTCTCTCGACCACCTCTTTAATCACACATCTGTTTTACTTACATTCATGGCTGGAAACTGTAGTTTGTTTGGTTGTTGTTGTTGTTGTTGTTTCTTTTTAAATTGTTTACTCGGAGAGTAATGATCTTCTGCAGTGCATTAAAGGTACTATATTTATAAAAGGTGGACCTCTATGTGTACTTTGACTATACATCAGGTCTAGGTTCTGTATCTGTACTTTATAAGTATCACAGTTCCAATGCTCAGAGCTGGTATTCAGAAAGTGACCCTTAAATTTGCCGTTGAGACTTCCTGA